>FR989941.1:2446262-3646262 GCA_905404155.3 Plebejus argus | reverse complement strand
GTTCGTTAATTACTTCCAAATCGTAAAAAAATCAATTTATCGTTAATTAATCACACGCACGTGACTCTCTTTTAAAAGAACTACTACTCATTATGACGTCATTGTCATAGTTCTTGAGTCATTTTCATAGTGACGTCACGGATAGGGTGATTGATTGAGGGTAAATTGATTTTTTAACGATTCGGAGGTTGACGAACTCTGCGGTGTTCCACCTGGTCAATGGAGAATGCTCCTGATAGAATATAGATCAATTAAAATGTTCTTTCAATGTTTATTGAAAGAACATTTTAATTTATATAAAATCAGTATACCTAACTTTTCAAGCATAAATTAAGAGATGGACAGATATGGATTTCGAGAATCAAAAGTGAGATGAATCAGATACGAATCTGAGATGGACTACTTTAACTTAAATATACTTACCATCTACATAGCAAAAACGTTTAATCCTTACTAATATTATAGATGCAAAAGTGTGTCTGTCTGTATGTCTGTGTTACCTCTTCACGCTTAAGCGGCTGAACCGATATTTATGAAATTTGGTACGGAGATACTTTGAGTCTCCGGAAAAAAAATTCGGCTCTTGCGCGAGCCAATTTATGTGAAACTAGTTGCGGGTATTGACTAATTTGTGATAATTTGAAAAAATACCATATGCATTAGTTATACTCCTGAGTCCTGACCTTCACATTTTTATGAATGACGTGTAGGTACCTAAATTATTCAGATGCAAAAATATAAGTAATATTCCGCCACACCTGTGTACATTTAAATCCGTCTGAATTATTTCTATTCATTTCGAATACAAAACTATCTAGTAAACTCTGATGAAATGAGTTTCTGGACGTTGAGGATCATAATATTATGCAATCATGGTAGTACGGGAGCCCTAGTAGAACAATTTTTTCGATTGCTATCAAGCTAATTTTTTGTGAGTAGCTTCATTTAGATAAGACGAACAACATTTTTATCTGCGAAAAATCTTGAAAGTGGTAGCTAACTGATAGGTTAATAGTTGTATAATTTAAGAGTAACATTGTCCTACAAATAAAACAGTCCATCTTTTAGGACCATCAATTCTACAAGTATGAAATCCTTTCTATCTCTGTTAGCTACCACTTTTTAAGATTTTTCACAAATAAAATGTTTGTTTTATCAAAATGAAGCAAGCACAATGAACAATTTGCTTGATAGTAATAAAAAAATGTTCTAGGGCTCCCGTACTATAGATGAATACGGTCATAACAAAAAAGAAACGTAATATAAAAGTTAGTGCTTAGTGTTTGGACTTAGTGCTTAGTGATTTGTGAGACCTAAGTGTAGTGTAAATAAAAGTCTTCACCAGGTCTTTCTCTCCGAATCATCGAACCCTAGCACGTAACAATATGCTACAAGCCATTCGTACTAGAGCGCGCCAAAGCTTTTAAACATATATGTACGAATAACATAACCTATCTCCGGGTAATAAATTGAATACAAATAAAAAATACACCCACCGCAATCTATTTAAATGAGAATATTCCGACAAGAGCTATTAAACCATTTTTATGTTCAACCTAGATTCCGCCCGCAACTGCGTTGCGCCAAAACTCCTTTATCGTGCGGGAACCGTACATTTTCCCGAATAAAAAGTATCCTATGTCCATTCCTGGGCCTCAAATTATCTCCATACCAAACAGCAAAATCACTTTAGCGGTTTGGGCGTGACACACTTTCGCGTTTATAATAATATTAGCACATTAGTATGGATGCTTTTTTAGGGTTCCGTACCCAAAGGGTAAAAACGGGACCCTATTACTGAGACTTCAATGTTTGTCCGTCTGTCTGTCTGTCTCCAGGCTGTAACTCAAGAACTGTAATAGCTAGAGAGTTGAAATTTTCACAGATTGTATATAATATCTGTTGTACTATAACAACAAAATATTACTAAAAGTAAATTAAAGTTAATATTTAAGGGGGGTTCCCATACAACAAACGTGATTTTTTGGCTATTTTTGCTCGTAAATCGTAATCCACAATGGCAACAGGTGGGCACTTGAAATATTCAGAAATTCCTTAATAATATTCGTTTTTTAATATTTAATAAATAAATAAAAATAAAACAAATAATTAAGGGGGCTTTCATACAAAAATTACTATTTTTTCGCTCTACAAACGGTACGCGGCTTCGTGCGCGAGTCCGACTTGCACTTGGCCGATTATTTGTCTATAACGGTACGGAACCCTTCGTGCGGGAGTCCGACTCGCACTTGGCCGATTTTTATATCTATTTAATCTGCATCGAGTCATTTTGGATCAAAACGTATCAAAATTTGCCGAAGCTGACGCTGGTTTAATGCTATTTTAACATTTGCCCTGACTAATTGCAAACTTGAATTTTCAAGTATCTTAATATTATTATCACAACGAACAATTTCGATGATTGGAAATAAAACCTCTCGCATTCTTCTCACATCATTACTCCGTAAAAACCGTTTTAATCCTGTGGGCTTAGCATGAACCATTCACAACAACGTATTCGTAACTTTATCCAATGAAAACCCTTATCATAATCCTCAAACAATCATTTTCGACAAAGTTACGAATACGTTGCTACGCCCAAAGAGTATGGAGCATTAGCAACCGAGCAACATTCTGATGCTGCGTGATCCAAACAATTATACCTACGTCTGTAATGAGCCGGCCAATTTACAAAATGACATTCCGACCGATACATGTCATTTTCGTGTCATTTGTGTCATTTGACAAATTACAAGCTCGGGGCGGCGATAGGTGCTTATGAGGCTTCTAGTACCTCCCATACCGTAGTAAGTTGTCGTTAATGACTGTTTATTAAGTCAATAATAAAGCAAACAAATACATAAGTTACAATGTAAACCTATGTAGGGGTTCTACAAAACTTGTAGAACATGGTCTGTGCTACACTACTTTAACGTCATAATTTATAAAGACACCGAGGTTCGTAAAGTTAACACAAAATAATAATGTCAAATAATCGTTACCTGGTAATTTTCATATTATATTCTGGCTTCTTAAAATAAGCTGAAGGTCAATTTTCTTCAGTTCTTCATCCAGTCAAGGTCAATAAACTTAAAACAATATGGATTTATCAAAATTACTACAATACTACAATATGCTTTATCATTGGGATTTTATGTACTATCTCATGCTAAGGTAATGTCCAAGATTAGATTCAAAATGTTGGGTATTTTAGTTACACTATGATTTTTCTGTCAATATGATTTGACCGACTTCCAAAACGGAGGATGTTCATACATTATACGACAGAGCAAAAATTACAAAACACAATATTTTAAAGTCTTTATGTACACGTTTTAATTATTAAAAGGGTTAGTTATTCTATTTTAGCCCTTAATGCCTATTTCTGAGTTGACTTATTTTCATCTAGAATAAATGCTTGCGCTTTTGAACCAATAATCGACGCTGCTGAATAGAATGTAAGCTTCTTTTCATGTAGGACTGAAAAGAAGGAGAATGAGAAGTATCAAGATATTATACCTACAGTTCGTGGCCCGTGGGTTCGATTCCCACGTTGGAAATATATTGTTACTTCCATGTTTGGTTAGTGCAATGCAGGCAGATATGCACCTGATTGTCTGATAATCCATACGTCGGATGGGCATGTAAAAAGTCGTTTCCTGACATCTCTCCAGTCGTGTCGGTCTGCCGCCCCTCTGGGTTATGAGAGTAAAGGAATAGAGAGTGCTCTTGTGTACTGCGCACCCACTTGGGCACTAAAAAATTACTCTTGCGTAACTGGCCTGGTTTCAATGAAACCGGCAATCGTCACCGAAACCGGCGTGGGAGTCATTATACACAAAAGCAAAGTAAATGTTTCGATTTGATTTTTCAGAAACACCATAAGCCGTGGATGTAGGTATATAACAAGACTTATAATATTATATAAACTGCATCTCGCATGACAGTGAGGGGCAATTTTGTCGGTGTAATTTCGTGCCATTATATTTGCGTACGCGCATTGGTGTAGTGCGAGCGGGGCGGGCCCGCATGGCCGCGGCGGCGCGCGGCGCTCTAATGACAGGCGCATCTAATGACACCTCTGTTACACGACATACTCTTTGGTGTTCCTTGCAAATAAAAATACGGTAAACACACAGGCATAATAATATATCAAAATCTTATTTCTGTGGGTAAACTTTATAATCTGTATGGTAAACATAATAAAATAAATCGGCCAAGGCACAATAGAGCAAAAAATAGGCTGAAAATTGTGTCTTTTGTATGGGAGCCCCCCTTATCTTTTTCATATTTTATTTAAATTTTATTATAAATTAATAAAGTACAAAATATACAACTGAGTATTCTGTGAATATTGCGAGTGCCTATGTGTTGCCTTTATTGATATCGATAAAAAATAGCAAAAAAATCAACAACACTAGTTATACAGCAGACAGACGGACAGACGGACAGACATAGAAGTCTTAGTAATAGGCTCCCGTTTTTACCCTTTGGGTACGGAATCCTAAAAATAACCATAGCCGAACACACAACCTCCTTTTTTGACTGTCGTTTAATAATAAAACGAATAAATTATTTCTGTTGTTTTTAATATTGTCTTATAAAGGGACATCTGTTATGTAGGTGAAAAGCGTGAACATAAAAATTGAGACTCTACTGCTACACCGTAGAGAGCCCAGTCACTTCACAACTCTACAAGGCGCAGATTCGGCCTCACATGGAATATTGTTCTCATCTCTGGGCAGGGGCGCCAAAATACCAACTGCTCTGAACTTCTCCCTCTGGATCGTATCCAACGAAGGGCCGCTCGAATTGTTGACTGCCTTAGTGTTTCAAACAGCTTGGACCCCTTGGAATTACGCCGAGATGTAGCTTCACTCTGCATCCTCTATCGGTTGTATTACGGGGAGTGCTCTGAGGAATTGTTCGGAATCATACCACCTGCAACTTTTCGCCATCGTCCCACGCGAAAAACATACCATCCCCATCACCTTGATGAGTGGCAGTCTTCCACAGTGCGTTTTTCACATAACTTTCTGCCGCGCACTGTAAAACTCTGGAACGAACTGTCACCAGCAGTATTTCCGGACCTATACGACCTGCAAACCTTCAAGAAAAGAGCGTATTCCCTCTTAAAAGGCCGGCAACGCACCTGCAGCTCTTCGGATGTTGCGAGTGTCCATGGGCGACGGTAGTTGCTTACCATCAGGTGACCCGTTTGCTCGTTTGCCCCCTTATTTAATAAAAAGAGGAAGGTCTCATAATAAGCGCCATCTATTGTGCAATAGAATTACTAACTGTAAAGCGCTATCTAGTCATTAGATATTGTACTAAGTTATACCTTGCTGTACTTTTCAAAGTTTCTTGGAACGTCTATAGATGTCTCTATTTTATTACTTTAAAAAATAATAATAATATGACAATAGTAATATATTATAGGCTATAACTATTTTAATAACATTTTCAATTCTGTATCATAATATGAGCAAAAATCAATCTTCTTAATTCCCGGCTAAGGATATTCATTAATTATGATAAACTTTGTCTTTCGTTTCATAAAATCGAGCTTCCTACTACATTTTCTAAGCATTTTTGGTACCTCGTAAAGGGTCAAATTTAACCGATTTTTTAAATTAATGTATTCTGTACAATTTATCATAATATTGACTCATAAGCACAATATTATGTATCGCTGTTGTATCCTAAAGCCTGCTGAGAAGAATAACTAAGTACTCCTCAACAATTCAATCTATGTAGATGCTTACATCTTTGGTTAGCTTTTGGTTTACGTGAGCCCTTCCCTTTCAGTGTTTATGTAAATTAACTCCGACAGTAAATATGTTATTTGTCTAGCTTGTGCAGTTCTATAATGTTTATTGCAACTTATTAGCATCGAATCTACATAAATGTAAAATAGATAATAATATTCTTAGGACTTGCACCTATACAGAGTGTAAAATAAAATAAGTAATACTTTAATAAAACTAAAAACACGCTTTTTATAGAAAACCAAACTAAACATTGAAAAAAGGAAAATTTATATCAAATTACAGTAATAATACACACTTTTCCATGCACTTTTTCCACAATTATAAATGTGGAAAAGTGTGTATTATTACTGTGAAACATGAATTTCCACCAAGAAGTTACAGTACATTCAATATCATATTATATTAAATTAGTGTATTGTCATCGGTCCTCGATAAATCTACAAAGTTTGAACGAAATCTGGCCGTTTAAAGTGGGTCAAAATCGCGCCCAAGGAAGTTGGTTACAAACATACAGGTGAAGCTAATAAAAAGCGTATAAGAACTAAGTGATAATATATTGGGATTTGGGATGTGTAATGTGTACATGTCACCGTAAATTTTAATATGTGACACATGTGACACAATATATTTTGTCTCTTATAATAATATAGAGGTCGCTGTGAAAGTACCAGCGCTGAAAAGCAATTTTTTGGTGATTTGTATGGGCATTGGGCAAACACCCCAGCGTCATAAATTTCCATACAAAAATTTAAAAAGTTGCTCTTTCAGCACTCCGCCTTTTACAGTTAACTCAATACAAGGGACAGATACACATCCTAAAGTTATAACTTATATTATATCACTTTGTTACACCCTGTAAATGGGAATGATGTACCTACTGATGAAAAGTCTATCGTACTTTTTCTTACATGTTGTTTCAGATCTTAAAGATCTGTAATAACTTCTTCGGCTAAACAAAGGTCGTTTTCACTTTGTATTTACTCTGCAAACCTACAATATTACATAAAAGCAAACCACTTACTAGGTAAGGTAATAAGCAAACTACAAAAAATATTACATATACCAATATTTTGCGATTCACTAACCGTGGTTGTGAATTCAGTTATGTTAGCAGCATTGATTCCCGAAGTGGTGGACCCCCAAGGGTCCACGGGAGCCCGATAGGGGTCTACGCTTGCGTGGAAGAAAAATGGGGGTCAACGAGTCGTTAACGGGGGTCTATTAAAATAAGTGACCCGACTTGACTTCTCCTATGAATATAGGTAATATACATAGACAATATTATAATATTAGCAGATTAAATATTACAGAGCGAGGAGATTTACGGTTATACTTCTAGCCAAATATTGATATAATTAGCTGTCAGGTCACCGAGTATATCCCTCTCATAATTTTAATGCTATTGCGACTTTTACCACTCCGAAGTGGAAGCTTATTGGTTCGCTTGTACTTGTAGCGCAAAATGTTTGAAGTGGTCTATGACAAAAAAAGTTTGAGAACCTTTGAGTTAGAGCAAGCGGAATAATGCAATTATAGACGCCAAAGCCTCAGCTAGGAATGATTTCATTATTTAGCTATGTCGATTGTTTTCTCATTGATAGAAGAATTGAGTTAAAGACAAAGCATTTTCTATTATAAGTAATATTATCTAAAGAATGAGAGAAACGTACAGCCATTAACCTGGCGACTTCTAGGGAATATTTAATATTACTAATTGTCTCTTTAATTTTGGGTCGATTTATATGCGTCCGCCGGTCCGCCTGAACCCGCGGTTTGGTGGATATAATACCCGAGGAAATTGATTCCTATGCAGTTTAGTCGGCTTATTTCAATTTAATGTTTTGTGATCTTGGGTTTCACGCAACGCGACCAAATTATTAGGTCCACCATCTGCGTAGGAATCAACTTCTCTGATGTACATGTATGACAGCGCAACCTTGCTTGTGATCTCGAGGTGTAGCGGCCAAGCCGCTCGTTCGCGCGGACGTATACAGGGTGTAACAAAACTTAGTGATAATACCTTAGGGTGTGTATGTGTTTCTTGTAGAGAGTTAAGTAGCAGCGCTGAAAGACCAGTTTTTTTCACTTTTGTGTGGGCAAGCGCCCAGCGTCACGAGTTTCCCCATACAAAAGTTTAAAAAATTGGTCTTCCAGCTCTGCTACTTTCACAGTAAATTAGGAGGTAGACGTACACACCCTAAAATATTATTACCCAGTTTTGTTACACCTGTATAAATGCATCCTTATGCATGAATGAGCTATTTAGTTTGCATAAGTTCCTACACGATTAGATCGCGATGATTTTGTTTTGGCAGTACTTTCAGTTCAATCAATTTCTTTAACCCAGACTATCACAAGTTCTAGATAACCCTTCGCTACGCAGCTGCGAGGGATTATTGTATCGATAAACACTCAATAAGCCTGCTGTTGTCGGGGGACATGAATTATTCACACGCGTTTTTCACCGACGCCCCGAAATAATACAATTCTTATTCAAATCCTTACGCATGAAGTTTATTTAGGTCTGCCCTTTGAAAACTCGAGATGTTTCAAGATTTAGGGCGTTTGACGTTTGTCCACTGCCGCCGACACCGGGACGTTACCGACATGAATTTAAATAAACGACCTACGCCAGGGAAAAAGAAGGAAAGAATTCCTTATCAGCTTGCCACTTTTCTGAAGAATTATTTAGTGATGTCATTGATATGCTATCAAATAATATTTTTATTTCTAATCCTGGCGCGTATTTAAAAATATAATACCCCAATCCTAACTTGGTGCTTTTGTAGAATAATCACTATAATAATTTTTTGATCAGTAACGTTCTCAAAATGTTATATCGCGTGCCATAAGTGGCATTGGCTCGCCATCCCTGATCTGTAGACATATATTCGCTGTAGTAGGTTTCATATTCTATCGACATAGGTTTAATGACCCGCCGCTGCTTTGTAGTGGTAGTGGTGTGAGCAAAATGAAATCTATAGCCTAGGTCATAAAGTTGCATTTTATTCGAATTTTTGTCGATGACGTCCCGGTAACGGCGACAGTGGGCAAACTGCCTTTCGTAGCGGTCTTTAACGTAGCGGTATTTTACGTAACAGTCTTCAGCGTTAAGTCTTTAACGTTTCGTCTTTGAGCGGAACGATGTGACGGCTTTGGAACTAATTTGTTTTTTAATTGCCGTAAAATGAGACCAATTACCAGCAGCCTGATTTCCGAAACCCGAATTTCGAATGAGCTAACGAATCATTCGCGTAGGCGCTTGACGTTTTTGTTCGCGAACGAGAACTAATAATAATCCTAACGAGCGAGCTACTAGAATAAGACCCTAATTATTAGGCGGGATAATTGGATTAATTGCAGGAATTTTTAAGTACATACCTGATAATTATTTCATGTAATAGAGTATTTTTTAATATACTCACATGGATTTCAACAGCGAAATATTAGATACTGATTACATTGGTTCCGTTTACATTTTTTTAAGGAACCTTCAAAACATGATCATGCCTTCTGATTTTTAAAACACACATATTGTTCCTGAAACACTTTCAGGAAATTCCTGAACGTTGTTTCAGGAACATTCTATTTCAACTCTAACTCGATACATTGTTTCGCTGTAACATGATTCGAAGTTTGTGTCTAAACTCCAACCGCCATTCAACAGTCTTCTATCATTATATTACATCAAGATAAGGTCCACTTGCGCCAATCTGGGTTAAAGTTAACTCTGAGTTAAGCATCATGTCATATCTGTCATTCACCAAGTCAGTGATAGAGACGACATGATGTTTAACTCAGAGTTAACTTTAACCCAGATTGGCGCAATTTTAAATCTAAAGGTAAATTTACATTGAGTCAGTAACTGACGTTAGCGTCATGAGTCATGACATGTCAGTTCTGACCTGGCACTGGTCAGTGGCTGTCGTCAGTGTACCTACTGTGCTGACTTGAAATCAATTTACACTATGCCAGTGCACTGACACGGCAGTGGACTACGTTCAGTTACTGACTCATTCTAAATCTGCTTTAATGCTGTATGGACGGCGCATGTTAAAACTAGCAAAAGTTTTTGTTGCACCGAATAACATTACTTTTTGTAATTTATGTTAATAAATTAAGGGTGAAACAATTTAATTTTGTAGAACTTTGCATAATATTTAGGTCATAGAATATAGCAACAACTCAAGAATTTAGTAAGAAGCTGCAGTAACTATAAGATTCTGAACGGAACTATAAGATTCTGAAGAACTGTCGATCCTGGCGACACAGGAGATACAGTGGTGGGAATGTGTGGTGGGCCAAAGCCCGTTTTTTAAGTAACTATAAGAACTAGAAGTCAGTCAGAACTAGAACCTTCCCAGCAAACAGTTTTTCCCATATAACTTTTATGGTGTCTTTGATAAAAGCACACAAGTCACAACCAGTATCATCATACAAGTTGTGTGCTTGTTACAAATTAATTTAAGTACCTATATTCGCGATACTTTGTAAGAGATAATAAAATACGAGAACTTTATTAAGGGATATTATTTTATACGAAGGTAAGTAATTATATTTGAAATGTCTCAAAAAACATACGTAGAGCTTTACATACTAGGTGAATCTCTACGTGCTTTATTGTATTGTACTTGTATAGGTATAGACGCATACCTAATAAAGATAGAATGACCGCATAGTATTATATCTTTTGACAGTAAAATACCAATAATAAAATTTATCTCATATTATTTCACAAGGGTCCTCGTATTTTTATTCTCTCTTACAAAGTATCGCGAAAATATCTTAATTTGTAACAAGATCGTGGAGTGTTAACAAATCCGAGTATTTCTCATCTTAAAAAGTGTTAGCTCTTGGAATCACGAGATTTTTCACTCGAAGCGCGAACCTCGCCTCTTGAGTCTTGACACAAGAAAATATAAGCCGATTAGGTGCTGCCAGCATTCGGAGATGTACAAATATTTGAGATTATGTACGATTTATGTATTTTGATAAAATTGTGTACATCAAAGCTATATAACACGATTCATGCGGACTTCCCTACTTACTTATATGTAAAGTAGTTATATAACCTTATACATTGTGTCTGAATCCATAGTTCCCATTAAGATTTTATTAGTAATAAACATATTATTATTATACAATTTGCGGAACTCACATATTTTCACAACAACTATATTAAAATATGGTTCTATAAAATAATCTATGTCTAAGATGTAATATTATTATAAACTTCTTACATGTTTCAAATTAATTATTAAAACATTTATTTAACATATTTTCAGTACCTAATTACGTAATTTAGATACAGTCATATGTTAACTACAAGTTGCAACAAATATTTTAAAGTTAAGTACTTACTTTGAAAAAGTTTAAAAGTCCTTTAGTCCTGGTAAGATAAGAATCCAAGTGTAAATGTATCATCTCACCAAAAACATACCTGTTAAAACGGGGCCAAGTTCCTATTCACTAATTGTTCGCCTTAAAAAAGAGTTGAAATCCAATTCAATGCCAAGTTTAGATGCACTTCCAAATCGATCATAATCATCTTCATCAACAGCCTGATCCTAAATACTTCTAAATTTGAACTTGGCAGGTTAATTTAATCACATAGATATCTTATATTTAAATTTAAAAATTATACATTATCAAGTGCTACTAGCATGAATACCTGCCAAGTTCAAATTTAGAAGTATTTAGGATCAGGCTGTTGATGAAGATGATTATGATCGATTTGGAAGTGCATCTAAACTTGGCATTGAATTGGATTTCAACTCTTTTTTAAGGCGAACAATTAGTGAATAGGAACTTGGCCCCGTTTTAACAGGTATGTTTTTGGTGAGATTTCAATACTTTTTTTAAGGAATCATACCAATTTGTTTCTTTCCTCCTCATCTTATTTCAGTGTATTTACTTGTACATATTAATTTTTATCTCAAATTCATAGATGAGCCGACTCACGCTTGACCAATTACTCAAATTTCTTAATTTTTTGTTAATCTACATATAACAAACAACCTGTGTGCCAAATTTCATAACGCTACGACAACTGGAAGTGGCCTAGAGGTTTTGATTACCGATTTTTATCTCAAATTCATAGATGAGCCGACTCACGCTTGACCAATTTCTCAAATTTCTTAATTTTTTGTTAATCTACATAATATAACAAACAACCTGTGTGCCAAATTTTCATAACGCTACGACAACTGGAAGTGGCCTAGAGGTTTTGATTACCGATTTTTATCTCAAATTCATAGATGAGCCGACTCACGCTTGACCAATTTCACAAATTTCTTAATTTTTTGTTAATCTACATATAACAAACAACCTGTGTGCCAAATTTCATAACGCTACGACAACTGGAAGTGGCCTAGAGGTTTTGATTACCGATTTTTATCTCAAATTCATAGATGAGCATACTCACGCTTGACCAATTTCTCGAATTTCTTAATTTTTTGTTAATCTACATATAACAAACAACCTGTGTGCCAAATTTCATAACGCTACGACAACTGGAAGTGGCCTAGAGGTTTTGAAGCCGACTCACGCTTGACCAATTTCTCAAATTTCTTAATTTTTTGTTAATCTACATATAACAAACAACCTGTGTGCCAAATTTCATAACGCTACGACAACTGGAAGTGGCCTAGAGGTTTTGATTACCGATTTTTATCTCAAATTCATAGATGAGCCGACTCACGCTTGACCAATTTCTCAAATTTCTTAATTTTTTGTTAATCTACATATAACAAACAACCTGTGTGCCAAATTTCATAACGCTACGACAACTGGAAGTGGCCTAGAGGTTTTGATTACCGATTTTTATCTCAAATTCATAGATGAGCCGACTCACGCTTGACCAATTTCTCAAATTTCTTAATTTTTTGTTAATCTACATATAACAAACAACCTGTGTGCCAAATTTCATAACGCTACGACAACTGGAAGTGGCCTAGAGGTTTTGATTACCGATTTTTATCTCAAATTCATAGATGAGCATACTCACGCTTGACCAATTTCTCGAATTTCTTAATTTTTTGTTAATCTACATATAACAAACAACCTGTGTGCCAAATTTCATAACGCTACGACAACTGGAAGTGGCCTAGAGGTTTTGAAGCCGACTCACGCTTGACCAATTTCTCAAATTTCTTAATTTTTTGTTAATCTACATATAACAAACAACCTGTGTGCCAAATTTCATAACGCTACGACAACTGGAAGTGGCCTAGAGGTTTTGATTACCGATTTTTATCTCAAATTCATAGATGAGCCGGCTCACGCTTGACCAATTTCTCGAATTTCTTAATTTTTTGTTAATCTACATATAACAAACAACCTGTGTGCCAAATTTCATAACGCTACGACAACTTGAAGTGGCCTAGAGGTTTTGAAGCCGACTCACGCTTGACCAATTTCTCAAATTTCTTAATTTTTTGTTAATCTACATATAACAAACAACCTGTGTGCCAAATTTCATAACGCTACGACAACTGGAAGTGGCCTAGAGGTTTTGATTACCGATTTTTATCTCAAATTCATAGATGAGCCGACTCACGCTTGACCAATTTCTCGAATTTCTTAATTTTTTGTTAATCTACATAATTATAACAAACAACCTGTGTGCCAAATTTCATAACGCTACGACAACTGGAAGTGGCCTAGGAATTTTGATTATCGGTCAGTGAGTCAGTGCCAAAATTAGCTATTTTTACAAGGAAATATTTCAGGATCTAACAAATCTATATGTATGAAATTTGGTATATTGCGTAAGTACTAGTATATAATTAGGTAGGTAAAATTTTATCTTTGCTCTCGCAATAGGCACTGAGATACAAGGGGGTCAAAAGTGCGTCGAAACCGTTCGTGTAAATAGTGCACGGCATGCGCGCGGCCTGCTGGAACTTGGCCGCGCACTCCGTGCGCTTTGATAATAATATTATAATCCTTGGTGCGCACCTATCTATAGAACCCTAATCCTTACAATCGTAACAAGAAACGATCTTTCTATAGCAAGGGTTGGTATTGTGATGAACAAATAACTGAAGATTGACTGAGTAATGGAGAGAATTTGTGTCTGACAGTCCCAACTTGGACCAGTTTGGGCAGCAAAAACTCCTTTAATGATGTCACGTTTGTTACACTACTATCCTTATACTTACTAATATAATATTATAATTGCAAAAGTGTTTGTCTGTCTCTCTATTAGCTCTTCACACTTAGGCCCGTATAAATAGTCAGTACTTAAGATGCGACCCGGTCTCAAGACGCGGTTCGGCTCTGTGATTGGTCCAAATTTTGACAGCCAACCAATCACAGAGCCTGAACCGTGTCTTGAGACCGAGATGCATCTTGAGTACTGACTATTTATACCGGCCTTAAACTGAAGTGAACCGATTTAGATTGGAGTGGGAATATTTTGAGAAATAGAAAAGGACAATTTAAAGATAGTTTTTATGCAAAATACAATGTACTCTGACTTAACGTTTGAAAATTTGCGTGTCTTGAATATAGTGAAAAGGAAGGTCCAGAAGTCGTTGTAGGCCCGACGTCACTGCGACCCATATCTATTGTGACTTACTATTAGTGCGTTCTGCGTAGATTCAAATACAAAATATAATAATAACTATAATTGACAACTCATAAACTTTTAAATAACTTCGGCAAGTTCTTCATCCTTCACCTCAGTAGACGAATCTTCTGAAATCAGTAAATGGCTCCGTGAAAAAATTCGTAAGTGTCTTAATATACAGAAAGATACATTTTTCATTGAAAATAATAAGAATATTATCAAGAATGAATTTCTTAAGATTAGTGGAAGTAGATTAGGATCTTTCTCCCGCACTGGTTTCAACGAAAGCTGGCTAGTCACGCAGGAGTAATTTTATAGTGCCCAAGTGTGGGCGCAGTGCACGAAAGCACTCTCGCTTTCATTACTCTCATTGCCCAGTGAAACTGGAGAAAGATCATACCGGCCCTTTATTTGACTAGATTAAAAACCTCAACTATCATTGCTAGCCCCGAGTTGTAAAAATAACCTAACTACGTTGTCACCTCTAAACGTTAAGAGCCACTCAACCCGTATGCATATTTAACTAACTGCAAAGGTTAAGTCACACTTAACCGGCATTTTACTCCCACTTAACGAGCAGTTAAGTGTTTTTGAAACTAACCATTAGTATAAAATATGTATTAATGGCTCCCAGCGTCGACTGAAGCTTAAACATTTATTTTTCCGGAATATTACGTATTACTATGAAAATATTATGTTTTAGTTACTTAGCATTATTTTAACTTGAAATAAAAGTGGTTTTCGTATTTTATTTGCATGACTAACTAATTTGATTATATAATGGATCTGCTAAAAAATACAGAATTTATAGATTTCACTGTGAAAGTGGCAGCGCTGAAAGAGTAGGTCTTTTAACTTTTGTTTGGGCATACTCGTGACGTTGGATCGCTAGCTAATACAAATCACAAAAAAATGTTGGTCTTTCAGTGCTGTTATAAATAAATAAATAAATAAAAATTGTTTTATTTCTGAATAGATTTAAAAAAAATGCTTTCAGAACGTTGATACTACTGGTGCCTACCACCGGTTTGGGAACTAGCCCGGCGAGAAGAACCGGCGTAAGAAACTCGCACGGGGCCCACTTTTTTACCAAAAAAAGTGAGGAAAAAAATTAATCTTTTGAAATGAAATTTACAATGCTGTAAACTTATGTAAAAACTTATGTTAATGTCACACTCCCCTATATGGGGCACATACAGTATTATTTAACTTTGTTTTGTTACACCGTGCATATTTGGAACAGGTTTCCTAGAGCAAATTTTTTTTTACTATCAAGCTAATTTTTCGTGTCCTTTTGAACAACAATTTCCTTTGCGAAAAATCTCGAAAGTGGTAGCTATAAACAAAGATAGAAAGGATTTTATATTTCGATTTGATGGTCCTAAAATATGGATTGTTCTATATTTTGTAGGACAATGTTACTCTTAAATTATACAAATAACTAATAACCTATCAATATACAAAAAAACAGCTGGTTAGGGTTCCGTAGTCAACGAGGAATTATTGATTACACTTTAGTACCGAAATTTAAAAAAAGCATTTATTTTTCCAAAGACGTTAACTTAGTGCTTAAGGTGACGCCCTGATAATTTGGCTGTAGCGATGTCCATTTTTCTCAGAAATGACTAAAGCTATGAAATTAAAGTTCACTGTCAGTATTCATCATGTCTTTGTCTTTGAATTACCCATAGCATAACACGATTGGTCAACTTTTATAACACAAATGAAATGAAATCTTTTTATTCAAAATAGGTATCATGATACACTTTTTGAACGTCAGAAGTCTACGTTGCCTACCACCGGTTCGGGAACTAACCCTGCGAGAAGAACCGGCGTAAGAAACTCGCAGGGGGCCCACTTTTTTACCAAAAAAAGTGAGAAAAAAATTAATCTTTTAAAATAAAATTTACAATGTCGTACTTAACTTGTCGTACTTAACTTAAAAAACAGAATAATCAATCAAAAAGACCTCTGTAAAAAAAGGGATTCCTATTTTGCCAACAGAGGAGAGTGATAATATAAGCTTCCAAAATTTGTACATAAATTGGTTCTAGTATTATACACTTTAATTTGTCCGCAGCTTATATGAAATGTATTTATGGTTTTTAAATTACTCGACAAAAACCATTTTGTCGCTACGCCCTTCCCATTTTTTGCTGTTCCATTGCTTGTTTTCTATGAGAGGCCGGGCCAGCCTCGCATAGAAAACAAGCAATCTAAAACACATCCAACACGGTTTTTTACTTTAACATGGCGTCACCTTAATAACTACTATGATTACCAAAGTAATAACTCTGGGCATTGTGACGGAAAAAGCCGGAGTAAGCCCGTGACGCCTCATTACAGCGAGTCGTCTTCCAAATTAATATCTATGACGGCTATTATAATTACTATCACTGACATGTTATATTTTATCAAGATTTTCCCGTCAGTTCGGATATTGAATAGGATATAATCAAGCGCCGTGACTAAAAAAGATCCACATTATTGTGTTCACAGTAATAGTTAGAGTCCAGGGCTTCCCAAACTGTGCGTCGCGACGTCCCGGGGCGTGGCGGCACTGTCCCAGGGGCGCGGCGTCTCATCTCAATTCTCAACACAACTAAATCCAGTGAGCACCGCGCACATTATGTTATTTATACATCCCCGGTTTCAGATGCTATGCTCAGAAAAGCAAGCGCATCCTTCACATTAGCCAGTCTTGCTGGCCATTAGCCAGTCTTGCTGGCTTTAATATCTTTCACAAATGTCTAAAATTAGAAAGTATTTTTGGGGGCTGAGTTGAGGGGCGTCGTCGTAAAGAAATGGCGTCACAGTACAAATAAGTTTGGGAAGCCCTGAGTTAGACGATATTAATATGTATGGTGGTGCGCTAAAAGTCGCTTAACGGACAATAGGACAAAAATATACAACTATACCTACGTCCTACCCCCTAAATAAAGATCTAAATATAGTATTAAAACAATGTAAATCTTTATTTACATGGGGGTTCATGCATATATTTTATTATATCATTACTTTAAATAGGAAAAGTTTGTTTGTATTTCTGATGCAGTTACTACCGGAATGATTTTTTGACACAGATGTAGGAGCAGAACAAGTGTAAGTTTAAGTCATATATTCTGTACAGTACGACTTTAAATACTTACACTTTTTTAAAGGATATGGGCGAAAAGTCCATAGAGAGCATCAAATTGTAAATAAAAATATACTTACGCTTGTTAAGGCCTGTACTATGTTAATTTAACAGCTAGACGCCATGTCTATCTATTACAAAGTCTATGGCGTGTGTGGAGCTCTCTACGGCGCCATGCTATCGCCATTCGATACTAACGATCCATTCCACGAGGTATTCACTCCGTCCATGAAAAAATGGCCAAGAAACCGTTCTATAGTAGAAACATTAATAATAACTTTATCAGAGGAAATCATCATGAAACCCGTAAGAGGATTATGTTTGAAAACACTGACGAGTTTAAAGGTATTTTTATAACAACAAAAAGTATCTTATAGTTGATTTATCATAGACACAATATACATTTTTTATTCAGTGTTTTCTTCCGAAGACACGTCATGTTGTATATTATTTTAACGATGTAATTAATTTTTGCGAGTCTTATAGCAATTTTATAAGGCATGCCAGGTTAATTCCTGAACCGGTGTTAGGCACCAAGTACCATTCTGAACGTATAGAAAACTTTAGGGTGAATTGCACCGGCTTACTTTAACTATAACTTTAACTTTAACCATAACAAAATGTGAAATGAACTGTCAAACCCCTAGCAAAAGTCGCCATATTTAACGATAACCTTAACCTTAACTTTAACTACGCTTCTGGTGCAATTCAGCGGTCAGCCTAAGAGTGGATTGCACCAGAGGCGTAGTTAAAGTTAAGGTTATCGTCGAATATGGCGTCCATAATGAACTTTTACTAGGGATTTGACAGTTCATTTGACTTTTTGTTATGGTTAAAGTTATAGTTAAAGTAGGTTGGTGCAACTCACTCTAAATGTCACCCCACAACTCCGTTACGCAAAAATTTGTTTATCGCGCGGGGATAAAAAGTATCTTATTCGCTGGGTGCAAAGTAGGGGGTGGGGGAACTCGAATCGATCACAGCGCGCACTGTGGCAAAAAAAGGAACATTCGGCGGCAAACAAATTGTCGTACTTTTGCTTGAGTAGCAAAATTTACTTTACGTATCATTTAAAAAATAAATAAACAAACATGCGTCACGATACCTGCTGTGTAGTTAATTGCAAAAAAATGGAAGAAACAGTGACCAAAGCAAGTTGGAAACGCGGACAACGTATTAAATGGATAATCGCCGTCAAAAGGAAAAAGTAAGTAAGATAACCTATGATTTTGTATGTTGTAGGAAGTAGCACGTTAAAATGGTCAAATTACTATAATTCATTTAATGTATTACTTCAGTGCCGATGGATCTCCATGGTCGCCAAAGCTACATGACAGGATTTGCAGTGTACAATTTATTGGAGGCAAGAAAGCTGATGAACAGAACAGATTTCCACAAATAAAGAAAATTTTATATGAAAGTGGAAAAGAAATAAGAATTGTTATGCCATCTTTTCTAAGTGATAAAAGGGCATTTTCAAGAGATGAGACAGATGCTACTTATAGTATCGCTCGGGTTAGGATTCATGTTGAGAGGATAATGCAACGGCTGAGACTTTATCAAATATTAAACAAAATTCCTCAAAACTTTTTTTGCCATATAGATGATACTTTGCATATTTGTTGTGTATTAGTAAATTTGCAGAACTCAATATTTTCTAATAAATAAATGTACCTATGATTTAAAAAAAACAAAATATATAACACAATTTACTTTTATTTAAGAACACAATAATAGAACAGAACAATATACTTTAACTAAATCAATAATTTCCTCATTTTCCATCACAATATTTGCTTCATAAAACTTTTTTAGATTTAAGTTATTTTCTATCTTATCACTTTTATAAACTTCAAAATCTTCTTTAAAAATACAAAAACTTATAAGACATTCAATGCAATCTTCTATTTGTAAATTAATCACAACCTGGTCAACTACATTCTTAACAACTTTGGTAATGCATGCATCATTTTCTTCCGCATTAAAACATAAAGCAACAGCCTCCATTATTAACCTTAATGCTGACTCTCCCTTCAATTCCGAAACATCTAAGGGCAAAGGATCAGGCTTAATTTTCTTTGCCGGTGGATACATTTCTTCAAAGTATTGAATTTAGTATTGAATTCCTTTAGAGTACTTTTCTTTGGCGAACTGTCTAGCACTAGGTCTGCCCCATTGCTGCTCTTCACTGGTCTTCGAAAAGCTATCTTCGTGATTAATGTAGTATATGACAGCCGCAATATGTTTACATCTGCCACTCTAATTGTACACACAATCACATTGTGCACTCGTAACATAACGGCTGGAATCAATCTGTAAAAAATGAGTTGTTTCTTTACTTTTTATTACATTTAAATGGATCATAGTATGGATGTACTACGTCAAAGATTGCAAAAACAAAAAAAATACAGCTTACATTCAAAGATGTTTTGTAAGGTGTCGATGTCACTGAAGTTTGACGAATTACATGATCTTCAATCGTATGATTTTCAGATTTAATTTCTTTCACATTTTGCACATGTTGAGCTAAAACTAATTTTCTTCCTTTTATTGTCGTTTGTGGTTGGAAAGTGATGTCGTGTGTTATTGCTCGGAATCCAGTTTTTATAATTAATTTGGCCATGTTTAACTGAAAATACATAAAAAGAGTTCATTACTTACAACAATACAGTCATAAATAATCATCTGCAATGTTTATAAAATGCATTATTCGATTACATTTGTTTATTTCTGTACTTACTTCTCGTGAAGTCAGCGATGAGAAAGTCCGTGTATACTATCTGTAATTTATTTATTGTCACTCTAGACGGGTAATACAAAACATCAACGTTATTATCGACACGATAGATTTACACGATCGAATAGAATATATTATATAAATTACGATACTTTCTTGAAATTATTTGTTTGTTTATTTTGTCGGCCGCCCATTTGACATTTCAGTGTCCGCCATAATTGTGAACGCTAGTTGGCGCTGTCATCGCGCACCCGGCGAATATCCTCTTCCGGGACTCTAAGTATCTTCATGCCAACTTCCATCAAAATTAAAAAATAAAAAACAGAGCCAAGCCTACTCCTATTCTGGAAGTAGATTCATAATATTTCATTGTTCCACACAATTTATCCCCACTTTATTTATTATGTTCCAGCATACGACGCAAAGGATGTATACGGTCCTCAAATAACGGAGAAGGATGGCAAGCTGCTGGACAAGCATGACAGCTTCTACATCACCACCAAGAGTCTGCTGGTGCTGTTCCAGATCATGGGGGTCATGCCCATCATGAGAGTGCCCACGAGTGAGTAGAATTGTAATATCTTTTTTTTTATGAAAAAAGGGGCAATCGAGCAAACGGGTCACCTGATGGAAAGCAACTTCCGTCGCCCATGGACACTCGCAATATCAGAAGAGCTGCAGATGCGTTGCCGGCCTTTTACGAGGGAATAGGGTAATAGGGTAGGGGAGGGTACGGAAGGTAATAGGGGAGGGTAGGGAAGGGAAAAGGGTAGAAGATTGGGCCTCCGGTAAACTCACTTACTCGGCGAAACACAGCGCAAGCGCTGTTTCACGCCGGTTTTCCGTGAGCCCGTGGTATTTCTCCGGTCAAGCCTGCCCATTCGTGCCGATGCATGGCTCTCCCACGGTACAATATCTGGTGGTGTTCTGGGCCCAGTACACATCCGTAGTCTGGGTCTCAGATCCCCAGGAGGAGGCCTACGTGGTCTAGTGGCTTAGAAGGCGACTCTTGACTCCGGAGTTGGAAACGTGCTATTTCCAAGTTTGGTTAGGACAGGTGCAGGCTGATCACCATATTGTCCGACAAGTAAGATGATCCATGCGTCGGATGGGCATGTAAAAAGTCGGTCCTGCGCCTGAACTCTAGCCAGTCGTGTCGGTCTTCAGTCCCACTGGGTTATAAGAGAAAAGGAATAGAGAGTGATCCTGTGTACTGCGCACACACTTGAGCACTATAAAATTTACTTGCATAACTGGCCTGGTTTCAATGAAACCGGCTACCGTCACCGAAACCGGTGTGGGAGTTATTATTATTAATATCTAAACACGCTTTACACCACATTACATAGTTGAGTCCAAGATGCCATAAAATGCAGTTATATCTTTTTCAAAATTATCAGTTTTAGGGCCAAGCCACAACTCTACGTTGCGACGTTGTACCGCGAGAACAGCATAGCATAGTAGAGTTGTGGCTTGGCCCTTTGGGCTCGTAAACCAAACTGCGATGCGACATCGCATCGCGAATATCTGCTATTTCTAAATCTGCTGTAGGAATGAACTCGATAAAATTAATATTTTTTAAGTAATTAACAGTAAAAGACATTGACATTCTAAAATATACCGTTATTAATAACATTAAAACCAGTAATTATTATAAAACAGGGCTGCACAAATTATTAGGCATTAATTTAATAATGCTTTTGCTCGCCCGCTATAATTCTAATCCTGTGTCAAATTACGCTTACAGGGTGTCGTTATTATTAAATTTTAATTAAAGCTTACGTTCTAATATGACAAGCAATGGCTCTTAGCGAACTCGGCGAAATACAGGGTGATTATTATTTATTTTGTCGCTGGAATATTTTGTTTATTACTAAGAAACTTTCTAATAAAATATCAACATTGTATCTGCATCTTTCTTTATACACAGAGAATGTAAGTAGTCTATCTACTTGTGTAGTTATACTATATGGTTCGCATTGTCCGTCGAGCGTCTTTTCTGGAGGTCTTGATGGTTAACCATAAATTTACTAATCTGTCGAAGTTGATCTTCGGGTCGGTCGGCAATAATAGACGAATATGCCCCTCTAAAAGTTCGTAATCGCTTGTATTGGTCTATCATTGGTCAATGTGGAGATGCCGAAAAAAGTTACTTATACAATGTTTAGTACTAGTCCACTACGTTGTCTCTATGCACATTAGTAAGGAAGCTACAAAACAGAAAAATAAACACTTCTTTAATTATTATTCTTTTACGTAATTTTATGCACTTTCATCTTTTATGCACTTTTCACAACCCTGCAGCAGTAACTTAAAAGTAATGTACGAATAACTCCGAAATTCGAAGCGCTGAAAATATTACCTCATTAAAGTTATAGCTAATTAAACTCTGCTTAAGTGCTTACGTGAAAATATGTTGGGGATAATTAATTATAAGAAGATTTTACCTAGCTTTTGTTATACAGAGTGGATTTTTGAGACACGGTCATATTATTTTCATTTTTCTCATGTACAGCGAAGAGTGTTGATTTAGTCAATCTATGTTTGTAATTATGTACGTCTAAGCACCTAAACTTATGTCCTATGTCCAGCAGTGGACGAACATAGGCTGATATGATGATGATGATGAAGCACCTAAACTACAGATCAAATTTTAATTATTGAGGTGTTTCTTAATGACAGCCCATGTATCATAACGCTAAATAGACGCTACATAGTACGTGCTAAGCACAGACATAGATCAACATAGATATCGCATGTGTATGTACTTCGCGTGCCATATCGCGCTCCCAAACGACGAGCAATGCTCGTCTTTCGAAAGTCTGTTCTTTAGTCTGCTATCGGAATCGGACATCAATCGTAATTTTAAAAATGCCTAAATGCCTATTGTGCCGTATTGAGCTGTAGTAATTCGAATAGAAACGTTAGCCTAGATAATGAACACGTTTCTAATCATCGGTACGTCACAGCTGTAAGTAGAAAAAAGTGGCACGCTCGTTTTCATACGGTATCTATCTTGATCTATGTCTGTGGTACTAAGATTACAGTTTTTTTGTAGGTGCTCTTACAACGAAACGTACGACCTACAACTGGATATCCAAGGCTACACTGTGGGCGTATCTAGTATGGAGTTTGGAGTCTATTATTGTCGTTAAAGGTACTACTAGATTAATATTATGATATTATTATTCTCAAATATATTTTAGTTCAAGCTTAGGCATCGATCTAATCAATAACAGAATGTTAGTCGGTATTCTGACGGTTGGGCTTGAATATGAATAAAATAAGTGGATTCTTAAGTAATGGGTAATTGTTGTTCAAAATGTGCATCCCACAATCTGAGCACTTTTGTGGTACACTTAACGGAAAAACTATCACACCTATTGATTTGTGCTTTAACATTTACACAATTTTTTATTTATACGTAGATGTGTTATCATCAGTCAGCCAAGGTTTGTTAAAATATTTTTAAAAATGCCTTAAAGATTATTACCACGCAGAAAAACGACGCGAGCCCTCACAAGGCTCGGCTTTTAGCTAGTATTAGGTATACTTTTGAGGATAATAATATGTGCCCTGTGCCTGTAGACAAGTGGCGAAACGCTAACGCTCTAACGTTACAAAATGTATGGGATTTGACATTAGTATTCGCTAGCGAAGCGATGACTAAAATATTATGTCAAATCGCATACATTTTGTAACGTTAGAGTTAGCGTTAGCGTTAGCGTTTCGCCACTTGTCTACAGGCACTGTACTCATAATAATATAGTTAACAATGCTGTAATTACAGTGGGCCGCGAGCGTCTCAACAATTTCCAGAAGAACTCCAACAAGCGTTTCGACGAGGTGATCTACAACATCATATTCCTCAGCATCCTTATACCGCACTTCCTGTTGCCCATCGCGTCATGGCGTCACGGGCCCCAGGTCGCCATATTCAAGAACATGTGGACGCACTATCAGGTAAACGTCAGTTTGCGGTCGTGTATCATGCGTTTCCCGTAGTCCCACATTCAGGAGCAGGAACACCGTTGGGGTTTTAGTGGGGAGTCCCCATCCGCCCCGGGGAGTCCCGCATACCTCGGTGGTCCTCCCCAGGCCCCGGGGATGCGTAAAGGCACTCCCCCAACGCAAAAAAGGTAGTTGTCCGCTTATTGTATCTATTGAATGGGTATTTTTGTGTCCGAATCTAGATCATCTATTGGATGAGTAAGTCCAGCTATTGGAAGAATAAAAACTCTGGAAAATCAACCTTTTATCTTTATAAAAGTGAGAAGATAAAATGTAGGAGATGAAGACCGCTTAAAAGCTTAAAATTAATGAGAGCTAGTGATAATTATATATCTTTGAATGAAGCGACTCATATAATAATGATCGAACTTCACTTGGTAAGTTCGTTTGATCATTTATTATAGATATCTCTATCTCTACTTAATAAGGGTAAACTAATTTTAAAACAAATTTCCGCGCGATTATTGCAACATCCATACTTAATATTGTAAATGCGAAAGTGTGTATGTCTGTCCGTCGTGTCTGTTTGTCTGTCTGTCACCTCTTCACGCTCAAACCGCTGAACCGATTTTATTGAAATTTGGTATGGATATACTTTAAGTCCCGAGAAAGGATATAAGCATACTTTTCATTCCGGAAAAATGTACGGTTCACGCGCGATAACCAAATTTTGGCGCAACGGAGTTGCGGGCGTCATCTAGCTTATTAATAAAATTAATAAATCTGTCTTCTCCCACGTCTCCCAAGCCTCCGTTTGTCTTATCATAAAACAACAAAGGCTCCTCACTTTTACTGTTATATGAATAAAGAAACAACAGTGCTCAATTATGTAATTTTATGTAATCCAACATTTCGGGGCCTCCATAAAAGGACCATAAACTGTGCGGTTCGGGCCTGTCGCCGCCGTCTTCATAATTTTTGCGTTACATGCGGCCTTTTTCAGTTACATCTGGCCCCTACTCGGTTACATTGGGCCTAACTCACTTACATTGGGCACGTTGGGCAATTTATAGTATGTAATAAAGCTATAAATTTGAGTCTCACGAATTGCCCACGGTCTATGTTTTATCGTTTCCAAGATGTTAACTGCTGAATATTATACGGTATGTTTCATTTTCATTCCTGTTCGTTAATGTATAGATGAGAGTATTTTTTTTACTTCTGTCTATGTACTATATGACCAACTTGACTATTAAAATCCACGTAAAAAATTCTACGAATTAAAAATATATGTTAAAATGGTCTTGTAGAGAATCAAGAATTAACCATATTATTTTCCTTCACATACTTTTAGCATATTATTATATTTTAAGCTATTGCATAGCTTTTATCGCAATCTTTGAGCGCGTCGACCGAACCAAGAAATTTCGTAACGAAAATAAACTAACACACTTGCTCTGATCGACACAGCCTGTGCCGGTTGTGTGCGTGCGACTAGACGTATACAAATTATAATTGCATAAGTTGATCCAAAATTATATGCAATAGCTTTACCGCGGCACTCCCCGAGTGCCACATGTTTTTTTTATATATTAATATTTCGCACGGTATGACGCTTAGAAAGTTTGAGAAACACAACGAAATCATACATTTCACTTAATAAGAAATATACAGGGTGTAACAAAATAAGTGATAATACTTTAGGGTGCGTATATATTCCTTGTAGAGAGCTCACTGTGAAAGTAGCAGCGCTGAAAAACCACTTTTTATACTTTTTTATGGGCAAGCTCCTCAGTGTCACGATTTTCCCTTAGATACAAAAGTGAAAAAAAATTGTTCCTTCAGCACTGCTACTAAGTACTGTAAGGAACACATACACACCCTAAAGTATTATCACTTAGTTTGTTACATCCTGTATAAATCACGAGTCACGACCAAATCAAATAATACTACTACTTACCAGAGGTTTGCCCAAAACGCGCTCTCCTATTCTAAGCTTTCTTCTTCCAGTTAAAGTACCTAAAGATCACGGGCAGCCCCATCGTGTTCCCAAACCTGTACCTGCTTACTTGGGGCCTCTGCATCTTCTCCTGGGGCCTCAGTTTCGCCGTGATCCTGTCCCAACACTACCTGCAGGATGACTTCGAGTTGTGGCACTCCTTCGCGTACTATCACATCATCGCTATGCTCGATGGCTTCTGTTCTTTATGGTACGTTCTTTTTAGTTACGGTAATGAGAGAGATTTAACGATTACTTAAACTTTTATTCTAAGAAAATTTTGAATTAAACGCATTATTCTTGTTATTAAATTTAAGATATTATCATAATATTATGTAGATATCATATCACGGTCATTTGTTTAATAACAGTTATTGATGTCAAGACCCAAGAGTTAGGGCCTGTTTCACCACTTCCTGATAAAGTGCCGAATAGGCTATTCACAACTTTTTTGACAGATTTTCCATACTTCATCTGTGAAGTTAAGTGGTGGATAGCCTATCCAGCACTTTATCAGGAAGTGGTGAAACAGGTCCTTAATATTATAATTTTAGTCTAATGTCTCTTGCCTCAGTGTTCCACACAAGTGCTGAAAATATGAAGCTAGAATAAATAAATTTAATAACTGTATTTTAAAAGGATAAAACCGACTTCAAAATTGTACGTAATTGAGAATGAAAACTTCCTATCTCCAAAACTACTAAACTGATTTTGATGAAACTTGCACTATTCCCTAAGTTGAACAATACCTAGTACAATAAAAAAAGAATCACTCAAATCGGACTTGTAGTTCCGGAGATATGCGTGAACAAACATAAAAACATACATACATACAATATACATACATACATACATACACTTTTAAATAATAATACACTTTTAAATTTGGCACATTTGTTCAGAAGCTGTTATGGATTAACATATTACATACATCGCGTCGAATTGATAACCTCCTTTTTTTGAAGTCGGTTAAAAATGAATTGATGAAGAGGTGCTACGTAGCATCGTACAATGGCAATACTAGAAAGTCTAGATCACTCAAGTAGATAGACTCAAATTCTTTCTAAAAATTCTCTATTTTAGGTCAATTATTATTGTATATATTTTGTCATTTTAATTTTGTATTGCTTTTACATGTTGCGTCGTCTACTCGTGTCTCGTTCCGTCTCGTTACAATATGAACTGACCCTGACGGGTACAACAATTTGTTTTAATAATTACTTTCCTTTCTCCCTAAGTAACGAAAAGTACATTACCGGACGAATTCTGGTAAGATTATTACAGTAAAAAGTAATCCGACAACTTTTATACCTCACTCTTTGTTATAATTTGAACAAATGATTGTGAAAAGTATCATAAATATTAGTATGAAAGTACCTGTGGTGTATTGATAAATAAAGATGAACGCGCCTACACTATGGCGAGAGTGAATCGGCCGACGTCAGTGACGTCTGCGGTCGGTCGATCACTTCCTTGACAACCACCGCCGAGAGTAGTACAGTGTTCAGTTATACAATAATGCGTGTTTAATTTACTGGCCCATGTACATAATAATTAATATACTGTACACAATAATATTGTGTACAGTATATTATACACAGGCACACTAGCCTGCAGCTGTAGTTGACGACAGCACAAAATGGCAACGAGGAAAAGTACGTAAGTGAATTTTTATATTATACGACTACAAAATATCCCGAAGCTATCAGACAAAGGGTTACAACAATACTATTACGCATTTCATTTTCTAAAGGGGGGAAAAAACATATTAAATATGTCCTAAATTTTACAACTCAGTTCAGTAACTTCCTTCCTTAATTTTGTTTACAATATTATATTATTTGATTCATGCTCGAAATCGTAAGCGAAGCGTCTGATAGCCAAGGGTACATGAGTTAACGTAGTCGCAAGTGTGTTGCTAATATATACCTAGTAAAGTGGTATGTATGGTCATGGTAATTGGTACCAATTTATTGACAACGTAATACTTACTTACTAAATACTAAGCTGCGCTGACTCAGTGACCCGAAGTAAGTCTTGGGCCTTGGCCGATAGCGTAGTCAATGTTTACAATATCGGTCGTGGATCAGATTCCCGCGGCGAAGGACAAACACTGTGTTTGTTCTACGTCTAAGCATAGTAGACCGTATACATATTATTAATGTGGCGTTCATGTCACTTAAATGCCTAAAAATTAATTACCTCTAAATTAGTAATATGAATTTCTTATTATTACCTGTTACTTGTTAATTGTGTACTTACTACATCTTTTTAAAATCTTCTAATAATAATATTATTGTGCTAGTACCTGACCATACATACAACAAAGTTGTGCCTGTATATATTAGCCAAGTCGGAGTGTACTATTTTGGTAACCCGGCCGAGTAAAGTACACCGTACAATGAGTGAAAACTCATCAAGTTTACATAGACTTACATTTTAATGTAATAATGCATTTGGAATGTAATTTCTATGCAATTAGTTTCTAGTCCCAATTTTGATATTTAGTTTGCTTCCACTTTACAGATTTAGAATCAAATTTCAAAATTCTTCAAATTCCTTATTTAACATACAATATACAATAGTATAAAAGCAAGGTAGCGTACATCACGTCGTCTAATCCCATGCTAAGTAAAAACTTGTGTTATGGCAATCGGACGACGGATGCACGCCGAACAATTTTATCCAATAATCGGAGATAAATATTCACAACTAGCTGTCCCGGTGAACTTGGTGTCACTTTAAAACCTTCCCTGGACTTCTACAAATGTTTTAAAACTAAAATCAGCCCAATCCGTCCAGCTGTTTTCGAGTTTTAGCGCGACTAACACATTTGAAAATCCATTTTTATATAATATATACTTAAGAGATACTCTATAGGTACTCTTGACATTAGAAAAAATTCTAACTCAAGGGAATACAATAATTACAATACAAAATTATAGTGGAAGCAAATCTCAATCGAGACTGTCGAAAGACAGTTGAAAGGATTTCAAGGAAATCTATGAAAGTGCAATAATAAAATTGGGACAAGCAACAAAAGTATGCGGTGTACTAGTGTGGAAATGTTATCACGACAAGTGACTATTACACAAATGTGTTGCAAAAGTGGTCTTAAAGGACACAAACAAAACTTAATTGAGCAAAATTTGCAAAAACTGTGGTCTTAAAGGACACAAACAAAACTTAATTGAGCAAAATTTGCACAAACTGTGGTCTTAAAGGACACAAACAAAACTAAATTGAACAAAATTTGCACAAACTGTGGTCTTAAAGGACACAAACAAAACTTAATTGAGCAAAATTTGTACAAACTGTGGTCTTAAAGGACACAAAGTAGTAAGTACATAAATGTGTTGCAAAATTATCACGTTAAGTGACTAGGTATCACATAAATGTGTTGCAAAAGACAAAAAATTTGCACAAACTGTGGTCTTAAAGGACACAAAGTACACCAATCCCTGATGGTGAATTAATTTAAAATCGATCAGAATTTCGGATAGAAAATTGTATTTCATTAATGGCGTGTTTTCATTAATGATTTCAAAAGTTGCAAATGAATCTGAAGATCATGAAACTCAGGTTAGACTGCTCAATTAACAGTTTATTTAATATTGAATTATCTATAATTAGAGCTACCAACTTGCATAACTCCTAAGTCCAATGGTGGCCAAGTTGAAAATCAAGTAGCGAATCCGGACAAAAGGTTTATGACCTATGTACCTAGTATTAAGCCCGTAGTAGCTTGGCAAGGATACTAAAATAAAACTAAGAGTATTGAGATTTGGATTCCATGAATTATAAATATGTTCAAATTCACATAGCCAGCGATACAAGCTACAACCAAGGTTACAACCACCAAAACAGCCCCTCGACCTTGTCACAGAGTCACCTTAAAATAAATGACTTACTTAATAGAATTGGATACCTATTATTGAGCTAGTTAATGGCCATAAGGTTGGATTTCTCCTCTAGTTTCGGTATTTAAAGGGGACGTCAGAATCTGTGTAGACATTAGATATTAAGGCAGGTTAATCGATCCATTATCAGAAAATATTATGTAACGTTACCAACTGTGGAACAACTTTTTCCAAGATTTAAAATGCAAAAGGTTTGTCAAAACTTAACCTCAAAATTGTTTTCAACAACTTGAGTTAACTATTAAATGAGCATATATAAATTACAAATATCTTTATTGCTACAATGTTGTTGGTATAAAGGTCTTATTAACTATACTTACATAATATTATAGTTCTAACATTCTGCCATAACAATGGAGTCGGGGAGTGCAATACAATTGACTTCACCTAAAATAGTAGTAAACATAAGATGGTTTTGGCGTAAAGATCAAGCATAAGCATTTAGTGACTTAAATACAGCCATTCACTAAAGATTAGGTATAACTGTGCTTTTATTTTATTTGTGCAGAAAAACTTACAGCTAAACAAATCCTAATAATTACTAATTTGAAAACAAATGGCCACTTACAAGTTTTTACATATAAGTAATATTTTAGTGCTCATAATATTATTATGTTAAAGAAGATAATAGAAACATAACCAATTTACAATAATTGCTAAATTTTAAGAATTCTATTAGCATTCGAAACGTACATGAATGAAATTTTGCACAGTTATAGTTTAAATAGTATTATGGTGAAGGAGTGCATCGAGCATTTATTGTTCGAAACAATTATGCTTTTATCATAAAACGCTACAATATGCACACTACCATCTTTTGAATGACAAGCCTATACCTACATACGAAATACGAATTATACTCTTTTGTTTATAGTGCTCCAAGGCTTTAAAAGTTACACACACTTACTATCTGTACTTGCGAGCGCTATGATATCACCACAAAATTGCACTCATGTTATGGTTTCATAACACAATGCAACTTCACATCGGCCCGATATTCCGGACTGGATGCCAAGACGATAATTTGCTAAGATGGAACTGTGCCTTGCTTTGAGACTTGAGGGAGTCAACAACCCAAACACAAGTAATTTTACATACTTACCAACTTCCAACTATTACACAAATAAATGTTAATAAAAATGTCAAATTAAGTCAAGATTAGAATAAATGTAAAAAACTGAAATGTAAATGTACAATATTAAATATGCATCAAGAATTCTATGTAATAAAAATGTAAAAATATATAATGTATAAAAGTGAATGTAACAAAAAAATTACTGGAAAAAATTGTGGTATAGATCAGTGATAATAAAGGAAATATTATATAAATCAGGTAATGAAAATAATTAATGTAAAATTTGTTAAATATAATATCAATGTTGTTGAGAAATTCTATGTAAATTAAGGTGTACAAAAGTGAATGTATTATAAAAATTAATGTAAGAATATGTAATAATATATATATCAATGTAAATGTAAAATAATAAATGTAAAGCATAATAAAATTTTAATATTGTAAAAAATGTAAAAGGAATGTAATGTTATGCTGTAAAGGAATTGAAATTAAAAATAGGAAATGTACAATTAATTAATGAAGATAATATAAATTAAGTTAAAAATGTTAGTAAATAAAACATAAAAAATTAATACAAATGTAAGAATGTAAATAAATGCAAGCAATTGTCCCTTCTTACTGAAGGGGGAACGAGAGGTCCTTTAAAAGGGGCCTATATATATAAAAAAAAAAAAGCTGAGACACGTTATTGGCAAGATGATAATATTTTGTTAAAATAGTACACTTCTCTAAGGGCAAGTTGCACCAGAGGCGTAATTAAAGTTAAGGTTATCGTCAAATATGGCGTCCATAATGGACTTTTACTATGGATTTGACAGTTTATTTGACTTTTGCTATGGTAAAGTTATAGTTAAAGTAAGTCGGTGCAACCTACTCTTACACGATAGTAGTAGGTACGCCAGCAGAGTTGTTTTACGGGCGCCATTTTAGAGACAAATTGCCATCAAAAATAGTAATAGATACAGAGCTTGGTGGAGTGGACTCGAAAACAAAAGGAAGAGGATACGTTGACAGGAAGATACATGTAACAGAATCTACTATTGGAGTTGGAGATAAAGTAATATAATTATTATATATGAAAGAAATGACGAGAGCAAATAAAAGTTTCTCACAATGGTGGTAAAATATTAAGTATATATGTTTCTGACAATGATGATTCCTGTAACAACAATTCTGTTACTGGTAGTACTTATAGCTCTGATGATTTGTAATTGATTGCAAAGTATAATTATGTCTAGTATCAAACTGTACTTATTATTCATGATTGTACTTGTCTGTTCTTGAGGCACATATAATTTAATTGTAATTATTTGTGTTATAATAAACGATGGCACACCTTGGGAGTAGGGTGGCTTCTTGCAAGGCTACTTCTACATTATAATAGGACTTGGATATTGTATATAATATTAAGTTACAAAATTGTAAACTTTATTTTAAAAGATTAATTTTTTCTCACTTTTTTTGGTAAAAAAGTGGGCCCCGGGCGAGTTTCTTACGCCGGTTCTTCTCGCCGGGTTAGTTCCCGAACCGGTGGTAGGCACCATGTAGGACTTTCTGAAATCAAATTTACTTTAAATTTTGATTTTGATAAAAAAAAAAAATTTTGTAAGAGGTAGATGTGGTGTATTGATAAATAAAGATGAACGCGCCTACACTATGGCGAGAGTGAATCGGCCGACGTCAGTGACGTCTGCGGTCGGTCGATCACTTCCTTGACAACCACCGCCGAGAGTAGTACAGTGTTCAGTTATACAATAATGCGTGTTTAATTTACTGGCCCATGTACATAATAATTAATATACTGTACACAATAATATTGTGTACAGTATATTATACACAGGCACACTAGCCTGCAGCTGTAGTTGACGACAGCACAGTACCGAAGTATTTTCCTCTTTTGAAGTCTTTTATTAATAAAGTACGAGCAATCTGTAGCGTATTTCAGAAACATTTTGGATTTTGCGAACATTTTTGCTGGTATATTTTTATTAGAGACTTCTTTAAATCGCAACCCCCAATTCTTGAAGACAAACATTTGAACTATCTACTTGGTAAAAATGCCAAGGCCATGAAATATTAAATTGTCCTAGGGTAATTCGAACCTGAATATGGGTTAACCTTGGACAGGTAAAAATCCAATAATGGAAGGAGTGGTCCTCATTTCTGAAGAAGTCCGTCCGTAAATTACCGGATCACATTGCGTTGTTGTGATCAATTTGCTTTGGGATAAAAGTTACACTTTATAGTAGTTTTTATTCGGCCCGCTGAAAAACCTTATCTATTAGTGTTTATCACCAAATTGTCAAACCCAAATCATCTTAATTGCTACCCAAACCACAGTTAAAGGTAGGGTTAAAATATTTTACCTTTTAACGGACCAAATAGCGCATCTGAATCACGCTATCGAAGCTTCTGATTCGATCCGCACTATATTATACAAAGTTTGAAAAGACGACAGTGGGCTTCGCCCTGACCATCCATACAATCATGCTCGATCAAATTGAAGTTTCCATTGAAGCTTCAAATGAAGCTGGTCTTGGTCCCAAGCATATTTCCACATTGGTGATCTTAACGTTCCTAAAAACGGATCGTCTGAAAAATTTTCCTTGTTATTCCAGGTACATAAACTGCAACGCATTTGGGACAGCGTCACGAGGCTTGGCCACGAACCTGCACAAGGCGTTGGAGTCAGACCAGCCGGCGCTAAAGCTGGCCCAGTACCGCCATCTATGGGTCGATTTGTCTCACATGATGCAGCAGCTTGGTATAGCCGAGTTACAGATTTTTCTACGTAATGTTCAATGTAGCCAATATGCCTTACCTAAACATAACACACCCTCCGGACTACGGTCTAGTCCTACTTAGCTTAGCTTTACTTATTCACCATAATGCTTCTATCCTAATCTAATTCTTACAAAGGTCTCTAATATTGTAGTATGAAAATAAAAGTTGGACAACTATAAATAAAACAGATAACAATCTTAACACTAAATAAAAATCTAAAATATACAAATATATACAAAAAAGTATAAAACTATATAAAGGAAAACTTTCCCAGGTCATCCCCACCTCTTACAAATTAGATTATGGTACGTAAATAAAATTAAGTAAATAGAAGCTTACAAAAATATTCTGCTGCCTTGATACTTCACAGTTCACGGCATATTTTGAGCACCCTTTGGCTTATACTTCGAGAACCCTAAATCATGACTAACTCAAAACTCATATTGATTATGTTATGTGAAGCATATACCATAACATCGTTTAAAATTCTTCTTTAAAACATTATGTTCTCATAGGTCGAGCGTACTCCAACATGTACGGCATCTACTGTATGGTGATATTCTTCACCACCACCATCTCGCTGTATGGCTCGCTGTCGGAAATCCTGGAGCACGGCCTCAGCTACAAAGAGATGGGGCTATTCGTCATCGTCGGTTACTGCATGACGCTGCTCTTCATCATCTGTAACGAGGCTTACCATGCCACGAGGAAGGTAAAATTGTTTCTTGAAAGCTGTCTTGCTGTCAGGCAAATGCCATGAGGAAGGTAAAATTGTTTCTTGAGAGCAGCTGTCTTGCTGTCAAGCAAATGCTACGAGAAAGGTAGAATTGTTTCTTAAGAGCTGTCTTGCTGTCAGGCAAATGCCACGAGGAAGGTAGAATTGTTTCTTGAGAGCTGTCTTGCTGTCAGGCAAATGCCACGAGGAAGGTAGACTTGTTTCTTGAAAGTTGTCTTGCAGTTAGGAAAATGCCACGAGAAAAGTAGAATTGTTTCTTAAGAGCTGTCTTACTGTCAGGAAAATGCCATGGGAAAGGTAGAATTGTTTTAAGAGCCGTCTTGTTGTCCGGAAAATGCCACGAGGAAGGTAGAATAATTGTTTCTTGAGAGCTGTACGGCTCATTGTCGGAAATCCTGGAGCACGGCCTCAGCTACAAGGAGATGGGGCTGTTCGTCATCGTCGGCTACTGCATGACTCTGCTCTTCATCATCTGTAACGAGGCTTACTATGCCACAAGGAAGGTCGAATTGTTTATTGAAAGCTGTCTTGCTGTTAGGCAAATGTCATGGGGAAGGTAGAATTGTTTTAAGAGCCTGTTAGCTGTGTCACTGTCAGAAAAATGCCACGAAAAATGTAGAATTGTTTCTTGACAGCAAATTTCAAGAATTTTACACCTTGTGTACGGAGCCCTAAAATTTAACTACTTAACTACCTATATTTAATCAAATTACCAACACTTTTCAGGTGGGCCTGGAGTTCCAAGTGCGTCTTCTGAATGTGAACCTGGGCGCGATCGACCGCAGCACGCAGCGCGAAGTAGAGATGTTCCTTGTGGCCATCGCCAAGAATCCCCCCATTATGAACCTCGACGGCTTCACCAACATCAACCGGGAGCTGTTCACTGCTGTAAGATATTAAACACAAACTACACTATCCGTACTAATAATAAATTCCAAAGTGATTCTGATCGTCAACTGTCTTTTTGTTATATTTTTCCTAACTGCTGTATTGTCTTTGTATGCAGTGACTTTGAGCCTGAAAAAGGATAAAGAATAGTTTGCGGAAAAATGTACGGTTATGGCGCGATAAACTTTAATGGTATGCGCCTAAGCGGCTGAATCGATTTTGATAAAAAGGATAATTTTTGTTGTCGAATTAACAACACTAGGTGCGAATAATGTTTTAGTAACAATTAAGACCGGTAACGGGTAAGTATTTCGTGAGAAGTAAGTGGCGTCAAAGCAAGGGCGGATCCAGCTTTGGCGCCAGGGGGGGTTATATAGTCGTGGTCAAGTCAAAATCTATAAAATCAGTAAAAGTTTTATTTCTTCTTACAAGACTTACTTTAAAAGACGCATACATTTTACTGTATGATAAACCCGTCTTTTATTGCTGTCGCCTGGAGTTCTCTTATAAGTTTTATTCATAAAAGGTGATGGAGTCGTGGAGTTCAGTGGAAATCTAATAAAATGGAGCATTGATGCCTCGCATACAACCTCATAAATATTCAGAATATTCAAAATGAAATATTTAATTTAGTACGTTATGTTTTCAGTCTTTTAATGTTCATTAATTTAATTTTCAAATTGTCGAGAGATCGAAATAAGTAATGAAGATTTTTTGAAATTACATTTTTTATTCAGGCTTTTCACATTTTATTAAGCCCCATATTAAATGTCGATAGCTGTATGACTGTTATAGCAAAATACATAATATTATTAAAATAATTTTTAGAAGACACATCATAAACCAAAAATTTCGCTAAACAGGTACTTTGTCTATAGTATGGCTTATAATATTATCTCGCATCGTCTTTTTCTTCTTTGTTTTGTCTTCAGAAATTGTGCAGGTTATATTTAAAGTGTACAATATCAAAACGTCCACGCTAGCTTCATTATAGCCCGGCCAAATAACGTAGGTCCACTATATTTTGTGTATCAACCAATTTGTCTGATGGTGCTGGTCATTATATTATTATATTATACATCATGTTATAATATGTCATTATCACTATTTTACAGATTCCAATTTTTTATTTACTTTCAGAACATATCCTACATGTCTACTTACTTGATAGTCCTGATGCAGTTCAAGCTGACCCTACTCCGGAAGGGCGCTCGGAAGATGGTGAAAGCCATTACCAGAGCTTTCTTCAACGCCACCACACCCATGGCTGATGATTTCGACGATGATGATGATGAATAAGCTTAGCTGCTGTATGTAGCAGATTTTAATTTATTTTGCTCTCAGATTAATAACTAGTATGGTAAGTACCTACACCTAGAATAAATATTCTGAATTGACTATTATTTCATTTTATATTTTTAAACTAACCATAGTACCTAAATCTAAAATGGCTTTATATTCGTTTCACGGCATTTTAATCTTACTGTAGTTTATTCCTAATATTTAAGTCACAAAAGCTGTTGCTTACAACATCAACGCTTGCTGAAGACTTGCAGTTCAAATTGTTACAATCATCCTTACTTAGGCCCACTTGCGCCAATCTGGGTTAAAGTTAACTCTGAGTTAAACATCATGTCATCTCTATCACTGACTTGGTGAGTGACAGATATGACATGATGTTTAACTCAGAGTTAACTTTAACCCAGATTGGCGCAAGTGGGCCTTAATATTATAAATTTTACGTGGATGTTTGTTACGCTTTGAATGAAAACTACTTGACGAATCATCATAAAGCTTTACTATTAAATTAAAAAAAAATACGATAAAAAATGTGGACGAAGTTACGGAAAACAGCTAGTATTACAATATTCCACATCTGAATACATTATATTTATTACTTACTAATTCATGTACTGTATACAGGGTGTAACAAAATAAGTGATAATACTTTAGGGTATGTATGTGTTCCTTGTAGAGAGCTCACTGTGAAAGTAGCAGCGCTGAAAGACCAATTTTTTTTTACTTTTTTATGGGGAAACTCGTAACGCTGGGGCGCTTGCCCATACAAAAGTGAAAAAAAATTTGGTCTTTTAGCGCTACTACTTTCACAGTGAACTCTCTATAAGGAACACATACACACCCTAAAGTATTAACACTTATTTTTGTTACACCCTGTATAAACGAAAATCTGTTTGTAGACGAATATTCGCTACCCTGTTATGACAAAACGATGCAACCCGGGTTACAGCGTTTTGTAATACCAGAGTCTAAATTTATCTACTCGATGTAAGCTTTCTATTGATATAACACACAAAAATTGAGGACAAGTTTTTAAATGAGATATTCTATATTACATAATGCTGTAACCCAAAATGTGGATGAAATATTTCTGCAAAACACTGCAAGTCACTAGGCTTACAGCGTTTTGTAAAAATAATTAAATATTGCAGTATTTTGTACCCGTAGTAGAATTACAATCGCCCAAATTTGAGCTTATTTTTATTTTTGCAAAACGCTGCAAGCTGAGTTTGCCCCTTAATATTTTATACTGGTATATGTTTTTATATTTTAAGATAATAAAAAAAAACACGATAAATTAATAATGTACTAATGAAAATTTGGAAATATTATAATTAGTAATCAGCTCATATAAAACCTATCTACACTGGATAAAATTTGGTAACGAGCATAAGTTAAAAAAATTTAAGCTCATTTTTTTAAAGTTGGCGTGTTACAGGATACAGCGTTTTGTCGTAACAGGGTAGTTCGGCATTTGTCTCATAATGTAAAAGAAATATTATATGTCACAGGTAAGAATTTCCTTTTATTTATGTCCAAAGATATGATAGCATTGGAATCCAGTGACTTGTGGCAAGGAAATAGAAAGCAATTAATTTTCGCTCTCAAGAGTGTACACGGAATTACGGCGAGAAAAACGCTTTACAGGTGACGATAAGGGATTGGTATTTTAGTCGTCGACCAAATCGTGATCGACTATCATTAGTCTTACTAATACAGTTTTACGCTTCCATGTACTTAAAGTTCTCGTAAAGTTTTGTCTGGTAACGAGTTAATATTATCCCACCAAAAACATACCTGTTAAAATGGGCCCAAGTTCCTTAGATTAGCTAATTATCGGTCTGAAAAAAGAGTTGAAATCCAATACAATGCCAAGTTTAGATGCACTTCCATCGATCGTCATAATCTTCATCAACACCCTGATCCATAATACTTCAAATTTTGAACTTGGCAGGTTAATTTAATGTAATTTCACAATAATTAATCAAGTGTTACGTATAGCACGGAAACCTGCCAAGTTCAAATTTAGAAGTATTATGGATCAGGGTGTTGATGAAGATCGATCGATGGAAGTGCATCTAAACTTGGCATTGTATTGGATTTCAACTCTTTTTTCAGACCGATAATTAGCTAATCTAAGGAACTTGGCCCCATTTTAACAGGTATGTTTTTGGTGGGATTTCAGTACTTTTTTCAAGAACAGACAATTGGAATTGGCCTTTGAATTTCGTAGATGAACCGACTCACGCTTGACCGATTTCTTAAATTTCTCAATTTTTTGGTAATCTACGATCTACATAAACACACGACATGTGTGCCAAATTTCATCACGCTAGGACAATTGGAAGTGGCCTCTTAATTTCGTAGATGAACCGACTCACGCTTGACCAATTTCTTAAATTTCTTAAATTTCTGAATTTCTGGGTAATTTACATATAACACCCGACCTGTGTGCCAAATTTCATAACGCTAGGACAGTTGGAAGTGGCCTAGAGGTTTTGATTACCGGTCAGTGAGTCAGTGCCAAAATTAGCTATTTTTACAAGGACATAATATTTCAGGATCTACTGAAGCTATAGCTATGAAATTTGGTATATTGCTCAAGTACTAGTATATAATTACGTAGGTAAAATTTTATCTTTGCACTCGCAATAGGCACTTAGATACAGGGGGGTCAAAAGTGCGTCGAAACGGTTCGTGTAAATAGTGCACGGCATGTGCGCGGCCTGCTGGAACTTGGCCGCGCACTCCGTGCGCTTTGATCACATTAACAAACACAGTTTGATAAGTATAATATTATGAATTATAATATCTTGCAGAAATTAAAAAAAAAGCGTACAATTAGTATTTTTAATTAAAAAAAATAGTACTGCATAAAGTTAATTATTTTTGTTTTGCGTCTTTTAAGTACTTAATTATAAGTTTTTTTAAGTTAATTGTACGCTTTTTTTAAGAATTTCTGCAAGAAAAGAGCTCTGTGCGTGGTGACTTAAATATTATTTCGGTATCGTATCGGACACCGTGCAGCGCCATACTACAGAGTATAATAAATTGATTCGTCCACGGGTCACTTATAGAAATTTATTTGATACACTGCCAATACCTCCCCTCCGTCTACTGCCATTAATCTTGCATAAAATAATCGCGACAATCTTTCCTTAATTGATGCTCTTAATGTATAGGAATTTTTCTTGTTAGGTATGAAAAAGGATATTTACATTGTACGTTCACTTTTAATTAAGTAGGTACAACATGTTTCCCAGAAATACGTTCGGGTAGAATTCGGATTTGGATATTCGAATATTTGGATTCGCTTTCTGATACATATTTGAATTTGGATGCGGATTAAGATTCGGTTACGGATTCGGATAGCTACAAAAGTAACGAAACTGTCTAAGTGTCTACAAAAACTATACAGGTAGCTACGCAAACTGTAATTGTAGTCACATGGGCTACAATTACCGTGAAAGTGACTATGTAGGTGTCTACGAAAACTGTTCAAGTATCTACGAAAACTGTGTAGATGTCTACGAAAACTGTGTAGGGGTCTACGAAAACTGTGTAAGTGTCTACGAAAACTGTGTAGATGTCTACGAAAACTGTACAGGTAGTTAAGCAAACTGTACATGTGGCTACGAAAACTGTAGAGGTGGCGACAATATGTAGGTGACTACGAAAACTGTGTAGATGCCAACGGAAACTGTACAGGTAGCCAATTAACTGGTCACTTGTGTAGGTGTCTACGAAAGCTGTACAGGTAGGTACGCAAACTGTACATGTGGCTACGAAAACTGTGTGGATATCTACGAAACCCCTACAAGAAGCTAAGAAAACTGTTTAGTTGTCTACGTAATAATATATGTAGGATAACGAATTTCAAAATTTAGTTTTGAATTCATTTTCGGATTCGGTTCGATGCTACATTCACAATCAACTCTTTAAAAGGACACATACACCCTCGTATTATCATTTCGATAAGTTACTTTACGTTATTTGTAATTTTTGTATGAAATAATCGAAAATATGTGCCGTGGGAGAGCCATGCTTCGGCATGAATGGGCCGGAGAAATACCACGGGCTCACAGAAAACCGGCGTGAAACAGCGCTTGTGCTGTGTTACGCCGAGTGAGTGAGTTTACCAGAGGCCCAATCCCCTGTGCCTTTTCCCTTCCCTACCCTCCCTTATTTCCTTCCCTACCCTCCCCTATTCCCTTCCCTACCCTATTACCTGGTAAAAGGCCGGCAACGCACCTGCGCAGCTCTTCTGATGCTGCGAGTGTCCATGGGTGACGGAAGTTGTTTTCCATCAGGTGACCCGTTTCTCGTTTGCCCCCTTTTTTCATAAAAAAAAACTTCGTCCACTTCTTCAATTTTCAATAATATTTACCTCTTCGATATTGAATGTAGGAGTTAGCACTTAATACCTTATTCATAAAACCATTTCGTTAAAAGCAAAACGCTTCCCAATCAATTTACTCCGAGCAATTTTCCAGCGCCGGCAACTTTTTCGACAAAACCCGGATCTGAATATTAATTGGGAATAATAAAAGAGCCTTTACAACGATATAATAAAGTCGTCTATAAACCGGTCTGGACTAGATTTAACAGCTTAAATTAATGATACATCTGTCTTTTTATTGTACTCCATTAATTAATTGTTAATTTAAGTATCCACGGTTACTAGAGCTACGAATGATATTATAAATTAATGATAATAAAGTTAAATTTTTCTTAGGTATATATCTGTCAAATTTTTAACGTCTGAGTGCAGCAGTTAGTGATTGTATGAAACGTAAAAAAATAGGATAGAGCTGTAGAGGTTACCTTCTTTAATACCAGAAATATGAGTAATTAACTTTGATTTGATGAAGATATTGAGTTAAGCATTATATTCTGTCTATCTCGTTATTAAATTAAGTGCAGTTAAGTTATAATGAAAATCAGAGTGTAACGGCAAATGAACGTTTGTTTAATTTTTCTATGAAAATCTGCTGTTTTAAACAAAACTGAAAAGGATAAAATATATGAGTAGTTTTTTAAGGCAAAACCTTGACTAAGTAGATAAAAATTTTGTAAAGTTTATTCCGGTGGCAACAGTTTATTATATTACAGCAATGTTTTAACTGTAGACGGCAGCACCAGCACAGACAGTAAGTAAAAAGTTTTATTCGACGTTTGACAACGCGTCTGTCAATATTTTGTTATGAAGTGTGCAACATATTGTTATTTTGGTCGCATTATTTACTGTATGAGCCAGGACTAGGAGCACCCTCTGCTCCGAGTTTTGCATAATTTTTCCTATCCCAGTAAAAGCAAATATTATATTATCTTGTGTTATATTCAGCATAAACATGACATTACTATGAAACCTCTCAGTAAACGATGAAGTACGTAGCTATCAGCAGCATGCACGTAGGTTGAGACCTCATTTATTCTGCTTTGTATAGGATGTAACGCGCTTGGATCTGCCCAAGACAGTCTAGAAAATGAAGTAACAAATGTAATGTACACATGCTTTAGGTGTTCAAGTAAGAGCTTGGCTTATATATTAAGATTTAATTTAATTACTGATAAAATATGTTAAAAATCTAATATATTTGGTGTTATTTTGTGAAACTAAAAACTTCTACGTAAGGACAGAATAGTTAGATCGAAACTGGTCATAACATGGTTTTAACCAAATAATGATTTTAGAGTGGGGTGCACCGGCTTACTTTAACTATAACTTTAACTTTAACCATAACATTTTGTGAAATGAACTGTCAAATCCCTAGTAAAAGTCCATTATGGACGCCATATTTGACGATAACCTTAACTTTGACTTTAACTACGCCTCTGGTGCAATCCACCCTAACAGTTGCATTCAGTTAACGCAATATCGATCTTGAAAGTTTGGATCTAAGCATTACGATTGAAGCTCGACAAAATCAAAATCGACATTGAATACTCGTAATCAGTTTAAGAGCTACACGTATCAGGGTAAGGCACCAGTATATAAATATAACTAGTTGACCCGGTAAACGTTGTTTTGCCATTTAAAGTATTTCTACTTCCTTAGTAATTGATACAAAATCTTACCCGGCGGGGGGAAAACTGATGTTAAGTTGGAAAAACAGTTAATAATATGACGTAAGTCCATTAAAGAAAAAATTTAATACAAAATCTGACCCCCTTTTGGGTCCCCTTAGAGGGGTGGGGGGGGGAAGTTTATACACCAGATATTGAGTTGGAAGAAGGCAAATATATCTGCGAAAACCGTATGCAAATCGGTTCAGTAGTTTTCGTGTTAAAGCAAAAGTTTGATACAAAATCTAACCCCCTCTTTCGTCCCCTTAGAGGGGTGAGGGGGAAATTTTTTATACACCAGATGTTAAGTTGGAAGAAGACAAATATATTTGCGAAAACCTCATTCAAATCGGATCAGTAGTTTTCGTGTGATAGTGGAACAAACATACAGACAGACAGACAGACAGACAGACAAAAAACTAACAACAGTTTTGGCTTCTATATCGATGTAGTGACACCCCCCGCTTATTATTTTTTGAATATCTTTAATGTACAGAATTCACATTTCTACAGTTTTATTATATGTATAGATATACTATTTGCCTTACCCTGCCAGTGCCAGTATATTTTGTGTACATAGATATATTAACATCATTATAATCATCTCACGTTAAAATATTATAATTCACTAGATGATGCCCGCGCGGCGTCTCCATTGCGCCCAAATTCGTTTATTGCGAGAAAACCAAAGTTAATTTGCAACAAAAACTATCTTATATCTTTTCCCCTCTTTCAAAGTATCTCCAAACCTTTCATCTGAATCGCTTAAGCCTTTTACGCGTGAAGAGGTAACAGACAGACAGACACACTTTTCCATTTATAATATTAGTAAGGATTATTATAGAAAAATCAAAATCAAAATAATCTGGATTAAAATATCTATTTTAACTAAAATTAATTTCTTTTCTCTATTCTCGTGAAATCAATTTCCGTCGATATAGCTCAGCATCCGCGCCATTTTAATAGAGTGTCACTCAGTTATAAAATTAATAAAGCAAAAATATTTTTACACTATATTCCTTTTAACTTAACGTCTGATAGAGGCCATCGCTACATTTATGAAAATATATCGGGTGCTACAAAATAAAAATATCCCAATTATACAACAATTATCAAAGCGCACGGAGTGCGCTGGCCAAGTTCCAGCAGGCCGCGCACATGCCGTGCACTATTTACACGAACCGCTTCGACGCACTTTTGACCCCCCTGTAGCTCAGTGCCTATTAGGAGTACAAAGATTAAATTACACTTACGTAATTATATACTAGTACTTAAGCAGTATACCAAATTTCATAGATATAGCTTCGATAGATCCTGAAATATGTCCTTGTAAAAATAGCTAATTTTGGCACTCACTCACTCACTCACTCACTCACTGACCGGTAATCAAAACCTCTAGGCCACTTCCAATTGTCCTAGCGTTATGAAATTTGGCTCACAGGTCGTGTGTTATATGTAGATTACCAAAAAATTCAAAAATTTAAGAAATTCTAGAAATCGGTCAAGCGTGAGTCGGTTCATCTACGAAATTTAGAGGCCACTTCCAATTATTGTCCTTGCGTTATGAAATTTGGCACACAGGTCGTGTGTTATATTATGTAGATTACCAAAAAATTCAGAAATTTAAGAAGTTCTTGAAATCGGTCAAGCGTGAGTCGGTTCATCTACGAAATTTAGAGGCCACTTCTAATTATTGTCCTAGCGTTAAGAAATTTGGCACACAGGTCGTGTGTTACATGTAGATTACTTACCAAAAAATTCAGAAATTTAAGAAATTCTAGAAATTGGTCAAGCGTGAGTCGGTTCATCTACGAAATTAAGAGGCCACTTCCAATTGTCCTAGCGTTATGAAATTTGGCACACAGGTCGTGTGTTTTGTAGATTATAGATTACCAAAAAATTGAGAAATTTAAGAAATCGGTCAAGCGTGAGTCGGTTCATTTACGAAATTTAGAGGCCACTTCTAATTATTGTCCTAGCGTTATGAAATTTGGCACACAGGTCGTCTGTTATAATTATGTAGATCACCAAAAATTGAGAATTTTAGAAATCGGTCAAGCGTGAGTCGGTTCGTCTTCAAACTTTCGAGGCCACTTCCAACGTCCCAGTATTATGAAATTTGGCACAAAGGACGTGTGTTATATGCAGATTAACAAAAAATTAAGAAATTGATGAAATCGGTCAAACGTGAGTCAGCTCATCTACGAACTTTAGATAAAAATTCTAGTTATACAACATGAGAAACGATGAGGAGGGTGGGAACTGGGAGGACGAGGGGGGGGGTATAAAATATTGTCATGTATAATGCACACTGTTTAGCGCCATCTATCAGGCATGAAAAAGAAAGAAATATATGTAATTTCTTGAAAAAAGTACTGAAATCCCACCAAAAACATACCAGTTAAAATGTGGCCAAGTTCCTTAGATTAGCAAATTATTGGCCTAAAAAAAGAGTTGAAATCCAACCCAATGCCAAGTTTAGATGCACTTCCATCGATCGTCATCATCTTCATCAACAGCCTGATCAATAATACTTCTAAATTTGAACTTGGCAGGTTTCCGTGCTATACGCAACACTTGATTAATTATTGTGAAATTAGATAATATTAATTATATACTTAATTAAATTAACCTGCCAAGTTCAAATTAGAAGTATTATGGATGAGGCTGTTGATGAAGATGATGGCGGTCGATGGAAGTGCATCTAAACTTGGCATTGGATTGGATTTCAACTCTTTTTTTAGGCCAATAATTTGCTAATCTAAGGAACTTGGCCCCATTTTAACAGGTATGTTTTTGTTGGGATAGAGTTCACTGTAGAAGTAGCAGCGCATAGAGAGTTTTTTTTGTGATTTATTAATTATTCATCTCGTACGAAATATGATCAGTAATTCAATAATATCGCCTTCAATTTATATAGGCAGAGCTTTTTAGAAGTCTAGAAAAATACCTAGTTAAAGTATTATATTATTTAAAATTAAAAAGAAAACTCAATTAATGTAATTATTTTAGTGGTTTTCTTGAAGGATCGTTGCATGATTTCTCTTGTAATAATAATAATAATAATAATAATAAACATTTATTCAAGACATTCACACCACACTACACTTAAATACAGATATTAAAAATTAAAACAAAACACACTACAACAATAAAAGGTAAAAAAAAAAACAACATAATTAATAATGACATAAAAAAAAAACTTAAAAATTAACCTCGATAAATAGGGTCTAGGTCGTAGTAGTGTAAGGCAGTGCGATGCGAACATACCGAAAAGGATTCCACTCAGGCTATGATCACGGTATAGTACTTGTGATGAGTATGTTGAACCCTACCTACAATAATAATATATATTATAGTGGTAGATAGCCATTAAATCAACATAATTTTATGCTATTTACAATTCACACCTAATTGCTTCAAGTTATGCAAACACAAAGGAAATAAAAGCTTTGTAGAACTTTCGACAAATATGGTTCAATTAATAAAAGTGACGGTTTTTGTTAAAAAAGCTCTCGACTCGTGTTGGAAGTGACAAAGATTGATAAGGTCCAAGATTTTATGTCTAAATAAGATGTTGGGAAGTAAAATTGTGAGCTACTCATTTAAGCCTTATTATAACAGCTTTAAGGTTGAGACTTGAATACACGGCATGTATGTCGCTGACTGTACTTCTAGGTGAGAACGGGAAAAGTTGGAACACGTGATTTATGAAAGCACTTTCATCTGGGATGCAACTACTGCAACTTTTTTAGTACAAGCCTTGAATCTTTTTTAAAGCGGTCATTGTTATCACATAATGAATGAATGAGAACAATAGAAACACAGGAACAGTAACGCACTTACAACTCTTCGAATCCACAGATTCTTCTAAAATTCGTCTTATTTCAACAATATCAGACAGATAAGAAGATATTTAAATAATGAATTTTAAATTTTGTTAGTCAAGATAAAATTTGAGAACGGCTGAATCTATTTGGCTAATTTTGGTCTTAAAATATTCATAGAAGTCCAGAGATGGTTTATTATAATATTAGAAGGATAGTAATTATAGATAATTATGAAGTTCATCGAGTCATACGCTGTAAAATTTGACTGGATTACCGGAAAATTTACAACAGCACGTTCATAAAGTCTATAAAGCGTTTTATAAATTTCCCCCGCCCCCCCTTCATATCAGCGCATTTCATCGTTCGGTTTACGAGAGTATAAAATGAAATCATACGATCAACTTTACTCTCACACAAAATAATCTAGGCAATAATTCAAGCTGAAGTGGGCTGAAGCGGACAGAAATAAGGGGGGAACCACCTGTTGCTATGGTTACAATTACACCAAATTAGGTTTACACTCGACTAGACCTTACCACCTCGGCTTTAGAGCTATTTTGTTCATATCCAACATTGTTTGCTTTGATAGAATCGGAATTTGCCATTGTCATATTATCCGCGGCAGAGAAAAACATATTGTGTGATACTCTATGTGTGTGATATATTTTCTTTGTGTTTGCACAATTTTTGCTACCTTTCTACGCTGGCCAAGATGGATAAATACGTATTTGTACTGTATTTGTCCATCTTGGCAATGTTATAAACATGAATAGGAGCTTACTATGAATACCTCCACGAGCAACGTCGTACATAGCTCTGCGATATCATCGTTGTCCATCATGGCCTGTCCAAGACGGCCATTGTGGCTGAACAATATAAAAGTCACCACAGCAACATATTGTGTCCTCGATAGGGAAAAATATTATTTACTCAACATGTCAATAAAGGTGATCGCACATTAATTGTCAGCACGCACCGTACGCGCAGTACGCGTCGAATGCATAATAAGCACTTTTTACACTATATTGTTGTTAAGAAATTAATATGTTTAACAAATTACACGACCGGTTACGAGATAAATCATCGTCAGGTGTACTTATTGTAGGTAGTTTTACAAAATGAAATATAATCAAAACAAATATTAGGGTTGTCAGCATCATTAAATTTTATACCATTTGGTAGAATTCTTCCTTCCGAATACGATTATTTTCTACAAATGTTAAAATTAATATTTAGTTGGTTTGGCTAACTTATTATTACTTGGCACGAAATATTGTGTTTTATTAGTGTTCAATTTACCTGTACCTACATAGTTTCGGGGTAATCGTATAGTAATTAAGTGTCAGTTGGTGTTGGGGTAATTGCGCCAACGCCAACACCCCGAGGCCTGTCGTCGGAACACAATTAGTGCATGAGGTAAACTTTGTTGCACCTTGCCACCAAACACATCGATAGAGCGGTTTTCAGCTATATCACCTGAAGAGTAGAGTTGAAATTACGCTGCCGAGTTCTCTCAATCTCTGAAATTACCAATGACGCTAAAATACTTGTTAGTTAAAATGCAAAAGACTGTACTGCACTTCTTTCCTTTCTAGTTTTTTTACAGACTAGATGAATTATCATGATATTATCTATTTATCAGGCTATTCCTTTGTTATAATTTTTATACAATGCTAGGTTATTATGTATGTGTGTATGTCAGTGAAAATTGGAGTAGAATGTAGATCCATTCTTAATGTTATAAATGCAAAAGTGTGTCTGTTGCTTCACGACCAAACCGCTGAACCGATTTTGCTAAAATTTTGTAGGTATGGAGATATTTTGAGTCCCGGGAAAGGACATAGGATACTTTTGTGCCAGGTGACCCCTTAACACAGGGCAACCTAGGTAGGGCACCAGTCTCCTGCGATAATTTGTAACTACATACATCTTGATAATTGTACTACGTTCTTTTGCATTGTGGGCAACTTCTCCCACGTAAAGATTTTTGATTTTTATTTTTTTTATCTTGGAAAAATGTACGGTTACCGTTAGACAAACGAATTATGGTGCAGCGGAGTTGCGGGCGTCGTATTATACAACATGACTGGTGAGACATTACCGATACTTATGGAGAGTACTCTGTACTCGATTCTCATTATAATTATGTAATAAAATTAGGTTCTTAGTTTTTTTCCGAATTTCCCAAAAATAAATTAATCATGGATACTAAGTAAATTACGCGGCTAGGCAAGGCCGGTGCAGAGGCGTGCGCTACCAAAAAAACACCACACAACTACCCCTCCCTCGCGGTGTCCATGCGTTGGGTAAATAATTATTTAACTTTAAGCTACATTTACTCAGTGATCAATTGATATAATTTTTTTTATTATTTTTTTCCAACTAATATAATAACCAAATATCACGTCCTCGAGTATTGAACATGTCTCACCAGTCACGCAGTATAAATTTGTATTTGTATGCAGACTTTCATACAAATACAAATTTATCCGCACCTCCGCACGTCATGTCGTTTTAGTTTAACCTGTTCAAACAGCTCCTGTCGTTAGCGATGAGGTAACTGAAGCCCCAAGCAAATATTGAGCCGACTGCCCATCAATCAAACCTCAACTAGATCGGGCCAGTAATTAAATCTTCCTTAGGGTTAACCGTAAACTACGAGATTTAATTAATGCCCAAATGTAGAAGACGAGAAAACTCAAATTTTGTCAATTATAAAATAAAGTTCTTCTTAAAAATTAACATATTGTTCGATAATTATGAGCTCTGAACATAGTAAAATCAGTACAGTAATAGGGTTATGCTTAAAAAAGTTATAAAAACTTTGCAATTATTGTCTGTCAAGACATTTTTGTTACGTACGAGTTAAGGACCAAACATTGTAAAGCTATAACGTCTGTATGCACGTCTGTCTTTATATAAGTAAAAATATAAATAAACAAACATTTGGTAGTCAAAAATATAAGAATACAATTCAGCGGTAGTCGAAAGCGGCTGAAATTCGGACAATAGGTTAGAGCTCGTTGCTCGCTGTTTATCCAAGTTGTCCTACTTCTAAATAGTTTTGTTTTCTATCTGGAATTCTAGGAGCTTTGCTAACTGAGCGATGCATGAAATGGAAACATCACTTTGCCTTTAAAATTCGTTATATTATAGTGTTGTAAATTTCCATTCTGTATTTGAAATTTTATTTTTGAATTCGGAATAGTCGAAATATTTACGTTCCGTACGCATGTTTACACGCGACGTCTGTAGAGAGTAACATATTATATTACTAGCTGTCCCGGCAAATGTTGTTCTGCCATATAAAGTATTTAGCCCATATTATTTTATTGAAGTGACAAAATAAGTATGGCATCATTGCAACGTCCATCTTTATCCCGTCGCACTAACAATGGTCGCCGTTAGTCTCGTGTTTAATTTACTATTATTTATTTATCAAAATATGCACTTATCAATATAAAAAGGGGCCAGTAGCCGATTCTCAGATCTACTGTCCGTCTGTCCGCCTGTCCGCCTGTCCGCCTGTCCGTCTGTCCGTCTGTCCGTCCGTCCGCCCGTCCGCCCGTCCGCCCGTCCGCCCGGCCGCCCGGCCGCCCGTCCGCCCGTCCGCCCGTCCGCCCGTCCGCCCGTCCGCCCGTCCGCCCGTCCGCCCGTCCGCCCGTCCGCCCGTCCGCCCGTCCGCCCGTCCGCCCGTCCGCCCGTCCGCCCGTCCGCCCGTCCGCCCGTCCGCCCGTCCGCCCGTCCGCCCGTCCGCCCGTCCGCCCGTCCGCCCGTCCGCCCGTCCGCCCGTCCGCCCGTCCGCCCGTCCGCCCGTCCGCCCGTCCGCCCGTCCGCCCGTCCGCCCGTCCGCCCGTCCGCCCGTCCGTCCGTCCGTCCGTCCGTCCGTCCGTCCGTCCGTCCGTCCGTCCGTCCGTCAGTCCGTCAGTCCGTCAGTCCGTCAGTCCGTCAGTCCGTCCGTCAGTCCGTCAGTCCGTCAGTCCGTTAGTCCGTCCGTCAGTCCGTCAGTCCGTCCGTCCGTCCGTCCGTCCATCCGTATGTGACAGCCACATTTTTTTTCATCTAACCTATGCGTGTGGGGTATCTATGGATAAGTCTCCAAAAATCATATTGAGGTTTCTCATATCATTTTTTTCTAACCTGAATAGTTTGCGAGAGAGACTCTTCCAAAGTGGTAAAATGTGTGTCCCCCCCTCTAATTTCTAAAGTAGGGGCATGATAATTCTAAAAAATATATATGATGTAGATTACTATAAAAACTACCAACGAAAATTGGTTTGAACGAGATCTAGCCAGTAGTTTTTTTTATACGTCATAAAATATGGTAAACCTTAATCTGAATTTCATTAAATCGACTGAAATATAAAAATAAATCAAAAATCTTTTAATTTCATAAAAATAAACCTTATTGCTGCTGCGGAAGCCTATATGGGCGAGTCCAACTCGCATTTGGCCGCTTTTTTTTCTTATATTGACAAACGTTAGTAGTTAAAAACGATGATAACAAAAGCTAAGGCTCCACAATCACACCATCAATACTTCTATGTACTTGTACAATTAGTGAGTAAATGATACAATTCCATTCCTAATCCCTATACTTAGGCAATCCTAACGATTATGGCGAGTCCTTCAAATAATATTAAATAACAATAGAGAGAACTATTTCTTGAGAAATTGAATATTTAATGGGCTAAATTTGCCCAAAAGGGTTTTGTTGGGCGGCCATAACGCGTTTTGATTAAATTACAGATAGGCAATACAATTTGGGTATTTGATTAGTTGCCGCTGAATAGTTGAAGTTGAATCAAAGATAAAGCCTGATTTATCTGTTCGATAACAAACGTCTTGTCCTTGGATCCCATGGTCCATTCTCATCAAGTTTACAGTATAATGGCTCGTTTATATTATTCCAGTCCAGTGATCCAATCCAGCGCTGGATTGCTACTGCAATAATGTAAACGGTGGAATGCAATGAATTGCATTCCAGAGTATTCCAATGTACGTACTTTATATTAGTATTTATATTATTCCAGTAGCAATCCAGCGATGAATATTACTGGATTGAAAAAACGTAAAGCTGCTATTATATTACAAATAGTGCGAAAATCGAAATGCTACATTGCTCAATGACACTTACAAAGTTTTCACAAACATTATTTCTAGTCAGAGTTCCCTAGAACAGGTTCTTCGGGTTTCTGGGTTCTGTACCAAACTTGTAACAAAACTTGGTTGACTACGGAACCCCAAAACGAACCCTAACCAGCAGATTTTTTGTATATTGATAGTTTAATAGTTAAATAATTATGTGTAACATTTAATGGTGGCAGAATAAACGTTTATTTATTTAAATAGGTAATTTAACAGTAACGTTGTCCAAATAGAACAATCCATATTTTAGGACCATCAAATCGAAGTATGAAATCCTTTCTATCTCTACCTTTAGTTAGCGTTACCCACTTTCAAGATTTTTCGCAGATAAAAATGTTCGTCTTATCAAAACGAAGCTACTCAGAAAAAATTAGCTTGATAGTAATAAAAAAATGTTCTAGGAAACCTTTTTTTTTTTTTTTTTTTTTTTTTCAAGACGGGAAATGCGCTTAAGCATCCCCGGCGGCACTGGGGAAGGACCACCGGGGTATGTGGGATTCGCTGCGGCCGAGAGGATGGTAAGTTGGCCGCAGCTCTACCCACTAAAACCCGTCCGTGCCTTCTCCTCCGCTTTGTGCTGGGCCGCTGGACCCGTCTGAGACGAAAACTGCAGCGGCCCAGTCAGTGGCATCTGCTTCCAGCGCAGCTTCTCCGCGCGACATTCTGCTGTCGCTTACTCCGGGAGAGCTGCCCAAGGCACAGGGCACTCTGTAACCGGAAAGACTCGTGCAATGGGCGGCGGGTCCCCCAATCCGTCGCCCGAGTCATATCTACGGCGTGTTCTAAGAAACCCCTATTTCGTATATTATATTATTTTAAAATACTGCACAGTCAACAAAATAAAGTCAATACATAAAATATTTAATTTTTTATGTTCACAGTATGAATACTATGTAAAATATATTTTCCTGGAAATATTGTAAGACGGCCATTTATAGTCAAAGTAAACGTATGCAGCCTTAAAGATATAGTTGATACTATATATTTATTGCACCAAGGATTCCAAGCTCTCACCTTGAAGCAGTGGCGGGGCGAGACCTAGGGTAAGATATATTTAGATTATATCTTGCGAGGCCCCTTAAAATTTATTTTGTGAGGCCCCGTGATTGATGAGTTTATTTATGAAAATTTGAGTATCAAAACTCGTAAATCCTTAAAAAAGCCTCGTATGTAGTCCAAGGAGCGCGAGCCGCGAGGCCGTGGGCGGTCGCCCACGTCACCTACGCCTTACGCCGCCTCTGCCTTGAAGAGCAGGAAAATGTAGAATTTTCACGATATTCCTACAGAAACTTCGTATAAAATCAGCAAATGGCACACCAGGTTCAAAATACTCTTGTGTTATGAATAAAATATTATATAAATGTTAAATTCCAAGTTCAAGTACTAACCATATTATACTGCTTTCATTTACTGAATTAATAAGTGAGTAATAGTAATAATAATTATTAAATTTATTATTACCCAAGTGTGTCCCAACTCCCACCACCAGTGTCCGATCCGTGCCGATCCTTTAATGTCATGATGTCATCATATTTTATCGACAAATTGGCTCTTAAATATTATTTTTTTGGTATTAATATAAAATATGAAGACTAGACGTAAGTGCAAGAACACGATAGATTACATTTTGTAACATACTGACATTTACTCATTTTTTTCCTTTATAATTTTAACAAACCTTATAATATCTTATAGCTACTTCATCACCTGGCTAATATATCTACACTACTACTACTACACATAAAATGCATTTTTATTTCAAATAATTTTCCGGCTCTAAAACCTCAATTTATGCGAAAAAACAACTTTACTGTTAATTTTTGTGTTCTTCCCACCGACGTCTTCAAATCGCATTTTAAGTTTATCAAACTAGAGTTTAGCTAGAATTAAATCGACTTCGAAACTACTAGATCGACCTTAAGTCAGCAGGCCTATAGCCGAAACTTTTTCGTTATCGCTTCGTTATAGAATCGCCGATCAAAATGTATGGAACTGACATAAGACGAGTTGAACGTCAACGTCATATTAACGAACGCTTATGTCAGTTCCATACATTTTCATCGGCGATTCTATAACGAAGCGAAAACGAAAAGATTTTGGCTCACCCCACTGGCTTCTTAGTATTGAGCTTTGGCTAAGCTACGTTCAAAATCGTCCTTCTATCGGACTTTAAAAAGCAAATAACAGAATTTCTTTATATTTTGCAATATAGAATACTATACATATATGACGATTGACACCCGCAACTCCGTTGCGCCAAAATTCGATTATCGCGCGGGAACTGTACATTTTCCGGGATAAAAACTACCTTATGTCCTTTCCCGGGACCCAAAGTATATTTTTACCAAATTTTAGCAAAATCAGTTCAGCGGTTTTGCCGTGAAGAGGTAACAGACAGACAGACAGACACACTTTCGCATTTATAATATTATTGTGTTTGTGTAGCATGAATTTAGATTGGCTCGGAATATATTTTTGCACGATAGAATATTTAGTTTGGAAAGTAAGAAAAAACCTATAAAAATAATATCTATAAAAGCAGTAGTAGCAACGACCGACGACGTCGCCTCACAAGTCGCGACTGCGATTGTCGCTATAACAATAAGCTATTTCTTTTTATTGATCTTATAACTAAGATAGCTTTTCTAATCCCGATAGTATTGTAAAAGTGTAATTTATACAATTTGCTTTAAAATTACTTATACTATTTATGTAAAAGTGTATCTGTATTTTGCCTTTTTACACGTTAGTTCTTTGCCTAACCTGATTAAATGAAGTTCCAGGCATTCAATCTGTTATAGTATAATTAATAATAATTATATTTAAAACTAGCTGTCCCAGTGAACTTCGTATCATTTTAAAACCTTCCCTGGACTTCAAGGATTATTTTAAGACTAATATTAGCATAATCGGTTCAGCCGTTATCGAGTTATAGTGTTACTAACACAATTGGAAATCCATTTTTATTGTATAACTAGCTATCCCGGCAAACGTTGTTTTGCCATTTAAAGTATTTCTACTTCATCAGTTGATTCAAAATCTTTCCCCCTCTTTTGCTCCCTAAGAGGGGTGGGGGGAAAATTTTATACACCAGATGTTAAGTTTGAAAACACAGAACTTAATAATATGAACTATTAAAGAAAAAGTTTGATACTAAATCTGACCCCCTCTTTGGTCCCCTTAGAGGGGTTGGGGAAAATTTTTTTGTACGCCAGATGTTGAGTTGGAAGAAGACAAAACTATCTGCGAAAACCGTATGCAAATCGGATCAGTAGTTTTCGTGTAAAGAAAAAAGTTTGATACAAAATCTGACCCCCTCTTTTGTCGTCTTAGAGGGGTGGGGGAAAAAAATTTATACACTAGATGTTAAGTTGGACAAAGACAATATCTGCGAAAACCGCATTCAAATCGGATCAGTAGTTTTCGTGTGATGCTGGAACAAACATACAGACAGACAGACAGACAGACAGACAGACAGACAGACAGACAAAAAACTAACCACATTTTTGGCTTCTATAGTGATGTAGTGACACGCCCCGCTTATTATTTTTTGAATATCTTTAATTTAATGTACAGAATCTTCATTTCTACAGTTATATTATATGTATAGATATAGAATATAGATAATAGATATTATATACTTTATTGGCCTGAAATTCGGGAATCACGACAGATCTGTACATTTTCTGAGACAAAACTATAATATTTTGTCCTTTCCCGGGACCCAAAGGACGTGTAAAGGACATAGTTCCAAATTTCTCAGTATCTCAACCCATATTATTTAAATCGGTTGAATAATTTTCCCATGAAAGCATGAGTAACATATTTAGTAATTAAAAATTTTGGTGGTATGAAACGGCTAAGGGTGGGTTGCACCAGAGGCGTAGTTAAAGTTAAACTTAAGGTTATCGTTAAATATGGCGTCCATAATGGACTTTTAGTAGGGATTTGACAGTTCATTTGACGTTTTGTTATGGTTAAAGTTATAGTTAAAGTAAGTGCAGCCTACTTTATGCTAAGTAAGTTATATTATTATAGTATGATATAATATTTTGTTTGAGAGATACACAAAAAACTGTGGTCGCAGTTAGTGAAAGCATGCAATATGTATTTTGTGATGGCTTCGTTAGTTCTCGATATAAAACAAACACACGAGATAATGGCCGAACAGCCGGCCTTCGTGTATTGTAATTTTAACGCCGAAATATCAAAAATAACGTAGAATAATATTGTATGATTTAATCAACTCATATTAAAGTAAACTAATTGTATAAGGTTTTTAATTGGATTTAGCTAGTAATTTATGGCGTGAACGATTTTTCATGATTACAATGCAAAACTGAGCTACTAGAATAAGTACTTATTTTAATTCAATAAAATAATTTTATGTTGTATTTTAATATTAAGTAGATGAAATTAGTTTATCACACGAGAACCGTACATTTTTCCGGAGTAAAAAGTATTCTATTTCCTTTCCCGGGACTCAAGGTATCTCAATGATAAATATCAGAAATATCGGTTCAGCGGTTTGGGCGTGATGAGGTAATAGACAGACAGTCACACTTTCGAATTTATATTAGGTAAGGTTTAAAAGTAAGGTTCTGTATAACTAGTCTTATTACTTGGCACGTCAACTATTACCATTATAAAAAAATAACCAAAAAAGAAAACAAAAAGTTTCCAAATTCAAAATCATCCAGGATGGAAGGGCGACGTAACTAGGTTGGGGCGGAGGCGAGGGCGGTATCGTAGCAACCAGCATCCCAGGACCAGCTACGTATGGCAGTGTCAACTCGGCCGGCGCGCAGGACGCACGTCGCGCGTGTCAATATGTTTATATTGTTTATCTTGCTGACGGTGTACCTGATCACACTATGCCATAGTTGAGTGTTTGTGATGGATTGCCGACGCTGAACTCGGTGAGTGGATTTGAATTTCGAATACTATTTGGAATATTTTATTTTCTACCCGCATATTATATTGAGAATAGTATTTGCATACTTTCAAATATGATTTATCTATTTGATTAGGTAGTAAATGATTACAATATGTTTTAGGTATAATAATTAAATATTATAATATACTGAGTATTAACAATGAGAAAGCAGTACTTACTAGCATAAATAAACAATAATAATATAAGTATAATATAATTCAAACATATGGGTTATGATGTGGCGTGGCATGGGACAATGTTTCGGAAGCCTGAATTTATTGATACTCTAATAACAACCTTGTTATTTGCTTCTAGTTTCTACCTTATAAGGTTTTGCTGAAATGTGTATATTTCATCGTTCATTCATATCTTATTGTACTAAACATTGCTCGTAAATTTTCGCATTGTCATTCCTGGGAATCCAAACATTTTCAATATTCTCCTAATGTACAAAATGTTGTCTACTTCAACTTAGCAGCCTGACAGACAAACACACTTACAATATAATATTTATAATATTATTATGTAATGGATGTAGCTATGGATTTTCTATAAAATTATATTTTATTAGTATACTATTATAAGTATTTCACGCAATTAATTATAATAAGCGCAAATGGATCTGTTCCGTGACGGTTATTATATTTTATTTATTATTTTAAGTTACGATTATTAAATTAATAAATGAAAAAATAAATGTTTGATTTTTGACACAGCTCAAAACAATTTAATATATTTTGTACCAACCAAGAAATTGATTCCTAGGTAGTTGAGGGACAGACCGTACGTCATTTGGTCGGTTTCAGGTTTGTGTCAATTCATGTCAATTCAATCGTGATCTGACGGCTAGATTTGACGTAACGCGACCAAATTATATACGTCCGGTCCAGGAATCAATTTCTCAGAATATACAATATAGTTGTGATATATTCATTTTTTATCTTCGAATTGTTGGGGCGTTGTGGTCTTAAGAGAGTAGTAAAAATCTGGGTTAAGAGAGTAGTAAAAATGAAAATGCTCTTATATGCATTGCGTAGTTAGCCTGGTTTTAATGAAACCGGCAAGCTCACCGAAACCTTTTATGTAAGTATTAATTAAAGTTAATTCTATTTAATTGAATGTAGTTAGGCTAGGGGACTGTCGATTTCGCCAACACTTCTACCGGTCATATAGTCAGTACTTAAGATGCGATCCGGTCTCAAGACGCGGGACTCTGTGATTGGTCCAAATTTTGACAGCCAACCAATCACAGAGCCTGAACCGTGTCTTGAGACCGAGATGCATCTTGAGTACTGACTATTTATACCGGCCTTAGAGCCCCCGCAGACTACAGACTTAGTCGGCCGATACTTTAGTTGAAAGTCTAACCGTACCACAGAATAGATAATAGTACAAGTACCAGTACGAACATGTATGAAAGTGCGGACAATAAACGTTTGTATCGGCTGATAATAATGTACTGAAACCCCGATGTGATCAAACTATCGGCTGACTAAAAGTCTGTAGTCTGTGGGGACTCTTAACTAGATTTACGGGGGCGCGGGGCTTCCCCACTACTTCGATAATAGAATAATCTTGTTAAGTAATTATTCATACTTAGATTATAATGTAATCTTAAGTATTTAATTTTTATTGACCTTAATCGTTTAATTAAAAAATCGACTTATTAGAATAAATATGTATTTAATACTAGATGTCGCCCGAATTCGTTTATCGTGCGTAAACCGTACTTTTTTTGGGATAAAAAGTATCTTATTATATTCAGGAACCCAAAGTACCTCCACGTCAACTTATATATAAATCGGTTCAGTGGTTTAAGCATCAAGATAACAGACACACATTCGCATTTATAAAAAAATGTATGGATAGGTAAATCTAACGAGTCACAACTCACAAGTCACGACTAACAAATCTAATGACACTTCTCAAGTTGAAATGCAGCAAACCGTCTGGAATTTAGGCTCTCTCTAGTGCCTGCTAAAGAAATATAAACGTACATCACATCCTTCAAATTCTCATTAAATATGACAGCGTGAAAAATCAACGTGAGCACGTCTGATATAAAAACGATACTTTTTTATAGGATTAATGTGTTGCTAAGCGCTAATCTGGAGAACAGCTAAACCGATTTCAGTCATTCTTTTTTGGTGTTTTTAATAATATTGAAAAATGTGTGTTTGATATTTTCCAATATTATTTAAAAATGTTTGCATCGTAGTATACTATTATTCCTATCTACTTTACCGCTTTTTACAATTTGAACTTAATATATTAATTGGCTTAGTAAAAAGTGGCTGGTAATTTAATTTAAAATCCCATTATAGTTGCTTTTTAATTTTTTTCATTAATAAATGGTTTCCACAATATCAAAATCAAAATCAATCAAAACATTTATTTCAGGCATCAGAGGCCCATATAACAAATACCTTAAACCTAGCATACATATACTTTTATAATAAATACCTTAAAACTAACATACTGTATACATTTTCTATATTATACTTAAAAACTAACACTTTCACTTTTTGCCGGCGACGTGACTCGCTTCGTTCCGGAGTCTCCCCCGGAACCTCCGATAGACTACATCCATCGGCCAGAACTCCGGCGCCTCGAAAGTCGACAGAAGATTCGTCGGCACTCTCACCACAAAGGAGCTAAAGTTAACCTTGTGGCGAGACTGCAGACGTTCGACCCTCAGGCGCAGTGTCGTCTTCTTCTGGATGTAGTCCACGACGTCCTCGACCTCCATGGACCAGTGCAGGCGGGATATGTACAATATCACAGAATAGATAATAGTACAAACAATATGTAAAACTATGTGGCTATATTATGTTTCATCATCAGGCTATATACCATCTTAATGTAACCAAGTATAGTTAGAAAATAAATTAACTTGAAAACCACACGCTACGGTTTTTAGTTTTATTCATTTAACCATTACAGATATTATTACACACTAAAATGTCTAAAAATCGGGCGCTTCGTTCAAATTACTTTGCGAATTAATAATTCCAATGAAATTAAATACTTGTGGGGAAAGTTTGGCTGGAGAATTTTAGAAAGTTCTTAATGGTGACGATTTATCTCTTTCCAAACTACGCTTAAGAAAGTTAAAGAACTGATTGGAAAATTATGTTCGGATTGTCCATTCTAAACTTCTTTTAATAAAATATTGAAAGGGTAAAGCAATCTAAACTTTATACTTGAATACTGTGCAACTTTTCAGTAACTATAAAGTATAGTAATATTAAAGTAAGTAACTAAAAGTATTTAAGTTGTTAATCGAAGTGTACTTAATGTTTATTCTATAAATAATTGAATTCCAGCCTCCAGCTAACATAACAATAATAATAATAATTAATCGTCATTTTATTTACTTGAATATTTTTTAAGATCCACTGACTTAATTACTGTGCCTACGATAATTAAATTAATAAATTGTGTACGTAGGGCATAATACAGTATTTGTAAGGGCTTTGTAGGCCTTCTTACAGGTATTAAGTAGGCTTTATTGTGTAATATTGTAGACTGAAGTCTACAATATTACATAAACGTTTGTCTTTTAAACGCAATATTTTTTATCATTCTTATGCGTCTAGATTACCGTGACCGTGACATTTCTAAAGTGTTTCTCAATATAAAGTAAAACTTATCTATTACAGGAGAATGTCCACTGTCACTGTTAAAACACTTCTTGTTTAGTTTGATAGAATAATTAGTCTAAATAAATTCTTATATTTACGAGTCTTTACCTTGCATTATATCCTAAAATTGAGTTTTATTTATCTTTATATTTAACTAGATGATGCCCACAACTCCAATGCGCCAAAATTTGTTTATCGCGCGGGAACCGTTTATTTTTCCGGGATAAAAAGTATCCTTTGTCCTTTCCCGGGACTCAAGGTATCTCCATGCCAAATTTCAGCGAAATCGGTTCAGCGGTTTGAGCGTGAAGAGGTAACAGACAGACAGACACACTTTCGCATTTATAATATTAGTATGTATTTGTGGTTCGAATAATTATAAAATTTCTGACGTTTTAATCAATAACATTTTGTTTAAAACTTTAAGGCTAAAGTTAGTGATACAGATGACATGATGTTTTACTCACAGTTAACTTTAACCCAAATCTATTCAAGTCCGCCTTACTATCATTAGATGCTTCCAACTCTCCGCTTACGGAAGAGCTTATAACAATAAACGCGAAAAGATCTTACAGTTTGAAATCCGAGCTAAATAAAACCTCACGAAAAGCACTTATACTAACAATACGTAGTTAAGAAAAGCATAAAAGATACACAAAGAAAAGAAAGTAACAAAATTAATCCTTGCTATTTCAAAGTTAAATAATGATTCTCCTAGCAGACCTCGCGACTCGCGAGGAAAAGTTGGGAATTGTAATCAGAAAGTTTTACATTGTAAGGAAAGTTTTGATCGTCATTACACTTTATTGGCTGTCGAAGTTCTTAGATGGACCAAAATGTTTAGAATGGCTGACGATGAGCTTTTTGTTGTATGCTACAAAAACTACTATCCGCAAAGTTGACGCTCGAACAAGGGACCGATTTTCGAGCTTCGCTTCGATAGGAAGCTGTCAAAACAGCCTGCGATCGAAGCGACATTCGAAGTTTGAGAATTGGTCCCAGGCATTAAAAATAGTGCAATATCTGCCGGCATTGCGGTCACTTTCCTGGTGTTGTAGGTCGAATAGAAGCGAGCGTTAAAACATAAATACATAATGACGTATCCCATATATACTAAATATAGGCATATATGATATAGGATCATAGTAAAGGAAAAAGGAAAGGAATATAAAAAAAGGAAGGCTTACTTTTATAGCGTTTATAGATCCTCAGATCCTAAATTTACTTTTACGCCAAAGTCGCAAGCAACTCCTACGGTTTGATGTCTGCCAACTTTTTAAGCAAATATCATTCTTAAGTGGCAACTAACTTATTCTCAATGATCATCCTATTACAAAACTTCGAGTTCTTAGAGTTTCTTAGAATAATGAAGCTATCGGATTCCAACTGAAGTGTCGTTCTGCAAATTAAATTCGAATCTATTTTCATACTATGTAAGCGTCATTTTACAGTCACGAAGTTTTTTTAAAATAATGTAGTCTCTTACGGTTCAATTCACAAAAAAAATATAATAGCTAAAGGTAGGTGTCGAACAACTTTTGATAAAACGCAGATTATCTCGAGAATAGGTTTCAATTCTTGCCTTTATAACTCTTTTGAAATGTATTCACGGTTAACCTTTCGGGAAGATAATATTTTGCTTACACTTTTTTCATAATTTTGGTAGCGGTAATCATAAGAATTTTTATTTCAGACTTTTGTTATATCGATAACACTTTCACTGTCTCACACGAAAATATCTGTTTGTTACTTTTTAATGAAATTTGGATTTGTATTACTGTACTACTGACTCTAGAATCTAGAGTCTATAGCCCATAGGCTCTTTTTCCAAAAAGTACAGAGTTGTACCTAATACTTTCACAATACAAGCAACAATGTTAGCAAATTCATGCAAGACCTCTCACTCTCACAGCATAACAAGTATTTAATAATACTTTCTTTAAACATTTTACAATATCTCCGATGTTATCAAAATGTTATGCTAAGATTGAACAAGTTGCGAGGGTGAAACTTCCAATTTATTCACAAGAAATACGTTTCCTTCAATATTGATGACGTCATCCGAATTTCCAGAGCCATCAAAGTGGGGCTTTTAATATCTCCCCCTAAGATTAGCGGGGATTCCCCTTACAATGTAATATGTAATGCTCCAATGATGGATTGGCCGTTGTTTGTGAACTTCGCAAATTACTTTCCCTATCATTTATTAATTCCGCGTCGTGGTTTAAAGGTTTGGAGTTACAGATTAAGGTTTAATGATAGATATACGAGATATTAGCGCTATAAGAGATGTATTATAGCGCTAATATTACAAAGTAAGTTAACGATATAATATTTTATCTGAACATAAAATAATATGTTCGCCGTGCATAGCGCCCGAAGATGCCTCTTTTCAACGATTGTTGCCATTTTCGTCACAAGGAAATGTACATACATACAAACTCAGTCTAAAATTTGAAATGTTTAGGTAAAATGGTTCAAACATTTGATTGCAGTTCACCTACGTAGGTAAGCTTAATCAAGCTTTTCGTTCGTGGAATTGAATGAAATGAAAGATTAAACACTACACATTGATTTAATCAAAATTTGACTAGTTTTTCGGGTTCCAGGATAGACACTAGACAGTGAGGAGTCGATTCACAAATCACAGGCAGATAGTGGATTATATTGACTTCGCACAACCCGATCAATTAACGCAAGTCTGCTTACCAATTTTATTTACTACTAGCTGTCCCGGCAAATGTTGTTTTGCCATTTAAAGTATTTTTACTTCATCAGTTAATTACAAAATCTTACCCCCTCTTTTGTCCTCTAAGAGGGGGGAGGGAATATTTTATATACCAGATGTTAAGTTGGAAAACACAGTTAATAATATGAAGTAAGTTCTTTAAAGAAAAAAATTTGATACAAAATGTGTCCCCCTCTTTGGTCCCCTTAGAGAGATGGGGGAAAAATTTTATACACCAGATGTTGAGTTGGAAGAAGACAATTAATATATCTGCGAAAACCGTATGCAAAAAAGTTTGATACAAATCTGACCCCCTCTTTTGTCCCCTTGCAGGAGTGGGGGGAAAAATTTTATACACCATAATATTATGTTAATTTGAAAGAAAACAAATATATTTGCGAAAACCGTATGCAAATCGAATCAGTAGTTTTCGTGTCAAAGAGAAAAGTTTCATACAAAATCTGACCCCCTCTTTTATCCCCTTAGAGGGGTGGGGGAAAATTTTTTTATACACCCGATGTTATAAGTTGGAAGACGACAAATATATCTGCGAAAACCGCATTCAAATCGGATCAGTAGTTTTCGTGTGATGCTGGAACAAACATACAGACAGACAGACAGACAAAAAACTAACCACAGTTTTGGCTTCTATATAGATGTAGTGACACCCCCCGCTTATTATTTTTTGAATATCTTTAATGTACAGAATTTTCATTTCTAAAGTTTTATTAGTTATGTATAGATAGATTTTTATTTCTTTAGAACAACTAACAGCTGAGCAATAATATTAAAAACTGACAATATTTACTAAAAGCCGTTAACAAGTTTTTACGGAATATTTCATAGTTTAATTATTCAACTCTTTAAAATGAGTGAAATATACAGGGTGTAATAAAACTCAGTTATAATACTGTAGGGTGTGTACGTGTTCCTCGTAGAAAGTTCACTGTGAAAGTGCAGATCTGAAAGACCAAAATTTTTTTCACTTTTGTATGGGGAAACTCGTGACGCTGGGGCACTTGCCCATACTACTTTCACAGTGAACTTTCTACAAGGAACACATACACACCCTAACGTATTATCATTTAGATAATATTTTGTTACACACTGTATAAATCGATTTCCTTGATAGCATCATCAAGCTGCTTTATCTCAATATTGCTTGGCAAAAATACTCCATGACTTAACCAGTCAGTGCAATAAACCTTTCTGGATAAAAAACGGAATTGATCTGACTTCTACCAAATAATAGCGATGAGAATAGAAGGGAGATAATAAAATGTACATTACCGGGCCATTCCGAGCCTCGCTGTGGCTCGCAGGCACCGTACACACTTGGCGAAACGATCTTAATCTTATATTATTTGTAATTATCTGACATGAGACATTTAAAGCTCCTCGCACCGCGATTCGACGTTATTCTCGCTCGTGTTGACGCCAAAACTCGTTTATGGCGCGGGAACCGTGCATTTTTTCGGGACTAAAAGTATCCTATATCCTTTCCAGGGATTCAAAGTATCTCCATGCCAAATTTCAGCAAAATCGGTTTAGCGGTTTAGCGTGAAGAGGTAACAGACAGACAGACAGACACTTTTGCATTTATAATATTAGTAAGGATCGCACCTTTCGTAAGACAATAGCACAAGTGCGAAACATTTTCTTAATAATTTGTATCCTTGTGGTACCTAAGTTAAGGTATCACTTTTTGCCTATGAGATTTTAATCAGCCTTTATGTAGCTTATGAGAGCCTGATGTACATAAAGGCGATTTAGAAATATTCGGCAACGTATCCACCTATACTAATATTATAAATGCGAAAGTGTGTATGTCTGTATGTCTGTTGCCTCTTCACTCCCAAACCGCTGAACTGATTTTGCTGAAATTTGGCAGGGAGATACTTGGAGTCCCGGGAAAGGACATAGGATACTTTTCTGTTCCGAAAAAATGTACGGTCCTACGCGAACAACGAGTTTTGGCGCAACTCCGTTGCGGGCATCATCTGGTCTGAATATGATATGGTACGGAGGTCACATGTACTAAATCTTATAACCCATGAGCCAGCGACAGCCAGACTTCCGTCATTTTATAAACGCTAAAAGTTTTCCAATTTATCACCCATATAGAGGTTTGTGTCGCGGCTACCTTAGGAGTTCTAACCTAGCCAAAAAGTATAAAGTTCAGTTTTTTAATCTTATTTTCTTTGAGATAACTGTAAGATCTTGTCTGATTTCCACTCATGCCAGACACCCTTAAAGACTTTTGACAAAATGCCCTGTGCACGGTGTCGCGTAGTGCAAACGTCACCCCTTTATTTAGCGGCTGAAGCCCTAACGCGCCGCCAACACGCACTTGTCTAAGGTTATTGATTCCCCAAAGAATAGCCCGGCCTCAAGGCCAATAAGCCTACCCATCGCCAATCACGCGTTTAAGGACTCGCTTGAGATAAAATTATAGTCTGTACTATAGCAATGGCCCAGTAATAAAACAGTAGAATATAGAAACTATGTATTTTTTAAATAAAATTACAATATATTATGTTAATGTGATAGGTTAAACTGGCTGCATATATACATCGCAATATCGCATAAGGAAAACGGATGCGATTTCCTAACGTGGAATTCCACGATTTGGAATTCCGTGAGACAAGCGCAAACGTTGATTTTTTTATGCGCAATCGCGCTGGCTTGCACTTGAAACGTACGTACGGAATTCATTCCGTTGGGAAAAATGCGAACCTGTGCGCCAGTATTATCTACTTATTCCACGCATTCCATGATTCCAATACGAAAAAAGAATTCGGAAATCTAATACGAAAAAGTGTGTATGCGGCCAGCCTAACAGCTATACAGGCCAAGTGCAAGTCGGACTTGCGCACGAAGGGTTCTGAACCGTAAAGAGCAAAAATAGGCCAAACATTGTGTTTTTTGTATAGAAGCCTTATTAAATTAAATTAGACAATCTATACGCTAGTAGTTTTGTTAAAAAAGTTAGATTCAAATCATAAAGGACAAACTTACAGGTTTACTTAGGCTGTAATTATATACAAAATCGGAATGTGCATTGCAAAATATCATTTGAAAAACAGCTGTACTCTCCTATTCCACCCCTCTCCATTCTGCATGTAACTAAAACCTGTAATTAATATATTCTAATAGTAGCGTAATTTGTAGAGATATTTTCTTCGCATCCACGTCAATATGGCAATGACTTATATGAACCAAACATCCTTGTCTGCAACAGTCAAATAGTTTTTTTAGATAATAGTGTATGGTGATCTATGTATATTATCTTGTTTATACTTGTTAAAAGTTAACATCGCTACATCGCCGTTAATTTCAACAAGTTGAACAATCACCTATAAAAATGGTTTATTGTACATAAAGAACAAAGTCAATTTATTCTTCGTACTCACCTGGGCACGTGCTAAGTGCCTGCCGTTCGCACTTACTTGCACTGAATATAAACGACGTTTGCCGACATTCGCCTCTATACTCTAACTCATTCTATGACTTTTATCGCCGATCTTCAATACACTTTGATGACCTTTAGTGCACTTACATGATGCGATACGATATCGAATATTATCGGACCGATATCAAAGATTATTAAATTTATTAATATGCTACTTTCTATTTACAAACATAACCCTCTTGCAAAATTAAAAATAATATTATAGCCTTAGCTAGGTTGTTGAATCATAATGTAACATGTTTGTCAAGTGATTTTGCCGACGTATATTTTTATTTCACCAACTGTGTAGATTATAAAGGTACTGTCAATTTATGCCAGGATACGTCCGATACGATATTAGCTGCTATCGTATCATCTTATGTGAAGACGCTCAAGCATTTTTCATATTTGATTATATTTATAATATTTATTTATTACGATACGTGTCCAGACATAAGCAAGATATTTATTTTATTGCTGTGCATCCAGTTCAGCTGAGCTCTTTACGAGTTTTATCTTAAATTAGATTCCTCAAATTTTACGTTTGGTGGTTTATTATAAGGAATATAAAATTGCAGACGATTTATGATGTCAAAATTAAAGTCGTAAGAGTTACACTTCAAACAAAAAAGTCTTTTATTTTTCAATAAAGTATATAATTGGTTTTTCGGCAACCGCTGCAAATATTTTTATAAAATTTTATATGTAGGGGGTTTTGGGGGATAAAACTATGTACCTACCCTTGGGAAACCGTACAGTTTTCAAGCTATTGCACAGCTTATATCGCGGGCTTTGAGTGCGGTGACCGTATCAAGAAAATTCATAACAAAAAAACCCCAATCGACATCGTCTATTACTTAGAATAGAGGTACCTATACAAATTATAATTATTGCATAAGTTCATTAGAAATACTATGCAATAGCTTTACCGCGCCAGTACCCGAGTGCCATAAGTAAAATTCTCGTGTCACAGTGTTTGTGTGCGAATTTCTCCGGTCAAGCCGGCCCATTCGTGCCGAAGCATGGCTCTACCACGTAAATCTACTTTTTATATTGATACTAGAAATAATTTATACGGCAAAACAACGTTTACCGGGTCAGCTAGTTTCTCTTTAAATACCACAAAGGCTTGATCTCTTTCGTTCATAATAGATACGTACTTTTGATAATATTAGGTGTATTTTTTGTCGGTCTTTATAAAAAAAACTTAGTAAGAAATCAATTTATTGCCTGCGCCATTATACATTAACAATAAGTCTAGAAAGGTCCGATGATGAAAATCAGAGATTCAAAGAAGAAAACAAAGTTAGAGAGTTTCAAACAGTATCAGTGAAACGTAAAAGTTTTAATCCCTGGGCTATTATATAGAGACAATGACTAAAGAGATTTTCTTACGCTGCAGACTTTTAGTCGTTTATCCTTGAAGGTAAGAGAAAATCCATACTCATAAAGAATTTTCTTTTAAATACCGTTTTCCAATATAATTATTGCAGTATAATAATATTAAGTTGTGTATCGCTTAGCGTCTTTGGCGTAGATAACATTATAAGGTGGACGTGTTTAGATCGGCGCGGAGTGACTGTGACTGGGCTTCACCAGACCTACATTAAAAAGAGCAAAGTCTGCAATACACTCTGACATTGGCAACCCACGAGACTGCCATTAAAGAAGAAGAAGAAGACTGTGACTGGAGTCTGGACACACGGTCTCGGGATGTATGGCTTGGAAGTCGTATGGTCTGGCATAATATAATGCTATCTATATACCACAGTATAGCAATATAATGCTATACTGTGCTATATACCCAAGCTGCTAACCTTCTGTGTTTCTGCATATTATTTTTAATAAACTATTTTTTTTCGTTTTTGTGTAAATACTGCGTGACTGGTGAGACATGTTCAATACTCGAGGACGTGATATTTGGCTATAATATTAGTTGAAAAAAAATAATATAAAAAAACAATATCAATTGATCACTGAGTAAATGTAGCTTAAAGTTAAATAATTATTTACCCAACGCATGGACACCGCGCGCGGGAGGGGTAGTTGTGTGGTGTTTCTTTGGTAGCACACGCCTCTGCACCGGCCGCATAGTATGCCTCTACTAGGCAAGTGCCTAGCCGCGTAATTTACTTAGTATCCATGATTTATTTATTTTTGGGAAATTCGGAAAAAAATTAAGAACCTAATTTTATTACATAATTATAATGAGAATCGAGTACAGAGTACTTTCCATAAGTATCGGTATTGTCTCACCAGTCATGCTGTATACTTAAGTTTGGATAATTCTACGAAACTGCATGATAGTTTATCAACAGGCTTAGCACTTACTTTTTGTAATTAAAATTGTATTATATTTCATTCTAGTTTTTATTATTCGTAGCTAAACATATAATTAGGTATTATAATAAAAAAAGTAATTTCAAAAGAAGATCATTCATCACAGTAACTAACATCCATATTCCATACTAATATTATAAATGCGAAAGTATGTATGTCTGTCTGTTACCTGTTCCAACTTTTTGTCCCGGAAAAATGTACGGTTCCCGTGCGATAAACAAATTTTGGCGTAACGGAGTTGCGGGCATCATCTAGTAATATTATAATAATATTCAGAAAGTGTTTTTGACAATATCAAAGTCACGTATAATCTGGACGCATCTTCATGTTAGTTAATATAATGTAGTAACAGAAACTTTCTGTATAATTATATTACGGAGGGGTCGAAAACAAGAACATTAATTCGCTATTACATAAATAACAATAATTGTAATAAATAATTACTAAGCAAACGAAAATATTATTATATCAGCATTCAGTATGTATAATGGTTTTAGCAGAAATCGTAAAATATCCCTTATTGAAATCGTAAATTTTTAATTTCATTTACATTAAATTTTATAGCCATATATTGACGACATGCGCATAACGTGGAATTAATTTTAAGAATTTATATTCATAATAAAAGCTGTAAGTAAGCATCATTTGTTCGAGTCATAAAGATAAGGTTAATTGATTGAATATAAACCATAAAATTCTTTGTGACATTTTACATAATATTATGCTCATTTGAAACCAATTTTAAGAAAAATAGCTTGCTTAATTATTATTGTACAACAAATTAACATTCTACTTAGCTTTAATGTAATCATTAAAGCTAAGTAGAATGTTAATTTGTTTTGAAAATTAACATTTTACTGAAAATTCATTAAAACGAAAATTACCATACCTTTTTTTAATTGTTAATGTGTTTTTCTTCGTAGGTAATGATAATAAAATTTTCCTCGCATATCATAAGCTATAGCTTAATTATTAATGTATAATTACGCCCATAATTATTAAGCTTTTAATCGCTAATTTAAGAACCTCACTTAGCATCAAAGTATGAACTGAGCCTAATGGTACAAAGTGGCAGCACCTTAGCTAATTACGAAGTTTCCTTTGAGAAATATTTGTAGCGAGCGGAGGTGCGGAAACCGCTTTAATATTGCCCCTTCAATTGTTGGATTGGAGAAAAATAAAGGAAAATTTGGTAATTAAAATTTTACCAGCTTAATGCTAAGTACTCACATACGGTTTTACTCGATAGTTTTACTCCGAATCGAGTAATAATTACTGTGTGGACCGTAAAACTGACAGCTCGAATGCTCGTATCGAGCCGCTCGAAGGATTGATGGAACCGGATCGAGCCGGATTGATGGAATGAAACATATCGATTTAGAATAAAACTATCGAGCAATGGCGTAATGCTGAATGTGTGGACGAAAGCCCGAGCCACGGGTTTTGCTCGACGTTATTGCTCGATTGAGCAAAACCGTAATATGTGAATTGTGAGTACTTAGCATAAGAGATGAAAGATTTTGTTCTCAATGTTTGTGAACTATTGTACCTTTATTGGGAGACTTTCATCATATTAATTAAAATTGAATATCTCCCGAAAGTACTAAGATCTAACCATTTAAAAGAAAAAAGAAACACAATATTAAGCATAGAAAACCCCAGTGTGTACTTTTCCACCCTCCAGGCAAAAACAGAATTTGGCATAAACTACAATTCTGAAACTTTACAAAATATCCATGAATCACTAAACTAAAACTACGCTTTAAAATAAGACTAGAAACCTAAATAAAATTTAAAAATACTCTAGTTCGCATACCTTTTCTAACCAAATGCCTTGTCTACTAAACAAAAGTCTAAATTGAAACTACTAAAATACATACAAAAAACCCAAACACTATTTCAAAATACTTCCTTTTTGTATACTTTTTCAATGGACTCTATAGAGCTTTAAGCAAATACAGATACAGCCGGTATAAGCCTTGTATTGACGCACTTCCTGTATCGACCGATATTCTTTCCCCATCATCCAATATCTCACTTCGACGACAAACGGCATACATTAATGGATTAATGAAGTCATTTCGAAGGCTTTGCAATATAGTCGTTTGTTTCAATTTTTTACTTCTGCATGTACCTTAATCTGTACATACTATTATGTCAACTATAATAATATTTAAAATACTAGATGTTGCAGCACCATTGCGCTGATATAATTCATTTATATTTCTTCTGCTCTTCTTTTGTTACAATTAAAAATGCTTTTCCGGGTCTCAAACTCAGTAAATTTCGTCAAAATCGAATTAATCAAGTGTAGCAAAACTAAGTGATAATATTTTAGGGTGTGAATGGGTCCCTTATGTAGAGTTAACTGTGAATAAAGCAGCGATGAATGAGTATCTTTTCTTTACTTTTGTATGGGAAAACTCATAACGCTCAGGCGGCTTGTCCATGGGAATCACAAAAATTTGCTCTTTCATCGCTGCTATTTTCACAGCAAACTCTATATAAGGGACACATACACACCCTAAAGTATTATCACTAAGTTTTGTTACAGGTCTTGTATAATTAGTGTAGATTTATACTCGAATCGAAGAATTTTGATGAAATTTAGCAGAAAATGTATGAAGAAAAAAAAGGGTAAACAAGATGATATTCTCGTTTATCTATAAAGCCTTAAGTTAATAAAAGTTAAGTAAAAGTTAGGCTTATATTGTAACTTATTGTTATTCTGCCTGAGTCGTGTTTGTACAAATTTCTTCTTTCAAATCTTGCCATAAATTATAACAATAATAATTCAATATAAGCGGCTCTTCAATCAACATAAAATCAATGTAAAATAAATCTTTTAAGATGATATTTTAACTCTTAAACCTAATTTCAGCAAAATCAATAAAATTTTAAGGCACCTTTTGTTAGAGATTCCTTTCATAAGCTTTCAGAATGTCAGCAACTATCTTTCATCCCGGTTTTTTCAACTTTTCCATTTGCAATTTTCGATTCGACTATGCACAGTTTTTCAACTTGATTTATCTACAGGAAGATTGATATTGTCGTTAGGTCTGAGCCTGTTATTTTCTGATCAATTTTCAGCTTGAGATTAAACAAGATATCATTGAACGACGCAGTTTGTATCATCTGTCTAACAGTGCGATGCTTTTATTAACTATATCCTATTATAGTAATAATTACTAACAACACAGAGGCATATATTATACAATTTATATAATACTTAGTACCAACTGGGGCCTTAACTTGATTACAAAAACAGTTAGTGGGTCATTAGGATAGTTTCTTTTTTTAAATTATATACTTTATTACAGGGAAAGATAACATCGGTATACATACAACATACAGTACCTACATCTGTATAAATAACAAACAAACTTGAGATGACCTTATTCTCGAAAGTTATTGTGCCAATTTCTTTACCTAATTAAAATACTCACATCTTCATTCGTTGAGAGAGAATACTAATTTCCTCCGCTCTATTTTCTAGGAACGCTATTAAAATAAAATACGAGCTCTCCCGAACTTGCGGCCTGTATATACCTTATGAGGTTAATTAAAACAAAGTTTGCAAATACCGACTTCGGTAACAAAACAAAAGTTTGGGCAAAGTTAACGAAAATTTTATCTCACTTAATTATCGACTCATTTAAATGTTGGTTTATTAAGTAAAAAAGTAGCAAAATATCCTGAGTTATTAATGAATTATGAATTTTTTTGTGTTTGGTTTTCCTAAGGGAAAAAAGTATTCCTGTGTATGCATAGGTAGGTTCTTGGTTATATCTAAAATGCATGTATAATGTTTATAATATCTATGACTTTACTACTAACTAGATATTGCCTATATGATACTTACCAAATTGGCCCCGCTTTAGTGTGCCAATCTTTATAACTCTTCACAATAGTTCATAACCATCTCAACTCAATATAATCTGTGTCAAATTAAAATCAATTTTCAAATCTTTATCGATTGAAACCAAAAAGCAAATCTTATAAAAGAGGTGTAGTAAGTACATAATATTTGGGCAAAATAAACAAACACCAAGACATTAAAAGCATCAGAATACCGAAAGTCATGAAAGGTACAAATGATCAGGAACGATTACGCGAACGTTCCACGCGGACGGCGGAACAATATCATAATTTGCATATCATCTCCGTGCCATTTGAATAATTGTTTAATGCCATTAGTTGTGGTAATGCATTCAGCGCACCTGATTTATCGATTCAGCGCGTCGGAATTTAGTTTTGATCCTGTTTAATGGACCGTTTAGCCTGGACGTCTATATCATTGTATTTTTATATCCACGCTAGCTTTGTTGCGTGGCTTAACTTGTGTAATTTTCTACTCTATCCAGCTCTAGCCTGCTTAAATAAATAAAAAAATAAATATCAATTGGAATTTATACAGAAATTAGAACATAACAATACAAAACGAATAAACCCGGACATAATAACATAACATTGAGAAACAACGATAAAAGTACTTGAAATAGCAGTATATTCACTACATGGATTAGGAATGGTAGGTAGTGCAATGCCTTATGTGCGAAAAAGGTCACCACTCAGGTGTAACTCTGTAGCGAGCACTATAGCGCCTGTGCCTGTAGACAAGTGGCGAAACGCTAACGCTAACGCTAACTATAGCGTTACAAAATGTATGCGATTTGACATAAGTCATCGCTTCGCTAGCGAACACTAACTAACTAACACACTGGTGTTCTGTGGCTCCTGTTGTTATTGTCGTTGGATGGACAGCTAAACACTCATCAATTATAGATACGTGTAATAGATAATACGTATAATATTGTACTTGGGATGCTTCTTTCGGCAAGAACGGGGCCAGTGGAGCCTGCTTCACACTGCTCGAGCTCACTCCTCCGCTGTTCTCATCTTTAAGCTACCCAGCTGTTGTTCACTCTATCCTGCTTTACCATTTTTTTTTTTGATGCGCAGGGGAAACCCTTTATGGGTGCCCCGGGTTGGGGATGTGCCTCAGTTAAGCTGAAGCACCCCGGGGGTATGTGGGACTCCCGACCTTCGGTTTACCCACTAAAACCACCTGCGGTTTGCCTTCAGCCGTATACGAAGGGATATCCTGGATCTATCTAACACAGGACTCCCTCCACGACCGGCCGGTCTACCTCACAAGGGATCCTGCTTTACCATGCTCTACTCCGCTTTAGCCTACTGTACGCTGTTCTACCCCCCGTTAGCCTACTTGAAGCTGCTCTTCCCTATTTTAGCCTGATCTACTCTGCTTTCTTCTGCTATAAGCTATTCTACCTTGCTCTATACTGCTCTACATAGCACTACGTTGCTTTAAACTACTCTACCTCACAATAACTTGTTCTTCAAAATATTCTTGACCGATGGTAAAACCAGTAATTAAAGTAGTAAAGATCTAAGTTAATATTTCAACTAACAATAATATGTTTTCAAAGAAAAGAGAAAGGTTATGTTGATAGTAAGAACAATGAAAGAAAACTTAATCGTCGGATATCTCACTAAAGTTTAATCACCGTGAATTAGCTTGAACATTCTCAATAGCTCGAGTTTCTCGGAAAGTAGAAAGTGTTCATTGAAAAGTCATTTCATTTTGCTGGTGATTTTCTGTTTGAATATAATAAGGATCATATTAGAAGTACTATTTTAGAAAAAAAAATTAAAGGAAGATGCAGGTAGTTTATGTATTTTGGTCGGGTCATTTCAAGCCCACTGACGGCTGGGTTTCACATAATTCGACCAAATAATCTAGTAGATTATCTATCTGCTACATAGAGACGTATTTCAAAAGTAGCTATTTAAACTTGAACTTTATTTATTGAACAAACTAAAGAGGTTTGTTATAAAGGTGTCGTACTTGAAAAGAAATTCACAAATAAAAATATTAATAAATTAATACTTTCACTATTTCTATTGAGTATATTAATCTGCCCCTATCCTCTTCAGACTTGTGAGATTAAAGATAAAATAGGAGCCCTCCATTGTACAAAGGCGATATAAATAAGAGAAACAATACAATAACTGTTACTGTCGTTAAAATAATAGGACAATAACTTTTAATTAAAGGAACTTGCTTGAACCCGATATGACAAATAATACCTTATGGATTTCGTTTAACAATAGTAAACAATAAATTTAATTTTGATGAACTATCATAAACTTGTTATTTTGTAAAAGTAGAATTAAATATTAAAATTACATATCTCATTAATCATTTCCTATTGTATAGATCATTACGTCTATTGTTAACTACAGCGTAAGGCTACAAGTTGCTACGACTTAGTTATTTCTGTGTACGGAATGCAACGACATAACTCATATCTACGAATTACTGGGGCATATTAAGTAGTTTTGTCTATGCTACAGAGTTCTTGTCTATTATAAATAGTATGTTTCGCTACGCCGTAGACACGAGCTATACCGTAGACACGAACTACGCCGTAGCAAACCGTAGCTCTTAGCACGAACTACGCCGTAGCAAACCGTAGCTCTTAGCACGAACTACGCCGTAGCAAACCGTAGCTCTTAGCTACGGTTTGCTACGGCGTAGTTCGTGTCTACACATTGCTACGGTATAGCTCGTGTCTACGGCGTAGCCCATGTCTACGGATTGCTATGGCGTTATTTATTTTCCATACAGTTAATATACCTAGGCGAACTTGCGCAGATCTGGGTTAAAAGTAAACTCTGAGTTAAACATCATGTCATCTGTATCACGCACTTGGTGAGAGTAACAGAATATAGCAACAATCTCGAGCTGTCAAACGAAACCGAAATTAATTTTCATCTGTGCGTAAAAATAATACGTGTGCGTATACACTTACACAATCATGATTGAACTTGAATTCTATGAGATTAAATTGTCAACGTGCCGATACGTGCCGCCATCTCGCTTGCTCAGGTCTTTGTTTCTCTATTCCGCTAGGTATAATATTAACTTTGTTATTTTCTCTACGAATTACTACGGCGTAGTTTGCTACGGCGTAGTTACTTCTGTCTACGGATTTCAATCGTAGCTCGTAACTTGTGTCTACAGGGTGCTACAGCGTAGTTGCTACAGTCTACGGCGTAGTTCAAGTCTACGGGTTGCTACGGCGTAGAGCATACTTAGTATGGGTTGCTTCAGTGCAGATTATATTTACGGAGTAAGTTAAAAATTAACAAATCAGATAGTAGGCTTACCACACGTAGATTTTATATATTTTTTTCCCAACAAACTACGAAATACTTTCTTTTAATTCATTGTAATACACATTTTCGTACAATAGTTTCAGACTCTACAATTTTCTTTAAAACTGTCATTCCAAACGTTAGGAATTAGCAAGACTCAACGGAAACGTTCTGAAAGAACTCCTTTGTGTGCGCCTGAACTAATTATTTGATTTCAGAACAAAACAATACAATCTGATCTGCTAAAACATCAGCAGTATTTAGCTGCATTTTGTATTTATTTTCTTGTACTTTTGGATCGAAAATCTACAAAAGAAAACTGAAAATTAGAGTACTATCAGAACAGTTGATTCCTAGGCAGATAAGGGACCTACGTAGTTTGGTCGCGTTACGTCAAACCCAGCCGAGAGATCATAATCGATATTGAATCGACATGATCCGACCAAATGACGTTGATCTGTTAACTGCCTAGGAATAAATTTCTTCGATAGTACATTGTTAGAACTTGAATTCTTAAAATAAATACTATGTAGTTAGAAAATATCAAAATTGCAAAGTTTTTGTATGTTTGAGTATATATAGATCCATTCCATTACTGTTCAACAGAACCATACAAAGTTACAACCCATAAAATATTATCAGTATAGATCTATCTTTATTACTTACATTTTATTTGTTTGTTTGAAATAACTTCGAAAGGGTTACGTAGTATTATTACAACCTACCATTTTTAATAAATAACGATCTACGCGAATTTATAAATTGTAGAATCTTTATTTCTTGTTTTATTACAGTATTACTATTCGTCGGAAAAAACCCATAACATAATTTTTATTAAAAATACCATATATAGCAGCAGCACAACTACAAGCTGTCAATTAATAATTTAATAACAGAATGTCATAATGTTGATCATTGGCGTAACAGCCCTATTTCCTTTGCCGGGCTGGCGATGGTCTATTATGATTCTTGGCAGCCTGCCAGGGCCCAGCCTCAAAACTGCGTATATCTAAGCAGCCTGATATAAATAATAATTGTATTGTAAATATCATAGTGTGGATATTGTGTTAACTTAGCGCTAAAAGCTTAATAATTGTAAATAATCGGCCAAGTGCGAGTCGGAATCGCGCACGAAGGGTTCCGTACCATTATAGAGCAAAATTAGGCCATAAATTGTGTTTTTTGTATGGGAGCCCCCCTTATTTTTTAATTATTAAATATTAAAGTACACATATAACTAAGGATTTTGTAAAAAATTCAAGTTCCTACCTGTTGCCATTTTTGATATAGAGCAAAAAAGGCCAAAAAAATCACGTTTGTTGTATGGGAGCCCCCATTAAATATTCATTTTATTTTATTTTTAGTATTTGTTGTTATAGCGGCAACAGATATACATAATCTGTGAAAATATCAAATCTCTAGCTATTACCGTTCTTCAGTTACAGCCTGGAGACAGACAGACAGACAGACAGATGGACAGACGGACAGACAACGAAGTCTTAGTAATTTTTTACCCTTTGGGTACGAAACCCTAAAAATGTATTAATTAAAACAAAATATGTGTGAACCTGCCGCGATAAAGCTATTTCATAGCATTTTTAATAACTTATGCAATTATAATTCGCATACGTCTAGTCGCACGCACACAAACATGTTAAACGATGCACGCGGCAACGCTGCGCCCGCTGTGCCCGACGGAGTGGGGTGTTAGGTTTTGTTCGTTACGGAAATTCTTGATTCGGTTCCCGCACTCATCCTTATTAATGTAAAATTTATCAACATTTAATGATTAACTAAGCATTAAGCCCAGTTCACAGATATATAAAATAATTTAAGACACAAATTGCTATGTACTATCAGAGAAGTTGATTCCTATGCAGCTGATGGGGGGCCCGTAGGTCCCCCATCAGCTGCATAGGAATCAACTTATTATTTTATATGCTGGGTTTGACGTAACGCGACCAAACTACGTATAGTTTGGTCGCGTTACGTCAAACCCAGCCGACAGATCACAATTAACATTGAATTGACATGATCTGACCAAATGACGGTGGTCTGTCAAGTGTCAACTGCCTTGGAATCCATTTCCTCGATGGTACAATCACTTAAAGAAGAGATGGGACAAAATCAAAAAATATTAGATTTACTACACCTTCCATCATAAAATAAAAAAGAATGACTTATTAACTTAAGTACATTTGAAAAATATCAGCTATATATTTTATTCAGAGGGATAAAATATCTGAATTAAAAATAATAAGCTTTATTGATAAAACAGCCCAGTAAGTTAGATTAATATTATTCATGAAACATCGGTGGGCATTATGAACTCATAATATAGACGGAAAAATCATCAGTACAATATAATTTGAATATTTATTTTTGACTTCCATCTCTTGTCATCAAATGAAGCCCGAAAATTTCCCTTTCGTCCCTAAGGCTCTTTATGTATTTAGGATTTAATATTTTTTCATTGGTCTCCGTCTCACAAAGTCACTATGCTCGACGTTTCCAAATTATTGCTATCCGAACTCTGGACTTGTTTTTGTTTTTATTTCTGTTTAATACAGCTAAATTTTATGCTTTACCAAAGCGTTATTCAGGTTGCCAAAATAAAGAAAATTAATAAGTAGTTGAAGATATGAGTTTTAGCTATTTAGTCTTCATAGAAAATTTAAAAATGTACGTGCTTTATAACATTGTTATTAATAACTTATTTTTAAAAGCCTATCGGATCATAATCCGGAGACAGTCACGTGTTTTTAAACCCAAGTTAATATGAATCCTAAACATAATCTAAAAACAAAATTGTACTCAAAATAATGGAAATAGTTTCTAAATTGAAGGCTAGATAAAGTTCAGGCTACGTAATTGGCACTGAATGGTATGCCTTATAACTCTAAGCGGCTTAATATTAAAATTATTTTTTAGATTTTCAATATCGATTCTTTATTAGACAAATCTCTATGAGTTGGTTTAGTCCTTGGTAACTTCAACTTGTGCTTTGGTATCTAGAATCGAACATAAGATTCTTTTTATTAAAATGTTATATTTTAGTAACAAGAATTATTAAGATTAAGAACCATATTAGGTATATATTTTTCGATCTATCTCTTTCAAAAAATAAAAGATTAAAGATTTATTTATTTATTTTTATTTCTTCGAAAAACTTACAGCTATTATTATAAATTAATTTAACTAAATTGTAACTATAAGCCATTTAAAAGTTTTCACAAAAAGTGGATATTTTATTAAAATATCTTATTATTATTAAAATATCCACTTTTTGTAAGTTTTAAAGATATTTTGTTAGTTTTAAATTTTGATTATTAATGACCTCAATTAAGGTTTTATCGTTCGTCAGTTAATTAACTAACATCATTACGATGGATGACGTTAACAAACACTATCCAGTACAAATATTTGTGGGAGCAAGCAGCTTGCCGCAATCAAGCAATTTACATCACAAATGGCACCCAATCATGTCCTCTGTTACGGCTCACTACATTAAACTATGGCCTGAAACATCTTATTGGCAAACATTAAACAACATAGTTATTTGTGTGTTCACTTTTAATTATGGGAAATAGATATACTATATTAATCTATATTTAAAATGAAAATTATGCCAATTTTATTAGTCTCGATAAAATTTGGAAACGATGTGATGGAAGTTCAAGGAAGGCTTATACGATGAGAAAGTTAACATTGTAGGTTGTTTCAGTTATAAAATAACTATATTATACGGATTTAATATAATGAAGTTCTAGCCTCAAGTCGGAGTCTTTGTATTAAGTACTAAAAGTGTAAAAATGTTGCCCACGGACAAACTTGAATATAAAGGAATAGGCTTTTAACATTTTACTCCCAAAAGTTTTTCCTAGAGTGTAAAATATAAACAGCCTTTTATACTCTCCTATAAAAGCCGATCGCCTTTTTACACGTAAAACAGCTTCCGTTAATTTATAAAGCCAGTATCAATAAATTAAATCTCGGTAGGTTTCACCAGGCGCACAGCTCAAATCCGCGGAAGCCACATTTTATATCCACGTACTTCAAGAGCATATTCTTTGCAGATTTTCCTCTTAGAATATCTAAAGTTTGGCTACCCGCCTAGCCTAGGCAATAACTCAGAGCTGTGGAAAACTTTATTTAATATTATATTATTTTATATTAGCGTAGTACTTGTTTTGAGCAGTGTATTCTTTGAAGTGTTTTTATTTTGTGGTCATGATTAACTAGATTTACTACGACATGTTAATTTTATTATTAGTAGCGTTAATATTTTAATTGAATTTAAGCTGAGTCACCACATAAGCGAATATTTTGCATTACAAAGCTTTTTACATAGAAATTGCGAAGCGACCGTCTCAAAATTTCCCGGGAAAATTAGCTTTGTGCTGTTAAATTTTATTGTAAAAATGCATGGAGATAATTCAGTTTGCTTTAATCTAAAGCGCGGTGAATATAGTTTGCGTTTATTATTTTCTTGTTTTATAAACAAACAATTTAGAGGTATCCAACGAACAATGGAATTTAATTTATCAATTTATCATTTAGGACTTTATACAACATTGTTTTATTATGTTGTTATGTTATTTATCTTACACCTTACTAATAAATAGTCTATAATAGATGTACCTGCTGATGTAATTATACATATTAATATTGTACCTGTCCAATTTATACGTAACGTAAGAAAGCGTTCAAAGAAGGCAAAGTAACTAGTCGATACAATTCTTTTTATTCATCCTATATTTCATCCTTTATGTTAATAATAATCCATCCACATACTTCCATACTTAATATTATAAATGCAAAAGTGTGTCTGTCTGTCTGTCCGTAACCTCTTCACGCCCAAAACAACTAAGCCGATTTTGCTCAAATTTGGCATGGAGATACGTCTTTGATTCTCGGGAAAGGATATAGGATGCTAATCTTATTAAATCTTATTTCACGCGATAAACGAATTTTGCGGGCGTCATCTAGTAATATTATAAATTTAATAATACATAATATATATACGGTTCCCCTTATTGTCTTTAAGATATTCAGTATTAAATCCAATAAAATGGAACACATTCCACAAATCCTGTGTCTGCGATATATTGCATATTCCACGCGACGAACAAACATACAATTGAATTTCCTGCGCTTGCAGTACAATAAGACTATGTGCTCACTGCTACAGATGTCGCGGCGACAATTATTGTATCTCATCAATAAATGATTTTCTTTATAAAGACCTAATTGAAAAGTAAAGTTGGTTAATGGATATTGTTTTGTTTTTTTATTTGAGTTAATACGGTGACATTATGACAGAATACTAAAATTAAATTGCTACATAAATGAATCTGTTTCAATGTTATAATATAACGCCAGATAAAATCATGCAAGATAAAATACTTTTGTTAAATTCTATAAATAATTTAATTTTTTCTCTGATAAGACACATTTGCGGATTTTTTGTTTTTTAAGATACAATTTTAATAAATATTTTCATATGGATCCTGTTATCTTGCAAAATAAAAAAACTAGTTTGTCGTTATACCGATCCACAATCGAAAAAAAAATTGTTTGAAAATAATAAAATCGAGAAAGCCGTGGCGATATTTCCCGCTCACAGCCTCAACCAGCTGCATTTGCGTACGATAACCAGCAAAATGTCAAATTCAGGTTTTTAACAAAAAGCAGTAATTAAGTTTATAAAAATTGTGTCATCGAAAAATCGCAGCGACATTTCCTGCGCGCAGGCTCAACCAGCTGTATACGCGCGCGATAACCGGTACCCGAGTACAGCGCCGAAAATCGGATATTATGCGAACAAGCACTTTGAACCACGATTTTGGCTTCGTGCCAACCAGAGTGAAGACATTTGTTACACCATGTAACTAACAAACTACACCGAGAGCTGTAGTTTTTGTGCGATGAAGTGTAAACAACTGATTATAATGACGCAATTATAAAGCCAGTACCTACTTTGCTCTACATACCTAATTTACTACTTCTAGTAGGATAAAATAATCGGCAAAGTGCGAGTCGGACTCGCGCACGAAGGGTTCCGTACCATTATAAAGCAAAATTAGACCAAAAATTGTGTTTTTTTGTATCGGAGCCCCGTTTAATTTTTTATTTTATTTTAATATTATTATTAAATATTAAAGTACAAGTAAAACTAAGGATTTTGTGGAAAATTCAAGGGTCTACCTGTTGCTATTATTGATATAGAGCAAAAAAGCCCCCCTTAAATATTAATTTTATTTTGCTTTTAGTATTTTTTTTTTGTTATAGCGGCAACGGATATACACAATCTGTGAAAATTTCATCTCTCTAGCTATTACCGTTCTTGAGTTACAGCCTGGAGACAGACAGACGGACAGACGGACAGACGGACAGACATCGAAGTCTCATGAATAGGGTCCCGTTTTCACCCTTTGGGTACGGAACCCTAAAAATTTTCATTAAGTATATTAAGATAAAAAAATATAAAATATATTATTTCTTTTGTTATTTATTTTGTTATAAAATTAGTACATTTTCAATATCTATAATATATTTTGCCTTATTCAACATAGACTTGGTAATTTTTCGCTAAGATAATATTATTATGTACTTAATCGAATGATTAGAACTCGAAGCTAATCTAACTTTTCCTTCTTTGCAATTTCCAAGAATCTTGGAAGAAAAACTCTAAGTTCTCACAAATATAATCAACTTTTAAATACATAATAATTGTATACTATTCATTTAATTAAAAAGCAAGAAAATTAAAACTACCAAGTTGATTGCTTCATTTACCGGTTGGGGCCGGTTGAAAGGGGTTTTTGCCGGTTTGTTCCGCCATCATTGCGATATAACAACAACCGGTCAAGTCATTTCGTGGCAAAGCTGTCACGCACACGCTGCGGTCGATGTTCTGTGGCCACACACTATAATATTATGTGTGTCGTAATACCACCGATCATGTTTTAAATTTTATAGGTTTTTGTATAATAATAAGTTCAGGATAAGCAATTTGATTATGCCGTTTTCTTTTCATTTGGGTTGAAAGCGGAGAAGTGAATTACCAAATACTACCGTAATTTATAGCTGTTTAACAATATTTACCGTAATTTACTAATAGCTCACTATAAATGTTTACCAAATTATCACATTTGGACTTCGAGAGTGTAATGGAAGATTGTCTTCATATTATAGCTAAAAATATAGCTGCATTTTATCATGTCGCTTTATAAATGTCACAATTTGTAACGTCTTAAGTCGATCGTCTTTACGATCGACTTAAAACGTCGTTAAAATTATGATAATATCACAATCTTTATTGTGATATTATCATAATTTTAACATTTTCGTAAACAAAATTTCATTCAACGTAATCCACGCTTAATGAAAATTCAATACTCACTTAAAAAATACTTAAGCATCTCTTATTATATCTATCTGCCCTTCCGTCCATCTGTCCGATAACATATAGAAGATAGAAATACACTGTACTAAAATATTAAACCTATTAATACTACGCAATTAACCAACCCTAAAAAATTATACATCAATACAGTTCGCTGAGTTTCAGACGAATTTAGTTTTAATTAATGAAACATTATAAGCGGAATGTTCAGTAGAGCGAGTTATTTATCAAAATATGTATTTAGTATTTACCCAAACATGAATTAACCAAATACATGCTTAGCATTATTTCATAACAATAATGTTTAGGTAACTGATACCAAAATCCTGTTTTATTTTAATTATTTCACAATTTAAAAAATGATCCTAAACCTACAAAAATTTTAAATACGTAGCCCAAACTAAATAATAATGATAATAATCTTTGTCAACAACCACAACACAATAATTACAGTATGGCTAGCATGTTATATAAATTAGTTAAGTTAGGCATTAAGTTTAGGGCATAAATTATTCTGTATGTTCCTATGAGGGTGACATGCTCGCAAAGCGAACAAACCCTCTTTAATAAATAAAGAAAAAAAAAATTACAGTATATTAAACTGGCACCTACCTGCACATCATCGCAACAACACATTCAATAGGTTAATTCAAAAAGGTACTATCGAGGAAGTAGATTCCTAGGCAGATGGGGGACCTACGTAATTTGGTCGCGTTACGTTAAACCCAGCCGACAGATTACAACATTAAATTGACATGATCCGACCAAATGACATTGGTCTGTACCTAGGAATCAATTTCATCGACGGTACATGCTTACAGAATATGAAAAAAATGTCAGCATATAGACATACGGACTTTGCTGGTCCTTTGTTAAAGAAAGGTGCCTTCTAGCTGTATCAAAATTAAATCAATTTTTATATGATTCAATAAAAATATCAAAATAAACACTTCCGGACAAAGTTACACAAAGGTCATTTGGGACATGAAAGATCTTATTAACGCTATCACGCGGTGGAACGCTAAAAAAGGTCTCACAAATGAATATTATGATAACAGGGACTCATTTGGACTTTTGAGGTCTAATCTTATTAAAGGACTTACCCCCTTGCTAATAAAAAGATCCATATAATATACCTATACAATCGTTATCACAAAATGTTTTGTCTTTCATACGATTTTTTTTTAAAAGACGAAAATTGTGTGGTAACTGGTAAGTATTGGCATACTGAAACAATACAGTAATACATACAGAAAAATATGAGAGAGCAATTAAATTATTTTATTTAAAAAAAAAACGTATATTTTTAATTTAAGGGGATTCAAAACATACTAATGTTTTAAACAAGCTTCAATATTTGTACGATAGGATGAACAAGGATTTGTACGATGAACAAGGGTAGTTCTGTAGTTTTGCTTGTCCTATTAAATATTTTGATAACAAAATATCACGCTATAAAGTTTTAGTACTAAGTTATCTTGTTTTAAAATTTTATGGGCAGTCCTTATGTATGTAGTACAATAGTAATATTATGTTCTAAGCGAAAATGGAGTATTAAAATGAGTTTAGTGTGTAGTAATGTTTATTAGTCTTGGCGATAAATCCAAATGTTTTATTTTTAACGAGCTTTTGCCCGCGGCTTCGCTCGCGTTAAGAAGTAGATAATAAAAAGCGGTTTAAAATTTACAAAGCTTCATCCCCTATTTTATCCCCTTGGGGGTAGAATTGATCAAAATCCTTTCTTTGCGGATGCCTACGTCATAATATCTACCTGCATGCCAAATTTCAGCCTGATCCGTCCAGTGGTTTTGGCTGTGCGTTGATAGATCACCATGTCAGTCAGTCACCTTTGAGTATATATAGATAAACTGCAAGCAAAAATAGTTGTCAGCGTTGGAAAACTTTGGCATAAAATCCATACTAATACTCCCTGATGAGGCACCAGGGCTGACACTCACGCTGAAGATGCTGAACCGACTTCGATGTATTTTGAAGTAGAGACACTTCAGAGACAAAAATATTCCATGTTCTTTTTTTTTGTATACAACATCGTCATGTGTTATTTTCATGTCATGTATTTATTTTCGTTTTAGGCAGAATTTATCACACTTGTAGTTCATAAAATGTTATATTCTGTTCAATACAAAATACACTATATCATAATATAAAATAAAATATTATTATTTTAAATAAGTTGCGTTTATGACTTACCTAACTTACTTACCTAATCTTACTTACCTAATTAGCCTGCAGCTTGTTTGTGAAATTCCCCAAACATCTCCCAAGTTTATGATTAAGTTACTCAGAATCAAATCGCGTATGGATAAGCAAGTAATCTGCTTGAGTGCTTTTTCATCAACTGATTAGGCTGAAAATAGTTTGTGGTGAAGTGGAAATATCGCAGTAGGAGCTGCTATGGATAAAGAAGTGTGAAACAATAGAGCAAAATGTGTGCAAAGTCTTATTGTTTTACATTTTCTTACACTTTAAAAGCTGTGATTTTTTTTCAACAATCTTTGAAAGATATTATAAAGTAGTGTGCTGGACCTTTTTAGGGTTCCGTAGCCAAAATGGCAAAAAAGGAACCCTTATAGATTCGTCATGTCTGTCTGTCTGTCTGTCCGTCCATATGTCACAGCCACTTTTCTACGAAACTATTAGAGCTATACTATTGAAACTTGGTGAGTAGATGTAATCTGTAAACCGCATTAAGATTTTGATGCAAAAATGGAAAAAATATTAAAAAATTTAGGGGTCCCCATAGGTACAACTGAAACGAAAAAATTTTTTTTCATGTAACCTATGCGTGTGGGGTATCTATGGATAAGTCTTCAAAAATCATATTGAGGTTTCTCATATCATATTTTTCTAACCTGAATAGTTTGCGAGAGAGACTCTTCCAAAGAGGTAAAATGTTTGTCCCCCCCCCTCTAATTTCTAAAGTAGGGGCATGATAATTCTAAAAAAAATATATGATGTAGATTACTATAAAAATCACCAACGAAAATTGGTTTGAACGAAATCTAGCCAGTGGTTTTTTTTGTACGTCATAAATGGTAAACCTTAACCTAAATTTCATTAAATCGACTGAAATATAAAAATAAATCATAAACCTTTTAATTTCATAAAAATAAACCTTATTGCTGCTGCGGAACCCTTCATGGGCGAGTCCAACTCGCACTTGGCCGCTTTTTTATAATAAGTATACCTCTATAATATATTATAGTGTCTAGCATCATGTTTCATTTTCTGGCGTTGAATTTTTATTTTTAATTTTGAAAAATACTAAAAACAATAATGAATAACCAGTTTATTAAGGCCTATGCCTTTGCATAGTAGACATTGTATATCCATAGACCATGGCTATTTATTTCGTGTTGTGTTTTAGCACCAAATCCTTTCAACATATTTTTTATCAAAAAACGCCAATGTTTATTAACTTTATCAAAGTGATTATGAAATACAAAGCAATATAGTAATTACTGCGCAAAACACTAATACCATTATGAGTGACGTTGTTAGTTACCACATCTGTATGGGGCGCGGGCATTTCATTAATTGGCTAAATTATTTCTTGGCTTATTTGTGTAATTTGTTGTATGCCTACACTAGACAATCCTCTGATTTACATTTTGGGACAGATATAACTTATTATACAAGTTATAAAACTAATATACTCTCTTAAACCAGAACCTGCTTTAGTTTTTAACGGTAAAAATAATATAATAACGTTAAAATATGTATCATGTATTTCCAAACAGTTCACTTCAGTATTAAATTCTGAAACAATATATTTTTCCAGGAATCTGTAATTGACACTCTGTTTATCAAAATTGGATAGCCGTTTAGAGTTTAGACTCTAGGATGGACACAAAGTGTGTGACTGAAAGCACCAGCCGAGCCTTTGCGCCTGCAATTTTATAGTTTTTTGATCGTCGTTATTTTATACATCGGGTCAAACGAAACGCGTTATATAATAATATATTCTTTGTCTTTAATTCAGTACAAAAATTATCTGAAAATTCCAAATAATTTGAACATAGTATGGCAATTTCGTTAAAAGAAGAGGTATCTTTGAGATTTTTTTCTATCGAGTGAAGTTCATGATATTGTGTGATGGAATTTGATTTCCAATGTGTTAGATCCTTAACTAACACATATATTTTTTTTAGAATTTAAATTACTATATTTATGTCTCCTGTCCCGTTTAAATCTTGAAAATCGTCCGTTTCTTGAACTGGCTCCCCTTAAGTCAAGCTCATCCGACCAATCACAGCTAACATTGGATTGACATACGCCGACCAAACGACGTAGATCTCTCATCTGCCTAGGAATCAATTTCCTCGGGTGTACATCATGCGTGGGATAGGTTTAGTATACTGTATAAGTAGTCGTCAGTCCCGGGTAAGTGTAGTATAGTACAGTATCTAAGTATAATAATTATATTTCCCCGTAACTCCCCATAGATCAGTCGCAGCTGGCCCCCATTACGAGCTGCTTAATTAACCGAGTCACGTGCACCGCACACACGACACGGCTTTATCACACTCATAATAATTTATGTAACTCACTGAAATTTACCACATTCATAATATAATTCACTTTAAATGTTTATCACAATATGATTCATAATAATATCATAATTTACTTGTAGATTACTATATACTTTATACTATAATGTTTGAGGCTCTCAACTGATCTATTTTTTATTATAGGAAATTTCGCATAGATATTTTATTTATTTAGGTAGTGAATTTTGTTGGTAAATCACATACTAGCTGTGTATGTGTTATCGAAAAATTATTATGTTTTAATCGTTTTATAAAAGCATTATTTTTTTCGGATTAAATATTTCTATTCCTTAACTTCTTTACATAATACTAAATTACTATGCACAAAATTATTAAAAGACCTTTCTTTAATATAATTTATTTAAACGACCTTTTTTAGAAATTATAAGTTTTAGTAGACAGAGTCATTATCGGTGTAGAAACAAACGTATCAGATTTTTAACAAAAGCAATTTTAAAACTCGAAGCGTATCCAATTTCTAGAAGTTTTGTTTGGAAGTTTTTGCAGCAAAGTGTGAAGGAATGTTCTCGAAATTTACGAAGCTGCTAATGCTCGGATATAAATTGGGAAGTTTATCAAAATATTGTTAGGTGTGCCTTTTATTGAACAAACACCTGGATTATTGCTTAAAAGAATTTGCTATTAAGGTGGTTCGTTTTCTAAACAAAAAAACAATCGACATTAATTAGCTAATTTCATACTATTACTACATAAATTTATATGCACATCTATTTATTTTGCAATACCATTCCCGCGAATATATTTATTTAAAATACTTTATAACACGCAGAAGTCACATTAATATTGATTTTTTTTTTAAATTGACATAAGCCATAAATGTCTGTAATGAGTTTACATAATATTTTTAACAAAATCTTACGCAGACATAGGTATAGAGTTGATTGAAAATTATGTCAATTTATGATCAGATTCGGAACCCCTAAACCGATTTTGATGATATCATTGCAATAAATATTATGCAGTTTAACCTACGCGATGAAATAATTTAAAACAATCAGTAGATAGTAAAATCTTTAGCCTAAAAATATAGAACCACAGGTATGAACTTAAAGTTACTAAAATATAAAAAAACATCAAGAAAAGTAACAAATATAATAATATTCCTAAACTGTTTTTACTTACAAAATAAATACAGAGCAGAGTAGTATAACTCAAGAAAGTTAAAGTGACTTGATGCAATTTTATTCGTCGACTATGGAACTGTTGTAACTTGTCAGCATTAACATTTCTAATACAAGTTACAACTTAACTGCAGCTACAAAGTGTAACTTTTATAGCCACGCATCGTAAATAACAATGTTTCACTCAAATAGGATTAAATACTTAAAATAGAAATCAAAGTTTTATGATCACCTAGAAATTGATACATTATGCATGTTTTATACGCTGTATATACGCGAAAATACGTTGAATTGTTGCGTTGTGTCGTCGCAGCTGCAATTCCTTGACGTTTCAAGTATATTTTTAAGATAGTGCCACAGAAGATAATGCACGGTTACGTTGCAGTGAATTGATCGCAACAGCGTCGCTTCGACGTTTTACTTTTTTTTTATCATGCCAAAACGCACTCTGACATCTGACACTGCTCACTTGTGTTGCAGTGCGTTGTTGCAATGTTGACGTGACGCCTCCCTTTACGAGTATGACGATTTGTTTATGATTATGCCACATTCAGTCGTTGGAGGTGATGTTTTTTCGGCACGTTGGATACGGGATGAAGGGTGACGGTAAAAGACGCGCTGAGCTGTCACCATCTTCAGTTGTGTTGTCACGCGTCACCAACGCAAAGCAGCTGCGTGGCAAACAATACATTACTCCGTTGCGACAACCCAAGTCATTTTAGTAGTATAACCTTGCTTTACATTGTAGTTTATAGCGCATACCGTAGTTATTTTCAAACGTATTTAAATCAATAGCAGGCCGTAAGTTGTTATTACGTCCTAATTGTATTATTATCTATATATATAATAGTATATTGTCGCTTACGTCCTTTCCATTTCTTGCTATTCCATTTCTTGTTTTCTAGATTAGTATTAGAAAACAAGCAATCTAAAACATATCCAACACGATTTTTTACTTTAGCGCGGCGTCACCTTAATTACAACATCACAACGGCTAAAAAAATGTTGAGACAGATATAGAGTGGACCACGAAGAAGAACATACATAAGGTTCTTGAATTTTATTTTACACGCACAAAGGCGCGGAGACAGCTAGTATAGGTTGTAACTTATAAAATAATATTAAAATGCGGACAAAGTCCGGGGCAAAAGTTAGTAAAATATACAAAGGTTCTTACTATTATCCCGGCTATATGTCATCAATCTCAGAGTATTATCAATTTTGTCTCCAGGAGGACGAACTTTATCGTGACCTTTACATCTACGCACCGCCTTGACCTTTAAAGGTCAGAGTGTCTTAATATTCCAATGCTGAAAATTTCTTAGTTTTTTCAAGTTTTGTTACAAAAAACAAAGCAAGATGCTTTTAATTGTATTAGTATTTGTAGTTGTCGTAGTAGTGCTTCCGGACCAATATGAACTTCAAGAAGGGAGCGTATTCCCTCTTAAAAGACAACGCACTTGCAACTCCTCTGATGTTGCGAGTGTCCATGGGCGACGATAATTTCTTTCCATCAGGTGACCCCGTTTGCTCGATTGCTCCCTATTTTTTTACCGACTTCAAAAAAGGAGGTTATCAATTCGACGCGTATGTATGTAATATTTCAGAACTGCCCAGTTTTTGTATATTATTATGTTAGTCTATATAAGCGTCTGAACAAATGTGCCAAATTTCAAAAGTGTATGTATGTATGTATGTATGTATGTATGTTTTTATGTTTGTGTTCGCATATCTCCGGAACTACAAGTCCGATTTCAGTAATTCTTTTTTTGTTGTACTAGGTATTGTTCAACTTAAGGAACAGTGCAAGTTTCATCAAAATCGGTGTAGTAGTTTTGGAGATAGGGAGTTTTAATTATTCTCAATCACGTACAATTTTGAAGTCGGTTTTATCTTTTTAATAAAATACAGTTATTTTTGTAAAAAAACTCTGTGTGATTTATGAGTAACTGCATAAGTTTCGTCACAAGAAAATTTATTTATTCAACACAAGTTGTTACTTGGCCAAGTTTTTAATCTAGCTAATTACAAAATACGGAATGAGATTAAAAATATTGTATGTTTTTGTCCTGGATCTAAACAACTTTCTCTGCTATTTTAAACAAAGTGGTATAACTATTCTTGAGTTACGACTACTGTAACAGACACAAACAGACACGGCTATATTTTAATTGTTTTGGTGATAACATTTTATCACCAAAGGATCATGGGCATTTTGGTATAAGTCTCAACAGAGATACCATTAGATAGCTCTTAGTGAGTAGGTAAAAAAGTTATATGAAATAATGTACAGTCAAGGTACAAGGCTGGCGTTACCGACGTAGGTTTTATCGTCTATGTGGTAAGGTTTTTTTGAACTTAGAAAGGTAAGAAAGGTATCGAATAATCATGCTGTAGTGTATTGTGATGTTATCAGCATGAAATATACAAGCGCTGATGTCACTTTTAAGTTTTAACGTGGATTTTGTCGAGTTAACTCCGTACCTGGCGGCCATATAATATATAGTATGGCCGCCAGGTACGGCGTCAACTCGACCGAGTTGTACTCAAAATATACAACGAATCTTGACAAGCGCCCTATGTTCATGGGTATACCTTCCAAAAAATATATAATAAATTGTTGTTGAGCCCTATACCAGAGCCCATACATTTTTGCCCATCATCATTTAACGTACTTACATCATATTGAGTTAGCCTGATTTTGCATTCTTGTTTGGTTGAAATATTATGTTTTTTTTCTGTAGTATTAAAGTTTCAACTTTGTAAGCGCACCTTATGTAAACGTTATGGTCACAGCAAATATATTTTACTTTCAAACTGCAATAAAACCCGGTGAATTTTTCGTTTATTCTACCTGTATTTCTATAGCGTGCATTTCTGTATCGAAATTATTTTTCACATGAAAAAGGTTGGGCCATGTGCTACGAATTGATTTTATATGTCTACATTCTACTCACATAAATTGCTATTGGCGTTTTAAATGTACCATCGAGGAAATTGATTCCTAGGCAGTTGACAGACCAACGTCATTTGGTCGGATCATGACAATTCACTGTTATAATTGTGATCTGTCGGCTGGGTTTGACGTAACACGACCAAACTACGTAAGTCCGCCATATGTCTAGGAATCAATTTCTTCGATGGTACATGTAAAGATTCCTTTACAACTACTAAATTCAGACGTATATGGCTTGATTTATAATATTTGTCCGCCCGTTTGGTGACTAGTGACCACACTAAGAGATCACAAGTAATTATTGTTGCATGTAAATGATAATGCCTCCGTGGTCCAGTGGTATGGAGCGTGGATCTTGACTCGGAGGAGAAGGAGGGTTCGATTTCCGAGTTGGAAACATGTTATTTCCAAGTTTGGATACATTTTCAATAGTTGACGGATCAAACGGTCGATAATCCGTCAACTATTTTGACAGCTCAGTATGTTCTTCAATTTCAGTTTTCGCTAATAAACTGAATAGTCCTTCAGTCGAATTTGCAGCAAATTCATTAGCGTTGTTCATTGATCGATTAATTCAACTGAGACTAAATTTCATTGATATTCAGATGAACAGAGAACATCAAAAACTTATTACGCTGACTTCATTTCGTAATAGCATTTAATAATACTATTGCACTGTTTCATAGTCCAGTGGCAGTAAGTGGTATATACAGGATAGAACTATAATTATTATTTCACAGTAATAATAATATAATATGATGATGTTATCGAAACCGGTCTTGTGAGACATAATTATTGTAGTAAAATAAATTAATAAAAGTGGAATAAGTGCATGAAAAGTTTGTATTATTTACTGTGAAACATGAATTACCACCAAGAAGTTACAGTACATTCAATATCATATAATTCTTATTATCAATTCCATACTAATCTATATCCAGCATACTATTATAAATACGAAAGTGTGTCTGTCAGTCTATCGATCTGTTACCTCTTCACACTCAAACCGCTAAACTGACTTTGCTGCGCATGGAGATACTTTTTGTCCCGGGAAAAGACACAGGACACTTTTTACCCGGGAAAAAGATACGGTTCCCGCGCGATAAACGAATTTTGGCACAATGGAGTTGCGGGCGTCAGACGAAGCTTTTATTATTCCTTTACAAATTATCATTAGTCATTACATAAATTATAAGCCCAAAACTGCCCTTTCATGATAACATAAAAGTTTAAGGGTGCGCGGTACTTAGTGTTATTATACTCTTTTATACGGACAAAGGCTAATAATACGACTCTTTTTATATCTGAGTTATTGTGGTATGATAAGGCACTCCCTTTTCCTTGTGAACTCAATTGTAACTTGTCATTGTTAGCTATAAAGTCAATTCTTTGTGGCGTTAAAAGCCTCGTACAATCTATAGATATTAAAAAAAGTTAAGAGCTCAGTACGTTATAAGTTATGACATACTTACAAGATTCAGCACTTAACCTTTAGAACACAATATCCATCACATAATTTTTTTTTATGAAATAAGGGGGCAAACGAGCACACTGGTCACCTGATGGAAAGCAACTTCCGTCGCCCATGGACGGAAGCCTGCAGGTGCGTTGCCGGCCTTTTAAGAGGGAATTAGGTTAGGTAAGGGGAGGGTAGGGATGGAAAGGGAAGGGAATAGGGGAGGGTAGAGATGGGAAGGGAAGGGAATAGGGAAGGGTAGGGAAGGGAATAGGGTAGGGGATTGGGCCTCCGGTTAACTCACTCACTCGACGAAACACAGCGCAAGCGCTGTTTCACGCCGGTTTTCTGTGAGGACGTGGTATTTCTCCGGTCGAGCCAGCCCATTCGTGCCGAAGCATGGCTCTCCCACGTCTAAATATAATAATTATATACAGTGTGCCGGGTAAACTATCGATTTTTTTAAGTGCGTTGGTATAAGACTGCTGAAATCAATCATTTGGGTTTCAGCCTGATCGAGCACACCACTACCGCGATAATACGTCGCTCGGTCGCAAGATTGTTCTTGTGGTTGCCATTCATATTATATTCCCACAACAGTAATTCAGCAGACATCGTATATTGTTCAGATCTGCTTTGCCCGGGGTCTATATCCGCGCCTCTCATTAAAATCGATTCAGTTGTTATGTTTTCTATTTGAACTATCAAAGAAACATACTATCACTTTTATGCTATTATTATAGAAAAACCACTTAATAATTTTAATACAGCAATCAATATGGATTTAGTTAGGTAAAGGAAACCGTATTCGTCTTCTACTATCGCTTAGTTACGGTCGACTGGGTTATAGTATTAAGTCCAGATACTAGCTCAGACTGAGTTGATTATTCGGAAAATTGATAATGTCATACGCTTTTATCTCGTTAGATAGATGCGAAGTGCTAGTTTATCACTATTCTAGTAATATCCCACAACCTATACATTTTGTGGTACACATAAGGGAAAAACTATCACGCCTATTGATCTGTGCTTTAACATAGTAATTGTTATTTATAATATGTAGATGTGTTATCATCAGTCAAGGTGCGAGCCCTCACAAAGCTCGGCTTTTAGCTAGTTAATACATTATAACCTAGACTTAGAGTCGAGTGCTAATAAACATATTAATATCTAGCTGTATTATTTAAATATTAATGAAGAAATGATTAATGTAATTAATGTAGAGAGAAAACTCTACTTAGATCCAATGTTACTTAAGCGTAAGAATAGTAATATTTAAAAAAAGTATAAACCGTAACATAAACTCGCTGTGATTTTGTGACTGCCAAAACGGGATAAAAAGATAATCAAAATTGTCTTTGAGTACGAAAACAATTCCACTTTCCTGTTAATACCAAAAATGGTCTCATTATTCCAGCAACACCGAACTCAAACAGAGTGCAGAAGCCAAATTACAAAGTGGCGGTCCCCTCCCATTACAAGTAGGTACGCGCGTAATTACAAAATATGTCGGGGCGTGCCGCGTACGTTAACACCAATTCACATCCCTGATGAAGAAACTTGTAATAGTTTTTACTCGACTACGGAGCTAAACGGTAATTTGGAAAGTCCAGGCATATGTCTGTTTCGTATTTAGGTAGATAATATAAAGAGAATAATAGCAGACTAGTAATCTTTTCCGCCATTTTGTGTGCTTAATATAAGAGACATAATTTTTATACCATCGGATATAACGGTGACAAGTTTACCTAAATATTAAACTTTAATTTATCACTAATATTTATTAAACGTAACCAGACATACCATACAAAAACATTGCACAAATCAATAAAACATGTAACAAAAGTAATGCTTATAATACTCGTATTTCCCCAAACTATAACAAAGTTTTGTTTATATTCAATATCCGTTTTAAAATTAAATGCTTTATTTAATTTAAAAATGGAACAAGTTTTCATATCAGCAACCCCACCCAAATGAGGCCCGTGGGACAAGATAAAACAGGGCTTTCATAATAACCTAACATCATTTTTCCTTTATAAAATATATATGACCAGCGTGGGACAGCGGACGTGAAAAACAAAATATCTGATCATTGCACACGTGATTCCTAGGGGAATGCGAATATGTCTATGGAAAAGAAGGTGGAGATTTTGAGATGAATAAACCGTTGGTCAAAATGCATTCGCTAGTTGCGATAGCTAAGTTTTATTAGGGGAGGGGAATCCCCTCTTCCCCTCCTCAAATATTAGTAGTAACTAGTATGTCAAGTTTTTGTCATCTATTTGCGTTATTTAAACTAGCGACAGCATTTTAGTTTTTGAGTAAGTGCTCTGGTCTATTAGCTTAAAGCTTGGCTCTCATAATTTTTAGGATGAGGATAATTAAGCCTAGTCACAAGATTGTCTGGATGAAAAGAACCGTGAATCGTGATCCATTGTTGTTTCGTCTCTCTCACTGGTTTATTAATAGGTGTAAGGAGTTCTACCCAAGTAGGTTCGTATTAGAGAGATAGCTCTTAACATTCACGCAAGTGTAATAAAAACTTTATTTTAACGTTATAAAATAAAATATACATTAGCCTCCCTTATATCCTGCAGTAGAGTAAAAACCAGTGAATTTTATTGCGAGCTGCAGTTGCAAAGTTTTGTTGTCTCGTGTTTGTTGGCTTGTTAACAACACGGAGACGCCAAATTTTACAAAACAAAAATTTTTTGAATATCAACTCCACGTGTTTTACTTTAACTGGGATTTATTTATACACATTCTGTGGAAATTATCAGTAAAGTCAAGTAATCTTATGGATTAAAATATATTAAAATAAAAATAACTTTAGTGACTCGAGCACTTACCAGTTTCTGCTCACTAAATAGCTCAAATAATAATTATCTTTATTCTTGTCTAATAAAATTTTAAATTAAGACTACCTAGTGCATAATATATAATATATTTTTATTCAAAAAAGGGAAAACGTGAAATATGTTTGCAACGTTAATCTTTTTATAAATTCTTTCTTAAATTAAAAAAACGCCATAAATTCAGTTAATTACTTTGGAAGTTAAATGATAAATACTCCGACTCTTTTATTCCAAGAAAATTAAAGTCCTTGGAACCGGGTGACGCGATGGAAAATGAAACTAATTAAATTTTTTTTGTAGTAAAAAAAATATGAAAGTGTTAATTACAACACTTTCATATTTTTTTTACTACAAAAAAGAAATACAAAGACATTATGAAAGCACAATATTACGAATATAGAAACTCCCAATAAATTAGGAAACATTAACTCTATATATGAACAGGAACGTAATCCTTTTTAAATTAATTCTATAATTACAAATTAATTATTGAGTTATAATTTAATTTAAAGCTTCAAACTCGATGCTTATTTCGAGAGCTTTCGATTTATTAAATGTTTCACGTAACTTTGTGAAATTTTATCCTACTTTGCATAAAGACGTATTAAATCAGAAGTTTAGATGTTCTCGTGCGAAGTTTGTTAGCCCTTCGAGGCACCTGCTTATAAGGTCTGAGATTAGCCCGTGACTGACGAATAATGCCGTTCCGACAAGTTCCGAAACTTATACAGCTCGCTGTATAATTAATTGTTAATATTTTAGCAATGAAAATAAGACTTTACTTACAGGGATTAATCGTATAGTTAATTAAATAGGTAGGTAGGTGATCACGGAAGATCAGGGACATTGGTGCATTTCGCTGTTATAACCTGAATGGTCCCCTTTTCTTCATTTTTGGCATTGCACTGCCAATGAGAATATTTTTTATTATTATTATAGTTGTATAAAACTTAACTTAACTATGGGTTCCGTTTTCAGGGTTTCGCTACAATCATATGAAGTTACCTGTGGGATTGCATAATGCATATAGCCATATTCCGTCTATTATACTTTTCTGATGTTCTCAAAAGTTACTAATAATATCCACTCTGACTATTAATAACCTAGTTCACCTAAATCGACATAAGACTGGCTTATAAGGACATAAATCTCATAAAATGTTAACACCAGTATAAAGTTCTAGAAAATCTTGTTTTTCCAGCTTAAAATTAATTTTCCGAGGCAAGTGTTAAGGAGGAGTGTCGAGTGATTGAATTCATTTACTGTAATGCACATATGGTCGATAAGTCGGTGCTTTGAACCCTATTGCTTTAGTAATATGGTTTATGTAATACGGTGGTGTGTTGAGTACAAATGAGAGGCAATCTGACCCCTCGGCAAATGTCAGTTCACTTACTGTGTTAAATAATAAACTCGGAGACTGTTTTCTTTGTTCACTATATTATACTAAGTTTAACTGAAATGTAATTGAGTGATAGTAATATTGAAAACGGATACAATCTTTTAAAACACTTATTAAAGAAAAAAATAATATTGTTACTACATAATGAAAGATTTTGTATTTGACAATAATCGTAATATTTAGAGATAAATTGTAATAAGTGTAGTTTCTATACTTGAAAATATAAAAAGTAAATATTCCGGTAAAAGTGATTACTCCAAATTTTATTCGACAGACGAACACCAAATCACGCTTACGATTTGTCGAATAAATGAGAAAACATAGATTAGGATACTTACGCCGCGACGTGATCCAACGTGCACTTTCCATTAGGCCATCTACCTGCTTATTATGCAAAAAACACGTTCGAATAAGATATGACAAATGAATTCATTAACAATGACCGAATCCACCTATCCGGCCGCGCCCGACGTGGCTGTGACACAAATTTTTATTTAGGTTACCAACGTTTTACGAGTAAAGCGTAATGTAATGAACCTCTTAGTGCCAATCCGTGTGATAGTTTGGGCACATTTCATGATTAGAACGTAAAAAACGAAACTGGAACGTATAAAGTCTCGCCAAAAAGTATTAACGTTGTCAATTTATTGCATGCTCTACTGTAACTAACTATAAGTAACTATCAATTTCTTATGTACAATGTTATGTTACATTACCTCTCTGTTGTTTAAATTACTTATAAATTATTTGGTGCTAACTTGTAATATCATCTATATAAACCTTCGTGGTTTCTCGATGATATATTATCAAATTTTTTTGTATTGTGTAATTTTAAATGGTAAATAAATAAAAAAAAAAAACTGTAAACGTACAGTGTACTGTAGCTGTAAACGTTTTAAGCGGTTATATTATCTTGTAAATTCTGTTTCTTACAAATTTCAGAAATATAATATAGATATGTATAGATAATGCATAGATAGATGTATAGATCTATCTATACATATAATAAAACTGTAGAAATGAAAATTCTGTACATTAAATATATTCAAAAAATAATAAGCGGGGGGGGGGGGCACTACATCGCTATAGAAGCCAAAAGTGTGGTTAGTTTTTTGTCTGTCTGTCTGTATGTTTGTTCCACTATCACCCGAAAACTACTGATTCGATTTGAATGCGGTTTTCGCAGATATATTTGTCTTCTTCCAACTTAACATCTGGTGTATAAAAGTTTTTCCCCCCACCCCTCTAAGGGGACTAAAGAGGGGGTCAGATTTTGGTATTAAGCTTTTTCTTTAACACGAAAACTAATGATCCGATTTGCATACGGTTTTCGCAGATATATATGTCTTCTTCCAACTCAACATCTGGTGTATAAAAGTCCCCCCCTCATCCACCCCTCTAAGGGGACCAAAGAGGGGGTCAGATTTTGTATCAAACTTTTTCTTTAATGGACTTACTTCATGTTATTAACTGTGTTTTCCAACTTAACATCTGGTGTATAATATTTTTCTCCCCACCCCTCTTAGGGGACAAAAGAGGGGGTAAGATTACGAAGCAGAAATACTTTAAATGGCCTAACAATGTTTGCCGGGAAAGCTAATAATATACAACGTGAAATTTTAGTGGTTGTTTTCCCGCAGCAGAACGATTTACCTATAGTAGTACTATCGAACCATGCATGTTATTTTTTGAAAATACAAAATATTTTGTATGACGTACTATGGAAACTTTATGCCGATAGGCGCGAGTTACTATGGACCCGACCGATTTTTTTTTTGATTTGAACAAAAAAAACTTTACAAATCTAATGTACTACTAAGATAGAATCATTTTACTGCAGGAAAACAACCATTAAAATTTCACACTGTCTATAATAGTATAGTTTATGAAAAGTTATGTATAGTTTATGAATATAATATTTAGTTTAGGAAAAGTCATTTTGTTTCTGTCATTTACTCGTCCTAGAGCCTTCTGATTTTATAAAATATTATAATAATATATTTAACCCAATAATATAATATCAGACGTAGAATCTAGATCATATCAAAGGCTTTTGTAGTTTGTTATCACTGTAGATAGATTTGGGAATTGCAATTGTAGAATAATACAGACTATACTATGTTAAAAGAATACCAAATATTAAGTACTAATTTGGCTAAAATTTATTGGTTTTACTGTCATAATATTAAATAAATCGTTTATAAAATTATGATAATAACGATCTAACAAGGCTAATTTTGTTTCAGGTTACAATGGATTTAGTGTTTGCCAGAAATAGGTGAGTCCACTTTAATTAAACCCATTACTTTAAATAGGTATTATTTTATGAAACTACAGGAGATCCACATCATCAAAAAAAGTAACAAAAAATATTATTATCGATTCAAATAATCACCGAAAATACACGATTCTTCAAGTATTTACGTCGAAATTTACAAAATTTACGCGCTTGTACAAAAATTTTGCACTTTTATACCAGACAACATGACACCCGCAACTCCATTACTCTTAATTTTTTTTTATGAAATAAGGGGGCAAATGAGCAAACGGGTCACCTGATGGAAAGCAACTTCCGTCGCCTATGGACACCCGCAGCCTCAGAAGAGCTGCAGGTGCGTTGCCGGCCTTTTAAAAGGGAATAGGGTAAGGTAAGGTAAGGGGAGCTGGGCAGGGCACGTCGCTCGCATGCACCCGGACAGATGGGCGCGTCTAGTTACGGAGTGGCTACCGAAAGGTCGGCGAAACAGGGGCAGACCCAAGAAAAGGTGGCGCGACGAACTTGACGCTGTCGATAAAGAGTGGCCAAACACGGCAAATGATAGAGACGTGTGGAAGGAAAGAGGGGAGGCCTTTGCCCAGCAGTGGGACACAAATGGCTAATAATAATAATAATAAGGTAAGGGGAGGGTAGGGATGGGAAGGGAAGGGAATAGGGGTGGGTAGGGAAGGGAATAGGGTAGGGGATTGGGCCTTCGGTTAACTCACTCACTCGGTGAAACACAGCGCAAGCGCTGTTTCACGCCGGTTTTCTGTGAGGACGTGGTATTTCTCCGGTCGAGCCGGCCCATTCGTGCCGAAGCATGGCTCTCCCACGTCATTTATTTTGCGAAAACCGTTCATTTTTCCGGGACAAAAATATCTGCATACCAAATTTAACAAAATCGGTTCACACATTTACGCGTTTATAAATATCACTATGAATGCAGGAATAGTATGTACCAATATAGGACTTTTATACCAAAGGGGGGATTTAGATCGGCTACATCGAATGCAATTCATTTTCCATGCGAAGCGCTGACGTGATGTATCGGTGTAGCGCAAAATCCATTTTGTTATGGTTATTAAAACATCGTCGGGATTCAATGTGTCCACTGTAGTTTACGACCGCCATTTATATTTGGAATGTCGGCTTTTAAACGTTTTGTGTGCTGAGGTTTTATAGTTGAGAGCAGTTTTAGAGCAATATTAATATGTAGAGACCATAGTACCAGTGAAGCTGATTCATAGACAAATGTTGAATCGTTTTTAAGTCTGACTATATTGTGTTGTCAACGTTAGAAAAGATGTTTCAGCATTGAAACAACCCAACCATATTACGTAGCTCTGTAGTCTGCCTATGAATCAAATTCTCCAATAGTACAATATAACCTATTGTATGATACAGTAGACCGAACTAAACTGGGTTTTTTCCTAATTATGGCGAATTAAAATATGTGGTAGATTTTTGAGACGTATGATTTTATTCTTTTAATTTCAGCACCCTAACTTCTGACATGATTTCCCAATAATATTAATACTCTAATCATAGCAGAAAAATTTGCCTAATAATTCTTACATTACTGACAACAATAAAATAAATGCGTACATTACTTTTTGTGCTTAGTCGCTAGCCAAAAGGTTAAGCAATCAAGGTAATAATGGTTGAGGCTAAAGTAAATGATAGCAAATGTGAGGAGACTCGCCCCTCGTGTCAAGATTAATGGTCAACCACTGCATGACGTGTTCACTATAACCACAGTATAACTACCATAGAGTAGACCATTGCATAATCTACCACTGTTATAATATTATAGACTATAATCCAGCTATTCCCAACCCGCGGCCCATGCGGCTGCATGCGGCCCACCGGGACTTTATTTGTGGCCCACGGGATGTTAAATCATTTTGAAATTCACGCCCACTGGTAAAATAATGTAGTCATCCTGAAAATTGTGATTTTATTCTCACTTTTAAATCGTTAATTTCGTAGAATGTTATTTTTTTAACCTAAAATTTTTTGTTGCGGCCCGCGACACCAAGACCACAATATGTTTGTGGCCCGCATGAAAAAAAGTTTGGAGCCACTGCTATAATCTATAGCTGTTCTAAACTAATATTAACAGGAAAGTTTGTTTGTTTGCGTCGAATGGATTCTGAGAGTTCTAAGACTACTAGGCTTTATTGAAAATAGATTACATAGGCTAAATTTTATCCCAGGAAAATTTACGATTACCACGTGGATACTAATTTTATGCCAATGGAGTTATGAGCAAGATCTGGATATAATAATAATGAAACGTGACAAAGATTTTCAAACAGCACTACAATAAGTCAAAATGGTGGAAATAAAAACGTGCAGTACAATTATACTATGCTGTGGACAGTATAATATAATTCTACTGCAATTTCATATTTCATAGGCGTAGCATGGTCACCATAGAAACTGTTTATTTCTACGGAAGAATAGACAAAGTGACAGTTAGACAATGAAAATCCGCCATTTTGTCTATAAAATCTGTCAGTATGTCGATTCTTTCCCATGTCTACTGTTGTTATGCCAGCCCTGCAGAGATAGACCACCCACATAGACGAATGAACTTGATTGGCTCAAACCTTTATTTTTTCCGACTTTTCCTTGATATCAAAGTTGCTCAAAACAGATTTAAGTTTTACAGAATTCCGACACTCACGTTTTGGCCCCATCTAAAATGACACCTAATATGACTGCGTGTGCATATTTGGGTGTCGTTTTATGAAAATAATCTACTGTACACCATTTATATTGTGGCATAACCATTATAACCACCATTATAATATTCTCACAAAGTATCATGACCTACATACTACATTAGTTGTAGCTTTGATATGTTAATTCGATACTTATCTAGGTCTTTAGATGTCTAGAATATTAAAGATTTAAGCTATTGATAAAGCAATGCTGGGTTCATATTTCAAAGATATAATGTTAGATATAAGTCGATTTATATGTTTAAACTTAGTTTAACCATAGTTATAAATACCCATGTGTATGTAGAACCTATTGCGAATAACAGTGAATTAAATTTATGAATATTTTTTTAAACGGGCTTTGGCCCACCACACATTCCCACCACTGTATCTCCTGTGTCGGCAGGATCGACAGCGGCATCCAACCACGAAAACCCTTTGATATAATCTCAGGGAGCCCGAGGGACATGCTAAAACTGTCTTGGGACCCGCAACGAAATTAATCAGAAGAAAATAGGAGGAGTTGGAAGAATTCCAATTTCCCTCCTCATACAAAGCGGGAGACAGCACAAAGTTGCAATGACCGAAAGTCAGAGAACTTAAGGGGGAGCACCACGGAAATTGAGGCTAATAATAATAGCTGAAGCTAAGTTAATATTGGAGTTTATTGTGTTTGACTGTCACCAATAATTATTGTGACAAAAACGCTTGATAAGGCACGGAAGTTCCTAGCGCTGCCCACGAGATCAGTGTAGTATGCGACTCCAGATTCAGCATCGTAGATCGTTGCTCTTGCCAAAGACTACACTTCCAAAAAACATGATGGGCGGTTTGTTCAAACATACTGCCTTCGGTCGAGCACTCGCACATAGGTGATGCAACCAATTTAAATCCGTAAAGTTTGGCTTTATAATATAGTAGTAGTTATACTTTGTAGTCTATTAATACTCAATCTGATAGATAATGTTTAATTTTAAGACACACAACTTATGATTATCGTCCTTTTTGAACCTTTTATTTTATTAATTGATTTTCATCTATGGGACCCTGTTATATTATATCAACTTAAAAGCCTTTCTTTATTGTAAAATTATCTGGAACAAATTCTGTATAAATTTAATAGAGCATTTAATTAAGGCTCCTTAGAATTTATTCTCACTCCAAATCGCGCCATTAAAAAGTCAAGACTTAAGAATACCCGAATGAAAACGATTTATTCAGTGACGGACGAACTGAAAAGGGATCGTTAGGGTCCTTAATCTCGATGAATCAAACATTAAAGCTGTGAGATACCAAAAACTGTTCCCTCAAATCCCAAATCAAGGTATTATCGTTTGGTTTCCAGTTATCTGAATAATTTACAAGTTTCTTTGAGGCCTGTTCTCGAGATATTTCATGCGAAGTGCCTCATGGTTTATTCTTTACAAAACTTTTTCGGTGGCGTGCCACTCCGCGCATAGTTGTCCCAAAATTCCTCACCCTTTCGAGTGTTCCACAGTTATTTATTATATTGGATATACATACTTGTTTCATGAATAAAACCTTTTTCAATAGTGTAGGATTTTTGGTGTAGGTTTTGACGTGGGTTTAAATATTGTGTTTATTGTGGTTCTAATAACGTATGCCTATAGAGCTGCTAGTAAATACCATAACAACGGGTATCAATTGATTATTTGTAGTATTATTTGTTTAAAAAATAAGAGATCATTTTTGTTACACAGATATTTTATCATTATCATCTATCACCATATTCACTACATTTCATCTCGTCTAATTTTTGTCGCATACGCACGCTGTACTTCACCTGTCATTAGAACTCATTTTATCTGTGAACAAATTTTATGTACAAAAAATGACACAAAATATGCTGTTCTGTTGGTGAGTCTATAAAATAAATAAATAAATAAATCATTATCTTTAGAAAAAGTTAGGTATACGTCTGAGACGAGCTCTGCCAAAGACAACAAACAGTTGCGATACGAGTTTTGTTTCAATTTTCCAACTCATCAGTCAGTTGAATATTTGTATCGGTCACATCAGTTGTCTACGCTTATTCCTACCAATCTCATGAGTAGGCGTCGCTGAATTCCAGCAATCTTACGCGTAAGTATTGCTTATTTCTACCGATGTTACGTGTAGGCGTCTCGCGTCTCCCAGTTCAACCGATCTCATGAGGAATTATCGCTCAGATTAATTATATGTTTCATAAGTGCGCGTCATTTAATTCTACCGATCTCAAAAGAACTCGCTCAGTTGTAACAACTTTATTGATACTTACTTAATTGATGATCTACTCTCAAGTTACTGACTTGATAGAAGATATTTATCCAAATTAAATATGTTTTGACATTGCTAACACGAATATTTTACTACAATGCTATATACACACGTTACACATTCATTTTTCGTTTTAAGGTGCTCCCTCACCGGGAGCATTCGCGTGTATTGTAACATTATAGATTCGACTTTGAGCATTACATTACAATACTACCTCCCTGACCGATGGGCATTCTTGTGTAATGTGAAATCATAGGTTACATGTTATATCAAAATATTATGTATCATTACTTATTATACTCTTATTTATTATTTATTTATTACAAGGTACGCTTTGTAATGCTCGGTTCTCCTTCTTCACTGATGTAATGCTCGACTCCGTAACGTTACTTAACTTAATGCTCCCGGTGACGGAGCACCATATCAACAATAATGATATAAACTTCCATGAATTAGTAATTACATTAGGTACGTAAACCTGAACAATTTCCTAATTCCGTGTTATCGAGTTCACCGTAATGCTCGACTCTCTAACGTTACATTACACGCGAATGCTCCCGATGATCGAGCACCTTTATAACTAGACTAATGAATAATGATATTAATATCATTATAATATATTATGACTTGATAACCTTGTATCCCTTTCCTTCTTAATATATAAGCTTTCTTTAAACTTCCACGAATTAGAAATTACATTACGTAACCTGAACAATTTCCTAATACATTCCATGTTATCGAGTTCACCATCGTTCGGTCGCGAATTCCCACTCTTCCCCCATCAATCAACTGATGTTCCATATCGACCTACATTACCTTTGTCCAAGTAAACAAAGCTATTTTTGTCATCTCCAAAAAATCCGCAGGCTGATGGGAATTTGTTATTTACGTATCGGACTGTCCGGACGAAAATATACGTTTGGATTCGCAGAGAAAGATTTTAGAAGAGATATTTTAAATAAAAATTCACAGGAAACACTTAAAAATAAGATTTTCGGACTGTGTGAGTGTGTGATTGTCGGACTGTCCGGACGAAAATATACGTTTGGATTCGCATAGAAAGGTTTTAAACAAAAATTCACAGGAAACACATAAAAATAAGATTTTTTTAGTGGTTGCTACGAATGCGATAATATTGAAGCTTTAAAATATTTTACAATTTCTTGTGCTTTTTTCACGAGAGGATTCAATATTTGATAATATTAAGAATAGTTTACTATCACAATTAAATGGAGATCAGTTACACATTTTAAACAAATCAAATAAAATTCTAAAGCAATAGATACAATAAAGGATGTCTTCGAAAAATATCACTAAAATGTACTGAAAATTAGTATTAAATTTTGTTGCATAATATTATCGAAACAATCATGCATTTTAGAACAGATAATAAATTTTAAACGCAAAATGAAAGAGACACAAAAACCAACGTAAACAAAAATGTATGAACATAAAAAGTAAGGTCTTGTGTTTTGACGCGCCATCTGATTTATGACTTGTTATTCGCATTCATGGCTTAGCTTGAAAAGCTGACAGCTTTGGGGCACCATAATTTATTAATAGCTTATAAAAAGTAAAATTTAAGAAGCACTTCTTTCAGCTTTTGTTTCAACGTTTGATGTGAGGTTCGCGCATGCAATGCTGGGCCGCAGCATGTCGGAGCGGAGCGCACTGCATTGACTCATTATGAGTACATACTATATTATTCTAGAATCAGTTTTTACAATAAACTGTTGACGAGGCGGGCCGCATCGCATGGACTCTAATCTTCCGCTCAACAACGCGAGCCGCTGTGGCGACAGTTTCAAAACTCCAAAAAATTATATTACACCGTTTTAAGTGGAATTTTGCGCTCCGCATCCCTGCGGCTCGTCGCAATGTACGCGATCTTTTACGGGTTGTTTATAACCGATTCAGCTTAAAAATCTGTCAGCGGTCTCCTAGGGTTGCCAACGCGTAAATTATTCACGATCGTGCGTATCGAATCAGAGCCCCCGGCTTAACGGGCCCTAAATCTGCCGACTTCGGGTACTTTACATGATTTCTTATCTAAATACAATTTTCCGGCTTCGAAGAATTTCAAACGTTTCTTTCTCCTTTTAGTTCATCATCAACTGTAACATGATTATTATTTGTAACTAGAGAAAAGTGTCTGAATAATTTTGTTCACATAATAATTTCAAAAATCTGAATGTTAATGTTGTAAATAAAAAGCTAAAATGAAAGAAAAGTTTTGTCTATAATTTTGAGTCTTATTCTGAAATCTAAGTTAACCTTCTGCAAACAACAAACCAAACTCCTCACTCAGGCAAAAATTGCACCAAATATTCAAATCTAGAGCAGCCAAACCTTCAGGAAACTCGAAATATCTACTAACAAGCTAGGAGATGCCGTATGTACGTCATACTGCGGTCACTCGCCGACTGTGGATCGAAAATGACAATGCTACGGGAGAAGATAGAATATGTACTAATCTCCGTTTTCATGTCCCAACAATCTAGTGAGGCTGTCTTATTCGGACGGAATAAAGTTCAATTTATATTCCTAATGTGTGTTATGCTACTTAACATGGACTGATATGTAGCAATATTTTCCGTTTTCGAATTTCGGCAATCTGGCACTGCCATTGTCTTTAGCCAAATGGAATAAATTTTAATTTAAATGTATTTGTAGGTAAAGGCTTAAAAATGATATAAGATTAAAATAATAAGATTTCAGTAATGACCATAAATAATAATTATTATTTGAAAATAAATGACGCCCGTAAATCGCAAACCGTATTTACATTTTTCCGGAACCAAAACTATTGTATTACCTTTCTCGGGACTCTACCGTACCAAATTTAATCAAAATCGCTTCTTAAGTTTAACTGAAGAGGTAACAGGCACACAAACAAACACACTTTCGTGTGTGAATGAACGACAATAACATTATAAACATTGAACATAATCCTTGAATCAATATTCTAGCGTCACTAGAAACTTATATCCCGTTGTAAGCCTACGTAGTGGTTTCCAGTTGATGCCACATCCTGTCATCTGGCATTGTGCACACGCCACGCCCATGCCACGCCACACTACGCCATGCCACATCAGGCTTTGTGGCGAGATTATAGGACAGTGCATTCAGGTGACTATACTGTCTTGTCGTACCTGGACTCAGTAAAGACTGACGACGTGAATTAAAGTGTAGCTTCACAGTTGTTATACTATGCTTAGCTAGTAGCCCGGAAATTAGTATATTTTTGAGTTTACAACTGTTAACCGAATTGATATTTTTAAAAATTACTACAGCTTTTTGGTCCTCATCTCTTTTTCACAAAAAATCAAAAGAATTGTTTAAATAGTGTTTCTTGCACTACTTAGATCGGCAAAAAATCAGGATAGTTAATACCTCGGTGGTCATAAAATATTGCCATTCTGTAAAATTACAAACAATTGATACGAGCGAATAGTTTTTATAAAAGGAAAACCACTGACGAGGAAATTTCTATAGAGAAAACGGTCCATTGTGCGTTAAAAACCTTTGAGCCATTTTGCGCGGTTTGTAGCGAGTACAATCTTTGAAATATTTTTAATTCCTATTTGCATATTTGCTTTTAATTTTTAAACCTCGCCAAAAAACCAAGCAAAGAAAATGTTTGAGCGTTTTAAAATTTGTAAAAATAAAGCTTACCTACTTTGTAAATATGTTTTTGTATAGTATGCCAAAAATTTATTAAAAATTTATTTTAATCCACCCGCGTTGAAAGAAAAGTGTCATAGCGAGCGCTACGATTTCAGCGCGCGTCACGGTCATGCCTCACGTTCGCTGTTGACTGCGCTATAACGTATGCCCTTGATGAACAAAAAAAAGGCACAGTGTGATGCCAAACGAAAGTTGAATAAAAAGAAAATGGCGAAAATTGAAGATGAAATTGCATAATGTGAACATAGCTAATCGGTACCACGAGAGGTATCTAACAGTCAACAGCGGGCAAACACTGTGATTGTTGTCCCACCGCAGCGTTATTTTAGGCCATATCGAGCGTGTTTGCACTGGCAACACTGTCTGTTTGCTGAAATGTGGACACGCTGGAAAAATTGCAGCAAACTTTACCTCATTTACTGTTACAATGTAGAGACGGAAATTTGTAAATTATATTACAACACGAGCTTTTGCCCGCGGCTTCGCTCGCGTTAAGAACAACCTTACGAATTTGACAGACAGCTTTTTTTATAAGTGTCTTATTCTGATTCCATATTGAATTTATAAATAAAGGTCGTACAGAATAAACCAGGGCAAATTTATTTTTGCATAAAATATTATGTCCCCACTCCAAATATAATGAAAATGTTTGTGACACAGTATGGCCCCACGAAATTAACTTTTCCTATAACAAATATTCTGATTCCTTAAGCGGCGAAAACGAATTTTGCCTCGCACAAAAAATAAATCTGGAGTGTTCTTTGCAACGTTTTGATTTAATATTTTATACACTAAACAGCGCCGTATTTTAAGTTGAAATTCACATTACGTATGTAATTATGTATAATATTATTTTAACCTAGAAATAAAGCGTATCTCAATGTAATTTTTAAACAATATTATCTGATATCAAAGCTTCTATTAAAGTTAGTAAAGATAATAATTGATAATAACGGGTGATTTTCTTGCTGGTATCTTTTTGGCAACACTGTTTTTCACAGATGACGCGTGAATCGTGTCGTGTGTTGTGTGTGAACTTGTTCAGTTTGGTCTATAATTTAATCATGAATTGACTTACGAACGAACAACGCTTACAAATTATTAAATTTTACTATCGAATTTCATGCTCGGTTAAGTGAGCGCATCACTTCTTCTTCTTCCTTTGAATGGCAAGCGCTACCGTGCGATGATGCACGATTTCTTTTTGCCTAAAATTGAAGAATTAGACATGCCTGAACTGTGGTTTCCACAAGACGGTGCCACATCCCACACTTCATACGAAACAAGGGCCCAATTGAGAGCCGTCTTCGGTGAACAGTTTATCTCACGTTTTAAGGCCGTCGTCAATTGGCCGCCAAGATCGTGTGATTTAACGCCTTTGGACTATTTCTTGTGGGGCTATGTTAAGGCTCATGTCTACAGGGATAAACCAGCAACGATTGACGCACTGGCAGCCAGTACTTAAGCATTTATTTGTGAAATACCGGTTGATATGTTGGAGAGGGTGTGCTGAAATTGGACCTTGCGCATGGACCATCTAAAGCGGAGCCGCGGCCAATATTTTCATGAACTCATCTTTAAACATTAAATTATATTGATTGTACTATCTATTCCAATACAGATTTCATATTTTTTTAATTAGGTTTTTTTTAAAAAACAAATCCTATACCTCTTAAAAAATCACCCTATACTATAAGCCTACAGGAAAGGAAAAGAAACATCTCTTAATGATAGCAAATTGTCATCAAACCATTGTAAATGTTTAATGTGTTTACTTTGCATCCCGGGAAACGGATATAATATTATGGTTACTTTGCAAAGTATGCATTTGTGTATTAACCCACATTTTTATGAATTATGAGCGCAGTTATGTTCTAAATAACATGGCTACGTTAATAACTGAATACGTAATTTTTGTGGGATGATACACAAATGCTTAACAGCGTATCTATAATTATAGTGAAGCAGCAGCTAGAAAATTATATCTAATTTGACGACTACAAAAGCAACCGGCGAGGGCGCGACCAGAAATTGCGTTCGCAAATCGCACCTGCGCTTCCGACCGAGTAATGAACGAACATAATCGCCGGCTATTTCCTGGCGTGAATGGAAGAGTGAATGAAATAGTGACCGAGCAAACGTTTAACACAATAGTTGTCACTTCCCTGAACGATTTACTGTGCGCGATAAAACGGGCGAAATCGTTTATTCGTGTGTCGTTAGATTATGGGGCGCGTTAATGCAGCGGTCAAGATAAGCGGGACTTATGAAAGAGGTAACCCATGCAGGCGAGGAGTTACAGCTTTACAGAAAACCTTTTATGTACTTGAACTGGTAAATACCGAGTATATAGAGGTATTATATTAATGACTTGGTACAGATGTAGGCAAGGGTTACTTTAATAGTCAAAGTAAAATGTAAACCTGTTTTAGCCCTTTTGGTACACAAAATCGTGATAATATTCAGTGAATGAGTTCGCTGTTCATTTACAATAATGATTAAAAACTGTTATTAATTGATACCCCTAAACATCCTAAAATATATTAGACTTTGAAGTGGTCTGACAGTGGGAAACAAATGTCTTAATTGTCTGGCAGTGGGAGACGAGATTTCTATAGTTATCGCGAGAAAAAATAGGATAAATAAAAATAGGCCAAGTGCGAGTGGGACTCGCGCACGGAGGGTTCCGTACCGTTATAGAGCAAAAATAGGCCAAAAATTGTGTTTTTTGTATGGGAGCTTTGTATTTTATTGTTATTCTTAAATATTGAAGTAGACATATAATTAAGGCCTTTGTGAAAATATCAAGTGCCTACCTTTTGCCATTATTGATATCGAGCAAAAAAGGCCAATAAAGTCACGTTTGTTGTATGTGAGCCCCCTTTAAATATTAACTTTATTTTATTTTTAGTATTTGTTTTTATAGCGGCATCAGATATACATAATCTGTGAAAATTTCAGAACTCTAGCTATAGCGGTTCTTGAGATACAGCCTAGAGACAGACAGACGGACAGACGGACAGACACCGAAGTCTCATGAGTGAACCCTAAAAATTGAGTTTTATAATTTATAGAAGGTTCTCTATAGTTGCTGGTATGTTCTTATCTCTTTAGAGTATATCATACAGGTAAACTTTCAGCTTTTATAAAATGATGGCACATGTCGAAAAATAAATGGGACCCTTGTTTTTGCAATAATATAAAATTATTTTTTATACAGGCCCTTAGGCCTGTTTAACCACTTCCTGATAAAGTGCCGGGTAGGCTATCCACGTCTTATTTAACAAATTATCTCAATCTCTCTATCTGTCAAGTTAAATGGTTGATAGCTAGTCCGGCACTTATCAGGAAGTGGTGGAAGGCCCTAAGGGCAGATTTTTCAATCGTCAGATAACTTTTAACTCAGGAATTATTAATTATTTTGACACTTTGACATTAATTTTTCATACAAAATCTGTCAAAGTGTCATATTTATTTCTCAGTTAAAAATTTTAATAAAGTTAATGATAAAATGTTATTTATTTGGTTCAATTACAGTATCTAAACGCCTACGCAACATTTCCAAGTTGAAAATAGCCTCAATAATTATCGTGTTTGATTACGATCCCACTCAAGAATACTTTCGGGCTTTCGAATCGACCGAGTGGTTTTAAATCGGAGAGGTAACCCGCCATAAATATATCGGCGTATTTCGCGAATATTTTTAGAAACCTTTGAATGTTCGTTACGCATTTGACCTAGTCAAATGCGTAACGAACGAGAGCCCCCAATAAATTCATTCATATTCATCTGATTTATCTCTCATTCATTTAATTATTCAATATTAAAACGTCGGATTGATTGCCGCTTGGCTCGCTCAGTCGTTTTCGTTTTTATATTATTTTCTCCGGTTTCGGCGGTGGACGTATTTTTTAATATTATTAAACAAGCAATTTAGTCACCTAATGGACAGCCACAACCGTCCGTCACCTATGGACACTCACAACATCATAAGAGTTGCAGGTGCGTTGCCGGCCTTTTAAGATACGCTGTCTTCTTGAAGGTTTGCAGGTCGTATTGATTAGAAAATATTACTGGCGACAGTTTGTTCCAGAGCTTCACTGTTTATAAAAGCAGTAGTAATTTCGCAGTGCCAAGTATGTGAACAGTCAACAGCATACTGTCCTTTTCACCCACCACTCTCTTTTCCGCAACTCTAGTAACTAAATAGGACGCTAAACTGACTTTGATGAAATTGGTCATCACAATGTCAAACTTTGGGAACAGGATAGGAAGAATAGCAATAATTACTGCAAAATTTGGGCTTCCCCACACGATACATGAATCTTAGTGCAACAATTAGTATGATAATATGCCATCATATCACTTCGGTCAATTAGGTACAGATTTCAATACAAAACGCTGTTATTAAAGCTCAAGTTTCCGTAAGCAGTCGTTATTTTCGCGCGCGGACTGTGAAGAAACTCTCTATAATGAACTTGTTCAAAATGAAAATAAACATTCATTTGTTATTCTTAAGAAATGTGGGATACAACATAAATACCTGGAAGTACATAGGAATGGGAATACTTTGCTATCGCTATATTTGGTTGTAATCATTTATTTTATTTTTATTTTATTTAAACATATTTTATTGCACACAAGACACAATTTACATAGAAGTTTACATTTAAAGACGACACAAAGGATCATCATTATTATTTGAATAGACATAATTATCATCGATGTAGATGTGTTGGATTGGAGCAGAGTTTATCTTGTACTCTATGGCGCATTTTTATTGGTCGTGGCATGCGATTCAGAAATCTCCCGTATGCGGACCGACTCGTGAAATTGCGCCATAAGGCTTACATACACGGGAAGATTAATTATTCCAGTCCAGTCGGTTTGCTCTCTGGCTGATTCGACTGGACTCGTGTCACACATACGGGAATGGACAAAATCAGTCCAGGGTAGTCGATCTCCGACCTGATCGATCGACTTCTATGTAAATGGGGACTTTTAATATGTAACAAATAATTATAAGAAGTCTTAATCTGTTTAGAGCAATATTAACTCCGTACATTTTGTCGTAACAACAATTACTATTCTAATCATACAAAAATGTTTTCTAATGTTCTTTTTTGTGCTTCATAACGATGATGATGTATGTTCTTGCATCAGTACTCGGTGCCTGACGCCTGACTCGTGAGTCGTGACGCACCGGAGCGCACGGGCGCGTGTGATGTGTCCAGATGACGCGCACGCACCGATGACTCCGACTGAATTACGATTGCCGGGATTTTATTGAAGCCCTTTACTGTTCGTTAACCCTTTACTGTTTGTCAGCCCTTTACTGTTGTTGTTTGTTAATCGATTTGGATGAAATAATGAAACGCTTATTTATGAGTTTAAAAAAGAGACATGATAGTTTTGACAAAAAAAAATATACGTTTCAATCCAAGTATCAGTTACAATAATTATTAATTACTTATTCTATTTCTTTATAGATCTTTTATTGCAACAATATAAATATTTTTTTGGACTACGTAATTAACAACTAATGGGAAAAACTCAAACCAGCCGCAATTATATCGATATTAAGTGATCACTCGAAATAAGTTGCAATTATTAAATTTATTACTTATTCTATTTCTTTATAATATTATTATGTAGATCTTTTGTTGCCTCGATATAAATATTTTTTTGGACTACATAATTAATAACTAATTGGAAAACAATAAGCGCTTTGTAGAGCTACGGTGCTACGGCGTAGAGGCTCTACGAACTCGTAGCTACGTAGCGTCAAGTCATAATAGTGAGGGAGCCCTAGAACAAATTTTTTTGTGATTACTAACAAGCTATTTTTTTGTATATTGGTAGGTTAATAGTTGAATAATTTAAAAGTAACCTTGTCCTACAAACTAAAACAATTCATATTTTAGGACCATCAAATCAAAGTATGAAATCCTTTCTATCTCTGTTAGCTACCACTTTTAAGATTTTTCGAAAATAAGAATATTGTTCGTCTTATCAAAATGTAGCTACTCACAAAAAATTTGCTTGTTAGTAATCACAAAAAAAAATTGTTCTAGGGCTCTCTCACTATAATATTATTACTATGCTTGACATTTTTATAAATCACAAATTACTGATCCGGCCAACATTGTTTTGACATTATGATATTATGCATTTATTTTCGTTATGGAATTTCTTGATTCGGTCGCCGCGCTCAAAGCCCGCAATAAAAGCAGTGCAATAGCTTAAAACAGTATTAAAATTCATTGCACAGTTTTGAACATAGCATGTATAAGATAGATACATTTCTAGTAGTTGTGTAGCGAATTCATTACTTCAATGTCATATGTGATTTAAATAATTACAATACTAATTAATAAGGTGAAAATTTTCAGCTTTACAGAAATTACCAATATGCTCACAAATGAATCGCTACACTTACAAAAAAAAAAGCGGCCAAGTGCGAGTTGGACTCGCCCATGGAGGGTTCCGCAGCAGCAATAAGGTTTATTTTTATGAAATTAAAATATTTTTGATTTATTTTTATATTTCAGTCGATTTAATGAAATTTAGATTAAGGTTTACTATTTATGACGTATAAAAAAAACTACTGGCTAGATCTCGTTCAAACCAATTTTCGTTGGTAGTTTTTATAGTAATCTACATCATATATTTTTTTTAGAATTATCATGCCTCTACTTTAGAAATTAGAGGGGGGGGGACACACATTTTTCCACTTTGGAAGAGTCTCTCTCGCAAACTATTCAGGTTAGAAAAAAATGATATGAGAAACCTCAATATGATTTTTGGAGACCTATCCATAGATACCCCACACGCATAGGTTAGATGAAAAAAAAAATTTTTGTTTCAGTTGTACTTTACTATTTATGACGTATAAAAAAAACTACTGGCTAGATCTCGTTCAAACCAATTTTCGTTGGTAGTTTTTATAGTAATCTACATTATATAGTTTTTTTAGAATTATCATGCCTCTACTTTAGAAATTAGAGGGGGGGGGACACAAATTTTTCCACTTTGGAAGAGTCTGTCTCGCAAACTATTCAGGTTAGAAAAAAATGATATGAGAAACCTCAATATGATTTTTGGAGACCTATCCATAGATACCACACACGCATAGGTTAGATGAAAAAAAAAATTTTTTGTTTCAGTTGTACTTTACTATTTATGACGTATAAAAAAAACTACTGGCTAGATCTCGTTCAAACCAATTTTCGTTGGTAGTTTTTATAGTAATCTACATTATATATTTTTTTTAGAATTATCATGCCTCTACTTTAGAAATTAGAGGGGGGGGGACACAAATTTTTCCACTTTGGAAGAGTCTCTCTCGCAAACTATTCAGGTTAGAAAAAAATGATGAGAAACCTCAATATGATTTTTGGAGACCTATCCATAGATACCCCACACGCATAGGTTAGATGAAAAAAAAAATTTTTTGTTTCAGTTGTACCTATGGGGACCCCTAAAATTTTTAATATTTTTTCCATTTTTGCATCAAAATCTTAATGCGGTTTACAGACTACATCTGCTTACCAAGTTTCAATAGTATAGCTCTAATAGTTTCGGAGAAAAGTGGCTGTGACATACGGACGGACGGACAGACAGACAGACAGACAGACAGACAGACAGACAGACATGACGAATCTATAAGGGTTCCTTTTTTGCCATTTTGGCTACGGAACCCTAAAAACTTATTCAATTGTGCCACATCTGTCCCGCGTCACGTTCCACGTAACGTCATTGTCACGCCGCACAGTGTATTTTTTGTCCAAAAAATTGGCCATGCCATTTTTATTACTTAATTTTATAGGATTTGTGATTTTAAATGCAGGACGAGAACACCCGACTGCCCGATTCATATAGAAGAATGCAAATTAGTACTTGAAAAAAAATTCTATGATTTCCAGAAAAAAACATAGAAACAGTTATAGCTCAAAAGTTTGATATTCTTTTGAGATTTTATTAATTGGTCTAAATAGTGTCTTAAAAGCCCTACGATAGCGAAAAACATCCAGGCTTTATTTGTTCAAGATATTTATGACTGATTTTGTAAATTTATGTTTTAATTTTTTTAACGTCATGTATTTTCATATTTGGATTTGAAACTAAGACTGAAATATTCTTTTCATTGATACTTATAACCCAAAAAAAATGGGATCCAAATGAGGCGGGGCATCGGAGTTATACAATTTTATATTATTTTGAATAGGGTTGTCACCGCATAGTTCACATAGTTTAATAATATTTGAAGTAGGTTTTTATATGCTCAAAAAAAAAAAAACAAAGTTCAAATGAGTATAAAATTTTGGTTTAGAAATATTGACAACCCTAAAACCATAGTTACCAAGAAAAGTTTAGAAGCCTCTAACTTCGGTGCCCTTTATTATTTGGATCTAATTTTTTTTACACGAATTCTTGTATATTTAAGTAGCAATTCTATATAAAAATAAAATCCAAATAATTAGAAATACGTTCATAATAAATTAAAGAAAAAAAACATAAATGGTAAATAAATCTTTAAACACTTATTTAAGAAATATATAAATCAGGATAAATTGTGTGTTTTTTTTATTATTGTCGATCAGAATAATCAAGAAGACAATTAAGTAAATATTTAAAAAGTTATGGCAATTTTTAATTTTATTGAAAAAAATTAAAGTGTTTTTTTATTGTTCATAATAAGAAATTAACGCATGTAGATACTAATAAATTACTTACATAACATTTCTGTTCAAGATTTCCAAAAAAAAAGGCATGGCCAATTTTTTGGACAAAAAATACACTGTGCGCCGCTCGGCGCGCGGCCAAGCGCGACTTCCTTTGTCACGTGATTTTGTGAAAATTCGCCGACACGTTTCACACATGTGACGTCAACAAGTCAACGTCATTTGGTCAGAAATTAGGTTAAATAATTATACACTTTCCTTGCACTTATTCCACTTTATTTTAATAGATTTATTACAGAATTATAATATACACGACGTCATGTATATAATAATTCTGTAATAAATCTATTAAAATAAAGTGGAATAAGTGCAAGGAAAGTGTATAATTATTTAATTGAACATGAATTTCCACCAAGAAGTGACAGTACATTCAATATCATATACAGAAATTAAGTGACTGACAAATTCATCATTACAATTTTTATCTTTTAAGTTCAATATTATGTAACTATATCATGACGAAGCGAAGAACGTTCAATAGCTGTCTTCACATTATGCAATTTCATCTTCAATTTTCGTCATCTTCTTTTTATTCAACTTCCGTTTGGCATATTCAATAATTGAATGCGTCAAAATCCACCCGCGTTGAAAGAAAAGTGTCATAGCGAGCGCTACGATTTCAGCGCGCATCACGGGCATGCCTCAAGTTCGCTGTTGACTGCGATATAACGCATGCCCTTGATGAACAAAAAAAGGCACAGTGTGGACAAAGCTAATTTTTAATCTGTTGTTTCAATATTGGACACTTATTTATTATGTAATTTATTAGGACTTACTAGAATTTAATTTGGATAGAAATTCTGCTAAATAGTTTTAATAAAAATATAGCAAAATGGTGATGTATGATTTTAGCTGAAGACAAATATTTCTTGATTCATAATTACTGTTTCTGTTTATCATATTATAATAACGGTAAACGGCAAAACTGTTAAAAACAAGTAAATATAACAAGGTTATTAAAATCAATAAAACTAAAGGTTGCGTAATATAAGAATTTTGTATATAGCTGAGTCTGGTATTACTCACAAGTTCGCAGAACCAGGAACTGTCTGCATCCTGTCAGCTGAAGATGAATTAGACAGGCGACAGCGACGCGACAGCAGCCTACTGTGACGTTCAGCCGTGTACATATTTTGTGCATTGTTTTTACTGTATTTGTATATATTTTACTTTTATGTCTTGTACATTTCAAGAAATGACTATTCACTAATTTTATTCAATGGTGTGCAGAAAAGAAAATTCCGGAAAATGTTTAATCGGTTAGTCATTGGCTACATTGTGCCTTTTCCTGTTCGTCAAGGGCATGCGTTATAGCGCAGTCAACAGCGAACGTGAGGCATAGCGCTCGCTATGATACTTTTCTTTCAACGCGGATGGATTTTGACGCATTCAATTATTGAATACGCCAAACGAAAGTTGAATTAAAAGAAGATGACGAAAATTGAAGACGAAATTGCATAATGTGAAAATAGTTATAGAATATTATTGCCTCGTTGTACACTCTACAGCTGTCTTTAGATACACCTTTGCAACAACAATGGAAATTGTTTTCCTGAGAGCCAAAGTAACGAAATCTGTTAATTTGTTCTGAAAATCTGTCAATAGTTATAAGGAAGCTATGTCCCATGTCCATGCAATATTCTACAAAACATTTTTATTGAAAGCACACAAATACACATTTTCATATACTTATCTCCATTGAGATTCGCTGATTAAGTGAGATACAATATATAAAATACGTTTCGCCGTTTGTCAGCGCGTTATCGATCCCTCAGGACTCGGTTAAGGGTTTTTGAGAGAGTCACGTGATATATTATGCGAGGGTATATCAGATCAGTTTCATATGATACGTCTATGTTTCATCTGTTACTTACATTCGCAGAGGGTTCAAAAGAAGATACGGATTGAGAATTCTAATACTTTGAGGACATTAATATTGGTCCACGATTAGAAAGGTTATTTTATAGGTTATGTAAAAAATAACGAGTAATATAACGGAAAATTCACTGCAATAATATTTTATTATACATAAGCAAGGCACTCATGTTGAGTTTGTACCTAAATATTAGACACGAGACAAAAATGTTGTGATTTCACTTTCAGCAAATTTTTCTTTGTCATTTGTATGGGCAAGTGCGCGAGCGATATGAATTTCCCCATACAAAAGCTTTAAGAAGTATTACTCTTCAAGTACTGCTACTTTCACAGTTAACTCTACACAGTGGACTCATAAGTTTCATCACTTTTTTACACCCTTTATAATTCACAACGTATTTTGTGAATTATCAAGTATTAGAACATTTGTGAGTTACAAACATTATTTTCTACTCTCTGATCTAGTATTACCAGAATCTCGCAAATCTTCACTTCGTGTTTCTATTGAAAAAATGAAAGCCAAGAAGTATTTCCGTAAACAAAACATCTCTGTGTAGGGTTATTGAAACAAAAGTCGCGCCAGCAACAATGTACAAAAGAAACGTTTCAAGACAGTTATCTTTAAAAATTAAATTAAGAAATTTAAAAAAACCCCCGCCAAAAAACTTTAAAAAGTAATGAAATAACATTTCCTGACTTTAAGTTTAAATCATTCCTAAGAGTAAAGTAATATTTTAGTCCATAATTGTTGTCAAGGTGTGTCGGGGGACCGCTAAGTAAACTACCACAACAGCGACTTTTGCATTTTGTATCGCCATAATAGTCGCTGTTTCTCTCGATTCGGGTCACTGTGAACAGACCCTTAATTTATATTGTTATGTGAAATCAAACATCTACATTAGCGGTCCCCCGACACACCTTGACAACAATTATGGACTAAAATATTACTTTACTCTTAGGAATGATTTAAACTTAAAGTCAGGAAATGTTATTTCATTACTTTTTAAAGTTTTTTGGCGGGGGTTTTTTTAAATTTCTTAATTTAATTTTATTTTATGCTTTTTAAACTTGTGCAGAATAATTCCTATCAACTGGATCATATCCCAATGAATACCATCTATATTCTATAAAATATGTCCTCTTGGATGAGGCCATCAATATGAGCCCAAACATGAAACCTCCACTTTAGGTTCATACGGAGCTTGGCTCCTATAGAATCCAGGTGATGCTGCAGCAGCAGCATGCAAATATTTACTGTTTATCTACGTCTTACTGGTTGTCGCAATAATTAAAATGAGCCCAAACACGAAACCTCTGCTCTAAGTTGGTGAGGAGTTGGGTATCCTATTGATTACCAGGTGATGCTGCATCACCAGGTAAATTTTTCAATAATGTGTATATATTCATAAGTGTCTCGAACCAGGATGCAAAATATAAAACCCATCAAACGACTGCAAGTTGCTAATCGTCCTATCACGAACCAGATATACCGTGATATTTCAGCAATGAGCAGGCTGATGATGATGAACTATAGCTAAGAACACTCACCGTCATGTCAGCTTTCAAACAAAAAAAACTAGATCAAAATCGGTCCACCCGTTTGGATGCTACGATGCCACAGACAGACAGACAGACAGACAGACAGACAGACAGACAGACACGTCAAACTTATAACACCCCTCTTTTTGGTCGGGGGTTAAAAAGCACGTCAAACACAAAATAAGCCTTTCTGAAAGAACTTACTAGTTATCAATATTGAACTTTATGGATATGGGAATAAAGTTCAGAATACCTTCTCTTTTATGGAAGGTTAAACACTTTCAACTTATTTGAAGACAGTTGAACTGTATCGACAAAAGCATAAGCTAAGAAAAACAGCTAAGGCTTTGTGTAAAATAATTAAGGCTATTTCGATTTGAACGTAGGCCTGTTACTGAAACACGTGGGCCATGGCCCATGAGTATTAATTTATGCAGTTAAAATTGCGCTATATTTCACTTAAAATAAAACTCACATTTCATTGCAGCGTACCTTAGCACTTATAAAATATTATAATATAATATTATCTTGGCACAATATTGCGTATTGCGTAGACCACGCGTCTTTTGTATTCAAACGTTCAAAATGAAACCATATTTTTTTACGAAATAAAGTTTAGATTCCTTCGTTACATAACACCTTATATTTCACCGTAAACGAATCATACACAGATGTTGTATAAATTTAAGAAATGTGTACCATTACGGTAATAGTGCAATACACTTAACATCGTCGCTCGCTTAACCCATAACCTTATGTTGATGTTCCAGGAAAATTGGATCAAATTTGATGTTACTTTTTGTATAGGTAATGTAACATTGTGGAGGAAATTTTGATAGTATGAAATGGCATTGTGGATATTTTATTTTATTTATTTATTTAACAATCTGTGTACACTCTTATACGTGGGAGATCTTCATCAATCTTATACGTGGGAGAGCCATGCTTCGGCACGAATGGGCCGGCTTGATCTACAGCCTACAGCTGTAGTAGATGCCTATATAGGTAATCTAACAAGGTAGTCCTCCCAAAAATGATGATAGTTTTATAACTTTTGGGGGTTATTTTTGGGAGGACTACGATAGATTATTCTATCCACAGTCATCGTGTAATAGTGTGTATTGAGTAGTACTCCCTTAATAGAGTTCCACCTAATTTACCGTACAATAACTACACCCGATATAATGCATTCATTTTCCTTATGGGTTTCCTAAATGAGTCTTACACATGACTTTATCCATACTTCCATACCACATACTAATATTAATATTATAAATGCGTCTGTCTGTTACCTCTATAAACTTAAACCGCTGAACCGATTTTGCTGAAATTTGATATGGAGATAGTTTGAGTACCTGGAAAGGACATAGGATACTTTTTATCCTGGAAAAATTTACGGTTTCCACGCGATAAACGAATTTTGGCATAACAGAGTTACGGGCATCATCTAGTACATTTTACATTGTACATTTTACTTGTGGTGAATTATTAATATTCATCCAATTAGACAAAGGCGGACTTGCGTAGATCTGGGTTAAAGTTAACTCCGAGTTATACACCATGTCATCTCTATTTCTCACTTGGTAAGTGACAGATGTGATATGATGTATAACTCAGAGTTAACTTTAACTCAGATCTGCGCAAGTGGGCCTAAGCTTATTAAAGCGTTACATACCTGACTAATAAACCGATGTCTTTGTCTTATTATTACACATACAAAATAGACATTTCAAACTTATAACACCCTTCTTTTCGGTAGGGGGTTAAAATTTACTGTGTCATACTTCCGGTGTACTGTTTATTATTTGTACTGTAGTGGAACATACGTCCAATTAGAGTAAGCGTACTGCAGCGTTACATGCCCGACTACTGACTAATGAAACCGGCCTCTCGTTGTCACCTCCTTTATCCTCGGGTTAAGTGGTCTCATGCTGCACTATTTCCTAAGCAGGAGTGCGTTTTGACACAAAAATGTACGGTTACGGTTAATGGAAGTGCTAGTTGGAAGGATAAATAGGGCACCCACATTATAATGTACAAAACACAAAGTATGTTTTAATTACTGTTTTGTTTTATATTTAAAGATGATTCGTTAAAAAAAATATCAATACAAATTATTTCAGAGTGAATTCAACTAGCAATAAAAAATAGGCTAAGTGCGAGTATGGTAGGATCCCTTATTGAGGTAAATAAAATTACACTATGGATATTACAGGAGTCATAATAATAATTGAGGAGGTTCTTTTCAAAACTTGACTATTCCACTTTTTGGATCTTTGTATAATTTAAAGAAATATAATTTTAAGAACAGAGTTACATGTTTAATATAAAATGTTGGTGAATTATAATATACAACAAGAATAGTGATTATTTCGTATGAGTTTCAAAATTTTAGCATTATTATAATATTGAATAAATCCAGAATCTTAAAATGGAATAATCAAGTTTTGACGAGGCTGATTGGAATAATCAAGTTTTGTTATGTGTTCTATAGGAATAATCTAGTTTTGATTCAAACCATTATGGATTAATCTTATTTTGTTCACATTAATTTAAAATCGTTCTTTACTAAGTAATATTTTATTTCACTAACCTCATTTTCATCTTGAAATAAAATAAATAAAACTAATGCAATATTAAAAAAATGTTTTTTATTTTATACTTACTTAAATTCTAACAGCCGTTTCATGTTCAAGGCAATCACATTGTTCATCATTGTCACAAGCATCTTCTTCATCACTATCAGAATAATTATTGCAACCATTTATAATATTGACATACCAGGAGAGCTCCTGGTTTTCTGCCCAATTTTCACCAAATTGTTTCACAAGCAGGTTTCTTACATCATTTTTCTTTTTTAAAGTCAGGTGTTTTTCTATTACCAATTCGGTTAAATCAAGATTAACCCGACTTGTTTGTCGTTTAAAAAGGGTTAATTTTGTATTATTTTCGACATCCGATATAAACATGTAATTTTCAAAAGTTTTAATGTGACATTGACGTTGGTTTCTTTTATTAATAGTTTTAATAAAAGTTATTCTTTTTAAATTCTGTATACCTGTAACTTTTTTGTAAACTTTTTCCAACTCTTTAATATTATATAACTTTAAAAGTTTAAACTACCTGAAAAATATGAGGAAAAAACATGTTTTGTTACAATTTCTAGTAATAAAAAAAATATCTTCAGGATTAATCATGTTTTGTTGCAATTTTAAAATCCTTATTTTGAACATGTTAATTCGAAGAGGAATAATCTACTTTTGTCGAAATCATGCGTTTTGAAATGTTTTTTTCTAGTGGATTGATCACGTTTTGTTAGGATTTTGTTTTCGATGTATATAGATTTCAATGTTACCAACTTAAAAAAAATAAAAAATCCACTTTGGTCGCAAGTGGAATAGTCAAGTTTTGAAAAGAACCTCCTCAATTATGACTCCTGTAATATCCATAGTGTAATATTGTAATGATATTATGACATAATATCATTACAATATGCAGAAAATTAGGTTGGTTTTTTTAATGTACTTTTTTAATCAAATCCAAATTCTACTATGGATATTACAGGAGTCATAATATCATTACAATAATATAGAATATTATACAGTATAGTTTTTAACATAAAACAAAAAGCTGCAGAAAATTAGGTCGGATTTTTAATGTAGTATTTTAATTAACTCCAAATTCTACTGTTATAAGTACTAGATTTACCCGTTTATGTACATGTATCACCTTTTTGAAAAATAAATCCTTAGCCAATAAATAAAGCGGGAGACATATTGAAAAAACCTTAACCCCTCAGCTGCACATTCATATTTCAGACACGACACTTACGTGGCAGGATCCACTTTTCTATTTCCACGATACTATCTGGCCCCGTAGGGTTGACAGAATAAATTAGTTTGTCCCATATCGTAGAATTGTAGCCCTATATTTTTAGGAAAGTGAATTTGGTAAAAAAGTTTTTGTATATTCGTGCCATAATATATATTAATTGATTTGTGCATTTAAACTATAAAATCAACATAATAAATACTGCTTTGTTATGAGTTGGGATGTGTTGTTATGAAAAAAAAGTTAATTAATAATAATAATAATATCTATGGACGCTTCACACCACGTCAGTCTGGCCCCGTGCTAAGTACCTGAAGGACTTTTGTTACGGGTACTAGACGACGGAAATATATTTTTGTTCCGTCGCGACGGAACAAAAAGTTTTCAATGTTCACGTCGCGGGTTCGAATTTTTCGAAAATTCGAACCCGTGACCCCCGGCTTGCGCTACTATAATTATAACGCGCCACCAACTGAGCCACAGAGTTCACAAACGTCATTTATATTAGGGTTGCCACTTTACAAGTTTATATGTATTTTTTATTGTCTATTTATTTTGCTGTAATTATTTATTTAGGGCTTACTGTTGACAAGCAAAATTGGTTTCATTTCTTAAATTTAGATATGGAACCCTAAAAATATACCTATTATCTTATTTAAGCCTGATTTTATTAGTGAAGCAGCGGGCTAAAGTCTGCTTAAGGCTTACTCGAATTTAATTTAAATCTTAAATTGTTAGCAACTTGAACTGATGAAAGTGATTAACATAATTAATTTTACAGTTATTTTGTGCTTGTTAGTATTTTATTTTCATTTTAAATTTAACCCTAGCCTACTGAACAAATGTACATTTATTTTGAGTTACACAACTTAACAATTAAATTTAACAATAATTAGTCATTTTGACAAAAAAATAAATCAGAAAATGTTCATATGTTCATAAGAAAGTGATGCAGAATACATTTCTTAATTTATCCGTTGTGGAGTCTTAAAAAGAGTAGCTATTCTAAAAATAGAGAACTAAAATTGTGGGAACTCAATTTAAAAAATATATAAAAACTTCAGTGAGACACACACCCCTATGATACAATAATGTTGAAAAATACTTCACACATGTGCACTAAATTGTTCTATCACTATGATGTATCGTAAGATCTGTATCGCATGAGACCATCTATAATATTATGTAGTGAGAAATGGCAATAGAAGAATAGGACAATTTATAATTCAGTTTTATACTTACAGATAAAAATGCAGTATATTTTTTCTTTACTTGCATTTTCCAAAAGGCGTTAATGTACCAGAGAAATAATATATTTACTGTGTAGGTTTGGCTTTCGATTTTAATGATTCAGAACGATTTGAACTTTATTTTTGTGTAAGTACACAAAAAATCTAATATTTGAACTTCGTCACTTTATGTTACGTGCGTCTTTATCCATACTTTACTAATATTATAATGCAAAAGTGTGTCTGTTTATCTGTTTCTCAGTCTGTTACCTCTTCAGGCCCAATCCACTGAACCAATTTTGTTAAAATTTGAAATCGAGACACTTTGAGTCCCGGGAAAAGGTTTATATATAACACTTTTTATTCCACACTCATTATTTGTATTATTGTACATGCGTGAACAGATGAAGGAGTTTATAAATTTTGTAAAGAAAATTAAATATTGAGAGAGTATTAACGGAATTTCTACACACAGAAATAAATCAAGATAGAACAACGACGCGCGTGCGTTGCTAAGGAATCGCTCGTGTCAATTTTTGCTTTGCTTATTTAGTTAGAACAAATAACTTATCCGTAGAAAGTAATACCTCCATTTGACCGATTCACTTTCGTACTTCTGTTTTTACAATTAAACACTGCACAATGAAGCATTTTTGCACAACCGCTCCGGTGTATGTATGAACGTTCAACGAATCTTGCACACTTGTGCAAGATTGAAACACGCGTACTCCACCCGCTTAGCAGTTCTATCTTGATTTATTTCTGTGATTCTACATCAATATGAATAACCCGAAAATTACTATTTACCAACATTCCTAACACAAATTAGCCGTGACACATCCACGTATACGTAACAACACGTTGCACGTAGATATGGCTAGATATAGCCTGGCTAATTGTAGTTAGCGACGTTAACTAGCCGGCTCTCTATTAGCTATGCATGCGGCTAACTGCAATGTACCAGTATGGAATATTATTACATACTTTGTGCAACATAATATAGCTTAGATATTATTCTAGTCGGAATTCCAACCCTCCAGATAATTAGAAGCAAGCGGTTCTAAGCGGTGTATTTTTATAATCAATCAATTTATACCGGAGCGGGATGGAATGGAAGCGACTTTTCGCGATGAAACTACAGAGCACAATGAACTTCATGTCAACAGTATAACACACAAATTAAATAAAATATATGAGCGGAAAAATTTGATATGCGTCTTCCGCGGAATTCTCGAAAACGGCTTCCATTCCATTCCGCGGCGATGTAAGCAAGTACCAGGATAATATTATAAGAAAAAAATATTTAGCTTTGTACGGTCAACAGTTTGTTGTTACGTACGTTACGGATGTTATTTCGTGGAAACTATAATAATATGTACATGCATTGTTTAGTTATAATACTTTAATTGTGCCATAACTGGTACTTAAATTACGGAGAAAATCACGTCTACGAGGTACTAGATTATGTTAAAAAAACTTAAAAGTAGTTACTTACTTTTTGCGCTAACTGTGTTTGTTATTTAGCCATGCAAGTGACTAACGACCAGGTGCGCACTCTTATGTTTTTTTTTTATTTTTTTTATTAAATAAGGGGGCAAACGAGCAAACGGGTCACCTGATGTTAAGCAACTACCGTCGCCCATGGACACTCGCAACATCCGAAGAGCTGCAGGTGCGTTGCCGGCCTTTTAAGAGGGAATACGCTCTTTTCTTGAAGGTTTGCAGGTCATATAGGTCCGGAAATACTGCTGGTGACAGTTCGTTTCGTTATGTAATTTACGCCCCTGTCATTAAATGCTAATTTTGTTTGGCAAAACTCTGTAGTCTTTTGTAGAGATACAAATTAGTTTAAGTATATAAAATATATTGTCAGTCGTCTGAAATCCATAATTACAGATTTAATTGCTATTGAATCACAATTATTGCATGTGTCTTTGGATTCTTGTTACTTATTCGTGCTTTAATAATTAGAGAGTAAATTCTTGCTTAACAAAATAAAAACAAATCAAATTTAACGACATTACTTCATAATAAACCTTGAAAATTTAATATTTACTTCTCAATTCTCACTATAACGTTCTTCTATCATTTTCTACAATGGTAGCAAAATTTTCGAGTCGGTAGAAATTGTCTCACGTGTGCTTTTAAATTTTCAAGAATTCCATATGGTCCTGAGGGATCTAGGTTTGCGCACTTCGTTAAGTGCTCTCGCAGCAAAAAGATATTGATTTCGAGTCTGCTTAAATAAACCTCTCCTTCGATGGTTCCTTTGCGATAGTTCAGTAAATGACTTTCGAAAGAAAGCCATTTACTTTTAAGGTGCTCCCTCACCGGGAGCATTCACGTGTAATGTAATATAGAGATTCGACTTTGAGCATCTCATAGCAAGTTGACTTCACTGTCTCGTAGCATTGATGTTACAAGTTGTATCAAGATATTACCCGTAGTATCATTACAAGGTGCGCGTTGTAATGCTCGATTCTCCTCCTTCACTGATGTATGCTCGTTTTGTAACATTACAAGGTGCGCATTGAAATGCTCGGCTCTCCTCCCTCACTGATGTAAATTGTAATGCTTCGACTCTGCACGACTGACGACTGTAACGTTACAGTACAATCGAATGCTCCCGGTAAGGAAGCACCTTTAGACTCATAGCAAAAATATGTAAATAAATAATAAACTGAAGACGGACCAACTACTTCTTGGCTTGAAAACACACGCACACACATGTAACAAAACTAAGGCTTTTTTGTTGTTAGTGTGTAGACAGTAGACACTAACCACTCAACGCTACAATAGAGTGTAGACTCCACTTTACCCATCTACATTAATAAAAATTAATTTTAAATTTCGTAAGTCCTGCCACAACTCGACAACGACTGAACAGGTTTCGCTAATTTTAGTTTTGTCGTGGAAGTCCAGGGAACGTTAATTCAGTAAGAAAATGTAGGAATTAAATGATACGAAGCCATAGCATAGCATAGCTCGTATCGGTCATCGAGTACCTTTATAAAATATTATATTGTTCCCATAATATCATTGCAAATAGAAATAAATGGCAGAAAAGTGAGTATACCTTAAATATTATGCTTGAATTAAGATAAATAATAGGGTCCCTTTTTTACCCTTTGGGTACGGAACCCTAAAAATGAAACCATGTTAGACAAACAAGAAGTAAAAAATATATTAATGTTTATGTAACATGGTAACAAAGAGAATAACTTAATAATATTTCTAAGTAACTAATACATTTTAATCCAGCAACAAACTAATTCAATAACTTAGTATTTCTAGACCTGACCTTTGCTTACTTACGTAAAGTATTATGTTTCATCGTTCCTTGGAAACACTAGGAGTAATTTTATTGGTCTGGCGCTGACGACAGAATAAAATTATATTTTATACTCATTACTATAAAATATAATTTTATTCTGTCCGAATAAAATTACAAGACATTTTTATTACACAATTTTGTCCAATTACTTATTACATTTTTATGGCAATTATTTTTTCTTATTAAGTTTTAGCTATACGAATATTATTCAAGTAAAATATATATTATCAAGAAAATTCTAAATTAAGAAATTATAACAGTGCTACGACAATGCTTCATAAATAATGAAGTTGAATTATTTTTGATGTTACTACACAACTAACGGAATTGCACAAAAATATATATCACACTGAGATAAAACACAATTAATGTCATGACCTACCAGATGATGACGCCTGCGCCTAAATTCATTTATCGCGCAGGAACCTTACATTTTTTCAAGGTATCGATATATCCTTTCCCTGGACTCAAAGTATCTCCATACCAAATATCACCAAAATTGGTTCAACGGTTTGTGCGTCAAGAGTTAACAGATAGAGACAGACAAACAAACTTTCGCATTTATAATATTAAGTATGGATGTTACTACACAACAGAATAACTTTGAATTGCTTAAGATTATCAGACTGAAACATAGCATTATATACTCAGTTAAAAATTAGAATATTTTAGTTTTAGTGACAGGTAACATCTTAACTGGGTACAACCAGTAGAAACCTCAGAAATAATTGGCTATTACAATTAGCTAATGCGAGTGTATTTGACACGAATCCTTCGCCGCATTTCCTGGCCGTACAAAGGTGATTATTGTTTTCGTGGTAATTGCCACCTCGAGACCTCTCCAGGCGATTCTTGACACAAATCCTTTTCAACTAACCCCGAGAATGCAAATGGCCTATTATAGAAGTGTCAAATAAAATATGTGTACACGCAATGAAAAGTTGATCTGACCAAATATTCAGCAGAAATAAAAAATTGGCAACATTGTCTTTGTTTTAAAAATAATATTAATTGTCAACTTGTACTTTTGAAGCCGAGATCAGTAGGTACTTTGGAAAAATGAAAATAATCGATTATTTAATTTTATAATGAAAGGAAAGAATAAGTTTTAAGCCCACGTACTAGTCTTAATTTCAATTAATTGAACTGAAATAAAGACAACCTAAACATTTATTTATGATTAACCTTCAATTTAATGAAGAGTTTGACAGCTAACGTATGAGGCTTACGTCAAAATTTTGAATTTATTACATTAGTAATTAATGTTTCACTCTAAGTGCGGTGATAAACGAAAACTGCAAACTTCGCTTATTTTGGTTGATCAAGAAAAAGGTTTTATTCATGAAGCCTTTTGCCACATTTTAATACGGTAAGGGGAGGAAACGATTGACATCTCATCAATGCAGAGCCGAAACCGCTTGAAGTAGATTGATGACTTTCTAGACAAGTGATAGAAAAAGTTTTGCTCAAACTTATACCGACGTACTAGCGCTACAGCGTCTTGCATTTTTTATACTTTATTGGAGCGTATGTTTATTTAGGAGTAACTTTTATCAATATTAATTTTATCGGTATTTAATATACATGTATAGACCGGCAACGCACCTGCAGCTCTTCTGATGTCCTGGGCGACGGTACTTAGTTGCTTCAGGTGACTCGTTTGCTCGTTTGCCCCCTTATGTAAAAAAAAACTTGTTTTAAAAAACGGTGCGGGAAGCGTACATTTTTTCATGATATCCCGATTTTCGGGACTCAAAACATGTTTTAATAATCAGTCTTTTATAAAACGAATTTTCACATAAACTGCGGTGAAACACTTGACCTGAGCACTTTCAAAATTAGTTTCACTTCATTTTTACATTATGAAAGAAAAATTTTCATGGAAAAAGTTTCGAGTTAGCGCCAGGGCACTGTTCTGGCGTTGACAACGTCCAATAGGCCAAGATCACTTGACACGGATTCTAAACCTATTTACATATTAAAAGAGGTTGGATAAGAGTTACTTAATATTAGAGATGTAACAAAGATATGAGAGAAGTTTCGTTCCCTCATTCATAAACATGAACTAACAATAAACATTTTGAAAGCGTGTTTTATTTAAATGGCAATAAATGTGTGTTGTGAGCAGTGGCGGGGCAAGACCTAATTTTTATGTGGCCAAGATATATCTTACGAGGCCCCCTGATGGATGACGCTAAAGAACGCATTTGTTGAGAGAAATATTTTTTGTCACTCAAAGTTTTATTAATAAAACTTTTTATTTATGAATATCACAACTCGAAAAACCTTAAAAAAACCTCGTGGTCCAAGGGTCGCGACTCGCGACTCGCGAGGCCCCTTAGACCGCGAGGCCGTGGGCGGTCGCCCACATCGCCCACGCCTTGCGCCGCCTCTGCCGGGCTAGCACGGGGTTCCCCAGTCGATTCTTCGGAAGAAAGTAATGGCAGTTTCTTTCCTATGTCTACATATCTTTTTCCCGAGCAGGACAAAGACAAGAAACTCTTTCCATAGCAACGGCAATTATTTTTTTGACATTTAGTTTCTTGATTCTCTTTTTTATTATGGCACTTCGGCTATAAAACCATGGCCAGTGTCGAGTAAATTGCGGCAAATTCAAAAAATCAACGTGGTAGCAACCGTGTCTATAGCCGGAATTATAGTTTTGATCTATGAAATACAAATAATAAAAACTAAGGAAATTTATTATTCCTAGTTCCAAGATCAAAACTATAATTCCGGCTATAGGTCGATTTATACAGGGTTGCTATAGATCGATTTTTTTAATTTGCCGCCATTTACTCGACACTGGCCATGGTTTTATAGCCGAAGTGCCATAATAAAAAAAAAGAATTAAGAAACTAAATGTCAAAAAAATAATTGCCGTTGCTATGGAAAGAGTTTCTTGTCTTTGTCCTGCTCGGGAAAAAGATATGTAGACATAGGAAAGAAACTGCCATTACTTTCTTCCGAAGAATCGACTGGGGAACCCCGTGCTAGCCCGGCTGGTTGTGAGTTGTGACTTGACTATGAGCAACCACAATATAATATAATAATCCTAACCCTCAGTACAAGCCTACCACATAAAAGCATGCGAGCATCACCTAGTTATTTATATTGTAAGTACATGAAGTAATGGAAGTAATATTAATAATAGTTAATATCCATTTTTGGCTGATCACCGGCCACCGCGCCGATTTGATTGCCCGATTGTCTAGACTCGAGTGATTGTGAGTATACGCACTCAACTTATTGATCAACTAATCGGGCAACTGGTTCACACATAATTAACAGCTCGATTTGAGTCCACATTTACAAAAAGTTTCAACAATTTTACAAAATCCATGCAAATAAAACAAAACTGTATTCAAAGTTTGCGCCATGTACCCTTCTTCGGAAATTTTAATTCAATCCATACCAACTAATATACTATTCTGTGTCCATACTAATATTAGAAACGCGAAAGTGTGTAAGTCTGTTTATTTGTCTGTTGCTTCTTCACGCCCAAACCGCTGAATCGACTTTCCTGAAACTTAAATATGTGTTTAAGAATAGGCACTTTTGTGTTTTATAGATAGGATCCGAGGGTTTTGGTCACTGAAAACTCCAGATATTAGTTTCTTTACATTATAGGAATACCATTTTCCTCTATGATAGGATCCCAGCTAGATCGTATCTAAGTGTTGGATAGAAATTGCAGAATCGGTGTGCCATTGTGTTGGGATACAAAACTAATTAATACAATTTCCCCAGATGATATTTTAAATTATTTATATCGCGTATACAGTCGGAATGAGAATTGTAATTTTAATCGGAATTGTTAATTACATTCTATAATGAAATATAAACTTATTGGCCCTGAGTGAGTGGTATTTATAATAATATAAGAACTTTCATCATATTAATTCAAAACAGTTCTGGGTAGTATATTCACTCTTTTAGCGTTGCCCGCGACTTTGTGGAGTGGGCAACACTGAAATGGGAAAACATGTATTTCGTGATGATTGAAATAATAATTTTTTGTTGACTGGAATTGTTTTATTATTTACAATATAGCTTACAATATAATTTTATTTTATTTCAGGTGTTATTGGTCCAAATGAGCATCAATTATTTTGATTGTAAGTATTTTAACTTAGGACATTTTAATAAATAGATGTATGTATAATCCATACTAAAATTATAAATGCGAAAGTGTGTCTGTCCGTCTGTCCGTCTTTTTTCAATGTTCCTGGGTCTTGGGTGTGTATTAAATATAAATGTATAATATAATAAAAATCTTAAATATAATATGTATAGTATAAAATTATTAAATATATTTCCGTTATCTGGTACCCGTAACACAAGACCTTTAGGTACTTAGCACGGGGCTGGACTGACGTGGCGTGAAGCGTCCATAGATATTATTATAATATTAGTTTCCGCACGTTAAAGACTCGCATAGTTATGAAAATCACTAAATAAAGAAATATAGCTATTATAAAATAAACAACTTTATGACCAAAGCCTTTTAGTTGTTTTATTATGAAACGAGTTTTTTTTAAAACGCTTCAAACTACAGCGCTCGTGAATACGAGGTCGTTATAATTAAAAATTATATCGAAATAATACGATGAGAATTGAACTTCAGCGAGAAAGCGGGATTAAATTAAAAAGTTTTTGTTTTTAGTCTATTTCAGGGAATTATTTTCCAGGCTTCCTGGTAAATATTCTGCTTGAGTTACAATTTTGTATAAATAATACTATGTTGAAATACATTAATAATAGTACAGTTTTGGTACGGTTTCGAAGTGGTTTTAATGCAGTCTTGATATGACAAAACATTGGAGAAAACTAAAAAAAACTGGAGGAGGCCTATGCCAAGAGGCACACCGAAGTGCGAGATATAATATAACTTAAGAAAGAAACCAAACTAACCAAATTGTAAAACGTATAATTCGGAATAAAAGGGCTTTTTTAAAAAAAAATTGACCTACGTTAATGCGATCTCAAAATTTCGTTCGTCAACTTGAAATTAAATTTTTTGTCTCGAGAGACAAAATTATTGGATTTAACTGGCAAATAAGTATTTTATACAAAAGAAACATTAAAAAATAAACTAGACTACTGAAAACAATTGTAAACAACTGTATCAAACTAATATTATACATTACATGAATTAGTTTAAGTAAGTATTTAACTATTGAAACTAACTCGTGACATAGCTACCATCCATCTTTATTTTTTTCTCTTTTTCTCATTTTTCTCTCTCTCGTATAACATTTGTATTCTGTTCACAAACGAAATCATAAATGTAGATAAAGTGTGACGTCACAGCATCTGGGACGCTGTGGCTTGGCTTACTAATGCCGGGGTTCTACGCTAATTAAATTTTACATTCGCCGTTGTAACCAGACGACGTTCATTGGAGATGCTAACGGATCTTAAGCTGCTACTACACGTTGCTTAATTGGATTCAGTAACACTGAATCAGAAATCAGTTACACTAAAATAAAACTAAATTTTTTTACTATTTTTAAATCTTATTTATAGAGATACTATATTATTTTTGCGGGCGTCATCTTGTTCGTTTATCAGGCGGGAAAAGTATTTTTTTCGGGATGAAACGTATCGTATGTCCTTTCCTGGGACTCATAGTATCTACAAACCAAATTTCAGCAAAATCGGTTCAGCGGTTTGGGCGTGAAGAGGTAACAGACATAGACAGACATACCTTGGAATTTATAATTTTAACTAGATGACGCCCGCCACTTCATTGCGCCAAAATTCGTTTATCGCGCGGGAACCGTACATTTTCCGGGACAAAAAGTATCCTATGTCCTTTCCCAGGACTCAAAGTATCTCCATACCAAATTTCAGCAAAATTGGTTAAGTGGCTTAGGCGTGAAGATGTAACAGACAGACAGACAGACTTTTGCTTTTATAATTTTAATATGGATTCTCTGTCAGCTTCAATTTCGCGAGGAAAACCACGACTTCCTTGCACTAGTCACTAGGGTATCGCGCGGGAAACGTACATTTGTCAAGGTACCCTATGTTATTTTTCGGGACCCCAATATACAATAATATTCCGTTATTGCCAACAAATTGAATTTTACCAAGTTCTGTCCCTGTTAATTAAATATTATGTGTAATATTTTTAATTTGTTTTATGTCGTTTATTTAATTTCCAAAGTTTAAACAGAAATTCAGTCACGTATAACTAGTGCTTAAGGCACGTTTGCTAACGATGTTTTAACGAGCAATTAATCTAAGCAGGCGAGGATGGGAAATAGTTATGTGTTCCAATTTCAAATCGATTAGAGTGTATTGTAATTTGAACCAGATATTTAAGTTCACACTACATATATTTAAGTTCTCCCTGGGGAACTCTCCTTTTTAAGCTATAAGTAATAAACTCCTCAAATAACCCCTTAGGTCTTTCGGGCATTACCAGAAAAAAAAATACTGTTAATTGTAAGTAATCATGAGGGGTTAATTCAGACTGCAACGTGACACGTAGATGTATTTCTAAATTTGTATGGATTTGACAGATTTGCAAGACATCTCACGCAATTTAAAATTTAGAATTATTATGCATCTAGGCGTAGCTGTTATGACTCTTAAGAGCGACCGCAGACTTACAATTTCAAGTTGGCCAACTACAGTCTGTCAAGAAAGTCATGACAGGCGGGAAAATTTTATAAACGTAATCACGCTTAAAAGGTGTATTGTTTTCTTTGTATTTTTACAGAGAACACTTATTACATTTTAAATATTGTCACCTTGCACATTTTTATCTCGAATTAATAAAGTTCTCATATTATTTTTTTTATTTAAAAATTGTAGTTGACTGTAGTTGGCCAACTTGAAATTGTAAGTCGGCGGTCGCTCTAAGGGTTGATTCAGACCGCAACGCGACGCGTAGATGCATTTCTAAATTATTATTAGTATGGATTTGACAGATTCGCAAGACGTCTCACGCTGACGACATCTGTCAAATCCATACAAATTTAGATCGCGTCGCATCGCGCCTCGCCTCGTCGCGTTGCGGTCTGAATTGACCCTTAACCGTTGCAGTGTTGTAATTGCGTTTTGTCAACGTCAATTCAATCTAATCTTTAACTTAAAAAAATATATATTTACAAATGATATCAAGTCACTGATCTCTATTATACAAGTACGCTGGATTGCTGATACTTTTTGTGCCTATTTGAAGCGGAATCAGCGCCCCCATTATTCGGGTAGAGAACTAAATTTAACGTAACCACAACCAATAACAACAGTTGTCATCACTAGTATTAGTTCCAATTACTCTCACTACTGCTATCAGCGCCAATTTGGCGGCTTTCAAACGTCATTTTTACGTCAGATTTAGTTCTCTACCCGAATAATAGGGGCGCTGATTCCGCTTCAAATAGGCACAAAGAATAGCTGTCATTTCAAAGGCTATCAACAATCCAGCGTACTTGTATAGAGATCAGTGTATCAAGTGGATTTAGATTTTGATAAACAAAAATTTTTATCTTTTCGCAGCCACCTGAATTTGACACTGGCTAAATTAAATTATATGTTGCTTGATTTTACTTTTAACTTCATTTTATAATCTTTTTTCACATCAATTTCTATTAAGTACACGTGTTTGGAATATTTATTATTTTTGTTTTACGTCGTTATTGTATTACTTTCGACATATCCCTACAAAATTACATTAATCCGCTAGGTTACATTACATAGGCGCATAGCGGACTAACGTAAATTTGTCGAGTAATATCGAGCCCAGCTGACAGATTAATTAATTAAGGAGCAAAATCAGACAACAATGCAAAGCGTAGATGCTGTGAAAGTAGCAGCGCTGAAAGATTAACTTTTGCATGGAAAAATTCATGACGCTGAGGCGCTTGCACATACAAAACACAAAAAAAAATCGCTCTTTCAGCGCTGCTTTTACAGTGAACTCTATGTTATAAGGAACGTGTATTAGTTCCTTATATAGCCCCTAACCTAACTCTAAAGTATTCACTTAGTTTTGTTACATCCTGTATACGTTAGTTGTAGTTCAGTAAACTGAATTTAATGCAAATTTTACGGTAGGGCACTTCGGAGAGATTTTAGTATAATGAAACTACCGCACTCGAGCGGGTGAACCGACGCTTAATATTTTAACACCCAACATACAAAGGGACTCTAAAATCATATTAAACTAACTTTCTTGATATTGATTTCGTAACATATTTAACTTGCGACTTTATATTATAACTAAAATATTATGTACTAGAAGTTGCTTACAACTTCGTTGTGCCTAAATTCGTTTATGATAGTCATGTTATGGTCTAGGAACCGATCATTTTTGAGATAAAACTGTAATATTATAATGGCCTTCTAAGGTATTTAATGAATAGATTCGGTACGAAGAATGTAATGAAAATCGGTTTATCAGCTAAAAGTTGATGTTGACTGACACTTTCTATATTGTGTGTATGTGAGAGAGAACGAGAGAGAGTTAGAGAGAGAAAGTAAAAAAAATAATATCCCAAGTCCAGAGAATATACATTGCAATGCTTCGAGCTAAATTGGGGCGGGGGCAAGAAATTGTTGATTTCACGGTGGTCAGCTCTCCGCTCTGTTTCAATTTCCACGCCAAATTGTATGTCCTCTCCATCTATATTTATATTATGCATAATATCTTCGTTTGCATAATTTACAAAGAAACTTAGAAGTAAGTAACAAATTCATTACTTCCACACTAATAAAATAAATGCGAAAGAGTGTCTGTCTGTTGCCTCTTCATGCTAAAACTGAATCATTAAGTTCCGGCTTCCCGGACTACGTACGGACGGGCAGGATACTTTTTACGCGCCATAAGGAACGAAGTTCCTTATGGCGCGTAACTTACGCGTCCAGCGTTGCAAAAGGAGGCTAGACTGAACGACACTTGACCTCGACACTTTTTTATTAGTACCTGCATAGTAGGGGCAGAGGGCGTTCTTAGTATTCCTGGGCGTCAATAGATGGCGTTTTTAACGATTTTTATAATATTATAACTTCGTTCCATCCGGGTGTCCCTTGACACCTCTCAAGTTTTTATCTCTAAAGATTTTGTTTCTGCGCGATTAACGAATTTATGTGCAACGGAGTAGCGGGCATCACCTAGTAACTATAATAAGTACTACCAGGGAAGTCGCGGCTCATTGACTTGACATAATATTTTGAGTCAAACAACGTATGTCCGCTACCCATGACTTAATTTCTTCGATGGTAGGCACCACCAAGAAAATTGATTCCTAGGAAGTTGACAGACTAACGTCATTTGATCGGATCAAGTCAATTCAATGTTAAATGTGATCTGTCGGCAGGGTTTGACGTAACGCGACCAAATTACTTAGGTCCGTCATCTACCTAGAAATCAACTTCACGGGTAGCACATAAAATATACATAAATATACGTACCGCAAAATATGTGGTACATACAACCGACACCCTATTAATTGTATCTTACTATATAATTTAGTAGACCTAATCGTTTTACGTCGGACCTCCACGCTAATCTTGATTGAAATGGCGTCACTATCTGAAAAACGCAATTTCCTAAAAAACTACTCGCCTGTAAAAAGATAAGAGTTTCGGGTTTCCAATTAATCTTCCTTCCCCTCAAAATTAGCATACAGCCTTGAATTTTCACTCCTTTAACACTTTATTTGTATTTGGGTCGCCTTCGTTTATTTTAAATGGTTTTTACTCCTTTAATCTACATCGAATTTTGTACCTTCTTCAGGTCACTTATCCACTTCATTCAATCATATTGTGACATGTCTTCAATAATGATTAGTAGTCGTAGCAAATCGCAAATCGCACAATCGACTTGCGACTCCGTAATAATTAATTTAAATATCAGTGCGGTCTCGTTGTTATTAACATACAATTGCTTCGTCAGACGCTGATATATTAAGTTTTCAAAATCTATATAAACAACACATATTACTTTCTCGTATGGTATGTCGTATTACGAAGAATAAACATAAACTTAATTAACAAAAACAGAGTCAAGATAATCCTAAAATTGTAAACAAACTCGTCAGATATTGTATATGTCGCAGTCATCTGGTTCAATCTGTGATTCGATTGAATGACTAGCATATTCATTGAATGACACCGTTCTATTGAACTGAAGGACAATTAGTCAAGACGCTGACTGTAACGTTTAACGTCTTGACTAAACGTCATCATAGTGAAGTCGTTAAATGGAATGCTATGATTTTTTTTAAGTATTTGTTGGTGGCGTAATAATAGGTTAATCTAGAAAATGGCTTCAATTATGAGGCGACGGCTACTTCTGGGTGGTTTACAAAAAAATAACCACGATGGCTAAGGCGGGAGCTTCGCTGCGCTCCGCTCCCGCCTTGCCATCTAACCTAACCAAATCCAATCGTATTGGACAGACGGAGTTTTACCTGCTATTAATTACCTAAGAATTATATACTGTTCTTATAATTTCCTATTCCGTTAAAAATAAATACATTCAATTACCTGACTGATTTCATATCCGCTCTCTTCAAAGGGCTATGTTGAAAATCGCTAACTAGTTGAACGTTGAGGGACGATCGTTCAGTCGACGTTCGGCCGAGTCATTCAATTGAATGGAGTCATTCAATGAATGCGCTAGTCATTCAATCGAACCGCAGATTGAACTAGATGACTGCGACATATACACTGTGACGAAGCCACTGAACGTAATGTGTTTACATGGAAGAGATTACTGTATTTGTTTAAACACAAAAATCGTTTATAATGACATTACTATAACGACGAACTTATAACGACATAATTTTGTTTTTCCTTCTGTTTTTGTTAAATGCTTAAATTCTTTGAAACAAAATTATAACAAAGACAACAGCATCTACAACGGCTACACCAAAATACAACTACAGCATACTAGGCTACACCAAAATTAGTATTATTTTAAAATTTGCTGTAGCCTATGCGCGTAGCAAGGACTTTCATGGTAGGACTTTTGGGTCTATCATGCCTAAAGTGAGTTTTTAGGCTACAGCCATATACATACTCACAAATAGTATATAGAGTGGCATTCTATTAGGGAGATTTTTTTTTGAATCAGCTCAGTAGATTTAGAAAAACGCGAAACTCATAAATTTTACCTCTTTATAACTAGAAAAAAGCTAACTAAAAGCAGAACTTTGTGATGGCTCGCGCAGTTTTTCTGCGTTTAATAATCTTTAAAGCAGTTTTTTTATATTAAAATAGTAACCAAATCTTGACTGACCTATGATAACACATCTACAATGTAAATATAAATTACTATGTTAAAGCACAAATCAACAGGCATGATAGTTTTTTTCCGTAAAGTGTACTACAAAACTCAGGTTGTCTAGATCTCGCTTCGCTCGCCCTGATAAGTATAGATAAGTATGGATTCCTCGGCTATTCTATTTTTAAACCAGAAAATCTTTTCTCTTGTTTTACTACTAAAGATGTTACAGCGTCTCCTTTTCAAGAGGCTCACGTTCTCACCTTTAATGCTATAATCATGTTTTCTGTCGCCTGTATAAATACAACACAGGAAATAGTGGAGGCACGTATTTGGTATACGAAATAATAGTAAAATTTTACATTTGAAGACACGAGTGGATAAGTTACTAACATTTTTATAATATAAGGGCAATCACTTGTCACATTCCTTCCTTTATAATTTGAACAAACCTTGTAACTTATTTACTTCATCATCTGGCATATTAAACTAAGTGATAATACATTAGGGTGCGTATGGGTCCCCTATATAGAGTTCACTTTAAAAGTAGCAGCTCTGAAAGAGTGACTTTTTTTCACCTTTATATGAAAAAAATCATGACGCTCTTGCCTATACAAATCACAAAAATATTGCTTTTTCAGCGCTGCTACTTTCACAGTGAACTCTATGTCAGTAGCACATACACACCTTAAAGTATTATCACTTAATTTTGTTACACCTTGTATATCGATAATCCACTTTCTTTTAATTTCAATTCACTTTTTCGGTCCTAAAGCCTTCATTTATGCATAGCGTATATTTTAAAATTGTTAGTTAACGACTTTATACACGTCTTCGATAATGAAGGTACCGAAAACTTTGTATGTGAAACATTCTTTAAGAATAGTTTATAATATTATAATTTCGCTTAGATGCTTTTATACCCTGTTGTCATTAAACTTCCATCATTTTAAATTGTTTCTCAAGAATTTAGTAAACTTACTTCAGATCTGAGTTGATGAATAAGGACTAAGCCCTCAAACACATCCAAATTAGGCTATATTTTAGGGCTTATGACATAATCTGGGCAACTCATTCAAAGAGTCCCTAATACTAGGATAAACGTTACGTAAGTACCGTAGACAAATTGCGTATAGCTACGTGGGCTTAGTGCGTAATGTCGTAGAGCGTAAGGTTATCGAGTAGCACGTGTAAGTTGACCTAAGTGCTTTCTTGACGAAGACTAAGTGAAGCTCGACATAGCATAAGCGCGTAGCTTGACGTACCATTGCGTAGCTTGACGTAGCCTATACGCGTAGCTTGACGTAGCATTAACGCGTAGCTTGACGTAGCATTAACGCGTATCTTGACGTATCATTGCGTAGCTTAGCGTAGCCTATACGCGTAGCTTGGCGTAGCTTTGCACGTGGTTCGATGTAGACGCGCGTAGCTTAGCGTAGCCTATACGCGTAGCTTGGCGTAGCATTAACGCGTAGCTTGACGTAGCATTAACGCGTATCTTGACGTATCATTGCGTAGCTTAGCGTAGCCTATACGCGTAGCTTGGCGTAGCTTTGCACGTGGTTCGATGTAGGCGCGCGTAGCTTAGCGTAGCCTATGCGCTAAATATTTTTAGAATTTTCAACTAATTATGTCACATTATAAAATTACTCATGATAATATTATTATTTTGTGCTAACGGCTAATTGATTACGAGTAATAGCTATGTTATTCAGGTAATAGACATTCCAAATTTCAATCACGTGGCTCATTTCCCAATCGAGTAGCGAATTTGTATCACCGATTGTATAAACCCTCGGTACCGATTGTCAAATGAACCACATATCAACTCTTAGATTACTGTAGCAATAAGGTTCAAAAGGGTACTAAATTAAACGTCGACTGTACCTCCGACCCTCGTAGGCCTCACGTGGAGTTCGCACCAAATATAAAGTTTGATGGCGCCATGCATTCTAAAACATATGGATAAGGCTTGCTCAAGATATGCGTGTGAAGTTTATTTAATTATAATAACTTATAATTTATATGTTTCTAGAAATTTCTAGCCCGCACCTCCGTTGCACCAAAATTAGTTTATCGGGAAGGAAACGTAAATTTTTCGGGATAAAAAGTATCATGTGTATCATCTTTCCCGGAACTCAAAGTATCTCCATACTATGGAGTCTATCTACACTCCATACTCCATACCCAGCAAAATCAGTCAGTCGTTTGGGCTTGAAGAGGACAGACAAACACACTTTACTAATTAAGGAAAACATGAAAAATTATTAATTTTCGCGGCATATTCTTTTTTTTCGAAAATTAAAATTCTGAAACTAATATAAAATGGTTTTAGGATTTCGTTGATTGAAGAAAAATATTGTGGTTAAGGCAAGTAATATAATTACTAATACCATTTCAAACTTTTTATTCGACTTTCACTGCTTCTTACCAAAAGGTTCAAGATCAAAAAAGCGGCCAAGTGCGAGTTGGACTCGCCCATGAAGGGTTCCGCAGCAGCAATAAGGTTTATTTTTATGAAATTAAAAGGTTTTTGATTTATTTTTATATTTCAGTCGATTTAATGAAATTTTGATTAAGGTTTACCATTTTTATGACGTATAAAAAAAACTATTGGCTAGATCTCGTTCAAACCAATTTTCGTTGGTAGTTTTTATAGTAATCTAAATCATATATTTTTCTTAGAATTATCATGCCCCTACTTTAGAAATTAGAGGGGGGGACACACATTTTCCCACTTTGGAAGAGTCTCTCTCGCAAACTATTCAGGTTAGAAAAAAATGATATGAGAAGCCTCAATATGATTTTTGGAGACCTATCCATAGATACCCCACACGTATAGGTTAGATGAAAAAAATTTTTTTTTGTTTCAGTTGTACCTATGGGGACCCCTAAAATTTTTAATAATTTTTCCATTTTTGCATCAAAATCTTAATGCGGTTCACAGAATACATCTACTTACCAAGTTTCAATAATCTAGCTCTAACAGTTTCGGAGAAAAGTGGCTGTGACATACGGACGGACGGACAGACAGACAGACAGACAGACAGACAGACATGACGAATCTATAAGGGTTCCTTTTTTGCCATTTTGGCTACGGAACCCTAAAAAATTCATTAAAATAATCTTTCTTCTTTTTAAATTATTCTCCTTTTTTAACGCAACAACTTTTTTGTCCAATCCAGTCTTCCTCTAATTACTAAACGGCATTCTCATGATATAGGCTAACGAAATATCTACAGCTCGATGACATCCGTTGCATCAAAATTCATTTATCGAGCGGGATCTGTACATTTTTCCAGGATCTTTTATCTATATCCTTTCCCGGGACTCAAAGTATTACCATACCTCAGTAAATTAGGTTTAGCTGTTTGGGCGTGAAGAAGTATCAGGTAACAGATAGATACACTGCCGCATCTATATAATTATAGACAATGGATTTTCAATTGTGTTAGTAACGCTTAAACTCGAAAACGGCTGAACGGATTGGGCTAATTTTAGTCTCAACTCTCAAAATATTCGTAGAAGTCCAGGGAAGGTTTTAATGTGACACGAAGTTCACCGGGACAGCGAGTATCTAGCTCACTCGGCAAAAATAATTTATATGGCAAAACAACCTTTTGCCATATAAATTATTTTAGTATTAATATAAGAAGTACTTACATAAAAAATCTATTCTCAGGCCTAACAAATATACATACAAAATTTTATTAAAATCGATTGAGCCGTTTTGGCGAAGGTCACGCACAAACACTGTGAGAATAGAATTTTATATATTACAAAGTATGGATGAAAGATGTCTGAAAATGGAAGGATCATTACAGCTTCAACAAATTTATTCGTCCCGTGTGCTCGCGGCCTTATGTAACAGCTTGAAGTCACGAAACAATTTAGGAAACTCATTCCGTACAACACGTATCATTACCACCTAACACTCGCTGAAATGAATTGTTGCTTTTATTTTGTTTTATAACTTCAAGTATATGACCTTCTTAATCATGATTGTCTGATGTATTTCAAAACACAAAAGTCTTGTTTGTAAAAATACCTACCTTATATCTTTTTTTATTCTAAATTTTTATAAAATAGAATCCTAAATTAAGTAACAGAAATTAAGAAATCTGAAAACATTAGAATTCAATATTAATTTAGGAACCGAAATTCAGAATCCTGATCGTAGAATTAAGAATTGTAAGTTAAAGATTCTAAATTCAGAATCCTAAATTCGGGAACCTTAAAACGAATTTTGGATCCTAAATTGAGAATCCTTAATTTAGGATTCTTAATTCAAGATTCTTAATTTAGTAATCTTATAGGATGCTAAATTCATCAAAATTAAAAACTAATGTAATAAAAATAACACTGTCTTTTGTATTCGGTTTTCTATTGTAGTCGGTGATAAAAAATATTTAACTAAAACCACCCCTATAAAATAACTTTGTACGACAATATTTACTATGTTGCATTTTAGAAATTAGTGCACTTACATTAATGCTATCAAACATTAAATTACAAAGTTAAACAATATACAAAGCATTAAACAACATGACATTACATTTGCGGCAAAGCACTCAACAGTCTACATGCATTTTCGTAGAATATATACTGCAATATAGTTCGTTCATAACGTATTTACCTGAGTTTCAACGTGTGAATCTTAAGTCGTCTACATAAGGGTCATTCCAAAGCTAAATAAAGTCTGAACAGAAAGTTCGTCCAATATTATTTTACCTCGGATTCTCAAGAAGGGAACCGTTATCTCGACAACATAAGGGTCATTTTAGAGGTGAGGTGAAAATACATACGTACAGAAACACACGTTCAGGCTTTTACGTACCGTTTTCTTTTATTGGACGCTCCACAATTCCACACCTAATCCTTTAAGTGCTCCTCGTATTTACATTGTTTTAGACGACTTAACTAAGATATTTTAATTGCTTATAATTACATTGTTGAGAGCTATCTTAGTTTTTTTTTTTTTCTTTATTAATATAAAGGGATTTTTGTACAAAAAGACGATGTCAATCCCATCGTACCTTATGCTAAATATGACAACACTTACAATAAATCTGACTTATAGTTAAAATTATATAGCATTCTAGCAGCCTCAGAAGAAGGCTCTGCTAGAATGCTATGAAATATGCCAATTACTTTTAATTAATTTAAAATTAAAAATCAGCTGTTCTCTTAAGATTGCGTTCCGGGAACATTCCATCAATCGGTGGTAGATATCATCCCGCACACCACATAGCTATCTTAGTTAATGACGGGTAATTTTCATTTTGTTAGGTTGGATTTATATGCATCTGGTTTGGCCGCTACATTGCACCGCGAGATCACAAGCAAATGTATAAAATGATTTATTTAAATAGCGGCGCGAACCCGTCATTTTCATAGAATACAGTAACTTGTGAACTCGCGATGTAGCCGCCAAACCGTGCGTTTCGTCGGACGCATATAAATCGAGCCTTAGGCCTTAAAGAGAAAAAAGTTTGGCTTTAAAGCTTCGACCAAACCTACGCGACCAAAGCGACTGCGAAGTGGGAGCGTCTGCAACGCGGGACGTTCGCGTCGGCAGAGCGGGAATAATCTATAATTTCGCACCGTATAGTTGCGCAGGTGTGCACACCAGTTTCGCGTTGCAGACGCTACTGTCCCGCGTCCCGCATTACTGGCGCGTAGGTTTGGCCGAAGCCTTAAACGACAAAATATAGTTAAAAATAAATCAATTCCTAAATTTTATGTTGCTTCTTGTTCAGTAAACTGCATGGCTTTAGTTATAGCTTAAACTAATAATACTAAATCAACATTGATACGAATACAAAAAGTTATGTAACTGGAAAACTGAGTAATCTGGATAATACTAAAAAAAAACAAAACAAAAAAAGAAAGAAATCCGTGTCATGGCGTAAGTGAGTGGCAGATGTCTGACTACAGTTGGTCCTGCCTGTATATTTCCCTTGAGGTGTTCCTTATTGTCCAATCTACTTCTTTCACTTAATGTGTAAGGGTCAGGTCACAACGAAAAGTAAAGCAGCGCTAGGCTTATAAGCAGTGTATCGATATGAATAATGCAATGGGCAGTATATGCGGAACCTAAAGGTAACTAAAGACTGTCCAAAATGCTAGAAGCTATTTTCTAGAACTGCTAACGCCCGCAAGAAATTCATCCCATTTTCTCAAAATCTTACTTAGCGGAATATAATATTTTGTGAAGGACTTTAATTAAAATGGCCGTACATAATTTAGCTGGAGTCTTAACGACGTTATTACTGGAGCCCCGAGAAACTACGTCAAAACCGAGTGGTCATCAAAGTACGTTCATTTCGCAGGTTATTACGGGCGATCTTCGTTTTAACCGGGCTTCGTGACAGTGACGCATGTTCTAATTTAATCGTCCGCAGACGATTCTCCACTATTTTTCTTTGTTTTTCCATGGGCGTAAGGCTTAGAGTCGCCTGGGGTGCAGCACGCGCGAAATTGTTCGAGTTTGTGTGGCACTCCAGTGGTTCTATTGTGCCCGTATAGAAAACCGCGCGCTCTTCAGCCGAGAGTTCTCTGCCCATGATCCTTAAAAAGCCGGATAAATTAATTTTCTTTTCGCTTAAATTTTTAATGTTTACCTTGTCATTTTGTTATTGTAAACACAAGATTGGACGATGATTCTCTGTGAATAGGCATTGGGATATTATTCTCTCATTTGTAATCGGCCATTTACAGAATATTTTTAAAGAACAAGGTACCTAGGTACTTTAAAAAATATATTGGAAAGGTTTAAAAAATAGTTTTCAATAAAGCGCGTAAACTGTAAAATCTGTTTGGATTTTTACTTACTTCTAAGCTTAAGCTCTGCCCTAAGTCACTTGATAGTTAAATGGTATTTCGATTTTATACAGTAACCCGGGACGAAACAAACCGCACTTGTATCTTGAGATGAGACGAAAATGTTTGGCAGATGTCGATATTTGCGCTAGCGTTTTGTGATAGGAGATCACACATCTTGTTTGTGTTTGAAACTTGCATTGATACGCAGTCTGCTAAAACCACTAACCTAATCGTTTATCCTTTATGAGTGAAACTTAATTTACTTGAACTCTCTACTCGTCTCTTACTCTATCTTTCGCTTTTGTTGTCAAACAAAATCTGGGTTGATAAGAAAATAATTTCTTACGTAATGATATTTTCATTATATTGTAGACGATCAACTATTTATTTATTAATTTTAAAAGGTTAACAATTAGCGCCTAAATCCCTTTGCTTTTTTTCTAACTGAGTTTTCTTATTAGTTGATACCTCCGCTAATAAAGCAAGGCTTTAACCAAGTGAAACTGTCGGAATTTTCACTCAGATTATTGTTCACGGAATAATTTAAGGCAATGATGATCATGATAAAATTCATTAGACACGTCACGCGCTGGTCACGTGACATATTTTCCACAAACGGCCGTACGTGCGCTCATCTACATGCACAGTGTAATGCAGATCCAGAGCAAACATCTAGCTCACATGCCGTACCCCCAAATTGTTTTCATTTCATCATGCTTTAGTTTATTTGCTAAGCTTCCTAATTTAAATGGAATATACGAGTATTATGGTCTATGTTTAACCTATTTATTACTAAATTTTAGGAAACATTTCTATTTTTAAATGCTTAAAGTATTTTGGTGACTGTAAATAAAATGTTCGCGGCATTATGCATTTCAAAAATTTTTGCAGCGTTTGTGAAATTATAGTAGCATTTAGTTTCTTATTTAAACTAATAAAACTAACGCTTCTCTTTTCTTTGTTCGCAGATTTCCGGGTGCTCTTCTGTCTGCATGAGCTAATGAAATTCAAAAGACATTAACTAAAGTATTTTGTACATTAACAAAGAAACTTGGAAACTTTACTAAAGTGCTATCGTGTTAGTGACAGTGCAAGTGTGACAAAATGAGCAAACAATGTGATGAGTGTAGATAGCGCGCTTTTTTGTTGAAGAAACGCGCGTATGTGCGTGCATATTATGCGAAACGCGCGATTGTGAAATCGTATATGGATCACGAGTTTATGCTTGTGTGCGTATGCGCGTTGCGTTTATGCTAGTGTGAGTTTGTGGACCGCGCGTATGTGTTAGTGCATAATATGATCACGCGCTGCTAGCGTGCCAATGCTTGCGCGCTGTTAGCGTGCGTATGATCGCGCGTTTTGCGCTTCTGTGAGCGCGTTTAGCGGAGGGGGCGTTTGGAGTTAAGCTGGGTGCACAACACGGCGTCGGTGGAGGCTCGAGCGGGTGCGGGCGAGTCGGACCCCGAGCCGCCGCCCGCGCCCGACGCGGAGGCGCCGGCCCGCCGCCGCCGCCCCCGCCCGCTCTACCGCCGGCTCTTCCACTACGTCCGCACCGCGTGGACCGGGGTCAAATTTGCCCTAGGTAACTTTTTTAAATTTACAGTTATAAATAAGAAGTAATCGACATCCATGTAGCGTTGTTCGTTTAACTTTAGTTTTTTACTATTAATAATATTTTTTTAATCACTTTGACGAGCAACCTTCTTGAAAATTCCTATCATGATCGCGATATAAAAAAATCTTTAAAATAATAACTAAGCTTCTAAAACCAAATTGTTTTAAAAGATGATAAATATAAAGAATGTCGATTATTACTTTTCCATTTTGTACATTTTTAATTTATCAACCGTTTTCAGCTCATTCTTATAATACTGTTATATTATATATCAAATCACAACGATACGCCATATTCTGATTTCTTGCTGAACACATTAGAAACTAAAAAAAAAATTTCATTATTTGACCACATTTACATACGAAAATAAGAATAATATTATGCTATAGTAAGGATTATTATAATTAATAACAACAGAAAATGCCCATTTCTCAGAACAAAGCAGCAATTTCGTTGTTTCAAAGAAAATATTTTTACGTTTCACTGTGAAATTATTTTAATTCGACGTTGCAGCTTGTTATATTTTCAACTGATTCCAAAAGCCTTAATAAGGAGTCGTGCAATCGTATTCATTTTCATATTGGTTTAATTTAATATTGCTCGGTGTTTTAATTAAATTCATAATTATTTATTTAAAATGATATGAAGGTGACTTTTCCGTATTGCAAAAGTTAATATTTGCTGTTGATTTTCTGTAGTATAACTATCATTATCATTATACTTACTTTTAAATGAACGGTGTTATTATATAAAAAATGTATTTGTAGGTATTTTGGAAATTTTAGATAAATAGGTATTTACAATATAATTTTATGTTTTAAGGGCCTGTTTCACCACTTCCTGATAAAGTGCCAAATAGGCTATTCACAACTTTTTTGACAGACTCTCCATATTTCTCTTTCACGGTATTCTCGATCTGTCAAATTATTTGGTGGATAGCCTATTTGGCACTTAGCAGGAAGGGGTGAAACAGGCCCTAAGTGTATTAAAAACCTGTGACGAAAAATCATCGTCTTTACCAATGCACCATCAAAGAAATTGATTTGTAAGCAAATGTCAGACGTTTGTGATTTTATCGCGTTATGATATCATGCAAATAAAGTCAAATTCGGTCGCGATTTGTCGGCTGGGCTACACATATTAACCCGATCAAAGTACGTAGGTGCGCTATCTACCTGGTTCAATTTCAAACCGCAACGCGACGAGGCGAGGCGAGGCGTGGCGCTGTATAAATTTGTATGGATTTGACAGATCATTTCAATTGCGCGAGGTGGCATGTCAATCTGTCCAATTCATACAAATTTAGAAATGCATCTACGCGTCGCGTTGCGGTCTGAATCAACCCTTGGAATCAATTTCTCAGATAGTAGTATAGTAGCTACCACTTTCTGAAAAGAAACATTGTATGTTTTAGATAAATCGTAAAAAATAAAATTAAATACCTAATGCCATATCTCTCGTGTATAAAAGTCAAGTCATATCTATAAACTGGATGTAACTTCGTGAAATATCAATACAAAGTGTCCTTATAAAAGTTGTTTCGCGCACTCTCATAATAAGTAATTTTGTCAGATGAAATTTACAAGTGCGGGGAAGTTGGACCGAGACAAATTGTGTTTATCAGTACCTGCCTCAAGATAATATTTCACCAACTTAATTGCTAAATCGCTAAAAAGTTTCGACTTGTTTCTAAATAATGTTGTTTTGTGATAAAGAAAATCGCGTAGTCAAAATCGTTTTGTGCCTCGTCTCAATATTTATAGTATAGCTGCAACATTCAAAGCAGTAACAATAAAATAAAAACCAAGGATATTATATAGATGGGTCGTCTGACATATCAATTTATAAAAGCGGTTTACATTTTATTGAGTGCGAAATAAAAAAATATGCATCCTATGTACACGACAGTTATTAGTTGTAGGAAAATTTTAAAACGAAACGAACAACAAAATCATTTATTATATTTATTGAGGTGGAATATCGATTTGGCAAGACTCCATCTTTGTTTGAGATCCGCGAGTATAATCGTTTGTGACAAGTGTAACAAATCGTTCGCTACAGCGATTAACGATTTATAAGAGAGCTCAGCACATTGATAATATACTAATAGTTATTTTTATTCTAAATACGTCCTTAAATTGTATTTGAAACAAAGCCAAAATGAAGCGCGACGAAATTATTGGCGCATAGAAAACATTTCAGTTGTGCGTTCGGTTCAAACAAAACAACAGCAAACAAATAAGTGTCAGAAATAAATTACTGACAGTGTTAAAAGTTGTAATCACGGCGCTCAATTCGAAACAACAGTGTGTTGATTTGAGACCTTTAAACGTTCCAGTAGTTACAACTTGCAAAAATGTGAGCGTAGAAGTGAACGTAACGAGTGATTTCAATACAAACAAAACACAAAATCCAGGCAAACGGAAACCGGATAGAATTGAAAAGAAAAAAGTTAGATTCACTGAAGAGAAATTAACTACAGACAAGATTTCGCTGGGACAACGTTTCGCCGACTTTCTCACTACAGTTTGGAAATATTTCCACACTCCCCGTAAACTCAGATTCAGTAAGTACAGTTATATTTCGTGTAGAGACATTTCCAGTAAGTTTCGCTATATTTTCGGTAGACAGTTTCAGTAAGTATCCCAATATTTTTTGTAAAGACACTTTCGGTTTTGCTATATTTTCGATAAATCTAGCTTTAGTAAGTATCCCAGTCAATTTCAATGTATTATTTAGTAAAGTAATATACTTTTTTTTCTACACAGAAAACAATTATTTTAATTTTGCCTCTGTCCCTTTGGTGGATTGGTAGAAAATGTGTTTTACATTTTACATTATACATTATTGTCTGCTATTGTATATTGTGCATAAAGTGAAAAAAATCGGCTAAGTTGGAGTCGGAATCGCGCACGAAGGGTTCCGTACCAGTGTAGAGCAAAATAATTAGGCCATAAATTGTGTTTTTTGTATGGGAGCCCCCCTTATTTTTTAATTTTATTTTAATATTATTATTAAATATTAAAGTACACATATGACTAAGAATTTTGTGAAAAATTCAAGTACCTACCTGTTGCCATTTTTGATATAGAGCAAAAATGCCAAAAAAATCACGTTTGTTGTATGGGAGGAGGGAGGGAATATTAAATATTCATTTTATTTTATTTTTAGTATTTGTTGTTATAGCGGCAGCAGATATACATAATCTGTGAAAATATCAAATCTCTAGCTATTACCGTTCTTGAGCTACAGCCTGGAGACAGCAAAAAAGGCCAAAAAATCACGTTTGTTGTATGGGAGCCCCCCTTAAATATTTATTTTATTTTATTTTTAGTATTTGTTGTTATAGTGGCAACAGATATACATAATCTGTGAAAATATCAAATCTCTAGCTATTACCGTTCTTGAGTTACAGCCTGGAGACAGACAGACAGACAGACAGACAGACAGACAGACGGACAGACGGACAGACGGACAGACAACGAAGTCTTAGTAATAGGGTCCCGTTTTAACCCTTTGGGTACGGAACCCTAAAAAAGACTAAATAAATAAAGTTGTTGTTATAAGTACTGTAAAATTATCTGTAGACGTAAAGTTTATCTGTATTTTCGTTAAATCCAGCTTCAGTAAATATCCCTATTCTGTTCAGACAGTTTCCATATTGGTTAAAGTGGATTTCAGTAATATTTTCCAGTCCCCGTAGGTTTCAGTAACTTTGCACGTTTATTTCAGGCGACGGTTCAGTTTGGTGAACAATATTTCACACAACGCTAGCCGCGTTACTCACGGTCCGCGTGAATATTTTTAATAGCCCTCCAATTTACTATATCTAATTTATTAACGGTTATACAGAGTGTAACAAAATAAAGTGATGATACCACAGAAATAAATCAAGATAGAACCGGCTAAGCGGGTGGAGTACGCGTGTTTCAAACTTGCACAAGTGGGCAAAATTCGTTGAACGTTTAGTCAGTCAGCGCGCACGTCTCGACTTGATTACACCGGAGGAGTTGTGCAAAAATGCCTCATTGTGCAGTGTCTAATTGTAAAAACAGAAGTACGAAAGTAAATCGGTTAAAATGAGGTATTTCTTTCCACGGGTAAGTTATTTGTTCTAACTAAAAGCAAAGCAAAAATTGACACGCGCGATTCCTTAGCAACGGACGCGTGTGGCCGTTCTATCTTGATTTATTTCTGTGGATGATACTTTAGGGCTGTATGAGATCCCTACATAGAGTTAGTTCACTGTAAAGGTAGCAATGCTGAAATAATTTTTTCACTCTTGTATGGGCAAACTCATGACGCTGGGGGGGCTTGCTTATACAATTCACAAAACAATAATTTTTTCCTTCAGCGCTACTACTTTTAAAGTCAATTCTAGACAGGGGACTTATACACACCCTAAAATGTTATCATTTTGATATTATTATTACACCCTGTATATTAAACATGTATTTGTTCTTGTGCATAGTATTATTTTCTTAACCGCGTTTTAATGATTAATGGAACCCTTATCCATCGCATTTTATGTAGTTTAATGCGCCTCCGTGATCCAGTGGTCTAGAGCGTCGCTCTTGACTCGGAGGTCGTAGGTTGGATTCCTGCGTTGGAAACATGTTATTTCCAAGTTCGGTTAGGACAATGCAGACTGATCACCCGATTGTATGACAATTAGTAAGATGATCCATGCGTCAGATGGGCATGTAAAAAGTCGGTCGCGCCTGATCTCTCGCTGGTCATGTCGGTCTTCGGTCCCACTGGGTTATGAGAGTAAAGGAATAGAGAGTACTCATGTATACTGCGCACACACCTGGTCACTATAAAATTACTCCTGCGTACCTGGCCTGGTTTCAATGAAACCGGCCACCGTCACCGCAAACCGGTGTGGGGAGTATTATTAGCTAAATGCAAAATTATTCTGCTCTCTTTAAGACATAGATATATTTTTTTTTATAAAATAAGGGGGCAAACGAGCAAACGGGTCACCTGATGGAAATCAACTTCCGTCGCCCATGGACACTCGCAGCATCAGTAGAGCTGCAGGTGCGTTGCCGGCCTTTTAAGAGGGAATAAGGGAGGGTAGGGATGGGAAGGGAAGGGTTTAGGGTAGGGGATTGGGCCTCCGGTAAACTCACTCACTCGGCGAAACACAGCGCAAGCGCTGTTTCACGCCGGTTTTCTGTGAGGACGTGGTATTTCTCCGGTCGAGCCGGCCCATTCGTGCCGAAGCATGGCTCTCCCACGTCAATAACTCCCATATCAGTTATAACTAGAAATAATTGCGGTAAAATTAGTATGTAGTTTATTAGTACAAGTCTAGTATTTAGCAAAGGCCTGTTAGCGAACTTCAAGTTATAATATCGGTGAAATAGTTGAAGCAACAATTTGTAACTGACGAGCGAACGCGATCGCGTCTAACTTCGCGTCCCAAAACTAATGAAATTTTCAGTTCGAGCTATCGATTAGTCAACATCAAAGTTTGTTGATTCGAATCGAGAATTTTCGGTCGATATCTATCGAATAGCTACGGAATATTTATATGCATGATGCGAGCTGAATTTATTTTTAAGAATAATATAATGATACAAATATACATCATCTGAGTCAAATTAACTAGAAAGCTACCATTATATAATCGCATTTTATAAAGCAAATTTTTTAAAGAACTTTTATTTATTACACCAGAATATTTGAATTATATTTTTATCACAACCCCTTTTAACAACTTTTCAAACTTTTTCAATCATCCCAACTCATAACGTAAATATAATATTACTCATAATTCAATTATCTCTTAAAATAATGAACGTGAAAATTGTATAAACCAACAATAATAATAATTACAATTCTCACGAAACAAAAAACTCAATCAAAAGTTTCTACCAGTGTCTGTTAAATTGATTCTAATTATAAATTATGGTTTATTAAATAAACATAATCATAACTTGCTTAAACAGCATCTGAAAATTAGTGAGAGCGGATGTGTGTAATTGTGTATGTTACTCTATCATGTTGTAACAGCTAAATGGATTCGGTGGTACACAGATAATAATAACAACAAATATGTAGTTTGAATCTACATAATATTATTATAATAATATTATACTTTGTAATCCGTTAAAACGTATAAGGTCGCCGGAATGTTGAAAATATCTTTAAATAAGTCTTATAATTTTTAACCGACTACTCTCTGGTGGAGAGAGAACTATTCGATAATTCGACAATGTGATGCATAATATTATACAGTCTATAAAAAGTGTCTAAATAAATATTAAAATATAAGTTTGAATGATATACAGTATAGATTCGTTTAATCGTAAGAGCAACCATGTATAGTGTATTATTTTTAATTACTTAGAAGAGCTAAAATAAAGATGAAGAATTATTTTAGCTCTTGTATAGTATTTAGGTCGAAAGTCTTATAACGCAAAGACCACATTTAGATCTATACATTTAAAAGTCTAACCACGATCCAAATCACAAAATTTTCATTCAAAAATTCACAATGTTTTGTGACTTATTTCTCGGTTTTGCTGTATAATGTCACACGCCATCACATCAATCTCTGTTGCGTCTGATCACTGTCGGTGCAGCTCGATCTGCTAATCCGGCTAATCGACAAGCATTCGCTACAAGCTGTATGTCCTACATGCTCTGTTAACTACCCCGGATAGCCATCCATCTTAGTAGGACATAATACCTCAGTAGGACATGAGTTCCGATAAGTAAACAAGACAGAAGAAGTATTTATTTTAGACAATTTACAAAAAAGAAAGTTCTGTGTTTTTATAATATTAATTATGTTCTCATAATTATTATAATTTAAGTCTTTTTAAACAATCATTCTTCTTGCTGGACTGATTGCAACCAGACCTTGTACAAAAAGGTAGAGCTGTCTAATCGTATAGATTCTCATTCAAATCCATTCAGTAATTTAGGCGTCAAAAACTAATAAACAAACTCTCGTTTATCATTGTTGATGCAAAAGTAAAAGCTGATGTTGGCATTGTACTTGGAGCAAACATATTAATATAACATTACGTGAAATAAAATTTGTAACGATTTTGTTTCGCTTCAATACGTATTGATATATTTCTGAGCTTTGAGATTTTATTATCGAGTCCATCAGAGCCCATTCATGTATAATAGCGTAAAAGATTACTGAGATAATAATATTATGTATCGAATATTCGATGTGACAAATTGACAATGTAACAAAAACTTTAACCATATGCGCAAAATGCATAATAACGTTTACATTTCTTAAACTTACTAGAGCACCTAGTGAACTTCGTATCACTTTTCTCTTATCTTAAAATAAACTTTCCCTAAGCTTAGATGAACATTTCAATACTAAAATTAGCTAAATCCTTTCAGCAGTTCTCGAGTTATAGAGTAACAACATTTAAATTTTATTTAAATTAGCATCTTATTATTATTATGGTTTTTCAAATATCAAAGGCATAGGATTGACACATAGATAATCGCAGTCCATTGAACTAGAAACTTTCCTACAAGTGTTCATATTTATAAGATGTAGGCATCAACTGAGTTTTTTTTATATTCCACCCCAAGGGGGCTAAGTCCAGTCCAATACTACTCTAACGGGCGAAAAGCTAGGAGTAGTTGATAATCCAAAAATATATTTGAAGACAGAGTAAACACGTGAATCAAACATCCATGCTAATACTGATGATTATTGTAAATGCGAAAGTGTGTCTGTCTGTTACCTTTCGTACCCAAACCGCTGAACTGATTTGGCTGAAATTTGGTGTAGATATATTTTGAGTCCCAGGAAAGGACATAGGATAATTTTATCCTAGCAAAAAGTACTGTTCCCGCGCGATAAAATTTTGGCGCAACGGAGTTGAAGGCGTCATCTAGTATATTTATTAGGCAATAACAAAATAGGCAACTCTTTGTTCCGCTATTAATGAAACTGTAGACGTGTTGTGTGGTGTGGTGTGTGTGGTGTTGTGGTTTGGCGTGTTGAGCTCGGAATAGACGTGTTTACGAACGTCCGCGGCGCGCATCACACTCGCGTTGAATACACCTTAAATTCATCAAGCACTAATATGTTATGAGATAATATTCGTGGAGTCGCTCCGTCAGACCGTCGACCTATGTTTTTTTTTATTAAAACTTGTATACAGGCTGTAACAAAACTAAGTGATAATGTATTGTAAATGACCATGTATTATCATTTATCATCGATGCGCGTTTGCACTTTGCGTCAAGGACGAGACCTGGTCAAAAATAATGAGACGGAGGTAGCGCAAGCGCAGTACTACCCCTTTTTTTCAACCACGTGGTGAAAATGTACGCCCCAAATCTGCTACAAGAGTAGTTTTGTATTTTTCCAGCTTTCCATCTTGCTAAAAATCTTAAACATGGATATGCCATAGCATATCGAGGCATAAAGCGTAGTCAAGTTAATGACTCTACTATAAAATAATTTTCACTTAGAAATGACGAATCAACCCTCAAGTTTAAGGTATGGCATGACATAGATGACTTTCAAGTAAATATACACGTCATGTCAAATATAGTTTTGACAAATAAAAGTGACTTATTTCGAGTAACCATGTAACATATTTTAATTTTGTTTCGAATAATTATAAGCCACTCCACACATCTCGTTGTGCGATTACCTGACTCCTGTATGGACTATGCGTTTACCAGTTTATTCCCGGCACCGCACAATACAAAATTGTTCGGCTGAACATGTCTGTGAATATCGACATGGATACTTTCTCCTTCAAGAAGAATTTGCGACGACGAACTTTGAATACTATCAAATCGGCTGTTACCGCGCTAAAACAGATTGCCAGTAAGTCTTAAATGATGATAATTCTTGTAACAGTACCCCATTATTTTGAATGTCCTACTATTAACTATAACTACTATTTATATTTACTGCTATTGGTTAACCAGTGCTTGTTAATATATCCCAAATAAGAAGAACTAGACAAAATACATATAAAATATGTTATCCCACAAACAACCAATAAAATGTTTACCTTAAACCAGATCTGTAGTGTGCCTTAGCGTGGGCCCAAAAAAAAATAATTTTTAATACATAAAATAATCATTTTCGAATATACAAAATTATGTAATGCATATATTTTATTCTACAATATTGGGACACTGACAGTACCTTGACACGGAAACGTAAAATTTCTAACTACTCTACACCGTCGTTGTTAATTTTCTGACTCTACACCAGTCTAAAGGGGGGGTGGCGGAACCCAGAAAAATGAGGGCGTTGTGTAGACGCTTTGTGGTTGATTTATTAATTCATCTGGATGAATTTTAAATTGAACAATGGGGGGCGCTACAACATAGTTAAATTTTTGTTCTCAAAGTTGGCAGTGGACAAAATAAGTTTGGGAAACCCTGCTCTACACCATCGTCCTTCAATTATTTATTTTATAAAATTTTCTTACATATAACTTGATTATCCCACAAGTGTGATTAAAAATATTCAATGATACTCTCAACAAGGATATTGTTCAAAAAGCTATTTCGCTCCTATTATATTAAAGGCGGCGTCAGCATAATGTAGACGTCATTCAACGTGACAACGTGACACTCAGCCCGTCACTTCAACTTTCACGCCCTCATAATTAAGTTTGATGAACACCCAAACTCCAAATTTTATCGAATCCCGCTTATTTTTAATGGACTCCGCATAAATTATGATGTACAAAAGAATCTTGAATTGTCCTTCAGCGATATTGAAAGTCCTTGATTCTGAATTACTTTATTTGACAGCGATACAAGTTTTCTGGTTTTCTGTTATGTTTGACGCGTCTTAATCCTCCTAGATTGTACAATGACTAACTGCAGCTGGGCTAAAGCCCGTCACAGACTTAGCTATAATATATATTAATATACCGTGAAACTACACTGAAACCAGAAATATATATTATAGCTGAGTGTGCGGTCACGCGAAAATTAGTATAGAAAATATATAGTAATATGCCTAGCTATAAAAATATTAATATATGTTATAGCGAAGTCTGTGACGGCCTTAAAACCTCCTTCTTTTCTTCGACACGATTTTGTGATGTGTTTCGATACTCTTTGTCAAACGCATCTATTTCGTCGCGTTTTGGGAAACCGAACGGTTTTATTAAATGTTTCATTAATCAAACTTTTCCATAATTTCTCGATACGCTGGTATAATGTAGAAGACATTATCTTGCTCGTTATTTCCACCATAATATAAAACATTTCAAAAGAGTAGATACGATTATTTATTTAAAAATAAGCGAAATAAAAACGGACTGATTGATGTACAGAAATTAATAAAAACCACGAATGTTGTAGCTCAAACAAGTAACCAATTCCATGTATCGTATTGATATATGTTATGCCTACGGCAGACATGAAAATTGGCTAGCGTTTTGATTTTTTGAAATACAGTTTTCACAAATAAACTTTTTGCCCTAAAAGTTGTTTATTTTTTTATTAATTTTTTTACCATAACAAGATGCATTGGAATGCTCATATTAATTATCATTATAATGTTCGAATATTATGTATAATTAGGGGTGCTCCATCATAGGGAACATCGACGTGTGATGACATGTCAATGTTCCCTATAAAGGCAAGCCCTTAATTATTTGTACTTATCACCTACTTATACAAAAACGCAATAATAGTGATATTGGATATTCTTCACAAACGTGCGCGAAATGATTTTGCAACACTGAACGTTTCCTAAAATATTCACGAAACATTAATCTTAATATCAAATGGGAAAATTCCACACAAACAACAAGCACACTCAATGAGAGCTAAAATATTTCACAACGATATTTCATTTTTATTAAAATGGTAAATTGCCAAAGCATGTTATGTTTTTGGTCTTTTTGTGTCAGCCTTTGATTATTTTAAAACCAATTCGGGCGTTACTAGAAAGTAGAAACCGTTATTGACGGTTTTCGGCTCCTAAAACTTTTTCATTGATATATTTTATACTAGACCTTAAATAAATAAATTGAAAAAAAAATGTAGTTTTTGATTTTTGGCGAAATACTTTGCCCCAAAGTTTTTATTATAAAATACTAGCTGTCCCGGTAAATGTTGTTTTGCCATTTAAAGTATTTCTACTTCATCAGTTAATTCAAAATCCTATCCTTTGTCCTCTAAGAGGAGTGGGGGGAAAATTTTTATACATTAATGTTAAGTTGGAAAAAACAGTTAATAATATGAAGTAAGTCCATCCAAGAAAAAAGTACCCCCTGCTTATTATTTTTTGAATATCTTTGATGTACAGAATTTTTATTTCTACAGTTTTATTATATTTATAGATACTTAGATTCAGTGATATTAATGTATATTAAACTTAGATGTAATGGCTATCATTTGGTTACGTGAGAAATATACATGTGCCTGTATTTTCACCGTCACGCAACAAAATTAGTAATAGCTCCCACATACGACAAGGCCGATCGTTCTATTCGGATTGATTGTAGGTCGACCTGAACGGACTCGTGCATACATACGGGAATGTCTATTCAGAGAATTTGATTCCTAGGCAGATGGCGGACCTTCGTAAGTTGGTCGCGTAACGTCAAACCTAGCCGGTCAGATCACGACTAGTATTGAATTTACATATCCCGACCAAATGAAGTAGGTACATCATCTGCCTAGGATCAATTACTTCGATATAACAAAACGTAATTTCGTATTTTGCTATCTTTTGAAAATACTTTCTCTCACTCCTATTTGCTTCTCATTAATTTCCTTGCTTTTTCCCAAGACAGCTTTAGAATGTCCCGCAGGCTCCCTGAAATGATATCAATAGTTTTTCTTAGTTGGGTACCGCTGTCAATCCTGGCGAAGATACAGTGGTGGGAATGTGTAGTGTCCAAAGTCCCTTTAAAAAAATATGTGATTGTTGCTTACCTGTCACAAAATACTAGTCGCTCGGGCGGTCAGGTCGGACTGCGACTGAATCGTTTGGCCACCCCGTGTGCGGAGACCTTTAACAAAACAATTCTTAATCCATGTGTAATATAATTAAAACGTAGCTCGCGGCGCTTATCGAGCGAGCAAATAACCCAGAATCGAGTCGACGACGAGAACTCGAGAACTCGACAATCGAGTTTAACTTTCTGCTAAACAATTACATAAATATTCATTGTGCATGACGTTTGCCGTGCTAATTTGAATGATTTATTTGGTAAACATAAGGGTGTGCATTGACGGTACGGCCATCCAACCATAAAGGTACGAGTTGGAAGCCGGCTACATGAAGTTGCAGCAGACGACGTGTCGTCGCGTCACTACTGTTTCTATGTAACTATATTTCGCCCGCTGCATGTCGCCCGCTGCCAACCGTCACCTTTATTGCGCATACAGACGTTTTCCGTATTCAATTTTCGAATGCATGGAATCTGGTAGAAAATACTTTAACCGACGCAGACGATCGCTTTTTTCGAACGGGACGAATTCCACCTGTACGCTTCAAGTGCAAACCAGCGCATTCATGCTGAAGAAAAACGAATGTTTGCGCTATCACGGAATTTCAAATCGGAATTCAAATCATTGAAAACGTGTCAATGCGGCCAGCCTTTTTAAATCATGTAACTAGTGTTTTTGTAGGTCGTTTTACGTACGTACGATCAAGTACACAATATCGTAATACACAATTTTTACACTTTATAATTAACTGGACTGATCAACTATAATTATAAGAGCGACCGCAGACTTACAATTTCAAGTTGTACAACTACAGTCTGTCAAGAAAGTAATGACAGGCGGGAAAATTTTCTAAACGTAATCACGCTTAAAAGGTGTATTGTTTTCTTTGTATTTTTACTGAGAACGCTTATTACATTTTAAATATTGTCACCTTGCACATTTTTATCTCGAATTAATAAAGTTCTCATATTACATTTTTCATTTAAAAATTGTAGTTGACTGTAGTTGTACAACTTGAAATTGTAAGTCTGCGGTCGCTCTAAGTCTACAGCCAGCAGACGTAGAGCTCACAGAGTTGCATTTTAATTAATGGTGGCCTTTATCATTTCAGTTTTAAAAATATTAACGTTTGAAATGAATATTTTTTAATCCTATCTTAGTAAATTCCCGCAGCTTAAGAGAAACACTTGTGCTAAATTTGAAGATTTTTCTAGCTGGTTCGATGATCGGTCTGTGCGTTATTGTAAGGCTCTCATAATTAAAGACGTGCAAGAGCCAAGAACCAAATAACATTTTATGACATATTAGGAACAGTTACTCATCTTTGTCCTTATAATTTAAACAAAACTTGTGACTTACCTACAATCATATTATGATGGCTCTATATCTGGCTTTACATAAAATCCATATTTTTTATTTCAAATCAATTTCCCTGCCTAAAAGCCTCCATTTATGGAAAAAACGGCAATTTTTTTTCTGTTACTTGCTTCTTCCACTCATGTCTTCAATTGTAAAAGGAACCTAACAGATTAATTCATAATTTGATAGACATAACTGCATTACAAGAAAGTTTGTACCCGTGTCGGCAATTAGGCGTCCCACAAGGCTCCACAATTATCCTAATATGGACGAACATAATTCCAGTACAAAGATAGATTAATTGGAATAATTAATCTGGAACAGCCATTGCGGGCAATATGTGTGTGATTAGCGACGATTTGTTCACGCTAGCACTGTGGGGTTAAATGTTCAATCACTAAATTGCATTGCTACATAATTTGAGATAATAGATGATGAAATAAGGTGATGACTATAGTTGAATTGTCATTTTAGAAATATTCTAAACTGTTAAAATAGTAAAATTATGTCTTATTAAAATCGGTTCGATGAAATTTAAAAATATCTTCTTCATGACTAAAAAACAACTCAACGGTAGTGCCGGCAGAAATTAAAACAAAACCAATCTATTTCGCTATAATTTTTATCAAAATCCAACCAGTTGTGTTTTTCGGGTTCAGTTGGGCTGACTACATCTCAATGGCTGACATACATTTGCTCTGCGTGGTAGAAAGAGAGGAGGATATAACTTCCTCCACTACACTGCGCCCGCAGTCTACTCCTTCCTTCTTTCGCGATCACTTGGCCTGACGCGAATCAACATTTTTAAAACTTGGTTCCCGAATTTCGGACACTATAAAACCGGCGTAAAAAACTCGAACGTGGTTTCTTCTGTTTCTTTGACAGTGTAAAAATATGTTTGGTATAATCAGGAATCAAACAATCGCAACATGTTGAAATATTCAAGGCAAGTATCTACGATCACACTACTAATAACGGTAGGCCAGTCACTTAGAGCCGTGCTCTGAATTCACAACAGCCTCACAGGGCTGCCAGGCGTTAAACCGGACATTGCGTTCGGTTAAAGCCGGACATAATAATATTTTCATTGTGTGTACGGCCAAAAGAAAGTCCAGCAGCCAGCTTTTGTAGAGCTTCGCATCTACTTATACGAAATCTTACTAATGCTAGAAGATTCTACATCGTTTTAGATAGATTTATGTACAAACGAGCTTTTGCCCGCGGCTTCGCTCGCGTTAAGAAGGATTATTATATGAAAACTTTCATCCTCTATTTTAACCACTTGGGGTTGGAATTTATAATTTTTTTTTCTTTTGGGCTGTGCGTTGATAGATCACCATATCAGTCAGTCACCTTTGAGTTTTACATAATATTATAAGTATAGATATTTTTCTACATTGTATCATTCGCGGAAGACCCAGAGACTTGAATGGCATGTAATACACACAAATTGCACAAACGTACACATAATAATTTCAAATACAAAAAATATTATTTTCTTTTCTTTTCTTTTATTTTTAGTATTAATTGTTGTCATAGCGGCAACAGAAATACACAATCTGTGAAATTTTCAGAAGTCTAGCTAAAGCGGTTTTTGAGATACAGCGTGGAGACAGATAGACGGACAGACGGAAAGACGGACAGACATCGAAGTCTCATTAATAGGGACCCGTTTTTACCCTTTGGGTACGGAACTCAAGTACATACATACTTAGATAATACGCGCTTTGTTGAGAAACTCCGGCAAAGTTGCCTGTTCGGCTATTAGGTTTGGCAATCTGGCAACCCTGCTATTAGATGAAATAAATAAAAGCCCCGACCCTTTTCTTACGTAAAAATGTTTTATTTTCCACACGATCTGTTTCTACAGCGGAGCCCGTAGTTATTGAAATTGCCTTTGGTTATCGTTTTAAATTGGAAATTATTACAATATGTTGCTTGCAACTTATAATAATTATCAATTATTATCAAAATATATTATCAAAAAAAGTTGTATGAAACGTTGCTCCCTATGTTTATTGGTACAACTTTCTGCGTCGATATTATGGTCTTATAGTTATGCATACTTTCGATAACATAATATGGATAATCCCTTTTTAGGGTTCCGTACCCAAAGGGTCAAAACGGGACCCTATTACTAAGACTTCGATGTCTGTCCGTCTGTCTGTCTGTCTGTATGTCTTGAGGCTGTAACTCAAGAACCGCTATAGCTAGAGTTCTGAAATTTTCACAGATTGTGTATTTCCGGTGCCGCTGTAACAACAAATACTAAAATAATAAGTAATAGTTAAAAAAACTAAAAACACGCTTTTTATATAAAGGGTTACAAACAAACATACAAACATACAAATTGAAAAATGGAATAATTATATCAAATTAGTGTATGGTCATCGGTCCTCGATAAATCCACAAAGTTTGAACGAAATCTAGCCGTTTAAAGTGGGTCAAAATCGCGCCCAAAGAAGTCGGTTACAAACATGTTACAAACAAATATACAGGTGAAGCTAATAAAAAGCGTATAAAAATGGAATAATTATATCAAATTAGTGTATTGTCATTGGTCCTCGATAAATCTACAAAGTTTGAACGAAATCTGGCCGTTTAAAGTGGGTCAAAATCGCGCCCGAAGAATTCGGTTACAAACATGTTACAAACAAATATGCAGGTGAAGCTAATAAAAAGCGTATAAAAATAAAATTAATATTTAAGGGGGGCTCCCATACAACAAACTTGATTTTTTTAGCCTTTTTTTCTCGTCATCAATAATGATAAGAGGTAAGCACTTGAAACTTTCACGAAGGCCTTAAATATAATTGTACTTTAATAATTAATAATAATATTTAAATAAAATAAAAAATTAAGGGGGCTCCCATACAAAAAACACAATTTTTGGCCTATTTTTGCTCTATAACGGTACGGAACCCTTCGTGCGCGAGTCCGACTCGCACTTGGCCGTTTTTTCTTTTGTCACGTCGTCACGCTCGATCGGGTGGACCGTTTCCAGCTTGAATTACTGATATAGAGAAGAACACTTGAAAGAAGGATATTTTATTGTATTAAATATTTTATTGCGTCAAATGCACAGTACTCTGTAGTACTCAAACCTTCAAGAAGTGAGCGTATTCCCTCTTAAAAAGCCGGCAACGCACCTGCAGCTCTTCTGATGTTGCAAGTGTCCATGGGCGACGGTAGTTGCTTACCATCAGGTGACCCGTTTGCTCGTTTGCCCCCTTAATTAATAAAAAAAAAGTTCTGCAACGTGTTTCAGTTTATTGCTCACGCAGTCACGGGAAACACCATGTTTCAGTTTACGATCAAGAATATAGAGTACCCTAACTTTATAAATGAAGCACTAATTGCCGCACTCAGAGACATTTAATGATGATTAAATTTCAATTTAATGAAGATTTTCACAGATAATATATTGTATGGGGCGTATGTCAAAATCTTCATTGATAATATTATAATATCTATGGACGCTTTACACCACGTCAGTCTGGCCCCGTGGTAAGTACCTGTTGGACTTGTGTTACAGGTCCAGACAATGGAAATATATTAAATATTTTTATGCAATACATATATTTAAGATTTTTATTATATGATACACATTACACATATTTAATACACATCAATGACCCAGGAACTTTGAAAACTTTTTGTTGCGACCCCCGGCTTGTGCTACCAACGCACTCGCCCACTGAGCCACAGAGGTTATAATTAGTAGTTTACTGTTAAATAATTAATATTCGTCTCGAGTGCGGCAGATATAGTCCTAAATATTGTACCTGACTACGCTTAAAGCCTTTATTCGAACGCAATAACGGGAATTCTCAGCTTTTTTCTCCTTTTCACAAAGCTGTTACCTATTAATGGGTCGGCACGGGACCAATTTCCAAACACCTCGCCTCGCACAGAACTTGACAACGAGTTTTCAATTCAACCATTTTCACGCTAAAACCGGTATCTGCGATGCTAAAATAAAATCAGAAGGAACCAAAAATACAATGAAAAGGGGAATGTAGAATAGAATATACTTTATTTTATGACTAGCTGTCCCGGCAAACGTTGTTTTGCCATTTAAAGTATATTTTCTACATCATCAGTTGATACATGTTTTACCCCCTCTTTTGTCCCCTAAGAGGGTGTGGGGGGGAAGGTCATACACCAGATGTTAAGTTGAAAAACACAGTTAATACCTTTTAATATGAAGTAAGTCCACTAAAGAAAAAAGTTGTATACAAAATCTGACCCCTCTTTGGTCCCCAGAGAGGGTTCAGAGGGGAGGGGGGGGAGGATTTTTATACACCAGATGTTGAGTTGGAAGAAGACAAATATAATATATCTGTGAAAACCGTATGCAAATCTGTGAAAACCGTATGCAAATCGGATCAGTAGTTTTCGTGTTAAAGAAAAAAGTTTGATACAAAATCTGACCCCCTCTTTTGTCCCCTTAGAGGGGTGGGGGGAAAAATTTTATACACCAGATGTTAAGTTGGAAGAAGATAAATATATCTGCGAAAACCACATTCAAATCGGATCAGTATTTTTCGTGTGATGCTGGAACAAACATACAGACAGACAGAAAGAGTGACAGACAGACAGACAGACAAAAAACTAACCACATTTTTGGCTTCTATAGCGATGTAGTGACAAAGGTGTAATTTCAGGTGTCATTTCATATCTTTTATGTACAGAATTTTCATTTCTACAACAGAATAGTCTTCCTCCCGCACGCGCTTTGGTGACGCCCACTATTGTAATATTTTAATTTCGCCATAATTTCAAAACCAAACGTCCAATTTTAATCATTCAAAGACCAAATATTATCTACATAAACTGTACTTAGTGATAAAATAATTTATTTTGATAAGGATTAATAGCGTGAGTAAAATATATCCATTTAAATGTAGTCCAAAAAAAATTCAGGATTTTTAAATAAATAAATGGTTATTGTGCCTCACTCGACATAGATAGGTATAGTGTGTCGCGGACTTTTTTGTAGATATTTATAAGATCTACAATTACTTAGAACATTTTATGGTTCTATCTTTTATAGTTTAGGCAGCGTACGCAAAATAAGTAACTTTTCTAGCTGATTTTTTACACCTTCCGTCCGAAAAACTCAAATATCTTACGGAACCCTACTTTTTTCCAAAATAAAATGTAGCCTATGTTCAGCAGAAATAATGTAAGATTCCAATAGCAAAAGAATTTTTCAAATCGGTCCAGTAGTTTCGGAGCCTATTCGACTCAAACAAACAAACAAACAAACAAACAAACAAAAAATCAAATCTTTCCTCTTTATAATAGTAGTGTAGAAAATGTTTTTAAAGGCATTTAACAATATTTACACATCTTTCGTGTATTTAGACAACCAAAACTGTGTACATAAAATAACAATATTATTTTGATATTAGTCCTCGTCACCAAGCAAAAACAAATTCCACTTTTGATTATCTATTTTCGATTCTCTACTATGTAGAGCTTACTTTTCTCTCTTTCTCACGAATGTGTACTTTCGCACTCAGAGACGAATATTTAATTGACCGTAATTTAATGAAGACTTGATATAAGCCCTATATGGGCCATACATATTATACATTGTCAAATGTATGACATGTATGTATACCTGTCAAATTCTTCATTAAATTGAACTTTAATCATCATCAAGGCAGAGACATATACAGACATCTGATTTTCGCAAGTATGCAATAACAGCGGTAACTTTTTATTTGTTATTGAAAGGACAAGACGTAGTGATAGATCAATAGCCGAATTAACATATTGTATCCTATGAACGGAATTTAATGTCGGGTAATATCAAAAATCTCATAAATAACTTCAGTACGAAATTAATTTGAGAACTTTAAAAACACTGTAGGTTTTCTATTTAACATAATATTCTCTAAAACTGTATAAATTTTGCATTTACTATTTCGTACAAGTTCTGGTCTGTAAACTTTCGTGAATTCTATTCGTTGGTCATACTCAGTTAATACTGGACTTTTCACATTTTAACCTTGATAATGTGAGACTTATTTAAACTGTAAAACGTTGCTAATGTAGTTTAATTTTCGTTAAAAATCATATATTTACATTTACTTACTAATATGGATATCTATTTCTATTAATATAACTAGATGCAACGTGCAATTGTGTTGCTCCTAAAATCGTTTATCCTATCCAATTATACCACAAATTACTAGCCTCCAGCTATAACTATTCAAATCGCATTGATTTTTCAAATAATTAACAATTGAACTATTTGTGTGGAATTTACATAACCTAATACTGTTGGAGTATAAGCTTTTGTAATGGCGTCCTAATCCGGGACGGTCTTGCCAACAATTTTAGGACGCATCTAAATATATTTAAAAACTCAAAGGTGACTGACTGACTGACAAGGTGATCTATCAACGCACAGCCCAAACCACAGGACGGATCGGGCTGAAATTTGGCATGCAGGTAGATGTTATGACGTAGGCGTCCGCTAAGAAAGGATTTTGGTCAATTCTACCCCCAAGGGGTTAAAATAGGGGATGAAAGTTTGTATATAATAATATTTCTTAACGCGAGCGAAGCCGCGGGCAATAGCTCGTTTCCAATAAGATACGTGCATGTAATGTCGGACCGCGGCAGTGGAACAGTCTCAATCATTCGTTAATACAGCGAAGTTTGTTCTTCGCTCTATAAGGGTGAAGCCAAACGAGCGTAATTTTGTGAGTCATGAGTCGCAGAATTTCGGTCGCGTAAATTATTTCATTACTTCATACTAATCATGACTTACAACCGAAATTCTGTCAACCGAACCGAACCGAAATTCTGCGACTCACAACTCACAAAATTACGCTCGTTTGGCTTGCGAGTAAACTAGATGTTGCCTGATGAAACCTTCAAGTGGCTTTCAGCAGATAAAAAAGCTGTGGCGACATGGTTTGCTAGACCAATGTCGATAGAAAATTAAATTAATATAAATTAATAGCAAATGTCATACAGTAGCATTTAATTTGACTTTTTGTCGGTCGCGATCGCTTACGACAAAAAAATGAGAAAGCCACATTATTACATAGATAATATTAGGTAGTACCAGATCTTAAAAATGTATGAAAAATACTTCGACTCCACATAATGTGCACGTACCAAAATCGAACAAATTCTCTCTGTCAAATTAATGCGTACAATGCGACAGGCATAGTATTTCTTTGAATAATGACGTGTCATTTGCAAAAGATATCAATGTCGATCTTATAATTTGCAAAAGGGAGAAATTTTATTTTTTACGCTTATCAAACTTCAGGCGTAGAGTTATCGTATGTAAAGGTTATGTTCCATATATTTTACTCGTAGTAACATTCAAAGCTTACTAATTAGTATATAGGGCGTTTTTCTTTTTAATAAAAAAATTCAAGAGTTACTGTACTCATGAAATGAAAAATACTAGATTTTTTGACTATCTATATTCCTTTACTCATAAAAGTTATACATTATTTGATGAAACGCTTATATTTAGATGACGCCCGCAACTTTGTTGCGCCAAAATTCGATTATCGCAGGAGCCGTACTATATTTTTCCGGGATAAAAAGTGTGTCCTTTCCCGGGACAAGACGTATACCGGGAGAAGTGCAAGTACCTCCATACTAAATCGATTTATTGGTTTGGGTGTGAAGAAGTAAGAGACAGACAGACACACTTTCGCATTTATAATATCAGTATGGATAGTTCTCACTTCTTGGTTGTACAAGTAATGAGTTTCTTGCACCGGTTTTTCTCATGAATTCCAGCATACAAGAATGTACACTGTAATAAACTGCGATGTAAAATGCGATAAAAAATATGTACAATAAAATATTACAGCATTATTTCATCAATTCCCAATTCGCTATAAAAATATACTAATAGACTGAAAGCCAATATTTTAATCTGTTTTAGTGTAAAAAATAGACTATAAGAGAGATAATTTGCTTCCTTTCCTACGATGCACTGGCTCTACTACTCCTCGGGCCATACCTAACGGGACGCCACGGCGACGTGACCAGCGACGTCGCCAACTAGTTATAAATTATAATATTGAGATGTATGACGAGTGACTAACCTGGCGACCGATTGGCGACGTTGCCAAGAAGCCAACGTAATCAGAATCGAGCGCTCCGTTTGCGGCGACTGGCGACGTTGCCAGTTGTTTGCACGTCTTTGTATGCTCCGTCACTCGCTCAGTGCCCAACCAGTCGCTGATTTTAGTGATATCCTCAGATAATTAAACATTTTTTCAGGGTATTAATTTTCATAGAATTTAAGAAAAACACCGCTTTGCAGCGACGCAGGGACGCCAGACGTAGCCATGGTAACGTCGCTGGCCACGTCGCCATGGCGTCTCGGTGAGGTATGGGCCCTACTCTTGTTCGATCTTACTAGTAAGTATGTTCGATCTAATCATGTGGCCTGACTTGAGTTACTCATTGCCTAAATAGTTTTACCTACACAAAAAATTGCCGCTGCACTACTAAAGAAGTTTTGCTGTTAAAATTGTTTCATAACCGTTATGTAGTTAACGTAGTTGGTTCCGTAGTCATTAAGTTTTTGTTTATATATACGATTATAATTATGTACTACGGTAACTGTTGGTTAACTTAAATAAATGAAAAAAAAATGTATACCGCTATAGTTTAATATTGTATACAGCATACACAGTGTAATGAATGTGTCCCAGGGTCTCAATTCTAGCAATTTAAATGCAAAGCGGCCTGAATTTAGGTGCCTGTATCCAACAATCTGGGGATGAGACGAACCGTGAATTTTTAACATTCGTAATTTACTTAAGAGGGATATTTTGGAATTAACAACTTCGCCGGGTAAACTTGGTCGTTATTGTAGCCCACGGTGATCATTTTTAAAAGAAACAATTTCCCATTAATTTATTGTAATTTGTAACACAATTTTAAGAGGCTATTTTAGAGTTTCTTTTTTGGTATTTCTCACCGGGTAGTTCCCGAATAGTTGTAGACCTCAAGTCGATATACTGTAAGTGTTAATTAGATATAAAAAAAAAACATCAATCAATTTTATACGTTTGAGAGCCGTGCTTCGGCACGAATGGGCCGGCTCGACCGGAGAAATACCACGTTCTCACAGAAAACCGACGTGAAACAGCGCTTGCGCCGTGTTTCGCCGAGTGAGTGAGTTTACCGGAGGCCCAATCCCCTACCCTATTTCCTTTCCTACCCTCCCCTAATCCTTCCCTTCCCATCCCCACCCTCCCCTATTACCCTATTCCCTCTTAAAAGGCCGGCAACGCACCTGCAGCTCTTCTGAGCTGTGAGTGTCCATGGACGACGGAAGTTGCTTTCCATCAGTTGACCCGTTTGCTCGTTTGCCCCTTATTTCATAAAAAAAAACTCACCTTAAAAAAGCCTTCTTGATTTACCTAATAACCACTCCTAAAGTCTAGGTTATGAGAACCCCAATATTAAGTTTATTGCCTACTCCTGTACATAATACCTATGTACCTATATAACGCTCGACCCAATATAATATATCCAAGTCAATATTTGTCACAAACAATCTCCAACTTACTACATTTTACATAATATTGTGCTCGATGCTGAATTATTAAGAAGGGTTCATAATATATCTTATTGGAATAGAATATTTAAGTTGTACGTAATATACCCTTTCTATTTCCTTTGTCGATACAGTGGCGTATTAACAGATTGGGCGTCTTTGGAAATTCTAAGGCTGGTAGGATATTTTAAATGTTCAAAGTGACAAAAGTATTTTCACAAATAAAGACATGAGTAGAGACTTCTTTAATATTTATCCACTTGGTTAAGTGGATAATGATGAAGTCTTCTAAAAATACTAATAAATGTTAGTTACATTTTGTAACATAAGTACTAAAACTCATTAATTTCTTGACAATTTGAACAAACCCTGTAACTTACCTACTTCATCATCTGGCTAAGGCTATACAAATGAAATACTTAGGCCCACTTGCGATAATCTGGGTTAAAGTTAACTCTGAGTTAAACATCATGTCATATCTGTCACTCACCAAATCAGCCTTACATTTGGGCCGTGCAGCGCCATGATCTCATGGCGGTGCTTGGGCGGGACCTCTCGCTCTCGAGCATGGTTCGCTGCATGTTCGAGAGCGATGAGGCATGGCAGGCGGCGGTCTCTTTCTGCGAAACCGTCCTTTCGCAGAAAGAGGCCGCGGAGCGAAACAGAGAGGATGACCCATCCTCCTTACCGCTCCGCCGGCGTAGGACGGGAGTGCGGAGGCGTCGTTACGCGAACCTCCAAACTCCCGTCTAATCCGGGGCTCCGGGCAGGGATGGGAACCTGTCCGGCTTAGCTAGTCCCGGCGCCGAGGGGAACGCTTTAGTTTGCCTAAGCGTTCCCTAACTTTGGTGGAAGTCCGGTCCCTATTGAGGTAGACCGGCCGGTCGTGGAGGGGGTCCTGTGTTAGATAGATCCAGGACATACCTCCGTATACGGCTGAAGGCGAACCGCAGGTGGTTTTAGTGGGTAGGAGTCCCACATATCCCCGGGGTGCTTCAGCTTATCTGAGGCACATCCCCGACCCGGGGAACCCATGACGGGTTTCCCCTGCGCAAAAAAAAAAAAAAAAAAAAAAAAAAAAGTGGGCCTTACATATTTTTATTGCAAATTATTTTACCGGTCCTAAAGCCTCTAACCTCTTTATTTCATCTGCTTATAAGTATCCATTTTTTTCAATTGTTCATGTAGAGACGTTAAGGATTTAGTATATTTTACTGATATTGACTTCTCAAAACTGACTTGTCTTATATCTTTGGATTAGTTTTTATTCAGAACATCGAATTAAAAACCCGCCTTAATGCCTTACTAAAGGCCTGTTTCACCACTGTCTGATAAAGTCGCAAATAGGCTATTCACAACTTTTTTGACAGATTCTCCATACTTCATCTGTCAAGTTATGTGATGAATAGCTTATCAGGAAGTGATGAAACAGGCCCTAAGTCTGCTGAGAAATCCGCCACTGTTTCCATGAAATCAATTACACGATTTGAAAGCTTCGCCAAAGTCTCAAAGTGATTGTAATTAAAGAGTTGTAAAAAGAATTGGGGAATTCTTTAATTGTTCTTTCCGATTCGGACAAACGTTAATTGGAATACCCCAATCGTGCAAAGCGGCAATATTTTTTTACTTCTCTTAAAATACTTGTCTAAAGTAAGAATAGGTTTTGGTCGCTTTGTTTTCTTTCCTCTAGAAAAGCGGCCGCATACAGCCATGTATGTATAATATGTATAAACATTTTCTACGTAAGAATTATAGCACGGTTTTTACTCACAAATTATTATTTATTGATCACTAATATAAGTATTACGGTCCGAAGTCCTAACACTATCTGAGGAAACTCTATCTTATGTTAAACACATAAAATATCATAAACTAAACACTAACTCCAAAATTAAACATACACTTGGAATATTCTTTCAATTGCTTGTAAATAAAACATAATAAACAGAATATAAAACTCAAATTACAAGAATTGGTGTCTCCATGTTATGAAGACCAAAGAGAATATAATCACTACGTTATGAAGACTTTGAAATAAAATTGACACAAGTTTTATTTCACATATTTCAATAACAAGAAACGTCGCTCTCAATTCTATGAGGATGTAAATGGTTACTCATGATCACAATCTTAATACACATTTAGTCGATACCGAAATCTAAAGGGCTTGTTAAATAGCTCATTAATAGTACCTTAGCAGGCTGTATCACGTCTCAAAGGGCAGAGGAGGTCCTTTAAGAGACAATAATTGAATAAGATCTTATCTCCCTTCACGCGTCATATCATCAGTCTCGACTCTAACTCCCTTTATTTCACTTTGAATGAGCTTTGACAATTTATTTGGTCTAAGAAAATATAGTTACTGTCTTGTTAAAATATATTTGATTTTAAGTAAAGTAAGTTTAGAAGAATTTTAAATATCCACCTTTTGATAAAGTTTATTATCATGAGTTAATGAATAAATTATTTTGATTCGATTTGATTTGAGTCAAGAAATAGACCAAACTTGAAACCTAGGTCTGTTTATCATCCTCCTTTTTTACTAATCCAATATCACTAAATTAGCCTGAGTTGCCCTAACCAAACTTGGAAATAATATTTTTTCGAGAGTCAAACTTCCTTCATGTCAAGAGTCACGCTCTAAACTACCTAGTACACTGTGGAGACGTTACCTACGCGTCATAATATTATAAATTATCTGCCCTGAGTCGGGTTCAGAATCACGCGATACACAGCTACATCTTAAAGCTCTTATTATTTAGATGGAATGTTCGCCGTAATAAAACGGCACATAAATCGCGCTACCGTCATTTACCTGCCGCCAACTAAATTTACGATACGTACATACATTATTCAATGTTACAACTTACGAGTATTTCCTGCGTAGTCTATCTTTTATACTTTAGATGAGACAATCTTGCATTTATAATTTTTGGGATAGCTAAAAGTATTTCTATGATTTTTTGTTATTGGAGTTTTGGGCATGAATCTTGATTTTGTCCTAATTTTTTTTTCTAATTGACTCAAAAACTGATAGGCAAAAAAGTTAAACGTGAATCGAAAATTCATAAGAGGGAAGGATGTATGCCTGTAAGGTGTAATACTGTTTCGTTTTCACTTCTGTTAGCTCTCCCGGAGTGCAACTCATTGATTTTTTGGATAACCGCTTTACTGCTTATGTTTACATACTTAGCCAAAGAAAATCATTTTTTGGCTAAGTATGTAAACATAAGCAGTAAAGCGTTTTCTTAAAATATTATTAGTTAATTTTACAGTAATTCTACGACTTCTTATGTATAATATGTAGTATAATAACTTCTTATACATAAGCAGTCGTAGCTCAGGGTTGTCAAAAGCAGAAGTCGAAAATTGTATCCGTTTTCTTCGCTACTACGTCCGAGGGGCGATCCTTAAATAGGCGAAGATCTAAACGTGCCGAACCCGATAAGTCACGAAATTGCAGTCTCTTAAAAGTTTTTCCGCCTCGTTTCCGCGTTTCAGAATCTTTGCTTCTTAAAAATTCTTACATAATATTCGAATTTTGAAATAAACGAGGACCATTCAAATATCGATTATTTCTTTTTTTTAACATGTAACATACAACAGTGCTAGCAAACTAGATGAAAATATGTTTTAATTTTCAAGCCAATAAATCGGTTTAAGAAATCCTGAAATGCGTATTCAATATTCATCAGGTGTAAACAATTTAATGGAGTTGAAATAAAAATCCTTTCTCCGTATTTGGTGGCAGCTTTCAGTAGGTATTTTCGATGCCAATTAGGGCGTGTCGAGTGGCACATCCGCCCAATTTGGCTCCAGCTGTAGTTTGCACAATGCACACTACTGAACGGATGTAGGTTTTTTAACAACCCTAGATTCTTAACTCTGAAATAAATTAATTTTTATATAACTTTTTAATTTTTAAATTTTTATATATTATAATAATATTTTCACCGGGAGCATTCGCGTGTAATGTAACATTATAGCTATTCAACTTTGAGTATTACATTACAATAGCTATTACCTCCCTGACTGACGAGCATTCGCGTATCATATAACATTCCATAGCTAGTTGATTCCATAATGTCAGATTGATTTTACAAGTTGTAGCAAGATATTACACACTGTATCATAATATTATCATGGTGCGCATTGTAATGCTCGGCTCTGTAACGTTACATTACAAGCAAATGCCCCCGGGAACAAGCGCATTCGCTTCGCAATGCATCCAGCATCAACGTTAAATTATTGTCAACTAGATGACGCCCACAACTCCACGAGAACCGTACATTTTTTTGGGATAAAAAGTATCCTATATATCCTTTCCCGGGACTCGAAGTATATCCACACCAAATTTCAGCAAAATTGGTTCATCGGTTTGGGCGTGAAGTGGTAACAGACAGTGGTAATAAAATTTCCACGAGCATCGGTTTTACGTGCTGAAAACAAAAACTACTAGGCTCCCATAAATTATTAGCAGGGGCATAAAACTGCTCGAACAGATGTTTTTAATTACCGCGAGGAGATGTCCCAAGTGGTCGCATGATGGATGATATGTGCGATACCAGGACACCAGACACCGGTCGTGGATCGTGATTGATTGCGTTTTATCCATCAATACCTCTTATTTCATTGTGCCCTGGTAATATTTCACCGCGATTATGTGTGAGCGATGTTCTCTAATAATTCATGTGTATCCGCATTTCTTTTGAGTTATTATGGTCATTCCTATTGTATGAGGCGCGTATGGGACTAGGGCAGCATAATGATTATAATATTTCACCTGTTTATTCATTACGGGGAGTATTTTCGTATTAAATATAAGCATTACTTAAGCTAAATCCTATGCTTAATCATAATTAATAATTACATATTTCAATTATACGACTTTGCAATTGTTTTATTTAAGAAATAAACAAAAAGTTAATCCACAAATCATAACAATGAGACGCAAAGACTCGTTAATTTAAAGCAGTCAAATATTTGTCAAGATAAAATATTGTAGTATTTTAACAGAAAAACCAATATCGTTTTAATTTAGGTTCGCGAGTTTCTTTCCTGTAGGAAATCATTTTCGTTTCTTTCACTCTTGTATTTTAATGACAGCTACAAGATAATTAAAATGTTTTACATTATGTTTTAGGGTTCCGTACTTAGTTACCTGGTTATAACATAAGAAAGTACAAAAGCTAGTTTTTTCCTAAATCCTCCTGTGTTTTCAAAACTGGTGATTTTTATAGTAAGCCATATTGTTTTAACTCCCTGGCCATAACATACACCTAAAAAATGTTTAAAAAATTTTATCTATACATCCAGTATCAGTTTTTACATAATATCGCTCCTAGGCTAGTAAGGTCAATGACCGCTGGTAACTCGCCTCCTCGTTTTGACTATACTGTAGTGTTGAGGAAATTTTATTTCGTTCTTTAGGGATTTGCACATCCCACATAGTTGCTTAAACAAGTCCCGCTGAAATAAACTTGCGACTACAGAAATTAAGACAAATGAAAGCCCAAACCCTTCCTCTTAACGAAACAATTTTACTAGTTGGGACAAATAGTTTATTAAGGGTGAATTGCACCAGAAGCGTAGTTAAAGTTAAGGTTAAGGTTATCATCAAATATGGCGACTTTTGCTAGGGATTTGACAGTTCATTTCACATTTTGTTAATTTTTTTGTTGTTTGCTTGAATTGTTTTGTTGATGCGACTTACTCTTAATTTACTTATCTTTAGGCTAAATTAACTTTAAAGTAAATACTGCAGTGCACATACGACTATAAGATAACATACACATTACACACGCGTTAAAGGCGTTCACCAATCACCGACCACGTCTACAGAAGATGTGGTAACTTAACCTTGGTGCTTAAATATTTTAAAGCATTTTATTCACAGTTTACGCGGTGATTCGAGGTAACAACGGTTATTAATAACCCCCTGTCAAAAATATTTCATCCCTTTCTACTGCGTGACTGGTGAGACATGTTCAATACTCGAGGACGTGATATTTGGCTATTATATTAGTTGGAAAAAAATAATATAAAAAAATAATATCAATTGATCACTGAGTAAATGTAGCTTAAAGTTAAATAATTATTTACCCAACGCATGGACACCGCGAGCGGGAGGGGTAGTTGTGTGGTGTTTCTTTGGTAGCGCACGCCTCTGCACCGGCCGCATAGTATGCCTACTTGCCTAGCCGCGTAATTTACTTAGTATCCATGATTCATAAATTTTTGGGAAATTAAAAAAAAAATTAAGAACCTAATTTTATTACATATTTATAATGAGAATCGAGTACTGAATACTCTCCTTAAATTGACTCACCAGTCATGCTGTATACGGTTCACAATTGTCAATGAAGAGACCAATAATTATTATACAACATGACTGGTGAGACAATACCGATACTTATGGAGAGTACTCTGTACTCGATTCTCATTATAATTATTATGTAATAAAATTAGGTTCTTAATTTTTTTCCGAATTTCCCAAAAATAAATGAATCATGGATACTAAGTAAATTACGCGGCTAGGCAAGTAGGCATACTATGCGGCCGGTGCAGAGGTGTGTGCTACCAAAGAAACATCACACAACTACCCCTCCCGCTCGCCGTGATGTACTAACAGTAGATTACTATGAAGTTAAAAAATGTTGCAGATTATTATTCTAAAATATTATATTGGCGAGAGATACGTCGATGAATGAAGAATAGTCGGTGTCTTCGCAAAAGTTCAAAACAATTAACAGAAAACGGTGCGGGCATTTTGCTCATCGCTCCTAGTCGAGAAAGGTCGCTACTCGCTAGTGCACAGTCCCGCCGTTCGCGTTATGACTATAGTCTTGAAGGAGTTTGATTTTAAGAATATGGCTGACTTTAGCACTAGTTATATAAACTGTATTACATTTTCGACGACGTCCATCAAAACGAACACGATCCATCAGTATTACGATCACTAATCCCCTCGACCTTTCCACTAATCTCGCATAAAACGTTTAATATGAAAACACATAAGTTAATAACGACACGTATTCATGAGTAGGAAGTTTTATTGAGTATTATCCAAGTTATGGCACGTCGTAAACGTATAATGTCTTAAGCCGGCGGTAGACTGTGCTAGTTACTTGCATGTAGTGCGACCACGCAAAGATCGAGCAATAAATGCGATTATTCACGTTAAGCCGCTGTCAACCCAAATTTATAAGAGTTTGAAGGTTGTGAGGGAGGCGTCAGCGCTGGGTTGGCTCCTTCCTTAGAAATCCTAATATATCCAGCGGTATGGGGGATCCAGCATAGCCTGCTGACGGTTGTACTCCGGAATCTGCCGAAATATTATATTCACAATCATCGTCGTTCATTGAGGAAAAACTTTTATAAATATATTCTTATTTTTTCAAAAGAACATTCAACAATATGTCGATTATTGACAATCTTAAGAGAATAATATGCTCGTATTTGTTATTTGTTTGTATGGGCAACAGAGGTCGCATAGAATGATCTATGATCGACGTCGATTGATCGTGATGATCCTCGCAATGATTGCAATCGTGCAGGGTATCCATCGTAACGACAAGCTTCAGCTAGCGACCGGACAGCGCTCACTTTGTGTATGTAAATCGTTGTGCTACCTTGCAGACATATCTACTGATACAGTTAACATAATATCAGCTTTATTACTTACAAATTGTACGTGAAATTATTTACATTGACAGTGTATAACGAAAAATTATGCATTATGTTTTTAAAGCGTATGTCTGATTTGTTATTACTTTCAATAGGCCTTAAAAGTAGCAATTGAAACAATTTTTATGGCGTTTGTTTTTATATACTTACAGATATTTAAGATCACAAGAAGGGAAATGAGAAGATCTACCTTGTAGAACTTGTAACATCTGCCGCGTTTTACGTATGCAAGTTACTGGTACATTATAATTGCGTGTACAGCAGTTATGATAGATGCGATGTTTATTGCTGTTCTCAGTAGCCCATTGTCTATCTATATCTGTAACAATAAAATCTTTATAGCTGATACATACACGACAACGCGTACTTCATTATTGTGAGGATAGTTTCATGACAAATTATATAAATTACATGAGGATATTGAAATACTCTTAAAACTAAAAAAAACTAATGTTACCTTCATTTACCTTAAAAATATGAGTTTTTAACTTTAATCATTATTGTTAGATATAAACTTGTCAAATAAATTAATAAACTATCCTTGTATTTTTAGTTTTAGCACGATCCAATGCCCCACTAAAACAGGAAACATAAATTACAATAAATTCAAAGTGATCTTTGTAGTAACAATAAGTATCTAATATCTATTTGTATAAAAGTTTTTCCTTAAAAATATAATGAAAATAAAAATATAACGTTGTGAAAATTTTCTTAGAACTCGGAACTGGATTTTCACCTGCGTATATTTTAATTTTTCTGCACTCGACTATGTTAATATTGCTGAGACGAGGCAAATATGTTTATGAAAATCACGTTCACAATATCGTCGTTATTTTCAACATATTTTTAGAATTTCACACATAATTTCACACATAACACAATTTTGTTAATTATATACAACCTATCATTTTTGCTACTGCTACTTTTTAAGATGTATAAGTAAGTTCTTGTGTATATTTTAGGAAACTTGCTGCAGTACGCACGTTTTGTAACTTGAATACCACAGTAGATTATTATTAATATTTATTCCAGATTCCAGAATGCAATTATGCATTTTGATTTCTTACGGTAATCGCATACTTACAAATTTTTAGCTCATAATTTGACGCTCGATATATACTCTATAAGTAAAGGACTTTATAATAATGCTTGTTCTAATAACTATATTGTATGCGTACCTATTACCTGTACACATAAATAATTATGATCCAAATTATACTTCTTTAGCTTTAGCAATAAAAGTTTTAGTTTTGTATATAAAAAATACATATATTTTTAAAACTTTATAATTTTAGCCTGTCTTTGTCGGTCATTTGACTTATTAAAATGTATCATACAAAGACAGGTATACCTTAATATTTTTATTAATAAGGGCCATTCCCTATAATATAGGTCACTCTGTAAAGGACGACTTTAACGAACGAAGTGAACATTTTACTGCCTGAAGAAGTATAATTACACTAACACTAACCCTTACCTAGCCCATAATTACTAACAAGTTGCTATATTCCCCAGGTCTCACTACGCAGTCAGAAAGTAAGGAACATACAATAAGCATGCACAGTAGTCCACTTCACTACTCATGACTTCATGATAGCCTAGTTACATTTAGCGGTTTCGTAGGTTTCAAGTAGCTGGTAGTTTCAGGCCGGTATAAATAGTCAGTACTCAAGATGCATCTCGGTCTCAAGCCACGGTTCAAGCTCTGTGATTGGTTAGCTGTCAAAATTTGGACCAATCACAGAGCCGAACCGCGTCTTGAGACCGGGTCGCATCTTAAGTTCTGACTATTTATACGGGCCTTGCATTACATCGAGCGGTTGCGCAACCAAAACATTTTTTGGCTATAGGCATAGACGAATGTCAAAGATATGGGCATGGCAAAAATCTCGGCCTACTGATACTTCGGTGTTATTTGAGGCAATTTCGATATTAAATATTTTTTCTGTGGTGCTTAAAAATTCGGCTGTAGGGGTTTTTCGAATATCTAGGGTTCTTAGAATTCGGCCATTTTAAATGACGTCATTCGTTGCGCAACTGTCAATTTTATGACATGGTTCCTTCAAAAACACTTTACGTACCTCTATAAACTTAGTTGCAAGAATAATAAACGAAACAAAAAAATGTAGAGAAGTAGAAACTGTTTGGCTTTAAGACAAAAATAATGTACAAAATTACACTTTCATATCGTTGAAAGCGTATCAAATATAAAATAGACGGTAGGTTATATAAATACATTAAAACTATTTTTACGAATAAGAAAACAAAAGGCCCTTGCAACTAAGTATTTCATTTCTTAGAAGTTAGAACTCTTTAGGTATCGAATTTTAGCATGTCGTAGTAAAAGTTAAATTTTGTGTGATCTAGATATTGTGAAACTCTGAAAGGCCAGCGCGAGCGGTTGAAGAGTTCAAGGTATGTAAATATTTTATTGTTCTGAAAAGAATTAGATACTTGAGATTGGTCGTACTTAGGAGTCATACTGAGGCTTTTCTCAAAATGTATACTTAAGAGCAAAATCTAGCTGATATCTTGTCTTCTTTTATAAATTCAATTTCTTGTTGAAAATATTATCTTCATCAAAAATGAAAAAATCTTCAATATTCTTTTGATTATTGTATTGCCTTTATCAAATTTTTCGAAGCTGTTGTCTCAAATAAGTAATCTTGTAGAAAAAAATAATTCACCGACTGTTATAAGCACGACAATATTAAATTTTCCGATTTCCCAGAAAAATATCACAAAGTAACTCCTGACAGCAATATTTTATTCATTACACAAATGAAATCAATTTCAGTAAAGAGACATGTAAACCTTTGATATAGAAATGTTGTTGTTCTTCAACAACAAACACAACAAACAAACAATTGCCGGCAATTTTATTATTAACAGAGATACATTTTTCCGCTAGAGTGGAACTCTGGAACAACAAGTCTGCCTTTGTAAGCGACTGTGTTTATTAAGTACAATTTTTATCAATAGTGAACCTAGTAAACATGTACTTGTTTTAAATAATGTTTGTTAAGGCCCTATACTACGCAAATTCATGTTTTCATTTTCAAAAAATCTTTGACCAGAAGCAATTCAAAGCATTCAAACATTTTTCGTAGGTTTGTTACGTTCCTTATTAAGGTAGACATTGTTTTAAAACTTTGATTTATATCCATTTACCACTAAAAAAAGTGTCACCACTGTGACAAAAAAAACTATGCTAACAGCTAATAGTAAGAATAAATATGAGTGTGTCGTCTGTTACTTCTTCACAAAGTTTATAAACTTTGGTGTGAAGATACTTTGAGACCAAAGGATAGTTTTTATTACGAAAAAATGTACGGTTTCAATAAATCCATCCATCTTACTTAATGTTATAAATGCGAAAGTGTGTCTGTCTATCTGTTACCTCTTCACGCCAGACTGGCCAGTGGCCAGACTGCTAAACCGATTTTGCTGAAAGGTATGGAGATACTTTGAGTTCCGGGAAAGGTCATAGAATACTTTTCATCCCGGAAAATGTACGGTTCCCGCGCGAAAAACAAATTTTGGCGCAACGGAGTTGCGGGTGTCATCTAGTGCAATATAAATACAATTTTTAATAATATTTAAACTGAGTTTTTACAAAGTTTTCTCCCTCCTTGACGTTACAGTATTCATATAAAATAGGTCAGAGGACGAACACGGTATTGAAACGAAAGGTCCTGGTAGATACTAATCGTCTTTTATATGGGATGTACATTTCAGTAGATTTTTATTTCAATTCGATGGGTCCTCGTAAGAGATTGGAACAGGTACTCTCATCTGTTTTATTACCGAAGATGAAATTCTATTTTACGACGAGCTTATAAAGGAATTAAACTTTTAAATCAGATAAATACATAAACATTTTTTTAATTAGCAGTGTTGATAAGAAAAACTTTTCTAAATAAGTACAAATTAACTGTTTGAGTTTGTAGCGTAATATAACCGTATTGATAATTATCTTGTCGTAATACTGCACTGTTTTGATTTAAATTATCTGAATTAAGGCTTATCAGAATAAGAATAATTATTTATCTGCTTAAATAATGCATTAAGATTAAGTGGGTACAATAATTATAGACAAGACGTAATTATTTATGATTAGTTCACTTTTATCACTACCAAAACAATGACAATAATCGGCCAAGTGCGAGTCGGACTCGCGCACGAAGGGTTCCGTACCGTTATAGAGCAAACATACGCCAAAACTTGTGTTTTTTGTATGGGAGCCCCCCTTAATTTTTTATTTTATTTAAATATTATTATTAATTATTAAAGTACAATCATATTTAAGGCCTGCGTCAAAGTTTCAAGTGCTTGCCTCCTGTCATTATTGATTACGAGCAAAAAAGGCCAAAAAAATTACGTTTGTTGTATGGGAGCCCCCCTTAAATATTGATTTTATTTTTATTTTAGTATTTTTTGTTATAGCGGCACCGGAAACACACAATCTGTGAAAATTTCAGAACTCTAGCTATAGCGGTTCTTGAGTTACAGCCTCAAGACATACAGACTGACAGACAGACAGACGGACAGACATCGAAGTCTTAGTAATAGGGTCCCGTTTTCACCCTTTGGGTACGGAACCCTAACAAAAAAGAACGTATTGAACAAGGATTGTAATCCTTCACTTCGTTTTCAATTTACGAAATGAAAATTCCTTTATATTATGGCCACTAACAAGCCTATACCACCACATCATCGCCTTTATTCCTATTGCGATAAGATTTAAAACTACGCTTTCAATGACCGTACTTCAAGTATAGTACACCTGTCTAAAATCGGCGCCTGTTCGACGGCAGCTAAATTATCGCTCCCTGCATGACATAGTGCCGGCTATGCAAAAAACATTAATGGCTTCCTCGGAAATAATAACTCGATGTTCTGATGAGCACGGAGTTTTGGAGTTACCTGATTTTCTCATTTCGAGAGCTACAATAAGGGCCGGTTTCAGGCTATTCACAACTCTTTGACAGATTCTCCATACTTCATCTGTCAAGTTAAGTGGTGGATAGCCTATTCAGCACTTATCAGGAAGTGGTAAAACAGGCCTTAACTATCATGGAGAATCTGTCAAAAAAGATGTGAATAACCTATTCGGAATTTTATCAGAAAGTGGTGAAACAGGCCCTTAATGTAGAGTTGTGAGACAATATTTTCTTATTAATTACTTATACCGCGCGATGCTGCATCTCTATCTTCTCGTCTATCCATACTAATAGTATTGTAAATGCGGAAGTGTGTCTGTCTATCTGTTTGTCTGTTTCCTCTTTACTCCTGAAGAGGCAATAGACAGACAGACACACTTTCGTATTTATAATATTATTGATATTGGTATAGATACTCGTCTATCGTGCAGGAACTATTTATTTTTCCTTCCTTCTATCACAAACATATTTGTTATAATTATACTTTGTAGGCTTCCTGCTTAGAATATAAATGCAAAAGTATGTGTTGTTTGTATCCTCTTCAAGCTTATTTGGTATAAAAATGTTTTGTTTCCTGATAAAGGATAGAATAGGTGTAAGCCCGAAAAAACGTGCAGTTCTCGCGCCTTTTTCCGCGAAATAAAGTTACATAGGTACATGCAGTCTATCTTCCATATCAATACCCGCACCTTCTATAGAAGCTTCTAGAAACATAAATGAAACTCACCTACTACCTAGTAGAGCAGTAATTAAAGTTAGTCTCGGGCTGAACTCCTAACTCATCACTGCCCGAAGTTGCCCAACCAGCTAAACCAAACTGTACGGCTTCACTTTAAGCACTTTAAGTATCCAAGTGATTGTTTATGTTTAGGTCTTATAGGAGCTTAAGACCTGAATAGGTACTTAGCACTATCTATTTTTGCCCTCAAAACGTACTAGATGGAAATGCTTAAACATTTTTCCGAAATTTTGATTTAATAATCATTCGATTTGACTTATTTTTGGAAAGCATATTCCATTTTAATGTTTGCTTTCCGATGTGCAAGAAGTTTAGTCACAAATGGACTCAGTAGTCAAATAGCTACTCCAAAATGCAATGCCTCGTTCTCTTGATTTACCCGAGTTGGCTATTGTAGCTGTAGAGAGATGTTGCAGCTATGCAATGCAAATAAGCCACGAAAATTCCTCAAGCTATTTCCACAGTATAGTATTTCGAAAGTTATTTTAACTTCTTCCGATCCCTCTATCAACGTAGAAGTAAATTACTTAGTAGTTTTTTACCCAACTTCAAAACTAAGATTCTAAGATTAAGGGTGAAGCCAAACAAGCGTAATTTGTAATTAGTTGTGAGTCGCAGAATTTCGGCTGGCAGAAATTCTGCTGCATTCAGTTTCGTACAAAAGTCCTGTTTGATTCACACGAGCGTAATTTTGTGAGTCATGATTTGTACTATGAAAAAATATTTACGCGACCGAAATTCTGCGACTCACAACTCACAAATCGTTTGGCTTCACCCAAACCTACAAGTTTATATGAAACGTTATCGAAATAACTTTTATTTATTTTAGTAGGTACTATATGATATTCGCAACTCCTTTGCGCCAAAATTAGTTTATCACGCTGGAACCGTACATTTAAATGGGATAAAAAGTATATATTATGTCCGTTGCCGGGACTTAAAGTGGGTATCTCCATACCAAAATTTCGAATTAATAATGTTAATATTAATTTTTCCCCAAAACTTAATGTTAGATTATAAGTGCAATTCAAAGTGACCAAATTTCTTAAAAATTCAACCAACCATGTTTGAGGTTTAGAAACAATAGTCTCAAGTCGGTTAATCAAAAGTTGAAAGGCGCTGAAAAATAGCATTCATGAAAAAAGTCCTGCCAAACTCGTTCGGCTTGCACGAACCAAATAATTGAAATGTACGGAAATAGAACTTTGGTGGATTAAATACATTGGAAGACTAAATACATTGAGTCGTATCGAGAGAGTTGAGATAATTAATGATGAATCTTGCCACATTTCTGGAATTTGTGACAAAGTTTATTGAAAATTGGAACGGCACTTGGAAATAATTATTGCGTGTTTCCAATTCAAAATTTATAAAAAGAAAATATAGTGGCTTAAAATTAAAAAAATAGTATTATTTTTCAAAAAAACATTAAAACAAAATACCTTCTATTCTACTGCTTGCATTAAGACGTTTAGGTATTTAAATTTTTTTACATTATTTCCAGACGGAAATAATGTAAAAAAAATAAAACGCAGACGCGTTTCGCAAAAATTCACTCCCACATGAGATGATTTTTCTAGAGAGATTTTTTATAAGTAATATAAAATAATAAACAATAGATCTAAATATTATGTATATCCAGAAGGTAAATTGATATTACCACACCTTATTTACCGAATAACAAAGCCCAATTCCACAAAGGGAATTAGAATGGTCCAAAATTCTCTAGGTCAAGGTCAGTGTGGAGAACAAATGTAATTGCCCCATGAAGCATTTACATTCGGTTGCCCTAAACTCCCTCCACGGGCGCATTACGCCCTTTCCCCATTTCCTCCCTATGTATTTTATACCCAACAGTTATTTCTATTCCCCAACATGATTCCTCCCTGACGGTTCATAGAAAAGTAATTCAAACTTCAACGACAATGTTGATTCTGTATAATTGTTTTTCTAATTATTTTCATGTGCCAAAATTCGTTTATCGTGTGGGAACCGTACATTTTTTGGTATAAAAAAGTATCCTATGTCCTTTCCCGCGACTCAAAGAATCTCCGTGCTCAATTTCAGCAAAATCGGTTCAGTGGATTGGGCGTTTTTACAATATTCGTATGAATATGGATATACAAACAAACAAATAAATCTTTATTTTTTAACTTAAAATTTACAGGACAATCTTATACAATCACTGATCTCCACACTAGGATTCCCTGTGTTGTTTAGACCAGTCTCTTCCATCATGTACAAAAAAAATACGAATTACCATCTCAACTTAATTTGATGAAATAACATCGTTTCTGTTAGAAGATCCATTCAATTTGGTAGAACCCCCTGGTTCTCCATCTTCCTTTACCTTCTTCCTTTTACTATGGTAGAAAAAGAAAAGCTAATACGTTCATTTAATTTGAAACGTATACTACTCCTGGCTTTTAGTTTTACGTTCCAGTGCAATAAAATAAAGCATTTCACTTTATGTCCTTTCTGATTACAATTCGCTATTCCACTAGATATTGTCCGCAGTTTCGTTTGCGCAGAAATTCTATGCGCGGTGTAACTGTATATTTTGTCACTATAGAAACTATATTGTGTCCTTAAGGACGCTATTACAAATATCAGCGATTTTCCGGTACCCTATTAAAGAATTAGGAGTCAAACTGCGAGGATATTTTGGTTTGAAATGAAAGATAATATATTCATCTCCACGATATGAAAAAATGGGGTCTGATTAGGTACCTTAATATCTAAATACACTGAACTGAGGAAGATAAATATACAAAAAAATTGTTGCTTATTTAGTTCTCTTTAAAGTCCGCTAAAAATTTTATATAAAAATAAACAACTTTTCCAGTTATAAGAAAAATAAGAAAATTTCTCAAATTTTTTCATACATTTTCGCCATATCAAGAACGCGGCGAGCATCGTAACCGCCACTGTACAAGGCGCGCTAATATGAATCTTATTTTTAATGTCATTAACGTCGATATTCGTACTGACAGACATCCGACCTGCTAATTCTCCGGTTGGAGCATTCTTAACTAGAATTCCAAGTTTCTTCATACCAAATTTCATTAAAACAAATTGAACGGTTTAAATGTAAGTACTTAATATCTTTATATTACATTGTAACACGTGTAGTGTAGTGTGTATGTGTACATTAAATTGTACTCATATACACACTTTTATATTTATAACTAGCTGTCCCGGCGAATATAGCGTTATAGCGTTACTAACACGATTGGAAATCCATTTTATATATCTAGATATTAGTATAGGAAGTTTGTGTGTTATCAAAAAAAAAGTTACCATTTCATTTGTATCGGTGTACATAGAATCGTAGATCAAACCAGAAGTATATTGGGGTCTGAGATTGTTTATTACGTTCAATCATATAAGCTTCTTATCAGATTTGATCGAAGTTTGGTACGGAGCTAGTCGAAATCTTGGAAATATATATATCGGACTGATTCATCTAAATAAACTTCAACATTTACAGACTAAGGGCCTTTTTCACCACTTCCTGATAAAGTGTCGGATAGGCCTATCCACAACTTTTTGACACATTCTCCATACTCTATCTGTCAAGTTATGAGGTAGATAGCCTATCCAGCACTTATCAGGAAGTGGTGAAACAGGCCCTTAGTAAACATAGTTAATTCAAAGTAGGCTGATCACCTATTTCAGTCTGACTAGTAAGATGATACATGCGTCGGATGAGCATGTAAAATGTGATGGGATGTAAAAAGTCGGTCCTGGTGTCTCGACAGTCGTCTCGGTTAATATTCCATTGCGTAACGAGAGCAATGTGAGAGAGAGTGCTATTGCGTATTGCGTACACACTTGATCACAAATCACAATATTAAACACTCCTGCGTAGCTGGACGGATTTCAATCAAACCGGCTACCATCACTGAAATCGGTGTAGGAGGTATTGCTGAAGGCTGTAAACATAGTGGTGGACGAAATTTCGGATATGGCTCACCTCTTATCACAATTTTATTACTTCACAGAGCGTAAACATCGTTACGCCGCGTAAAATTGAATAAATATAGCCCGGCACTATCCCTGAATATTGAAGCATAAACTTTATACGACTCGTGTCGGCCATTAAACCTGGTACAGCAAAATCTCTTAGATATTATTGCGTAGATAGATAGGTAGTTAGGAAGATTACTTGTTGAAATTAAAATAATAAAACAAGAGGAACGAATCATCACTTTAAACTACACTAATTTAACCCATCAATCCCCAAGCGACAGCCGGCTGTCGCAACAATTGAAAATCTGTTTATGTCTGCGTTTCCCACGATCGAGGTAACAATAAAACGCACACAAAACGCGCACATTGAACGCGCGCGCGGAATTTATTTCCGCCCGAGCGTTAATATGGAATTGGAATTTTTAAGCTTTATGCTTAAAAATTCCATATTGAAGCAAATCGTTCATTCGATTTCTCACTTATCCGAACATTCGAATCGGTCATCGTCCCTGCGTTTAAATCAAGCTCTGAGCTCACTGCGAACTATTATGCGATAAAATTTAAATTTCATGAAATAATTGACTACTTAATGTGACTTGAGCACTATTTTTGTCTTTCATTTTCAAAAAACCTTGACGTTAACAATTTTCTACAGTCTTTTAATAAATGATGATGCGTTGGTGAGTAAATTTAATATTTACGGCGCCCCCAGGCCACAGAGGCCCTAAAGTATACGTGCGTAAGTAAAAACTAAAAAACTTTAAAAAAGGTAACCTGACCTTAGGGCCCAAACAAATATTTATACGCTTCTGTCTAGTACACAATAGTTTATGCGTTAAGTAGATACCAAAAATGTATCCTTTGAACGTTGTTAAAGTAAAACGCAATTAAATTTTAAAACGTAATTAATTAAAATTTTCCGCTATAAAGACTATCCTTTTAAGAAATCAAACCGTATTGATTTACAAATAAACTCAGAAATACTGCTTAGCATTTAAAATATTAGTACATATGAATGACATTTAATACTCTCTCCAAATACTTACGATATTGAGGAAGCCACTATGATATTTTGGCCATCGCAAGGGTAATGGCCTATTAACACAGATTCCCGTCCGCCAGGGCCTTATTGAAGAATGCTGTATCTTCTATTTTAGGTTATAATTAAATTAACAATTGAATCGATTGAACGTATTTCCGCAGGCCAAACTAAACAGTCAAAAGCTTCTTTAGGACCTATGAAGGACACATTAATAGCACTACTGTAGCGCAGAATATCATATACTAGAGTCTTCACCTGAGCCTTTGCCAGCCAAGTTTTTAATGGCCCCGAAAACAGATTATATATTATTATTATTATCGAAATCAGACTTCATCCCAGTATAACATTATCATATAGTAAGTGTTAATATACTAGGTACTATAGTACCGTTGTTGTTAACTTAATGTTACTTGAAAACAATGTTTTGTCTAATAACTTTGCTAACTCTCCAATTCTCTAACTGCTGCAGGCGTTTCAAGTTTGCAACCAGTCACACTTCAAAGCCACCGTATAAATATTACAAGGTAACAAAATATCCTTTTTGCAAGATAGAGCAAAAAGTCACCGATCTTTATATTCCACTAGATGTCACCCGCAACTCCCTTGCGCCATAATTCCCCTGTATTTAGTTCACTGTGAAAGTAGCAGTGCTGAAAGAGTAACTTTTTTAAACTTTTGTAGGGGGAAAATTCCTAGCCCTTGGTTGTTATATCCAATACCTATAAGGCATGATGCCTCAGTTTTGTTACACCCTGCATACATTTGACCATCTTACAATATTTCATGACTCGACCGAATAATCCATACATTTGACCATCTTACAATATTTCATGACTCGACCAAATAATCCCTGATATGCGTATACGAGAGATTCTGAGGAAACCTCACATTTTCCCGCCAAAAATTAGCCTTTGTCGTTCTCCGTGCCAACTCTATAATGTACCAAATTACATTAAAATCGGTCCAGTATTTGGTGAGATTAGCGCGTTCTCAAACTCTTCAGCATTTTAGTATTATGTAAAGAAATAGCATGATATAATATTTTGTAACAAGGTGAAAGTAATGTTACCCGATTTCCTTAACTTTGACCACTAAACTGGAGTTATGCAAGTATGGCAGTTATTCTACGTACTTCCATGACACGTACGTCCCAGAGGTACAAAACTTTTAAGCCAAAAGACCTCGGCTCTTTGACTATAACCTTTGTATTTTATTCCAAAAGTTTCGTCCTAAATCTTGATGAGATGATGATGGCTTTAAGAGGATACACCAAGGGTTAGAGAAATGAAAAAAAGTACTTGTAATATCTATAATAGCTGTCTCCCTTACCTCAAGCCTATACCGCAGAGCGCGATAGAGACAACTGCAGAAAATCAACGATTCGTTATGACCCCTGATTCCTTCTCCAAAACTTAACCGATTGAAGTATTTTTTTCATTAAAGATTAAAGAAAGGCTTGAGCTGTGTTCCTATGTTTTTTTTTTTTGTATAATCTAGCCAAATCTGTTTTCTGGATGTTTGAACACAGCGGAAAATCTGGCCATTTTTTTGGGTTTTTGGACGTTCATATCTTTTTTAATAACTAAATTATGAAAAAAAAGAAAACATAGGGACATTGTATTAGTGGCCATAGATATTTAGGAAAAAAATTATAACTCTACCGGCATTATCCAGGGAGGAAACAGGGGACAACATTTGTATGGACTATGGAAAAAAGGCGGTGTTGAATCCTCTTAAAAGAAACGATACCGTCGTCAATTTATAATGAATCTCTTTTCGTGATATTTTTATCATAAAATTAATACGTTGTACTTTATTATTTAAACCAATTTTTTTACATGACTCAACCATATTAGTTATGTTTTGGAAGTGTATGTTTGTTTGTGTTTTTCTTTGATACTCTCTAGTCTCTAGTCGCAACTGCTTTTCGGATTTAAGGTAGAATTTTTTATTAAATCAAGATTAGATTTTTATTACTTTAATAGATTGAGAGTGAATTGACGGGGTGAAAAAAATTGTGATGCTGGACTAGGACTATTTTTTCATAGGATTTCTTGTCAGTAAAAAAGCTGTTTTCCTGGAAAATCTGATTGTGAGAAGTAACAAAAGTCGTAGATTCTCCGACGCTGTTTAAACACTGCCTCAATATAACAGGTATTGGAAATCGGAGTCAGATTCATATATTCAATCCACGCGCGACCCCCGATGTTGGCTAGCAGTTTTTGATACTCAACGTTGTAATATATAAAGTGAATTGTGTAATATACTATATTATACATTATAATATATTTGTTTGTAAACTATATTGTTACATAGTATGTAGTATTAAAAAGTTGCCAACAGCTGTTTGTTGTGCGTGATTTGTACACACTGCCTTAAAAACTGTTTGATATCGATTCCCGCAACCTAAAGTATCTCCATACCAAAGTTCACTAAAATCAGTCAAAAAGTAACACACATACGAAGTGCCACTGTTTAATTTATATTATGTAGATATTTTGTTAATGTGACAAAGTCCACGTTGGCCTATTAATCGTTGGGTTATCTATCATTGTCTACGTTAAGTTCTTAAAAATTATGTTTTTCGCAAAGCGACTGCGAAGCGGGACCGACTGCAACACGAGACGTTCGCGTCGGCATCTACGACTTCGCACCGTAGTCGTGCAGGTGTGCACACCAGGGGGTGTAGTGCGAGTTTTATTCGATCATACGCATCGAACACGTTAACGCGAATTTGTATGGGATCAAAGCAGCGCCACCTACTGGCTTACGTGGATACCGCTTTGATCCCATACAAATTCGCGTTAACGTTCTCGATGAGTATGATCGAATAAAACTCGCACTACGCACTCAGTATCGCGTTGCAGACGCCCCTGTCCCGAGTCCCGCATTACTGACGCGTAGGTTTGGCCGAAGATCTGCACTTGTAGAAAAGACAATCGTGACATTTCATTTCTTTTACTTTGATAAGATATATTATAAATAATTATTATTTAAAAACAGGTCGTTTTAATTATGACCTTAGCAAAACCTGAAATATTTGAACCGCAAGTTCTTTTTATAAATATTAATTAAATCCCCTCTAGCGTTATCTTTGTTCCTTTGTATTTCAGTATAAAATACAGCTGAGTTTTTTTAGGCCTCTATCTAGCCTCTATCAGTAGCTTTGTTAAACTTTTATTGTTATTGTATGCTAATTTTCCGTTGGAATTGCTTAATTTGTATATTATATTAGATATGATAATGAATATGGTAATTTAATAAATCTACAAATTAAGTCAAAAGTAATTATATTATCTTAATTTTTACCAAACCGTAAACAAAATTTTAAATTACGGTTTGGATAAGAATCCAAACCTTAATTTTGTTATGTATAAACTATCCTATACTTGTTAAACTAATATTAATTATATTATGTATTCTGTGCCTATACTATGAAATTTTATGTATGCTTACAAGCTGGTGCTATAAGCTGCTTTTCTTCGTTGGCCAATGACAGACCAATATAGGCGATTACAAAATAAATTCGTTGATTCATATCCATGATCCTTACCTATCCATGATCATTATCCATGATCGACGATAATAATCAGATCAGATAATCAGAGAACTGTCAAAAATGATGTTTTTGTATGACAGAATCGTTAGTTCTTTTTCTCACCACGTTCATATAAAGCCTTGAGTTGCTTGAGTCGAACTGTATGTAGTATGTCATATCGGCCGGCGCGCGCCATACTACTGCGTTCAGCGTTACTAAGCATTGTGAAACATGTTGACAGTGACAGTCACGCCCAACTCGCGTTTATTCGCCCGTTTATTTGAAGTCGAGTACTCCTTAGTTCTGTCTAGAGATAAACTACGATAACATGGCGCGCCCCTCCAAATTACTGTTTCAATGTGTGTAGTCATATCCTTATGAAAGAGTTTGTATGTAGTAAGTATTCAACCAATCATAATATTTCACATAATGTCACTTTACTACCAAGATTTGTTGGTCAACTAATCATAACTAGCCGACTGCGCAAGACAATGCTCTTCAAACGTTTTGACAACGCACTTCAAACATTTTGAATTTTGGAGGGGCGCGCCATGTTATCGTAGTTACTCTATGCTCTGCTACTATAATAATGGCGGTGACATTCATAGTTACCTATCATAGGCCAACGTTTAGATTTCTATTAAAAAAAGTTAACCATGTTTAAACATGGTACAGAAAATATTTTAAACGGTAAACGTGCTAAAACGTTTCAAACTATAAACAATGTAGCTCAAAGGCTTTGTTTAGTGTTTTTCAAATTGCCGACTCCACATTTTTAATTTCCGGGAAAATTCGGACATAGAGAAGGAAGTTTTTGCGGAATATTCGTAACATCTCTTTGATAAAAAACTTTAACTTGTTGTTTTGGCTCCACGAATTTGAACAGAAAAATACAAAAGTGGTTAAGAGTTTTTATATTTTGTTTCAGATAATACTTTTCTCTTTATCTTTTTTATTTAAGTAGTTACAAAAATTAGTTTCATAAAAATATGTCAAATAGAGTAAGAGCCTCCTTAGTTCTGTCTACTCTGATAATACGCCGCGTGTATAATATTATCTTCTTTACCAAGGCTATTTTATCGCCTACACAAACAAATAACAAATAATTCAAAAACATTATGTTCCTGCATTAAGCTCTTCTGAACTGTAAATTCCATAGAGATTCATACAACAACATGAGTAATTATAACCAAATAAGTATTAATCCATATTTGTCATGTGATATTATCATCATTAACTGAAATCCGTGGCCATATTTGGTCAGTAAATATATGTGAATTAATTATTAGCCTGTTGATTGCGTATGTAATCCTATCCAATTATAATATTATGCATAAGCCATTTCGATGTATAGAACATTATTCACACTTGTTTATACCGATGATGCAATAAAATCTAATATTGAAAGTATTATCAGAGAAGTGATTCCTAGGCAGATGGCGGACCTAAGTAATTTGGTCGCGTAAGTTGAGTCAAACTCATCCGACCGATCACAGCTAACATTGAATTTCCTCGGGTATACAATTACATGCTATCAGAGAAACTGATTTCTATGTCCTACGTAATTTGGTCGGGTTACGTCAAGCCCTGCCGACAGACTTTGTATGCGACCCTATTATGGTCCAAGCGATCTTCTTATTCTCTTCTTCTTCTCGATACGTTTGAAATGAACGTGTAGAAACGCATGTTCGCCTGTAATTGCCCATAATCGCCGTCGATTTTGTATGCTTTATACAGCTTGCAATCATGGTGGCAATTGCCCACCATGGCCTAACATGAAAATAGCAAATAACGTATGTCCGCCATCAGCTGTTAACAGTTTCTCTGATTCAACACTCGTAACAGTATTAACAGAGTAGACAGAACTAACTACTAAGAAGTAGGGCCGAGGCCCGGGACACAAAAACACGATACGTCATACGACGTCGTGTCGTACCACGACGCGGCGTCGCTTCACGATGCGACGTCGTGTTGTGGGAATCCACGACGACGACGTCGCGTCGTAGAAACTCACGATATGTCATCTTTGAATTTCTACGTAAGTTACTGCGACGCGACGTCGTGCCGTATATCGTGGCACGTCACGATGTCGCGTCGTAGTTTTTTACGATGCTCGTCGTGGATTCCCACGACGCGACGTCGCATCGTGAAACGACGCCGTGTCGTGGTACGACACGACGTCGTATCGTGTTTTTGTGTCCCGGCCAGTACCTCGACTTCAAACAAACGGGCGAATATGTACGCGAGTTGAACGTGACTGTCACTTTCAACATGTTTCACATTAATGCTTAGTAACGCAAATTAGTACTGCGCGCGCCGGCCGATATGACATACTACGTCAAACGTATAAACGAGATCTCTTCTGAGTCGGCCTACTCATTTTTATTTATTTATTGATTCACCAACAGAATCACATTTAAGAAAATACAAAATGAAACAACTAAGTTTTTTATGGATGAAATGTGTTCTAATGAAAGGTGAAATACATTAGTTCTACTCTGGTTACTGGTATTAACTACTGTCAAAAGGAAAGGTGTTCAAACTATTTTTAATGTAATTGCCAAGGTATTCACAATGTACCTAACATTTAAAATTCGAATCACATAGTTTCAGGGCTACAATTTGTAATCCGACAGCCTTTAGGAATAGTACATATTGTGTCCTAACTCCTAAGTGAGCCCTTGACTTCAGCTTAGGAAGCTCCCTAGGGATGTTTACAGAAATCGAAATTGGCAATTCAAGAAACTAGACGGTAAAAATGTATAATAGTCAGGGTGCCCTAGAACAAATTTTTTTGTGATTACTAACAAGCTAATTTTTGTGAGTAGCTACATTTTGATAAGACGAACAACATTTTTATTTTCGACAAATCTCGAAAGTAGTAGCTAACAGAGATAGAAAGGATTTCATACTTTGACTTGATGGTCCTAAAATATGGATTATTTATTTGTAGGACAAGGTTACTCTTAAATAATAATAATATAATACAAAAAAAAATTGTTCTATAGCACCCGTACTATAAATATAACGAGGCACAAAATTTCTCATACTTAGGGTCAATTCAGACCGCAACGACGCGTAAATATGCATTTCTAAATTGGACTGATTTGTCAGATCTCAATTGCGTGAGACTTCTTGCAAATCTATCAAATCCACTGTCCATACTTAGAAATGCATCTAGGCGTCGAGTTGCGGTCTGCGTTTCTACCGGCAGCTCCGGTGAGCTAAGATGCGTTGCGAGGGATGTGTTTTTAAGAACCAATAGAAACGCTTCATTTGCCTGACCACGTTCAGCGCAACGATTCTATTGGTTAAAGCTTGTTAAACTAATATATTGTATTCTGTGGCTCAGCTCCCGTGGAAACGCAGCCAGCCATAATGTGAAGATCTGGAATAAAGCCATAATGTGAAGACTGGTGAGACATGTTCAATACTCGAGGACGTGATATTTGGCTATTATATTAGTTGGAAAAAAATATTATAAAAAAATTATATCAATTGATCACTTAGTAAATGTAGCTTAAAGTTAAATAATTATTTACCCAACGCATGGACACCGCGAGCGGGAGGGGTAGTTGTGTGGTGTTTCTATGGTAGCGCACGCCTCTGCACCGGCCGCATAGTATGCCTACCTGCCTAGCCGCGTAATTTACTTAGTATCCATGATTCATTTATTTTTGGGAAATTCGGAAAAAAATAAGAACCTAATTTTATTACATAATTATAATGAGAATCGAGTACAGAGTACTCTCCATAAGTATCGGTAATGTCTCACCAGTCATGTTGTACTTAGTTACGATAGGCGTCTGTTTAAATTAGTAAGCGATTAGTTAGTGAACAAATTTTAATTTTAATAATTGGTTCATGTTTAAGGTGACGCCTTGATAATTTGGCTGTAGCGATGTCCATTTTTCTCAGCAATGACTAAAGCTAAGAAATTAAAGTTCACTGTCAGTATTCATCATGTCTTTGTCTTTGAATTACCCATAGCATAACACGATTGGTCAACTTTTATAACACAGAATAATCAATCAAAAAGACCTCTGTAAAAAAAGGGATTCCTATTTTTCCAACAGAGGAGAGTGATATAAGCTTCCAAAATTTGTACATAAATTGTTTCTAGTATACACTTTAATTTGTCCATAGCTTATATGAAATGTATTTATGGTTTTTAAATTACGCGACAAAAACCATTTTGTCGCTACGCCCTTTCAATTTTTTGCTGTTCCATTGCTTGTTTTCTATGAGAGGCCGGGCCAGCCTCGCATAGAAAACAAGCAATCTCAAACACATCCAACACGGTTTTTTACTTTAACATGGCGTCACCTTAAGTCTTGCTAGAAAATTTTCGTTAAATAGCTGGTACAAAAACAACATAATAAATATAAAAATTTTACCTTTGTCTTATAAGATATAAAGCATTTAAGTTAAATTAACTTTAATACTCAATAAATATTAACATAAAAAAACGATTTTCGGCCAATATCGCCTTAAGGTGACGCCATGTTAAAGTGAAAAACCGTGTTGGATGTGTTTGAGATTGCTTGTTTTCTATGCGAGGCTGGCCCGGCCTCTCATAGAAAACAAGCAATGGAACAGCAAAAAATTGAAAGGGCGTAGCGACAAAATGGTTTTTGTCGCGTAATTTAAAAACCATAAATATATTTCATATAAGCTATGGACAAATTAAAGTGTATACTAGAACCAATTTATGTACAAATTTTGGAAGCTTATATCACTCTCCTCTGTTGGCAAAATGGGAATCCCTTTTTTTACAGAGGTCTTTTTGATTGATTATTCTGTGCTACAAAAGTTGACCAATCGTGTTATGCTATGGGTAATTCAAAGACAAAGACATGATGAATACTGACAATGAACTTTAATTTCTTAGCTTTAGTCATTGCTGAGAAAAATGGACATCGCTACAGCCAAATTATCAAGGCGTCATCTTAAACAGTTACTCAATATCGTTGTTACCCCTTTTAGGTATCGGTACATCCCTATTGGAGTCCTGAATAAAACATGCTGTTGCAGCGCTGCTGCGCCTGTACATCGGATACAAAGGACAGACGGAATTAAACAACACCTATGTTTCCACCTCCTTAACACTATAGGCATAGAGTCTATAATGCGATAAATTTTTGATAGAGCATTTCCTCATTATGGGCATCAAAAATCCCCGGTTTCAGAAGCTATGCTCAGAAAAGCAAGGGCATCCTTCACATTAGCCAGCCTTGCTGGCTTTAATATCTTTCATAAATATTTTTAATTTTTTTATGTTTGTGTTTTGATTTGGTAATTATTTCCTAATAACAATATAAATGTACAAATAGTGTTTTATGATATACTATGTTGGGTAGGCTAATTCTAAAATTAGAAAGTATTTTTGGGGGCTGGGTTGAGGGGCGTCGGAAAGAAATGGCAAAGTCTCAAGGGCGTCACAGTACAAATAAGTTTGGGAAGCCCTGGTATGGATATTATACGCTCAAAGACCGAAAACACTCAATGAGCGAAAAAATAGCTCATAACGCGTTGTGGTCACAGTGAAACAGCCACGACGCGAAATTCGCGTTGTGGCTCTGATGAAAACGATAACGACGTGTTCTGGCAATCACAAAAAACCTATTTTTCCGCTCACTGGGTGTTTTCGGTCTTTGAGCGTAACAAATACAACGTGCAATTATGTTGTCAAAAACTCAAAATGTATTGAAATAATATATAAATGCCTAGATGACGCTCGCCTCGAAATTCGGTTATCACGCGGGAACCGTACATTTTTAAAAATACCCTACGTCCTCTCCCTGGATTCAAACCATAAGAAGTTATTTATAGCAAATATAAAAACTAAGCAAAAAAACCTATTTCTCCGCTCACTGGGCGTTTTCGGTTTTTGAGCGTAACAAATACAACGTGCAATAATAATTGTGTACCAATGTGTGGAGGTACAGACGGAAAGACACACTTTCTCATTTATAATATTTATAGGATTAGGATGGAAGTATGGATTTTAAAAGGGACTCTACTTATAAGCAAATTCAATTAGGCTAACGGATCTTCAGCTAATAAGGCAATTAAAATGCATAAAATATAACACCCGGATCAATTTCCATAAACCCATAATACCAGTACATAAACGCTATGGAATAATGAAGTGGAAATGACTTTACCCAAGCTATTTTCAGGCCACGAAGCAACAAGTACGCAACTTGCGTGAGCCATAATTTTTTGATTATGATGTTTTTTTTATTGGTGATTTGGTAGTATTAAAGACTACGACGCCGTGACTCTTTTGTGCTGAGAGTTATTTATCGCTTGGACACCGTACGTTTTTTCGCATCAAACTATTTAATATCTATGTCCTTTTAAGTTTCTGAAAATATTTGCAAACTAAATTTTATGTATGTTGTATTAGCCGTTTAAGCGTAATATGGTGACAGATAGACAACAGTGTTATAGATAAGTTCTGCTAATGATTATGACGAATGTTAAAAGTTGAAGTCATTGAAGTATAATTAACGTGGTGATTTTTTCACTGTTGTAAAAATAAATCATTGCAATCATATTTAAAGTTATATTTATAGTATCCAATTGAAACGTGCTCCAATTTGTGATATTTTACGTTCGCATAAAATATTTCAATTTACCATTGTTAGTATTTACAGAAAACGGAAGCTCGCCGTATAACTGAATGAGGCATATGATTGAAACTCCAGCCACCATATTGATAGCATCGTAAAGTTGGCAGCCCTGTAATTCAACTGTCCGAAACCATTTAAAATATGTGACCGATATTTTACGGAATTTCATGTTCGATTTTTAAATGTCGCGGTACAGTTTCAATGTTTTTTTTAATAAATTTTCTATCGTCATTCGTCAAAGAGTTTAATTTTTAATCATTGTCAAAAGTGTTTTTCCAAAGAAGTTTGATAAAATTAGTAAGTGCTTAAAACTTTAAACTTTATTATGTGCTTGAGCCTAAGAAACAACTATTTTAAAGTTATAATTTTTTTAAACAGTTTAATGTTATTTAGCTCGTCTTTCTCCGGTCATAAAAACTTGAACACAATAAACTTAATCGATTTTGAGTTTAATGACGTGAATGAGCACGGAGCAAAAAATACAAGCTCATCGTTCGCCGCTTAGATGAGTAGATATTATATTTTAATAAAAGCTTGGCAGATTGGTGGTTTGACCACGTATAGATATGTCATGTAGGCAAATATTGAGATACATAGCTGTCAAAGCAAAACACACTGTTCCCTACAAAAAAAAAAGACAAAATACAATTACAAAGCATATGTATTTATAATGCTTTGTAATAAAAAGCAAATGTTTTTTTTTTTCACATTGACTAACTTATCTACCATTTTTTTGCAAATAGATGTGATTATTATTATTAGAAACGTTGTCAAGAAAATAGCGTTCGTTCAGAGTTTCTTTTTCTTCTTTTTCTTCGTTTTTGGCAACTTGACACAAAGTATGTGTATGTTGTGCCACAGACAAGGTAAAAAGGTAAGGAATATGGCGGGAAAACCGTATTCCTCCCATAATAATTTTCAGCATCGTTTTCATGTAACATCGTCAGGTCATAAGTCTAGTCAAAGTCTAAGTACAAGTCAATACAGTCAAGGAGTCAAGTCGATCGTTTCAGTAAAGTGGTAGACGCCTTACTGAAACTTTCAATGGAGTTTTGGAGGGAACACAAAATCGCACGTTTCTGGATAATGCATCACTTTCCTACACTTGTGCACGATAACGAGTATCTAATGGTTAATATTCTACCAATATTACACATTAAAAACCCAACTTATACAAAATCACAACATCACTCTTTCACATTCCCGGCAAAACTCTCGTTCGTTCAGAGTTGTTTTAGGCTATATTTGACATTGACAGCGCGGGCCCCTAAACGAGCAATTTTATGGTGCAATATCACGTATTGCGTAATATTATTGACCGTGCAGAGTTGATATTGAACATTGCATGCCTTCAATCTAATTGTCAAATAAACTGTTCAATAAAATTGAAGCGTGATATTGCACAATACAATTGATCGTCTAGGGGCCGGCAAACTTTTTCTTAAATCAATACAAACTCTTTCTACTTTTAAAATATTATAACTTTGTTTTTACATGTACCATTGCATATACCTTACTTGACTATTAATTATTGCTTTTGTATACCTATAGATTTAATTACCAGACTATTCTTCTGCGTTGTTTCTTGAGGTTTTTGCTTTGGCAGAATATTGTTTCAGACAGTCCCGAGCTTTGAGGCGTTTAGTTTCTTTGTACGTTTTTGCGCAGCTCTGAAGGTAAAAGGGTATCTTGAGATAGTAATTCCTACTTGGAAATAGTTTTTGCTCTCAAACGTTTGAAACATTTAGCATTGTTGATGAAATTACTCAAGCTTCTTAGAAGTATAATAATTTCTAGTTTATAATAAAATAGCGCCCGTATCTTTGGCTGACATTATATTTTTTAACAAAATTGAAAAGAAAAATCACTCATTATTATGCGTGTAAAAGTAACTTGATATTAAACTAAACATAATATTGTATTACTTAATCTTCTACAGAGCTACAAAAATCATATAACTCCTAATAATACTAACTCCCACACCGGTTGCGGTGACGGTGGCCGGTTTCATTGAAATTAGGCCAGTTACGCAGGAGTAATTTTATAGTGCCGAAGCGTGTGCATAGTACACAAGAGCAATCTCTATTCCTTAATCCTTAATTCTCTAATATTCATAACCCAGTGGGATGGAAGACCGACAAGACTGGCTAGAGATCGGGCGCAGGACCGACTTTTTACATGTCCTGCCGACGCATGGATTATCTTACTTCTTAGACAATCGGGTGATCAGCCTGCATCGTCCTAACCGAACTTGGAAATAACATGTTTCCAACGTGGAAATCGAACCCACGACCTCCAAGTCAAGAGCCGCGCTCTAAACCACTGGACCATGGAGGTATTCCCTTGAATAGTACTGTCAATTGTCATGTAATGAACGCAAAAGGCTGTCATTGAACATGACAGTAGCGTAGGTTTCCATCGACAGGAGATACATGATTATGAACACGAGAGTAAAACGTTCTTTCCAGTGACATTTTGACACCAAAAGAGCCTTGCAGAGCTGTACACGTTAAACACAGAGTTATGACGTAGGCTACAGAAAGTTTTCACCTCCGTTTAATCGCCATTGTACCCTCAACGGAGGGTACAATGGCGAGGGAGGGAGGGAACCTGTAGTTCATATTTCATATACGAGTACAAAGTGATAAAGCGTTTTGTGTTAGATGGTGTAAACGTACTCGTGTGTATTACGAACTGCAAACTAATTTTTGTATTATCCTTTAAAAGAGCTTCAAATTGTATGGATACTTCATTTTTAGGGTTCCGTAGCCAAAATGGCAAAAAGGAACCCTTATAGATTCGTCATGTCTGTCTGTCTGTCTGTCTGTCTGTCTGTCTGTCCGTCCGTCCGTATGTCACAGCCACTTTTCTCCGAAACTATTAGAGCTATACTATTGAAACTTGGTAAATAGATGTAGTCTGTGAACCGCATTAAGATTTTGATGCAAAAATGGAAAAACTATTAAAAATTTAAGGGGTCCCCATAGGTACAACTGAAACAAAAAAAAATTTTTTTCATCTAATCTATGCGTGTGGGGTATCTATGGATAGGTCTCCAAAAATCATATTGAGGTTTCTCATACCATATTTTTCTTACCTGAATAGTTTGCGAGAGAGACTCTTCCAAAGAGGTAAAATGTGTGTCCCCCCCCCCTCTAATTTCTAAAGTAGGGGCATGATAATTCTAAAAAATATATATGATGTAGATTCCTATAAAAACTACCAACGAAAATTGGTTTGAACGAGATCTAGCCAGTGGTTTTTTTTATACGTCATAAATAGTAAAGTACAACTGAAACAAAAAATTTTTTTTTTCATCTAACCTATGCGTGTGGGGTATCTATGGATAGGTCTCCAAAAATCATATTGAGGTTTCTCATATCATTTTTTTCTAACCTGAATAGTTTGCGAGAGAGACTCTTCCAAAGTGGAAAAATGTGTGTCCCCCCCCCCCCCTCTAATTTCTAAAGTAGAGGCATGATAATTCTAAAAAAAATATATGATGTAGATTACTATAAAAACTACCAACGAAAATTGGTTTGAACGAGATCTAGCTAGTAGTTTTTTTTATACGTCATAAATAGTAAACCTTAATCTAAATTTCATTAAATCGACTGAAATATAAAAATAAATCAAAAATATTTTAATTTCATAAAAATAAACCTTATTGCTGCTGCGTAACCCTCCATGGGCGAGTCCAACTCGCACTTGGCCGCTTTTTTATACTCTCATTAACTACAGCAACAGACATAATATGTCAAATTCTGTGGTCATTTTAATTATAACAACGCCTGTGGTGCAACCCACCCTTAGGGCCTGTTTCACCACTTTCTGATAAAGTGCCGAATAGGCTATTTACAACTTTTTTGACAGATTATTCATACTTCATCTGTCAAGTTAAGTGGTAGATAGCCTATTCGGCACTTATCAGGAAGTAGTGAAACAGGCCCTTAGTCTCTAATAAGTAATAACCGGTGAACGTCTCGATACTCGAAAAGGCGCTGCGGTGAATGAAACAAACATATTCCCGCACCAAAACCTTAACCTTTACAAAGGTTTTTTCTGCGATAATGGTGTCCAAAGAGACTCCATTATTACATAAAAACAACGCTCAAACACAAATCGTTCAAATGTAAGAACATTAATCATCAAAGTGAAAACCAAGTTGGATTCGACGAATTGTTCAGTTCATTAACAATTAAGTTCCGTTTGCTAATTGCACTATCTTGTCGCTGGGAGTTCGGAAAACTTCGCACTAATGGTGTCTCGACTTCGTAATCTGTTGGAACTAACGACTGCCTTTAAGGTTTAATCGGCCAGATTTGGCTGAATAGTCAAATGCATAATGTAGCCTACTAGTTAAACAAATCGGGTTTTTCATTTAAAATCACTTGTAACCTTAAAATAGCCGTTGTGCTACTGCATTTTATATTATAGGTGTATGTTATAATCATAGTATGTTGACTGTTGAGGAAAAAAGCGTCATATTATGAGATCTTTTTGTCATGCATGGCGAAACTTTATATTGTACAAATATTTTTCTGTCGTTTTGTCGTGCCATATTACCTTAAGTTTTGGATACTTTATTTCTGTACTAGCTGGTTGTCTTACATTTAAAATAGTCTAATAATATTTTCACCCATCATCTACCATGTTGTATAATATAACTAATCGATAGACCATGATTTAAATAAACCGATTTTAATTCCCGAACCGGTGGCAAGCGTCTCAGTTTCTATGTTCTTTTTTTTTATTATACTTTTTGCACACAATATCAAGGTACAGAGGCGGGCTTAATGCCTTAAGGCATTTTCTTCCAGCCAACCTTTGAGTGATGTAGAGACGAATTGAGGTAGATGCAAATTACATGACGTATAATTTTAGTAACATTATTAAAATACATAAGTACTATAATAATTACGATTACATACTATACGGATACTATAATTATTTTAAAATAAACTAATAATGCTTCTTTCTACGACTTTTTTCAAAAAGTGTATTGTGTATTGAATAAAAAGATTATTTTTTTAATATGAAAATGTTTATTTTTATTTGAGAGGTAAATAACAAAGTATTTTTTCTCAGAAATAAAATATAACTTTAATATGAAATAGTAAGAAACTTGTTGATGACAGCAACAGGTAACTTGAGACTCGCGCTTAAGTTGCCAGCACTTGCCGATAGTTCTAAGGCCGGTATAAATAGTCAGCACTCAAGATGCATCTAGGTCTCAAGACACGGTTCAGGCTCTGTGATTGGTTGGCTGTCAAAATTTGGACCAATCACAGAGCCGAACCGCGTCTTGAGACCGAGATGCATCTTGAGTACTGACTATTTATACCGGCCTAAGACTTGTAGAAGCATTTGCGTCTTACCGCAACTATTTCTTTTGAAACATTTCTTCAATTTTTCTTTTATATGCTAAGTGACACCCGGAACTCCGTTGCGCCAAAATTCGTTTATCGCGCAGGAACCGTCAATCCCCGGAATAAAAACTATCCGTTGTCTTTTCCCTGGACTCAAAGTATCTCCGTACCAAATTTCAGCAAAATCGGTTCAGCGGTTCGAGCGTGAAGAGGTAACAGACAGACAGACAGACACACTTTCGTATTTATAATATTTGTATGGATTTTTCTTTTATTTACTATTGCTACTTGTGTTATTAAACGAGAAAAGAAACTACGCCAAAGGAAACGCCAAGCGAAATGAAATATATTTAGTTTCGTGCATTTCATACTTTACGACGTCAATGGTTTTAGAAAGTCGTCCTTTTAATATGCTCATTAACATGCATTAAAAAAAATGTTGTGTGGTTTTATGAAATCACGGTAAAAGTGAAACTGATTAGCTGCACTGACAAGCGCCTTTCACTTTATACCTACTCGGCGGCCGACCATCACGCGACATGCGCTACACAGACCAAAAAGTTTGAGACGATGTAATAAAAGTTTCACTTTAAGAACAATAATATATACTTAAAATTATTATGTAAGCTGACTTATTTCATTTTCGTTCCGCTTAGCACCGACCATAGTATTACTAGCTAAAAGCATAACTTTGTGAGGGCTCGCGTCGCCACACATTGACTGACTGATAATAGCACATCTACAATATATAAATAAAAGTTACTATGTTAAAGCACAAATCAATAGGCGTGATAGTTATTCCGTAGGTGTACCACAAAATGCAAAGGTTGTGGGATATACTAGGGCTCGCTTCGCTCGCCCTGATTATGGCCTAGGATCCCTTCATAGAAGGACCTTCACCGAGCTGGTTAATGGATGAAAAGTATTTTATATTCAATTACGTATGTCAACAAATTAATTGCAAGTAGGTTGCCTAAAAAAATCAGTCCAGAATAAAAAAAAAACAAAAAAAAAATTTTTTTTTCATTTTTCTGGGTTTTTAATAGACAAATTCCACACCAATCGAACTTATATGAATCCCGTAGAATATTTAGGCAACCTACTTGCAATAAATTTGTTGACATACGTAATTGAATATAAAGTACTTTTCATCCATTAACTAGCTCGGTGAAGGTCCTTCTATGAAGGGATCCTCGGCCAATATAGCGCGAGCGTACCTGCGTAGCACCCGTAGCACTTCACAGCAACTCTTCGTAGCACTTCGTAGCACCTCTACGTAGCACTTCGTAGACGCTCTACGTTTATACAAACCATTTTTCACTCCCCTTATTAAAAAGAGGTCAAACCTAAACAAATCTAATTTAAATCTAATATTCATATCCCTTTGAGACGATAAAATAAATAGTATTCCAACGTTAATAACTTATTCTGAAATGAGTTAACGAATTTATATAAAACTACGTTTATTTTTCTCATCAAAGTTATTTGAGGGTTAGCTACTCGAAAATTCTAACCATTTTTGAGTGGCTAGCTCTATTGGTTTTATAGTGGCCAACCTACTTATAAGCCGGCATACGTGTTTAAGTCCCCGACTAGTATTGGCTCGTCGTAAAAAATATATCTTTTTCGAATGATCATTTCTCCGAGTTATTACGTCTGCAGTTTTATTCACTCCACACAAAAGTCGGTTTATGTTCTTTATTACGGCTTTGATGGAGTCGATAGAATTTTCTTTATAGACCACTAATAATATTCTAAAAACCAAAGTCCATCTTGTCTCTTAGCGTGAAAACTTGATACAATATAAACCAGCCTTATTATAAAGTTACGTTTACGAAGCCTGTATTCACTTTGATTAGTGATAAGTGCAGGTGATTAGTAATTTTGACCACCTCTGTGGCTTAGTCGGTGGGCTGTTGGTAACTCAAGCCGGGGGTTGCGGGTTCGAATCCCGCCGACGGAACAAAAAGTTTTAAAGTTCCTGGGTTATGGATGTGTATTAAAATAATGTGTATCATATATGTAACAAAAATCTTAAATATATGTATACTATAAAAGTATTAAATGTATTTCCGTTGTCTGGTACCCGTAACACAAGTCCTTCAGGTACTTACCACGGGGCCAGACTGACGTGGTCGGACCATGTGAAGCGTCCATAGATATTTAATAATAAAAATAAATATAATTATAAAATATTATTATGTATCATTCTAACATTTTTATATTTTTTTATCAGCGAATGCGTGAAAAGTAACCCTCCGGCCCTTTTTACCCCTAGATTATCTTGTGATTAATTTAACCCTAATAAGATTATTTTTTACAAGCCACGATATCTCCGCACCCTTTTCATCGTAAACCACATAGTAATTACTGGAATAAAATATAAATGCTAAAATAATTGCCATAACGTGTTCATTATGATGTAGGTAGGGATATAGGAGTATTTATATCCCTAAGGGCTAATATTTATTTAGACCAGAAAAATACAATGAAAAATAGCATAATGTCCTCGTGAATTACTTACTACATAGCTTAATTATTATTGTTCAGAAAATTCAATTTAAGCATAATATTACTATAATTAAACTTAAAATATAACTCGACTACGAAAAATAATGTAATCTATGTCACCAGAAGTTGTATGTAGATTATAGGAAATAAATCCATACTAATATTATAAATGCGAAAGTGTGTCTGTATGTCTATTGTCTGTCTGTCTGTCTGTCTGTTACCTCTTCACACCCCAACCGCTGGGCCGATTTTGCTGAAATTTGGTATGGAGATACTTTGAGTTCCGGGAAAGGACATAGTATACTTTTTATCCCGGAAAAATGTACGGTTCCCGCACGTTAAACTAATTTTGGCGCAACGGAGTTGCGGGTGTCATCTAGTAAGCAATAAAGGGAATTTATTAATACCTCTCTGCTATTTTTAGGGTTCCGTACCCAAAGGGTAAAAACGGGACCCTATTACTAAGACTTCGTTTTCTGTCCGTCTGTCCGTCTGTCTGTCCGTCTGTCTGTCTGTCTCCAGGCTGTAACTCAAGAACCGCAATAGCTAGACTTCTGAAATTTTCACAGATTGTGTATATCTGTTGCTGCTATAACAACAAATACTGAAATTAAAATAAAGTTAATATTTAAGGGGGGCTCCCATACAAGAAACGTGTTATTTTTGTCCTTTTTTGCTCGTAATCAATAATGGTAACAGCTAGGCACTTGAAATTTTCACAAAATCCCAAGTGATATTTGTACTTTTGTAATTAATAATAAAATTAAAATAAAGTAAATAATTAAGGGGGGCTCCCATACAAAAAACACAATTTTTTGTCTACTTTCGCTCTATACCGGTACGGAACTGATGGATCAGATTGATGAAAAATTGATCGTGTAACCTCTGCCTTAGAAACTTAGAGTAGAATAAAAGACATGACAAAACATTAATTATGGAAACCTACCATATTGTTGATTTTTTTTGAAGATCTTAGAAATGCCAATAATACGACTATCTGTATTACGAACTCTCTAAGTGCCAATAATTGGGTATTTTACTCATCTACCAGTTTTATACATATTATGCTTGTTGTTGACATTGCTACTAAATAAACATAAAATAATGACTTCTTAGCAGCAATATTGTTCAGCCAAAATGGCCTCTCAGAGCTGCTGATTAAAGACTGTAGCTTCAGATAATTAACGGAGAAAATTGCAGCGCTCGGTTCACTTTTTTTTTGGTTTTGTACTGTTGAGGTTTTCGTCGCGAGACTAATGGTACTGGCCGGTTAGAAAATTAAAAAATACCAACATTCCGAAATTTTAATCTGGCCGCATGCAATTTAAATAATAAACGCTGCGCTGTACAAATAAAATATGTTCAGATTATGTGAATTCTATAATTCCGTATTTTGGTATGCATTATTATTGTTAACAATAATAATTAATTAATACTTACAATATATTTAGAACAATAATAATAATAATAATATATAGTTAGGACAATTATTTAAGGTAGCACCTGAGGTAGCACCAGTTGTCATTGACCTTTCTAGTCAAGAGCTATGTGAAAAATAATCGCACTGCATTCTGTTAACTTAAGAATGTCTTGGTAACTCTATGTATGATAATCTCTATTTATGAGATTGATATAATTTATACTGCTATACCAATGGTCGAAATTCGACCTTAGTTTCAACGACATTAGGACTACTACGTTTAATCTGTAAAAAAAATTTGACTATATCATATATTTTTTTTCAACTCTGGGACTCAGCTGATCTCAGACTGGCCGTGTAAGCATTGTCTAATGGCCGTTCCCTATATTCAATCTATCTCTAGTTTGACATACAACCGATCGCAGCTGACATAGAATTGACATAAAATATATGGAGCTAATGTCTAATGTGAGCTATTCCTATCTCAAGTAAGAGATAGATCAAATATTGGGAACGGCCGTAATAGTATCTAAGATTCAATAAAAAACTATAATCCATTTTCAATTTGTCACCTTGTTGTCAACAGACTTCAACTATAAATAAAAGAGTATAATTCGTATATGTATAGGCTTGTCACTCAAAAATCAGTCATCTTTGTTAGTGTGTGACGTGTGTGTTGTAGTGTGTGTAATGTTTTATTTGTTAAAAAAAATGAAGCATAATTTCAAAATAATATTAGCTCGATGCACTCCTTCACCATAATTATATGTAAACTATAACTATGCGAAATTTCATTCACCTAAGTTTCCCCATTTTTCGTCAAAAGGGTTACAAAGTTTTTTGCTCGCGTATTAATATTATGATTTTTATCATAGATATTTAGTTTGTTGTCTCACTGATACTAAATAATTTATACTTATTATAAATTGTGTGTGCATACGCCAAATATTGTTTATTATTCATCTTTAATCTTCAATATCAGGTACCCTTTCATAAAAAATATAACAATCACAAATATCACAATGAAAAGCTACATGTCCAAGTATTTAAATATCAAAATACCGAAAACTAAAATATGAAAACTCATACAAGCTCATATAAACAGCATATCCGCTTAACTCACTCCAAGTTTATCGGACCAAAGCTCTCGAGTTGAAAGCTTAGTTGATATACGAGTTTCAGTTTTTAAAAGTTATCTTCTTTTTTAATTATCTCTTTTAGTTTGCTTCAAACTTTACAATTTAGCTTGTTAATATTTTGCAAGCTACTTTAGGGGCAAAATAAAAATAAAATTACCTTTTTACTTAACTTACATGGTGTGGATACAATGAACGGAATTATAACATTATAAAATATGAAAAACTAGATGAAACCTGCAACTCCTTTGCGCCAAAATTCGTTTATCGCGAAGGAACCTTACATTTTTCCGAGATTAAACGTATCCTCAGCCTTTCCTGGAACTCCAAGTATCTCCAAACCAATTTTAGCAAAATAGGTTCAGTAGTTTAGGCGTGAAGAGGTAACAGACAGACAGACACTTTCGCGTTTATAATTTTAGTATTTAATTACCTAGCTATATTCATTTGTATGGATGAAAAATGTGAATCTGTCTTTTTCCTCTTCACCCTTAAACCGTTGAACCATTTTGCTTTGAAGATTTTTTGAGTACCAGAAGGGCAAAAGATATTATATAGCCTTTGATTATATACTACACTAGATAGAGCTTCGTCTAAGAAATACAGCGCAAAAACAGGCCAGCGTTTCTATGCGTGTGTGCGTGACCGCTTTGTTTTACACTCGCCTCATGTCATTCAATATGTCTATGTGTTATTATATATAGCGTTGCAAAGTGTACGGTTTCTTTCCTACAAATGAACTGTTGAACGAAAGTCGTTTATTACGAGAAGCGCGAGTAACAATAATATCTTCTATTCTATTACAGTCCTACTAGCAGTTGCCCGTGATTTCGTCCGCGTCCACGTCAACATTTTTATTTCGTAAAACATTTTTTTTTAAATAAAAAGTATCCTAATTCCTATGTTACTTCTGATACCTCCAAGAGTATGTGTACAAAGTTTCATGATGATTCGTCAAGTAGTTTTGCGTGAAAGCGTAATAAACATCCAAGCTTTCACATTTATAATATAATATTATTAGTAAGTATTGTTAGGTATTTAATAAAATAGTATCCATTTAAGCTTTCATAGTCTATTCAAATAGATTTTATGTCATTCTTCAGAAGTTCCCAACAATCCTGTACAATATTAAAAACAAACAAAACATTGTTTCAGCTTTTCACATAGCGAAACCTCAGCGAAATCAAAAGCATAATACAACACACCATTTACTGCGGCGATTTGTTTAGAACGGTCTAGAACAATCTAGGACAATCCCTTAAGACCTATATAGGGCCGGGCAATAATCTCCGTCGCCCTTTTACTTTTTCAGCCCTCGAGTGTATTGGATATTTATTATTTTCATCCTAATGTCCGACTTGAGACGAATTGAATAAAAAGAATTTAGTTTTGCGTAACTTAGTTGTTTTGTGTAACACAAAAAAGATATAGAATTTCAAAAATTCAGTTTTAATATAGAGTGTCTGCGCTCTACAGTCCAATTACATTACCTTCTTCTACTTTAAAACTTACGTTATAATTTTAAAGTTTTAACTTTTTAAACTGAATTTTGAATTTGTAAATTGGTATTAATGTAGCAGGCTTTTGTTTTCTCGTATTCTGTCAACATAGACTTGAATAAATAAGAGATGATGTCCATTAACGGCCGTTCCCAATATTTGATCTATCTCTTACTCGAGATAGGAATAGCTCACATTAGACATTAGCTCCATATATTTTGTGTCAATTCTATGTCAGCTGCGATCGGTTGTATGTCAAACTAGAGATAGATTGAATATAGGGAACGGCCATTAAAGTAGTATCATAAGTAGGATTGTTTTGGGCCACTTTGACAAATAATATGTGTCCAATGATGACAATCTTTGCTTGTACGAAGATTTTTGTTACAAAATATGTACATAATTATGTTGACGACGTATCTTTAATTTTATATTTTGAAATCTTCCTTTAATTACTTATGAAATAGAACCTAAAAATATGGACACACGTAATAAAAACATCAATAACCCCCAATAGGCTCGTTCCTCGCAAAAACTTTTCGCCCTAGTAATTGCACTTTAGTTTCTTGCAATTTTTCAGCCTGAGTGATGGGATGCGTGCCCGTGATGAATGCTTGACCCTCGTCACGTCACCGCGCGTTACATACCCACTACGTCACATCGCGTCACACTGCGTCACACCGTGGCCGAACTGGGGTTAATCTTCGAGAAAGTTTCGTTTAGTATCCACTAAAGTAAGAGTGATCCGTATGAAGTAGGCATTAAGGTTTAGTCGAAGGAAAAATAAATGTGAAACGTGCCCCGATTCCGCTATCTTAATTCGACATTAAACGGAATAATAATACGTCGATTAGATACCTAACAAGTAACAATACAATCATGCTATAATAAAAGTACATAACAGCAAAACAACTTGAATCGCCTTCGGATTATGTAAGCTATACACGCTACGGTCTACCGGAGAGGTCCACCCGTGCAGTGTGCATACCTATGCCTGCGCAGGTAGAGCGAAATGTTTGCCGAAGCGTTCCCTAACTTTGGTGGAAGTCCGGTCCCTTCTGAGGTAGACCGGCCGGTCGTGGAGGGAGTCCTGTGTTTGTTAGATCCAGGACATCACTCGGTATACGGCTGAAGGCGAACCGCAGGTGGTTTTAGTAGGCCTTTGTCGGCAGTCCCACATACTCCCGGGGTGCTTCAGCTTAACTGAGGCACATCCCCAACCCGGGACACCCATAAAAGGTTTCCCTTGCGCACTAAAAAAAGCTAAACCGGAATGTGTGTGGGAATAGACCTGTGCCGTTTTTGGACCTGCGCAGACGACCGGCGCAAAATCGATAATCAATTCTTTCGACTGACACCTGCGCAGGCATACCTGCACAGGTGACCTCTCCGGTAGACCGTAGCGTGCATGGCTGCCATTAGTCAAAACTGTTCATAACTCCAAAAGCCAGTTTGACATTTATACGACCTATATGAAAATACTGTGCTGTTTGATCTAGAGTGAATCATAGCTGTATTGATGTTAGATTAAATAGCAGAATAATATTATAGCAGGTTAATCGATCTGGCAATTTTCCTGATGGCCGTTCGAGTTTGTTTTGCATAATAATAAATGCGCATTTAATATTTAAACAAGTCACGGCTCGACCTTTACTTGCAATGTTCTCAGTATTAAATTCACAAGTTGTTCGGGGGGTACAACGTTAATATTACGCGAAGTTTAAACATTAGTATTCTTTACTGCGTATGTAGGTGTAAGTATACTTATTATAATCTTTATTAATTAATAAATTGTCTCTTGCTTTACTTAAGGACACCTTGTGAAGTACTCGTAATCGTGTCAAATACTGTTGTCTCGGATATTATTATGTTATCTTAAATGTCTGGTTTCCCAAGCACATACGGCATTTTCGGATTGTGGATTTTCCTCTCGGTGTTTTCTTCCCCCGTAGGAGCGTACATCTAATGTGCTTGTAATCTGAACAAGTCTCGCTAGTCATTTTAAATACATCACCTAGGATCAAACAACAACCCAACAAACAAATCAAACGCCAACTAGAAAAAGCGTTTATGAAATGATAGAATGCTATAGTCAGGACAATAATTTAAGGTGGCACCAGCGGTCATTGACCTTTCTAGTCTAGGAGCTATATGAAAAATACTCGCACTGCGTTCTGTTAACTTAAAAATTAAATTAATTTCTTGTAAAGAAACAGACTATTATAGTTTTATCGAAAAACGTCTTGGTAACACTTCGTATGATAATCTCTGAGTTTGAAGTGATATAATTCATACTCTGTTCACGTCGTGTATGCAAAATACGATATCGCCCTTAGACGAGAAACATCTGTCAATCACGGTTTGTACCATAAAGTTAATATACGGTACCTCTAGGTACATTAACTTTATGGTTTGTATAGAAAACAACGAAATATGATAAGTTTTTTGACAGGTAGTCAATGACCGCTACAGACAGAATTCCGCCATTTGATAATAGCAGTTTTATCACGAACTAGATCCGCGCGCGGCAGTGACACGCACGTCTGGAAAAGCGCCCTAATACTACTATTACAAGAACACGTAGTTTATTACTATAGCGCTTTCCTGTCATGTACAAGACATACACAAGTACACAACAAAAACATTAAATTATCTAACTTCCAAATGCAAAGATCGTTACAAACTGACAAATTGACCTATCAACGTCCTTCTAACATTTTATTGAACGTCAAAGGACCTACATTTACATTCCAAAAGATTTTCACATTGTTTTTCCTTGGAAGGCGGGTCGGCATTATATTTGAGAAAGACAATTATTATTGGAGTCAGCGGCTCTTCGTTATCAGTTTCTGCCTCAGAACACTCACGTAAGGACCCCGTCGGACCTATTTCACAATTTTATCCGTCCGCATTTTCTATCGGCCTAAAGAATAAATCGATTTATTGCTTCATCGTGAAATTTTTCTATTGTCAGGCTTTTTCCTTTACTATTATATAAATGCGAAAGCGTGTCTGTCTGCCTTTTACTACGCTTAAGACACTGAACATCGTTCAGTTGATGGGTATAAATGTAGATGACAGGGTACTAAAATGAAATAAGGGGGCAAACGAGCAAACGGGTCACCTGATGGAAAGCAACTTCCGTCGCCCATGGACACTCGCAGCATCAGAAGAGCTGCAGGTGTGTTGTCGACCTTTTAAGAGGGAATAAGGGAATAGGGTAATAGGGGAGGGTAGGGATGGGAAGGGAAGGGAATAGGGGAGGGTAGGGGATTGGGCCTCCGGTAAACTCACTCACTCGGTGAAACACAGCGCAAGCGCTGTTTCACGCCGGTTTTCTGTGAGGAAGTAGTATTTCTCCAGTTGAGCCGGCCCATTCGTGACGAAGCATGGCTCTCCCACGTCAACTCGACAAAAATATTATATGGACGCTTAGATATAAGTATGGACGGCATAAACGAGGGTCCAAGTGGGAAGTGGGAACAGCTACCAGAAACCAGACAGACACACTTTCGCATTTATAATATTATAAATGCGAAAATGTGTCTGTATGTCTGTTACCTCTTCACAGTTCACACCCAAACCGTTTAACCGATTTTGCTGAAATTTGGTATGGAGATACTTTGAGTCCCGAAAAAATGTACGGAATTTTACACACGCCTGTTTTTACCATAGTGTAAATTATAAACCTTTAATCCCGAAAACCGCGGCGTTATATGATTACAGCGTGATCGTTATTTCAGCGGTAAACCACTCCATACTGTTATTTCGAGAGATAATCTTATTCTGTGTTAATCTGTTTATTAAACCGCGTTTTGTATTTTTTTAACTCCGACAAAAATGGTCGTTCTAATTTGGATATTATGTAGAGGTGGGTGTTCATTGTATCTTCCAAATACGTAGAAGATGATCTGTATTTTTAGCTCCACACCCGAATAGTACGGGAGCCCTAGAACAATTTTTTTTATTACTTTACGAACAAAATTTTTATTTGCGATAAATCTCGAAAATGGTAGAGCTAACAGAGATAGAAAGGATTTCCTACTTTGACTTGATGGTCCTAAGATATGGACTATATTATTTGTAGGACAATATTACTTTTAAATTACATGACTATTAATCTATCAATATACAAAATATTAGCTCGTTAGGGTTCCGTTGTAGGGTTCTGTAATCAACAAAACTTGGTTAACTACGGAGCCTTAAAACGGAACCCTAACCAGCAGATTTTTTTTATATTGGTAGGTTAATAGTTATATAATTTAAGAGTAACATTGTCCTATAAATAGAACAATTATTTACAATCCATCTTTTAGGACCATCAAGTCAAAGTATGAAATCCTCTCTATTTCTGTTAGCTAGCACATTCAAGATTTTTCGCAGATAAAAATGTTGGTCGTCTTATCAAAATTAAGCTACTCACAAAAAAATTAGCTTGTCGGTAATCAAAAAAAATTTTTCTAGGACTCCCGTTTTAGAAGAGTAAAGCAGGATTACTGAAACTTATTAAGTTACTATCTATGCCCATAAAGTTAATATACCTAGCGGAATAGAGAAACAAAGGCCTGAGCAAGAGAGATGTCACTATCAGTAACACTGCGTGGTAAAAAGAGACGTGTGATACATGACAGCAGAACTCTTTTTTGACGTCCAGTCGGCACGTATCGGCACGTTGACAATTTAATTTCATAGTATTCATGTTCAATCATCCTTGTTTACGTCTTTTCCATCCACCTAACTGACATTACTAGGCGTGTGTGCAAGGATGCGCACTCATACTGACATTTTGAAAGTGTATTTGTATGCCTTTCTGTTATCTTTACTACCTCCCAATTTTCCTAAGGCAATTTGAAATATTCCTGGTTTTTATTTAAACAACTACCTGAGAATTTTTTCAATTTTCAAAATAAAAAATCGTGTCTCTTCGTCGTCGTCAGTCCTAATTGGTCAAAATTCAATTGCCAGTATAAATATTCGTCGTTCACACAAACCGTCTGTAACATTTAGCTCCGTGTGGAACAATTACGACGAGGGCGCAAAGTGCGCCGCTTGTAAACCACTTTAATTACGACGAATGAATTCACGACAACCTTGATCAAGAGGACGATAGTCTTAGTAATGTAGTACTAACTATTTATTTAGGTACTTTGTGGTCTCAGTGAGAGTTATATGGCCAAATTACGAGGCTAGTCATACAATTTCTTGCAAAGTTTGTCATTAAAGTCTTTGATTCTGATCAAACTTAAATTTTAATTCGAACTTTTATGCATGTTTGAATGCTTTAACAGAATAGCTGTATAGAAGACTTCCCAACGTAATATAACAAACATGACTGTCATCCAAATGTTTGCACATGTTTTTCGTTGACCGGTCTTTTGGTTAACAATGTATAACCATAATAATCCCATTCTGAAGATCGTGAAAATTACTTAATTTCTTTGAATAGAGTATAATGTTAAATTATTATGAGCGATAAAAGCAGGTAATGGAGTCTGAATCCCCTTCCCAGGGAAGTTTAATTTCGTTAAATATAGATACAAGTGGTACGACATCCAAAGTTATCCGATATTTATATATTTTTATCGCACGGCGAATTCAGTTTTTGAAAATTCGTTATTAAAACATTTTCGAATATAAGAATCTAAGGTGAAAATCGATAATATATTATAATTTTACGGATATATTGACACTACATTTTAGTTTTGCTAAACTGTGACTTCAGAAAATGATACTCACCCCATTGTAAAATGAGCAGGCCGCTACGGTGGAACAAACATACATACGTGGGCTGCTTATATTCAATCTCAGACCAAATAAAATATAGAACTTTTTGCTTCACGGTCCAATTCACGGTCATCAGCTTATACTTTTTGGCTGGAAAACTTTTAAATTTTTGGCTGGAAAACTTTTTTATTTCGGATAGGACGACAACAAACGAAAAAGGTAAGGTTTGGCGTTACCCGTCCGTGGGCGGATGAGCACTTTCCATGTCATTAGCCGGGAGCTGCGGGCTGCGGGCTCCACGTGTCCCATTTGCATGCTAATTGCTTTGATGAATATTAAAAAAAATAACAGCGCACGGGGAACCAAGTGTATTAAAAACAGATACAAAAATTGGTGGTCTTTGGTGGAATTTGTGAAATTGGTAGGCACCAATCTCGATTTTAGCGTACGCAAAATAAAGACGTCTGTTGAACATGATAGTTTGGTGGAAAAGTCTAATTAATACGAGTAAAGTAAGTTGAATTTATTTAATTTGAGTGTTATTTGAAATTTAAATCCAGATAAATAAAAAAAGTTTTCAACTTGTAATAAATGTTATGCAAAGGCTTAACGAAATTTTTTTAGAATTTTTTAAAGCATTTATAAAGTTAAAGCTGTCTTATACACAGATAAAACTTTCAAAATATTGTACAATACAAGGAAATAAACCTTAAAACTCTGTATATATTTTTGAACATTCATTGAGCAAGTCCTGAATCAATCAGTGAACAATCGGCAATCAGCAGACATTGATCATGCAAATCCGTTGATTCTCTCGGCTCGGGACGGCCATTAAAAATAAAACCCAATGGATTATAAAAATTTACATACTTTCAATCAAACGAAACATTAAAAATAACGAGAACGTTCAACGTGGGTTGCTTTTCATTTAACAATCGTTCTGGAAATTAAGCTCTTTATACAGGAAAGGCGTTGCGGTCTGAATTGACCCTAAGGGGCATAACTTTAAAATTGTTCAGCAAAAATAGAAGGGAAAGACGCAGTGTTTGATGTAGAGGCGAGCGACAAATGCTAGTGGAAGATTAATAATTATCAGACAGGTCGTTTTGTATGTTTGTTTGGTAGATCGTAAACAGTGTTCATAAGACCTTGTCTTAGACCCTATATTCACCTCTTACGTAGCCAACTCAATATTTAACACCTTACCGCTTTAGCTAGGCATTATGTGATGACTCGCATAGACAAACCCTTTACATATTTACATGGCATTTAAATATTAGCCGCTATCTCCGAGAGTCCTCTGTGGAGCTGTCAGTGTCACCTGTCAGCTGTCACCACCTGTCACCCGCCATTGTTGTGGTCACGGCGCGGGAAATTAAATGGCTGCGATTCAATTAAATTTTAATTGCAAATTAGATGACTTAGAACAAACGTCTTAGATATTTAAAACTTCAATCATTAGGTAGATTGTATTTAACTTGTTGCTGATGTCTAAATTAAGGACATTTCGAATTTCAAGTTAAATGTGAATAGTGAGTACACACTACACAATTACACTCTCCGTTTTAATTTATTATCTACTGACACTTTACCAAATTGAATATCACGTGACATTTAGAGCCATAACTCACCGCGACGTCATCGCGACGTGGCCAGTGTTTAAAAACACCGCTTTAGGGTGACGTAGAGGCGCCAGACGTTGCTTGGACGTCGCCATGGTAAAGTCACTGACCACGTCGTGGTGGCGTCCCAGTGGGTTATGGCTCTTAATTTAGCGGCATTATAGCTGCCCATACTTAACATTAAGACATAGATAAATATAAACATACACCGGATACATTTAGATCAAATAAAAATAATAAAAGTGGTTCAAGATTATTAATAGAGTTACGATTTTACGAAGAGTCTACGCAATCATCGCGGCTTATTCATACTTATTTTACATCTATTCGCTCGCATGCAATGATAAAGCTGACTTAGTAAGAGAAAGGAAGACGATTTTTCACACCTTAAATATGCTTATTACGCACAAGTTTTCACTTCAACGATATTCCTGATATCAACAATCTCTCTCTCTCTCTAGCTCTGAAAGTTTCATTGTTTTCAATATCGATGGCGGGATTAACATTATGCGCCAAACATTTGGCGGGACAATTCAATTGGCGTGATAGCCACGACGTTTTAACAATAAAAACGTGAGGCGCGTGTTTATCATGTATGAACAGGTTCGAATCCCGTAAACGGTTTAACCGGGATTCGAGTGGGATTCGAAACTGATTCACTATGAATTGTGGTTACGGATTTATTTAAAGTTGTTCTATTTTTAAATTTCAATATATAAAATCGGTCTTTGTAGTCTACTATTCGGATTTTGTATATTATGTAGAGTGTCCTTCCAAAGAAGCGACATGTTTTGATGTATTTAATATTCAATCTTTTTTCCATGTTTTTTTTTAGAAAAAGAGCGAGTGAGCTGTTTCACAGCTACACCGCAAGATCATAAGTAATATAGTATACGATTTATTTAAATAGCGGCACTGTCGCACTGTCGTTTTAAACGATGTAATACATGTAAGTACTATTCCTTGTGATCTGGCAGTGTGGCCCCCAAACCACACGTTCGGGCGGACGCTTATAAATCGAATACTCTTTCTAGTTTGCTGTGAAAGTAGCAGCACTGAAAGAGCAGCTTTTTTTAACTTTTGTAGGGAAAAAATTATGACACCGGAGCGCTTGCCCATACAAATCACAAAAATTGCTCTTACGGCGCTGCTACTTTCACAGTGTACTATATAAGGGACGTCACGTTGTAATGTGAAGTGACCCTAAGTCATTTACTTGGCCAACTTTGCAAAATATCCATCATAGTCGTGAAAACCTCCGTCGTAAATTTTACGATCCCACAGAATGGAAACCAGCGAATGGGTTCACCAAAACGAATGATAACATTAGGTTTTACACCCATTTTATTGCTAGTTGTACCTTCAATTTATTTGGTTGTATGTATGTCATGACATTTTTGTCACCACAAGACATAGGAAGCTAAAATAAGAATGACAAAGTTGGAGATTATCATTTTAAGAGTTACCCAGAGGTTTTCCGAAGAATCTAAAATAGTCTGTTTCCTTATAAGTGGTAAATTATTTTGGAAAGTATGTTAAATTAATAGAATAATTTTTTTCTTATTCCATTTTGACAATAACATTACAAGGTAATATTATAAAGCGGAGAAAATCTGGGTTATTTATTTGTGACGCCTATCTTCTACTAGTGAAAGTGGGAAACTGGGTATTGTTTTACTTTTCAACAACTTACAAACTGTTTAGATAATAGTTACGATCGAAAAGTTTGGATTGTTTTCTTTATACTACAACTTGCAGCTACTTTGCGCTCCTATTACGTACATTTTTCCGGGATAAAAAGTACATTACACGTCCTTTACCGGGACTATAAGTATCTCTATTCCCAACTAAATCGGTTCTGCGGTTTGGGCGTGAAGAGGTAACAGATAGACAGACAGAGAGATACGCTTTTGCATTTGTAGAGGTAATATTAGCATGGATTTTCTAAATCTCACCCGTTTCTGACAATAAGTAAGGCTCCAATAAATTACGAAATGAACACTAGAGCCAAAATTAATTCACTGGTCACATTCAAACAATTATCGCCATATTGAAATTCAATTTAGTCGACCGTGTTAATTTTAATGAAACGATAATAGAACTGTCCAATTTTATCCCATCAATTTACCGTTGTCAAACCGAAAATTAATCACATTTAGAATTATTAATAGATCTATTCGCACAGTGAATTTTAATTTGTTAATTCACTTTGATGCATAAGTTATGTATTGACATGTTTTGATGTGCACTAAATACGCAAATATTATTGTGTGCATTTAGACTTTAGAGGTTTTTAGTCTTCAATGTGTAGTCACAACAGCAAAAAAATGACAACTATTCTAACATACTTTTTGGTAAAGAAAAACCATAAAATGGCCCAACTACGGTAGTTAGGCCATTTTATGGTTTTTCAAATAAAAACGGTAACGGTTTTTATTTCCTGTCTATATCTTTTATACATTTCACTATAATTCTAAGTGGATGCAGTTGAAAACCTTTTTTTTTGTGAAATAGGACCTATTCATAAAATATCATGAACCGTTTATAAAATTTAATGACTCGGTCGCGACGGATAAAAGGAAGTTTTAATGAGTTTGCTTGAGTCAATACACGGTACACAGATAGTTATTAATGTTTAGCTTTTAAAATTATTTTACTTAGAGCGAGCGTTAAAAGTTCCCGCTCTTAAAAGGCATTGTTATCTATGTAAATAAACAAGTTTTTAAAATTTTGTTAGATTCGATAAAACTTTAGAACGGTAGAACTGATTTGGCTGTTTTTAGTGCTGTTGTGGAAGTCACCACAGAACTTCTATTTCAACGTTAAAAGTATGAAAGTATTGTATGCCACGAAAAAATAGAGCCAAAATATAGTCAATGCCTTGTAAGTTGTAGATTATACATTTACGTGTATTTATATTACATTATATTAACATTAATATAATGTAATATAAAGCAGTTATTCTATATTATATTGTTGCGAGTGCCCATGGGCGACGGTAGTAACTAGCAACTGCTTCTTTCCATCAGGTCACTCGTTTGCTCATTTGCCCCCAATTCTATTAAAAAATATAGCTCGTAGCACTTCTCTTTTATACGTTTCAATTTAAATCACTACACCAGAAACAAAAATGTAAAACATCTTTTCTCCTTGAAATTGAACAAAACCCGAAGATATTTCACGCACCAATAAATTCTGTTTTGTTCAGCCCTTAGGGCCGGGTAATGTCATAACTCGCCGTATCCCTAAAGGGTCTGATACATGAAATATCTCACTTTTGTTTTTCATCCGACCTTTGGCCAATATTTGAACTCTTGAATCGGAAAATCCTTTTTAAGCAGAACTCATAATATCATGGTTGTTTTCAATTTTGTTGTCGAGAAAGCGTTTGTTGTTAGCAAAAGTTTTGATAATGTACCATCAGGGATTAATTAAAAACAGATAGTTGACAATACGTTTTAATTCGGGTTATGTTAGTCGTGATCTATCAGTTGAGCTTTACACATTACACAACCCCAACTAATTAACTAGGGATGCCGTTTGCCTATGAATCAACTTCTCTGATAGTACTATCAGAGAAGTTGCTTCATAGGCCGATATGTAAATTGGTGGCGTTGCGCGTTGTGTCCAACCCATTCACACATCACGCCTAACATTGAATGGACAACCCGACCAACTGACGTAGGTCCGTCATCTGCATACGGTGTATAGACTACTAAGGCGGACTTGCGCAGATCTTCAAAGTTAACTCTGAGTTAAACATCATGTCATCTGTATCACTCACTTGGTGAGTGATACAGATGACATGATGTTTAACTCAGAGTTAACTTTAACTCAGATCTGCGCAAGTGGGCCTAATTATTTATTATTTTCCCATTTTTAACACTTGTTGTTCCATTATTATAATAATAAAATATATAAAATAAAAAATACTTTTTAATGGCGCAGCTGTGATTTGCGTTAAATTGATTTATACATCGTTAACGTGGCACAGTAACTGCGCCGGTTTAATTTAACTGCCTTCATTATAAACTGTTGTTTGTACTTTAAAGTTTATTGATATTGACGAACTTTTTTATGTGAATATTAATATTTCTTATATTGTATAATTATAACAACCTATTTATTTTAATAAACCTCAGGTACAGAGGCGGCGCAAGACGTGGGCGATGTGGGCGACCGCCCACATCGCCCACGTCGTACAATTTTCCCATAGTGAAAAATAACCGATATTGTTTTTAGTTAAACATATTATAACCTAATACCTAAAAGACAGAAACACTTTTTATTGGACAAACACACTTAAGCCTTTATATTGTCTGGAAAAATAATTTATTACAGCAAAACTTGTACATATTTCTTATATTATGCAAACTAAATTTGAATGCATATTTTATTATATGCATTCAAATATAGTTTTTATGTCTGAGTATTGGAGTTATGTCAACAGTTTTTACAAATTTCAGCATCCAGCCGTAGCTTACTTAAATATAAAAGGCCTCGTTCAAATACGTACGCAGCTTAACCACCCAAAATGAGCTGTTCAGGGATGTGCATTCAAAAGTAAGCTGCACAATATCCCTGGTCCGGGACTTTACCGCAATATTCGGTTTTCTGTTCGGTTTATAAACGAGGGGATTCCCCGTTGCCGGAAGAGATGTAATTGAATATTAATAACTGTTAGGTCGATGTATGGTCTATACATTTCCCTGGGAAATGTTAAAGGGTGCATACTGCATAGACCTGGAAATAATAATGGCGGGTCTTTGTATATTTGGCCCAAAGGTTTTTTCAACGAGCATTTCATCATCTTAGGAACTTCTATGGTGATTGGTGTGACACAGGATTGTGCGTTGCTTTGTTAGTTTGTTCTTAGTTCTTACGTGCGTTTTTGCTCTAAGATTTTTATGGCATTTCTATTACTATATATTAAATCTGCCATGAGCCATCACAACACAAAAAAATATTCATGTAACTTACACAACTATATCCTCTTCTTCTACTTTTGATGTATGCCTCCCCGTTTGGGAGTTACCAGCGTGAGGTTGAGGTGCAAAATATGTTCAATTAAGGCACTATATTGAAAAAACTATCCTTTTTGACGTAATACTATAGGACCCTCAGAAATGTTACAAATCTGGTAATGAGATATACATATCTTCATAGCCTTATCTAGGTTTGAGAAGAACTAGAAACACGATTAATGTATTTGCCTCGATACATTTAATTTTCGAAATGACCTCTTAAAAATACGAAATTTGAAGATTATTTTTAACAAAAATAATAATTAATTACTAATTGATAGACAACTTTGCAACTCAAAATCGTATAGAAGCATTTTGCTTAAATGCTCCTAGTTATTTTTTAAATGATTATAATTACGTTTTTTCGCATGTTTTTCGAGCGAGCCGATAGCTTCTGGCCGCAGCGTATTCACGACTTTATAGTCATACAAATTAAGTATAAAATTGCCCTTGCGGTAAAATTACTTTCGATATAGCGCCTTAACAGTATGCTGATTGCCTACACAACTATTTAAGGACAATAATTGTCTTTGTATATTGTCAAGTAAGTGTCCATACGTCAGACAAATATAAGCAGACCTTATAGCATAGTTTTTCGCTGTGTAAATATTTTTACGAGTAAGTTATGTCGATACTAAAATCATAATAAATTGTATGACACTGCCACTTTCTGCAAAGTCCAGCAAAAAGCAATTTCCTGCGTCGAAGCTCCAACTGTATTACTGTCTCGTAAGTGCTCACAACTTACACGGCGCAAGCTTATTTTAAAGCTTAAAAGCTTTTGCATTAGGACGATTTCGTGTCGAATTGAAGCGACAAAATCTGGAGATGGACCAGACGATCTCTTTGCTCGTCTTGTGTTAATGTCTGCATTTAAACAAAATAATAATAATAATAATAATCTTTATTGATAACAATATAGGTAGGTACATTGTTTCAATGTTGAACAGTTACAATTTGTTACTTTATCTTAATATACATCAGTTAGGGTTCCGTTTTAGGGTTCTGTAATCAACAAAACTTGGTTGATTACTGTACCCTAAAACGGAACCCTAACCAGCTGATTTTTTGTATATTGGTAGGTTAATAGTTATATTATTTAAGAGTAACCTTGTCCTACAAATAAAAAAATGCATATTTTAGCACCATCAAGTCAAAGTATGAAATCCTTTCTATCTCTGTTAGCTACCGCTTTCGAGATTTTTCGAAAATAAAAATGTTCGTCTTATCAAAATGTTCTCTTAACTCTTACTTAACTCGTAACTCACAAAAAATTTGCTTGTTAGTAATCACAAAAAAAAATTTTTTATTTTTATTTATTTAACATTTATTGTACACAAGAAACTTATTCTAAAACAATTGACATGGAAAGACGACACAAAGGAACTGCTTATTTCTTAGAAATTTCTTACAGCAGTCCTACAAAGAGAGATATGACATGTAAGAAAATGGACAGAGCGTGCACAATCACAAAAAATATACCTTGAACATAATAACAAGAAAATAATATTAGACAATAATACATACATACATACATGATAATCAGAATATAATATAATATACAATACTACAATAATTGAAACAAATACAAAATAGTTCGCCTATAATACGCACATAAATAGATACTATATGTATATATAATAACGATATTTATATGGATTCTTGAAGATAATGCTCTTTTAATCTTCTTTTGAATAAACTGATAGTGGAGCTATCGCGAACAGCATGGGGAAGCGAGTTCCACAATCTGACTGCATGAACGGTGAAAATTATTCTAGGGCACCCTGACTATATTGTTTTTTTTGATTTTTACAGAGAACGCTTATCACATTTTAAATATTGTCACCTTGCACATTTTTATCTCGAATTAATAAAGTTCTCATATTATTTTTTTCATTTAAAAATTGTAGTTGACTGTAGTTGGCCAACTTGAAATTGTAAGTCTGCGGTCGCTCTAAGAAATCAATTCATCCTAAACCAGAAATCGAGACCAAACCTTCTTGGAAGTAACGCTGTACTCAAACTGTATAAAAATAGAAGCATTTCCTTGAAAAGCTTACTATCTACAATCCAGCTATTTACCAAGCTTAAACCCGACAAATTAACGGATTTCTTTAAACCTGAGAAATGTTGAACTACACTGTCGTAAAAAGGTGCTTTAGACGGAAAATACTAGTAAGGGCAAGCCTACACTGGTCCAGTGCGTTTTTGGAATGGAATAACATATTGTATGCCACATTTGCATTGTGCGTTGTTACGACGCAGGTCAACATAATGCAAGATAATAGCAACGCAACGCTTCATTCTTTTTCTATATTAAAACATTATTTTCTTTCCGTCGTGCCATCAAAACAACGCGTCATAACATTATCATATAATATATTGTATGTACATAAGGATTTTTCACGTATAAGTGACTTTTGGAATTAATTAAGCCGCTTTGTTAAGTGTCTCTTTATAGACAATAGTTTCATACAAAGTTGAGATACTTAGTTAGCCCCATAACAAAAAATAAATATTTATCGTAATTAATTACATAAATACATTGGTCCTTTTTACACTATAGTGAATTAAATATGAATTTAAAATTACAATGACTAAAAAATGCTACAATATTTTTGTACGTTTTTAAAACGACGTAGCAACGCCGCTACGACGTAGCAACGCCGCTACGGCGTAGCAACGCCGCAACGACGTAGCAACGCCGCTACGGCGTAGCAACGCCGCAACGACGTAGCAACGCCGCAACGACGTAGCAACGCCGCTACGGCGTAGCAACGGCTCAGAGTGTCTTCTTCGCTGTAACAGTGAGAAGAAAGATTTATATAAATAGTTAGTCATAAATCTTGTATAGAATAAGAATGGCGAGCGTTTCCGCAACAATATTTAATAGAACGTACAATATATTGAGCAGAAAACGATACAATGTTGCCTATTTACATAAAGAATTGCAGTTTATGTTAGCTGTGATTTATAATGTCTTAAGATGTTGCCCGCGCAAGGGAATCACATGAAAACCGTACATTTTGTTTAGATAAAAATATATTATCCTCCTTCTTTATGTTTGTACCATAAATATGTGTTAAATTCAGCAGATTTATTTGAAGCCTATTTGGTGCAAACTGTGATTTTATAATGTCGAAATGTATTACGAAATGACACACAACTTGTGTACTGAAAAAAAAAATTCTACAGCATCCGTACATTTTGCTTCGATTAAAAATAGACTAAGTCCTTTCCTGTAATCCTCTCTAAATGCACGCCTTATTTTCTTACTTTCGGTCTATTGTATAACCTCTATCATCTATATGACGGGGGTAGCAGTGGGCTTGGGCATTCTTCATCCATTGTATATTCACAAAATAATAGGCCGAATTGAAAGTATGAATTTAATAATGTTTTATAATCAAAGAATCACGTTATAATGTTAACACTGGGCTCGGATGCAAATGGATGAAATATTAGGAACGCGGCGAAGTCAGACTCCAATTGGCCAACGTCCGTCCTCTACTGCGCTCACGTCAAGAGTGCTTGATCACTGATTGATTCCAGCCTGACGGGTGACATCTGACAAGTTGAATTTGACAGCTGTCAATCATAGTCCGGAAGCCAATTGAGCAACTGAATACGCCCAAAGCCGTTAGGTTTTGACGTTCCAATATTTGTTCTCCGACACGGCCATCTTGACACGTCACACGTCTCCGTGTGATGCTCCTGAAAAGAGAAAACCCGCTGCAATATCATCAGGTCTTAGCTCGGCCTATCCTGACTAACTGAAATTCTTCTGAAGGTCTTCTCTTTCGTAATAATTAAAACGCTCCTTGGAATCACACAATTTATTTCAACTGCTTAAACTCTAAACTACTATAGTCTACAACTATTATGGTCATACTCTACTTAAGTTCCGATAATTCTACACTCAAAAGCTATTCTATCTGATGAGTGAACAGTTTAGCAAATTTTAACAATTCCGCGTCATTTAACTCACAACTGTCGTTGCTATCACCTATATCGAGTGTTAGCAACTCATGCCACCTCCATCAAGTGACGATAACCTTGCCACCTCCATCGAGTGACGATGCCCTTGCCACCTCCATCGAGTGACGATATCTCAATTCTCAGCTCACTGAGCCATCTCAACTTAGTACCCTCTCATTAACCCATTGACAAAAACCAAAAGGTATCTTTCGACCATGACCAAGAACACCGATCACTGTTCACGAACCAGAAAGAATCAAAATTACTCTACTAACTGCCTAGATACTAATTTTTTTTTTTAATTATTCTCATCACTAGATTCTACATCACTCAATTCTACAATGGAATCATTGTTAGGCATCTTTCTCAAGCGATCATGGGCATATTTGTACGTACGCTTCGAGTCTAAAGCTTTCAAAGTGTACCTATTATTATCTAAAACCTCAATTACTTTAAATGGGCCCTTAAATTTTGGATCGAGTTTAGTTTGATTCCTCTCTTCATTCTTTAACAATACAAAATCACCTACAGAAAACGGAACAATTTTAGCTTTAGTCTTGTCAAACCTAGTTTTGTCATAGTCAGCACTTTTGTTAATGTTAGTCACAGCATTCGATCTCATTTCTTCAATGTCTAGGTCTTGCCCTGCGTCTTCAGCTAACATTACTTCAACAGGTCTACTAACTTTACCTATTAGCAACTCTAACGGGCTATACTTAGTCACGCGATTAACTGTACAATTTAAAGCCAACTGTACATCGGGAAGTGCGTCCTGCCAACTACCATTGGAAGTCTCAACTGCTGTAAGCATATTCTTAAGAGTGGACATAATTCGCTCCACCTGGCCATTGGCACGCGAGCTACCAGTAGCAATTAAGTGCAATTTAACATTTATCGAATCGCAGTATTGACGGAAATCTTGACTCGCAAAACAACGACCCTGATCAGCGATAAGACGTGTTGGAGCACCAAATAATGAAACAGCATGTTTAACAGCTCCAATACTACTGGCAGTATCTATTTGACGTGAATGATACAAAAGAATGTATTTGGTGAATGCGTCTATTAAAACAAAGACGTATTCCTTTGCATCTCTAGCGCCGCTTAATTTGCCTGTCGCGTCAATATGCAACGTGTGCCAAGGAACTGCTACCTTTGGGATGGGATGTAATTCTGACTGGATCTTACCCGAATTCGACTTTGCAACCTTACAAGTTACACAATTTTCGACAAATTTTCTTACAAATTTCGACATATTCTCAAACCAATAAAAGTCAAACATCTTCTCAAGTGTCTTTTCCCAACCCAAATGTACTAGACCCTCGTGCACATTATTCACAAGTGACCATCTTAACGACCTAGGGACAACAGCCAAGCAACGAGTCCTTCCATTACGCTGAATTTTGCGATAAAGAGTACCAGAACGCACTTCATAAGTTTTAGCTACATCTTCATTAAGATTGCCACTAGAGAGATCATTAAGTAGCTTCGTTATATCACAGTCACGCTGTTGTTCAGCTAAAAGCCAGTTTTTATTTATTTCTGTGGCATGTACCTGCTTAGACTCAACCTTGTCAAAAATTTTTGTAGGTTTTGGTGGTAGGGGGTTACGGGAAAGAAAGTCAGCATGAACCATACGCTTGCCTTCTCTGTGTACAATATCAAAATCAAAGCTTTGCAGGAAGGCCCACCACCTATGGACTCTCGGAGTGAGATCGAGTTTCTTACGCGCCGATTTTAAGGAGCTACAATCTGTAACGACCACAAATTTATGACCATGCAGAAAATGTCTAAAATGTTTCACTGCATTTACGACCGCAAGAGTTTCTAACTCATACGAGTGGTACTTTGACTCTGCGAGCGTAGTGCGGCGACTATAGTAAGCAATAACATGTGGTGCGCCCTCTACCTTTTGAATTAATATGGCTCCATAGCCAATCGCGCTAGCGTCGGTATGAAGCTCGGTCTCACGGCTAGGATCAAAAATGGACAAAACAGGTTCATTCGTTAAAATAGATACTATACGATTCCTAATTTCTTCATGACATGGTTTCCAATAAAGCCTACCAGTACCAGTTGTCATAGCATAAAGAGGTGCCATTACCTGCGAAAACTTAGGAATAAATTGCCGGAAATATGACGCTAAACCGATAAATTGACGCAATTGACTCACAGTCTCTGGAGGTGGTAAAGCTGTAAGTGCCTCAATTTTTCTAGGATTGGGACGAATTTGACCGTTAAACACCTCAAAACCTAGATATTCTACTGTCTGCTTTAAAAACGAACACTTTTTGGTATTGAGTGAAAAGCCTTTATCGGTAAGAATTTTAAGAACTACCCTCAGTCGTTCAAGAGCCTCTTGTGGGTCTTCTGCTATTATGAGAATGTCATCCATGTACACAACAACATACGTACTAGTCAGACTACCTAAGGCCTTTATAACAGCACGCTGAAAAACCGAAGGTGCATTTTTCAGGCCGAAAGGCATTGCCAAATACTCGTACTGACCGTCGGGAGTAATAAATGAAGTACACTCAATAGAATCTGGGTGGATTGGGATCTGGTTAAATCCTGAAGCCATATCTAAAATTGAGAAGTAACGCGCACCATGCAATCTAGCAATCTGGTCGGGTATAAGAGGGAGGGGAAATCTATCCGGTATGGTGTTGTCATTAAGCTCGCGATAATCGACACACATTCGGTCGCTACCATCCTTCTTCTTCACTAGGAGAATAGGGCTGGCGAATGGGGACGAACTAGGTCGAATAATATTTGCTTCGAGTAATTCATTAATTTTATCACGAACTATGCTACGCTCTATAGGGCTCAATCTGTAAGGACGTCGGTATACAGTCTTATTCGGGTCTTTTAGACGTATAGTCATTGGGTCAGTGTCAGCACGGGTGGTAGGTATTCCAGTGGTAAACGAATTTTCAAAAGATTTTAAAAGTTCTATCAAGTCACTTCTAAACTCAGGGGGTACATCAGTATCAAGTGTGCTAAAGTCAATGTCAGATTTAGATTTATCACAAACGTTAATTATTTTTGAACGATAAAATGTCATTTTGTTACACGTCATATCTACTCCTAATCCTAATGCTAACACTTCACGTCCAATCATAATATCATGATGTAAATAATAATCAGGTAATACGTGAAAAACAACTTCTACAGGAATATCATCAATTTCAATTTGAGAACTGATTTGTAAACTACTACTAATAGCACTTTGTCCTATACCAGATAATACAACAACATTAGATACACGTTTTCCACTAAATTTACAAGCTACAGATTCCTTAATTAGTGAACACTCAGCTCCAGAGTCATAAGTAAAGTTAAACCGCTCACCAGCATGTCGCAGCAATCCCTCAGGCGCGTTGACCACACAGACATTGACTCGTTTCTCTTGTGGAGTCGCCGCCGTCGTGTTACAGGTGCTGCCCTCTTTGTTATTGCGACGTAGACAATTTTTGGCATAATGTCCCATTGCTCCACAGCTGAAACACACCACAGAACCAGCAGAAGAAGCTCTTCGAGACGGCGCGTCGATAATAGGTTTTTTAACCCTAATGTCTTGATTGTTTACTCGTGAGCGACAATTTTTAGCTTTATGGCCCGCTTTGCCACACACATAACACTTTGCAGAAGCAGTATCATTAGCAAATCGAGGCCTTTTTGAATCTTGAGTGTCATGTGGGTAGGTCGATTTTCTTTTAAGAAAAGCGGTAGCCTTGAGTTCTTGTTGTAAGCGGTTTCTATTGGTAATGTCTTGCGTGAAAGATAAGCGCTGAACTCGAGGTTCAAATTGAGAAATGTGCGCTAGGACCGTTGACACGGCAATTTGTTCGGTAGAAAGGTTCTTCCACTTAGACATAATTGAAGACATTAATGTCGCCGCGTACGAAGCCAAACATTCATTGTCTTTCGGTCGACTGTTATTTAAATTTATCAAAAATGCTGCAGCGGTCTCAGCACTTTCATACCTGGAAATGAACAGCTCCCTGAAGTCGGTCCATGTCATTCCTTGAAATGCCACCTGCGACAGCCACGCCGAAGCTTGTCCTTTGAGGGCACGGCTCAAGGTCACCATAAGAGAAGCTCCCTGCAGGTCTGGATTCGTGATGCACATGTCCGCGGTCGTAATCCATGCGCGGGCGTCCACGTTGTTTTTGTCCGGGTCGAACTCAGGTAGCTGGATTTCCTTGTTGGTGGATGGTGCCTTCATGGCTTCGATCAGCGCCATGAAGTTTCGGTTTTGTTGTTCCATAAGCAACCGCCATTTTGTATCGTCGGTACCTTCAGATTCGCGCCGGTTTCTGCGAGGGTTGCATCCAACTTCTGATGACGGGGGTAGCAGTGGGCTTGGGCATTCTTCATCCATTGTATATTCACAAAATAATAGGCCGAATTGAAAGTATGAATTTAATAATGTTTTATAATCAAAGAATCACGTTATAATGTTAACACTGGGCTCGGATGCAAATGGATGAAATATTAGGAACGCGGCGAAGTCAGACTCCAATTGGCCAACGTCCGTCCTCTACTGCGCTCACGTCAAGAGTGCTTGATCACTGATTGATTCCAGCCTGACGGGTGACATCTGACAAGTTGAATTTGACAGCTGTCAATCATAGTCCGGAAGCCAATTGAGCAACTGAATACGCCCAAAGCCGTTAGGTTTTGACGTTCCAATATTTGTTCTCCGACATATATATTAATACGCGAGTACGAGAACGTAGATGAATGAAATTTTGCACAGTTATAGTTTATATGGTGTAGGAGTGCATCGAGCTAATATTATTTAGAAATTATGCTTTTATCATAATTTTTTTTACAAATAAAACATTACACACACTAAAATACGCACACTCAAGAATTATACGAAACCTAGGTACCAGTAATGGCACAACATACATACGGGTCGAACTGATAACCTCATTTTTTTGAAGTCAGATAAAAATATTTTTCTTATTCTACCATTTTCAAACCTTGAAAGTATCATCTAAATTCTAAATCATCCAGATTAGCAATTACGGTATCAATTCCTCACTCCAGTAAAGTTATTTAAGTTGAACTTAAATATTCTATTGGCGTGAGCTAAAATTGAGTAAATCGTCGAAATGAGCAATTTCTGGATGTGCCCGGGGAATACCCGTCCGGACCATGAGCCTTTGCTCAAATGTTTGAGAGTTTATTACTTTCAAGTTTGAGTTGTTTTGTTGTTTTTTTTATTTACTAGTTTCTGATGTTAGACATTAAAAAAAATTTTTTTTTGATTTGAACAAAAAAAACTTTACAAATCTATTGTACTACTAAGATAGAATCATTTTACTGCGGGAAAACAACCATTAAAATTTCACACTGTATATATTATGTACAAAAATAACAATAATTAATTATTAATATGTTAATTATTCCAAATACTACGTCAGGATTCCGATCAGCAAATATTAGGGAGTCACCTTCAAAGTTGGCTACATTAACTACACCTGGTGTGTTTTGGGGTTGAATTTATAAATATTTCTGAATATTATACCCATCATACTGTAGGCTTCACATAATTCTACATCTGTTACCAAAATCAATAGGTTTTGTGTTGCCTATAGGCTAATTTTTAGTTAGCAACAAAATCGTTGTAAAGATATTTTTCAATGTATTTAGTACTAAATTGCCCGCCACTTCGTTCCTTTTTATCTTCGTTTATCGCGTGGAAACCGGGATTTTTTTTCGGGACAAAAAAATCCTTGTCCTCTCCCGAGACTCAAAATATATGCATACCAAATTTCACCAAAATCGGTTCAGTGACTTAAGCGTGAAAGGGTAACATACTGATAATTAAATCAGACACATTTTCGTATTCGAATTTCGAAATATGGATAAAAAAAAGTAAAAATGCAGGAAAATACAAAATGCTCAATGTTACCCCGTACCCGCAACCAATCTTATTTAAACTCATTATCTTACTAATCACGGTTAAAAAGGCTTTAAATAAAATTTACTGTTTAACGATCAAAAGTTATTTTTATATGAAAAATAAAAAAAAATATTTATTATAGACAAAACGCCAGGCTCATTAGGTATACCAATCAAATCCCTAATTAGACTAAGTTGGTATAATTTAGATGTCTTGCGTCGGACAGTTAAGTCCCTTTAACTTTACTTGCGATTTTAGAAAGAGAGGATTGGTTTACAATAATTTACATTACATACTACTATCCAGTGATCCAATCTAGCGCTGGATTACTAAATCATTCAAAGACATTACACAATAATTCTTGGTGGCACTATGTTCGTGGTCCGGTCCGAACCAAGTTCGATCGCCCGTTTGCTATTTTACATGGAATAAATCACTATTATTTTCCTACTGCTTGCTTCTTATCTCGTATTAGGCTTTAATCATAATAACCGTGCTGTAAAGGCCTGTGTGCCGAATGTGAGTTTTTGTTTCACGAATTGTGAACGCATTTGGCGTTTATTTTGTATGGATCACTCACTCGGCTGGGCTCACTCCCGTGAGCATCGCTAGGTGGCGCTGTACCAAATCCCATACAAAATTTTAGTAAACGCCAGACGCGTTCACGATCGAATACGAAACAAAAATTCACACTCGGCACACTGATTACACCTACCGAGTAGTGGCGAGAAAGTGGCAAGACAGCGGTTTCGGCCAATAAATCGTCTTTTTGCATTGTCTCGTAACTTTTTAGGATCCAGTGGTTTAGAGCGCAGTTCTTGACTCAGACGTCATGGGTTCAATTTCCGCGTTGAAAACATGTTATTTCCAAGTTTGGTTAGGACAATGCAGGCTGATCACCTGATTTCCTGACAAGCAAAATGATCCGTGCGTCGGATGGGCATGTAAAAATTCGATCCTGCGCCTGATCTCTCGCCAGTCGTGTCGGTCATCCGTCTCACTTGATTATGAGAGTTAAGGAATAGAGAGTTCTCTTGTATACTGCGCACACACTTGGGCACTGTAAAATTACTCCTGCGTAACTGGCCTGGTTTCTATGAAACCGGCTACCGTCACCGAAATCGGGTGTAATTATTATTAACTCTTTAGGTGTAATCAGGCCCATAAGGCCTTAATCATATAATAGTCGTGCTCTAACCACGGGCTAAGTGGATTACGTGGCTATGCTCGCCGATGCATTAAGGATTCGATTCCGGCCGAATCGATCTCACATCATTCCAGATGACTAATTGCATTTTAGAATGGCGTAAGCAGTTTCGGAGCGTGCTCATAAATCTCAAATCCATCCTGCTGCCCCAAAAGCATGAAACTCTGGTTTTATTTTGTGGCTAAGAGTTATTAAAGCATCTGCTTCTACTCCTCTACTTTCTTGGTAAGAGGTTTTAGAGCCAGTTCACATTGCTACGTAACGCGTCAATTGCATATTTAATTAAATGAGCTATTGCAGCCGCGGACAGCAAGTCTGTTAATTCAATATATAACTTATTAGCCTTAAATGTATCTCAAGCTTCAATACCTTTGTCTTTCAGACATCTTTACTATGTCTGACAAAGTGTATACAAAAGTTACATTACTATTCAATGTGTACCAATAGTACGAGACTTCTGGAAACTTCAACCGCTGCTAAACTTTGTCTGGATCGTCCGTTTGTGGTCTATCAAAACTGGCCAGACAGGACCAACTAAATAATAGATTGCACAAACTTATAGGCTGTACTTGGGCGTAGCTTGTGATGGTCTTAAAGCTACCGAATTCGGTCAAAATAAAGGTAAAGGAACCTCCCGCATAATATGGTCAAATATTTCTATCGCTATTTCATTTTGATAATAATTAAACATTGCATAACCAAATATAATATAACCAATAAAATGTCTTGGATTGTCTTCCTGCATAGCCAATATTAGCTTTATTTTGTGTGTGGTCTTTAATAAAACGATGGTAACATTTTTGCCACCCGTGCGCTTAGACCAGCTATTCCCGACCCGCGGCCCGCGGGGACTTTATTTGTGGCCCGCGGGATGTTAAATCATTTTGAAATTCACGCCCACCGGCAAAATAATGTAGTCATCCTGAAAATTGTGATTTTTTTTCACTTTTAAATCGTTAATTTCGAAGATCGTTATTCATTATTTTTTGAACCAAAAAAATTTTTGTTGGGACCCGCGACACCAAGACCACAACATGTTTGTGGCCCGCATGAATAAAAGGTTGGGGACCATTGGCTTAAACCCTTACTACAGTGAGAAAAATGAAAAAGAAACTTCCGAAGCTCAAATTTTCATACGCATCAACATTTTAATCTCACAAAGGCTGACATTCTAAGATACGGCGCGGAGAAAAACATCGGGAATTTATGGTAGTGAATTATTTCAATTTCGTCGTATTATACGGTATTAAACAGGTTCGTCGGGGGTTCCTCGGGTGGCAATAAATTTCTCGTTATCAGCCCTAATTGTCGGGGAAGGGAATGCGAGACGTATTCGGGAGTTCGCAATTAGTTTGTGCGTGTTTTATTACAACCCAGCCGCCGTGTGGCTTGATTTGGGATTATTATCAACAGTTGCCTTAAATATTCTAGATTATAACTGTATTTTAAAAAGATAAAACCGACTTCAAAATTGTACCTAATTAAGAATTAAAACTGCCTATCTCCAAAACTACTGAATCGACTTTGATGAAACTTGCACTGTTCCCTAAGTTGAACAATACCTAGTACAACAAAAAAAGAATTACTGAAATTGGACTTGTACTTCCGGAGATGCGAACACAAACATAAAAACATACATACATGTAACAATAATTACTAATTACATACATACATACGTACACTTTTGAAATTTGGCACATTTGTTCAGACGCTGATATAGACTAACATGTACAAAAACTGGGCAGTTCTGGAACTTTTTTTGAAGTCGGTTAAAAACCTGCTTTACTTTTAAGGCTGATTTTAATAGACATAGCCTTAAAATATTCCTATCCTCTTCATGCTTAAACGTTCAAAACTTCAAATCGATTCAGATGAGTGTTGAGATACTTTGCGAGTCGGAAAAGGACAAAAGGATAGTTTTTCTTGCGTAAAATCTACTATTCTCGCGTGATAAACTGATTTCTGGGCAACTGAGTGTTTACTGATTTGTATCACTCAAAGAAACTCAAACAATATCTAAGGACAACTTAACCACTTATTATGTTGTGTCGTCTTTCTTTTTGTATATTTTTGTATCCTTTATTTATAAAAACAAAATATGTTCAACAAACTGTTAAGAATGCTCCAACCGGAGAATTAGCAGGTCTAGGTTCTTGATATGGCGAAAATGTATGAAAAAATTGAGAAATTTTCTTATTTTTCTTATAACTGGAAAAGTTGTTTATTTTTATATAAAATTTTTAGCGGACTTTATAGAGGACTAAATAAGCAACAATTTTTTTGTATATTTATTTTCCTCAGTTCAGTGTATTTAGATATTAAGGTACCTAATCAGACCCCATTTTTTTCATATTTTGCGATTATTGTGATGGTTAAAACGTATTTTATGTGAAAATTTTGTATGCGGCTATAGAATTTTTATGGTACAGTCGTCGAGATGAATATATTATCTTTCATTTGAAAACAAAATATCCTCGCAGTTTGACTCCTAATTCTTTAATAGGGTACCGGAAAATCGCTGATATTTGTATTAGCGTCCTTAAATAAATCATCAGCATCTAGTGTATAGTTGTTTCTTTCTTTCTCCTCTGGGATAAAAGACCTTTGCTTATTAATAATAGAAAAATATTGTCAACACGTCAGACGCAGGCTACTCCTACGAGCTGCGGACAATGTTCTTAGAATTGATAAATGTAGCAGAAATAAACAAATAAAACCTTCTGAATTCTTATATGGAATAGTACCTATTTGTGCATGTAATATACAGGGCGTAACAAAAATAACTGATAATACTTTAGGGCGTGTAACTGTGTACGTGTTCCGTGTAGAGAGTTCACTGTGAAAGTAGCAGCGCTGAAAGATGAATTTTTTTTTCACTTTTGTATAGGCAAGGGCCTGAGCGCGCTCGCACCCTAAAGTATTATCACTTATTATTGTTACACACTGTATATTGGCGACCTCTTCGGTCCATTGTCGCATTTGTCGCTGTGACCAAAATTCAAATCCCGAAGTTAAAGAAGCAAAATATTTCCAATTTTCCCTGGTCATAAATTCTTGTGAGATAATATGACAGATATTATAATATTTTATCAAAGATTTCTAAACTTATAAAAGTCAAAGTGGCCCTAAAACAACTCCACTTTCGACTCGCCATATTAATGTCTCTTAAATAGGTCTATGGAACTTACTATTCCTCGTAAGTTTCACTTTGTAGGGGGTTTGAGGTATGAAAACTACATAATATAAAGGCTTTTTGTTTAATCAAAATGGATTGCGTCTTATCTGAGTAGCGCAGGTCGCACTTAATTATAGTTAGCGTCGCCACCGGGTAGGGTGACCTGGTTGAACGCAAAAAGCTGGACAGACTAGGACACTTCCGGGATTACTGAAATATCTGATGGAGGTGATAGTCGACTGAGACAGCATGACTAAAATTTGAAAAATAACCAGTGACATTTATTTTGTTCGATAGCAAATGCCGCTCTGCAGAGACGAGTCAGTATAGTAAGGTCTTAATTTTTTCCGCACCTCTAGGCATAATAGGTACTCTCTTAGGCCATCATAACAGTTGTTAGACTTACTTGATACAATACAAGGATTAATTTATTAAATTTTTCGTTAGCGTTTTCGTAGTGCTTTAAATATCGATCCCCTGTCCTTTGTGGTAAAATGATTTTTTTTATTTTATATTATTCAAAGACAGTATAAGTAACACCTTATAAAAATATTCCTCATAATCATCCCATGTCATAAATCTATAGATTTCATCCTATAATATCGTTATCTAATTTTTCCGAACACGTAGCGCAAAATCCACAAAACCCGGAAAACGGGTATGTCCAGCATTGTCCGCACTTATGGCGACCCCTCTCCCAGGAGACTATTTTCGTATGCGATCTTATTACGTTACATCAAATTATATGGATCATGATATATAATCCTGAGACTACATTAAAAATGATTATGTTTCCACGTGTACTGTATTCAATCGATTTTATCTGACAAACCTCTTTCACTATTTTGTGAAAGGATAAGGGATAGGGATTTTATTTACGTTGGGCAGTCACGGTCTATATCTATACCAATATTATAAATACGAAAAGGTCTGTCAGTTTTTAGAGTTCCGTACCCAAAGGGTAAAAACGGGACCCTATTACTTCGTTGTCTGTCCGTCTGTCTGTCTGTCTGTCTCCAGGCTGTAACTCAAGAACGGTAATAGCTAGAGATTTGATATTTTCACAGATTATGTGTATCTGTTGCCGCTATAACAACAAATACTGAAAATAAAATAAAATGAATATTTAAGGCCAAAAAAATCACGTTTTTTGTATGGGAGCCCCCATACAAAAAACATGATTTTTTTGGCCTTTTTTGCTCTATATCAAAAATGGCAACAGGTAGGTACTTGAATTTTTCACAAAATCCTTAGTTATGTGTGTACTTGTGTGTATGTGTGTTATGTGTGTAGTGTGTACTCTAATATTTAATAATAATATCAAAATAAAATAAAAAATAAGGGGGGCTCCCATACAAAAACACAATTCAAGACGTGAGTGGAAGAATAAGGTAAGTAACATGAAAAAACTTCCCGTTTTTTTGCTTAAATGGAGGCTTTAGGGCCGGAAAGTTATTTGAAATAGAAAAACTATGGATTGTATGTGTAGCCAGATATATTAGCTAGGTTATGAAGTAGATGAGTTACAAGTTTTATTAAAATAACTAGGGAAAAAATGAGCTATTGTCCGTATGTTACGAAATGTTACTTGTTCGATTCTTCCACTCACGTCTTCAATTTATGGCCTAATTTTGCTCTATAATGCTCTATAATGGTACGGAACACTTCGTGCGCGATTCCGACTCGCACTTGGCCGATTATTATTCTGTGACTTCTTAATACGTACAGTCGCACCTTTTCCTGTCTACCTCTTCCATTTTGCCGCATACTTATTAAGTTCTGCACGTCATATACCTGTACGTATTTGTCCGAAAATCAACAAACTTGCAAAATCACAGAGATGTGATTTGTGTGTTGTCGTAAGCCAATATGAAAAAGTGATTAGCTAAGTTTAAAATTAATATTCCCTCAACAATTTGAAACAGTTTAAAGTTTTCCTATGTTTATTTTACCTTACTTAGTATTTTCTAATGATCCAGAAGAAAATTATCTTCAGTTTAAAGCTACATCTCTGAGAGCAAAGTAGCGATGAAAGTTTGTTTATTATTAGTTTACACTTTGCCAAAGTTGTCTTATCCCGCGGACTTAAATTCGAAATAAGCCAATCGTGGAGAAACTTCTTAACAACCCGTGTAATATCATATGTTTTACTAGTACGTAATATAGTTTGTATTTACTCACGAGGATTCATTTATAAGATATACAGACAACAGTTAAATATAATATTTGAAGAAAATATGTTAACCACTTTCTCTTTAGTTCTCTACCCGAATAATGGGGGCGCTGATTCCGCTTCAAATAGGCACAAGAAATAGCTGTCATTTCAAAGGGTATCAGCTATCTAGCGTACTTGTATAATAGAGATCAGTGGTTTGACGTAACGTATTACGTAACCAAATTACGTAGGTCCGCCATCTGCCTATGAATAAGCTTCTGATAGTACAAAAACATAACCGAGGCCCCGAATCCGACAAGGGCTAGGTAGGCTATAATTCTGTTATGATGATTACATGTTTCCCTCCATCTTTCCAGACTCCGAACTCGAGGAGTTGGGTGAGCAGCTACCACGGTACCGGCCCGACTCCATCGCGGCGCTGCGCAAGGCCACACGCTTCAGCGAGCCCGAGCTCAAGAGGCTTTACCGGGGGTTCAAGGCCGAATGCCCCACTGGCGTCGTCAAGGAGGAGACCTTCAAGATCATATACTCGCAGTTCTTCCCGCAAGGAGGTAAGTTCACGGCAAGTATGAGGCACCTTTGATAACAATTCTTTATCACTTTGGTCTGAGGTTGAAGCACCAAGAGTGTGATTTTGTGAGGCAATTGACACGACAGGAATTCTAAGACGAACGATTCACAAAATTACGCTCGTGTCAATCAAGACTTCCAAAATTTCATGGGACTCGCTGTGTTGTAGCTTAACGTAAGAATCCTTCTCTTCTAAATGAATGAAAACTACTGAAAACTATAATATTATGCAGTTTCTTTGATTTGTGAACAACACATGTAAACTTTTGTGTAAAAGAATGAAGTGGGTGGAGCTGATGGTCGCTCGCGTTTTCCCCGCCTCCCGCGCTGCCTCAACGATCTCTTTCTCGGCCTGTAAACGAAGGGCCTCTTCCTTCTCCAGATCAAAGTCAGCCTGCGCCTTAGCCAGACCGCCATATTGGCCGGTTTTTGGCGGGCGGCCGCGTCCTCTCTTAGATTTAGGTGCTGCCCCCTTGCTGAGAGGCGGCGCCATGTCATCATCTGAGCGCCTCTTTCGGCGCGCCCTGTCCGAGAATGCGGGCAGGACCCCGGAGTCCAGCGACATGCCAGACATTTCACTGGAGTCCGAGAGCAAGTCCTCGCTGTCAAGTCCAGGAGTGTCTCGTCCGGGTATTCGAGTCGGGGGCGGCATGAGCACATCGCGTGTCAGCAGGACATGCGGAAAGTCTTTGTCGCCTCTCAACTTCTTGTCACTCAAAGCCGCCGCCGGCGCGGTAATGGGCGCCGGCTTCGGGTTATTGCGCTTCTTAGGGGCATCGCCTCCTAGCGCCGCCAAAATGGCCCTCTGCCTCGCCGCTTTTGCGGCCTCCGACTCACTCATCGCAGTTGTTGGTCCCTCCGTATACACGGACCTCGCACCCCCTTGCAGAGGTGCACGGGATTCTCCGGCCCCAGAGGAGCCGGGACCCGCCCGGAGATTCTTTTCACAATAATTTTTTTTTTTTTTTTAATCATTTATTTATCAATAAAGTTACAAAATCAATGATAAGCGGCGCAATATAAACTTATACAAGTTTTACCATGCGCCGTCCAGTCGTTGTTTCACATATCAAAATGAATTAACTAAAGCAATTAATATATAAACTGTACTTAACAATTTATCATAATTTCAATTTTGACTTTATATTCCTTGGGGTTAAACTACTTTTTATTTCTGTATTTAGGTTATTGATTAGCTTAGGTATAACATACTCGAGACAATTTTTACCGTATGTATTTTTAAACTGAGGGACTAGCAAGCGCCAACCTTGCAGAGTTGGCGCTGCGAGTATTGTATGTATTTTGTTTCAAAATTTGTATATTACTGTTAAAGAATTGTTCAACTAGTAGCCGATATTTTATTTTGTCATGTATAGGAATAATTTTGCAATAATTAAATAGACCACTATTATTATTATGAAATTGCGACCCTCCATAGCTTCAAACTCCGACACCCCGGGTCGCGGGCCCGTTCGTCACACTGCGGGCGCAGCCAAACACACACAACAAGCACGCACACAAACACACGCCATACCGGCGTTCAGCCACCCCTCCCGTGTCACCGTGAAAATGCTCACGATGGCACGGGGGAGGTGCCCAGGGACACGACGTGGACGGACCGGTATCGCCCCCAATATATTTATAGCTAGGCATATTAATATATATTTTCTATACAATTTTCGCGTGACCACACACTCAGCTATAATATATATTTCTGGTCTCAGTGTGTTTAGTACGGTATAATATTATAGCTAAGTCTGTGACGGCCTTTAAGGGGCATGAATCCAACGTGTAGAAAGAGCCTTTAAATCCCATTCAAAAATGTCACAAGTTACAACTTACAGTTATACCGTATACGCATAGCCTATAGGTACCTATCATCGTAATATAATCTGAACGCACCTTTTCAAATTACACCGGTTCGAAATTCGAAAAAAGTACAATACGGAATACCAATTTAAGTGATATCTGATACCAACCTGAATAAAAAAAAGAGTCTAGTTTTTGAATTTATAATTAATAAAGAGATGGCAATCAACTTTCTTAATTTTCTCAATTTTATTGTAAAATTAAATATTAAAAAATTAAAATAATATGTTGTTTTATTAACCCCTCGTTCCGGGACATTGTACGAGTAGCAAGACGTCTTCGAAAGGTAAGTGATTAGTGTATTTAATTTATTCATTAATAGGGTTCCGTCTTAGGGTTAAAATCAGCTGGTTAGGGTTCCGCTTAAGGGTACAGAACCCTTAAACGGAACCCTAACCAGCAGATTTTTTGTGTATTGATAGGTTTTTTAATTATTTATAATGTATATTAATTTAACAGCAGCATTGTCCTACAAATAGAACAATCCATATTTTATGACCATCAAATCGAAATATCGACTCTGTTAGCTAAGGTAGGGTCGCCTAAGATCGGACGCTTTTTTGTCGAGTTCGGACCGTGTTAAAAAACATTGCTTTTATCATTTCCTATAACTATTTCACAAATGGACTGCTAGAGGAAGTTATTAGCAACAAAACAAATAATCTGGTCACTTTTCGTTTAATTCGATACACGCTGTAGATTATGTGAGACACGCCTTCAAAGTGACACAATAGTTTTCTTGACTACTTTTCAAAAAAACCTGGCAAAGCCAAAGTTCGGACTACTGCTTAATTTCGCCCTTGAAGCTGTGGCATTAGAGTGCACAAAAGGAAAATATCCGGTCTTAAATTGAAAAAAACATACCACAAAATCGTCCTGTAAATTTGCGTGGTGTGGCAAAGACAGGTAATTTTATTTTTTTTGGCATTTTTTAGTCCGATCTTCCCTCCCAAGGCTAATGTGAGCAAAATTGAGTTTCTCAAACTTCATTCAGTCAGCCTCGGGTAGCAATGTAGCATTCGGAAGATAGAGATTTAAGACCGGACGTAAGTTACTTATGTGCTGAAATAGGGCTGAACTGAACTAAACTCATAGATAAATTACACTACCTATATATACCTAATTTAGAACCCATGCTTAAAAATGATGGAAGTAAAAATGGCTGCCTGACAGGTATAGTATTCCAGTGCTATTCTTTACCTGCGTGGGTTATTGCTAGGTAGTAGGTACTTAATTAAAATTTGTCACAAACCATACTATAAAAAATGAAATAAAAAGTGAAGGTTTTATTGAATAAACTTTTATTATTCTTCTAACTTTTTGCACAGCTTCTCGTAAATCATGTTCGGTATAGGCGGTCGCTCGTGTGCTCCTCTGATATTTTGCAGGCATATTTTAATCTGTAAGCAAAAATTAACCTAATATTCTTAATCTCACTTCATTCTTATAAAATATGGTAGCGAATAAAATAACCAGGATAAGTTTATCTTTTATTATGGATAGATATTAAAATTGGCCTCAAGTGAACTGCGTTAGTAACAAAAACATACAATAGCTGAATAAAAAAATAATTGTCCTTTTAAGAAGTTTTAATACTTAATAGGTGTTAAGAAAAGAAGATACTATGCGTTGGTAAATAAGTTTTTGCTGTACTTACCAAAAACGACAATTTAAAAACAATTTGTTATAATGAATCGACTTAATTTTAATAAACTGGATAATAATTGAAATTAATTGTATATTTGAAAATTTTGAGAACCACTGCATTTTTATTTAGTGCTTTAAGATCGGACTATCTAGTCCGTACTTTGGCAATGGGAGGAAAGACCGGATCTTTGCTTACAGATATCCTAGGCGTAAACCAAGTAAACAATCCTGGAGAGCACTTGCTAATTCTACACAGGATTCTACTTAAAAAGCAATAAAATGATAAATACTCACCATAATTTTGCAAAAAACTTTTGGATTGAAGACCGGATCGCCAAAAATTTACGAAAAATGGCACATTTTTTTGTAAGCTCCGTTGCACGCGTCCTGTCTGTAACAACGCCGTTCGCGGTATGAAGGGAGGGGCAGAACAAAATGGAGAACAAAACTATGTTGCCAGCCGTGAAAAATGTCGCTTATTTCGTGCAAAATTTTATGTATCCGGTCTTGTGGCACATCCGCTCTTAGGCGACCCTACCTTACCACTTTCGAGAATTTTCGCAGAGGAAGTTGTTGTAAGTTGTTCGTCTTATCAAAATGAAGCTACTCACGTAAAATTATAGGTCTACCAGAATCTGATGGCATGGATTTTTGAGTTTTGACAGCGGATTTTCATTAAATATATCTTTGATCATTGGATAAATTTTTATATTTGCATGATAGCTTGATAGTAATCCAATCAAAAATGTTCTGGAGAACCTGTACTAGTTATTAATTTTTCCAGATCAAAAAATACAATGGCTAGTTTACAATCTCAGTTTACAATACTTATTACAATTCTGAATTCAGTGATACTGAATTGCATTCTGATGCAATTCCCTGGAATACAATTCATCGTTGGATTGGAATATTATGAGCCGGCCATAAAAGCGACTTATATTTTAGGAAGTGGTTTACTTTAAACGTTTAAACGTAACACCGAACACGTAAAATACATTACACAGACATAACAGTTGTGAGTTGTTGTACTCATAAAAACCATTGTTACGGCGAAAATTTACGACTGAAAACACCGTTATTGGACGGTGGGTTTGGATTCGAAAAGTATCATTGAATCATACTTTACCTTACCTTACCTTTTACCATTGAGGATAGTTATGCTTATGAATTTATCAATAATAGTTAGTACTTAGGTATTGAAAATCCATGGTGAAGCAAAATGGAAGTAATGATTTTGGCGGCTTATAGTAATTATGTTACATATTATTATTATTTGTTATCTATGTACCCACAGCCGTATCACGTGTCTTGCGAGAGCAATGCGATAGCAATTATTGCACGATAATTGCTCCAAAATTGCAATTTCGTATCACGTATCAGTCAAAACAATACGATTGCAATCGATCGCTATTCGCTATAAGTACATGATACCATTCTTTTTAAAGGGCCCCCGAGACGGTCAAACGGTTTGATTCAAACCTTACGTGTTTGATGCAACCGTTTGATGTCGGTTTGAACGGTTTGTCAAACGACACTGCGCAGTTTAATTCAATACGCGCTGTCGAGTACACGTCTTGTGATGCAGACAAGATGCTCTAGAGTCTAGAATCTAGATCTAGAACGAGGACCGCAATTTTCTTATGTTTATAACGTCAATGTCCTCTGTCGAAAAATAAAAAAAATAAAAAGACTTTGGTCCAAAGAATGGTAATGAACTAAGATATCGTTTTACCCACGAACATCTACAGAAAGTGCTAGAAACTACAGCTTCTTTTTTCTTCTTCAAAATCCAGTACTAAACTAAGCCAAGTTTGATCAAACTCGTCGGAACACGATCAAACGGCGCGTCAAACACAACAAAAATATGAAATTTCATCAAACAAGCTTCAAACACGTAAATGTTTGACAAACCGTTCAAACAAGCTTTGTAAACGATCAAAATGGTTTGAGTCAAACCAAAATTTACGTGTTTGAATCAAACCGTTTGATCGTCTCGGGGGCCCTTAATACCCAGCAATCGCTCGCGCGATTATTGCCATGGGCGTAGCGAGGTACGGGCAGGGGGGGCAGCTGCCCCCCCCTACAAGAACGATCGGTCGCTAAGGGTCAATTTATATTAGCGCAGAGTCGAAGCGCAAGCGCATCGAAACGAAGTATCAAAACCGAACATAGCAAATCCAAATTTCGAGATGTAATGAAAAAATTCGCGCACATTACATCTGAGAATTTTAAAAGGCGCGCGCGCATCTGCCGCGCGAATTCTTGCGCATGCCCCCGACCATCGCTTATTGGTCTCGCGAAGTTTAGGATTTTCTTAATCTCCTCCCCCCCCTCCCCCCAAAGGACCTATGCCCCCCCCCCTATATAGAATCCTGGCTACGCCCATGATTATTGCTAGTGCTTATGCGAATAAAAGTCAATTAAAATAAAAAATAGTTGATAGTTCACAAAGTCCGTACGGACGTCCGAAGGAAAACTGATAGTACGGACCGTACTATCAGTTTTCCTTTCCGATAAGATAATATTTCTAGCGCCTAAAATTTTTACATAGCAATCTCATTTCTGATCCAACATGGGCCGTTTTCACCCAAACGCCTGTCATTTATATCGCTCTATTTATTCTATTATGTAATAAATACAATAAGTATATTTAATAACCCGTGGAGGCCGAAACGACGATATTCTGAATATATTGTGTGGAATAATTTATACGCCTTTTGTATTTTGACGAATGAGTCCGTCCTATGCCTACTATTATATATTCTGTGGCCGTATGAAGAAGTAAACTGTACATTGGTAGAGTAGATTTTAAATGTTTAATAAAACGTAGTTACTTATATTAAGTACTTACAGCTTACTAATAGTTTAGTTTTCAAATCTATTCAATATTTTTAGATCAAAATAAAGGGAAACAACTTTCTGTAGTATTTTTAACTTGGAAGTTTCTTTCCGCTTTCCAATTTCCGTCTTTTATGTAAACGAAATATTAAAATTTCAAACAAATACCGTGTGGCTTTAAAAAGTAAATGCTGTTGCAACTTGCAAGTGGACTGTGGAAGTAAGAACAGTGAACACGTACGTTTTCCATTTAAAACGTCTTCAGGGAAATGCAACTCATTAATGTTAAGGAAATATTATGCAAGTAGGATGCTGGAAAAATTATTAAACAACAGTCGTACTTCCAATTTTATAATTGAATTGTAATAAATTTTAGTGTGTAAGTAGACAGTAATACTCAGACTTTAGAGAATTTTATTTATAATACTGTATAGTCCGACAAGGCTTTACAGTTTACATTAATGTGGCGAGAAAAGGAACTAAACGCTTCTATCATACACAAACATCATTTTTGACATGTGTTTGACAGTTCTCCTTTACTAGCAGCGCCTATAGGCTACTTGACCTAATTTTTTTCTTCACGCTAATCGCTTCTTAATCATTAATTTTCACGAAATAAACTAATATTTTATTATTTTACACAGTAAAAACCCATAAAAATGTTGATTGAAAAATACGCCTTATAAATGGCGCCGAAAACACTGTCCGCCATAGTGTGACGTCATACTGTTTGTATTTTAGAGTCTCTTTATTTAACATTTTTTTATGTGCTAAATGTACGAGTCTAAAAGGTGCCCAAAAATTATAAAAGAATTAAATAAGAAATTAGAAATCATTTGTAATGTTGAAAACTTTTGGAGAAAAGTTTTGGCCATTTCATTTCCCGTCTACAATAAATGGAGATAATATATAAAACTGGTGTTTTATTTGAATTACTCAAGAAAATATATTTTGCAAATCTTTCTAGGCTTATTTTTATTATTTATGTACAAATAAACTTACACATAACGAGCGCGATAAATAAAAGATATTAAATTACGAACATGATGACGTCACATCCAAATCGGAAGTACTGCAAAAGCGTTTTAGTCAGTACAAATCATATTTTCATAAAATCATATTTTCGAATCGACTTTATTTATCAATCATAAGCTTTTATTTGATGATAAGGGTGAAATACGGTTTCCTAGGCCAAGTTCTACTAGAAATATGCATTTGTTCAATGAAATTGAATATAGGTCAAGTAGCCTATTGACACATTTGACACATTCATATAAAGCCTTGTCGGACTTTATTACAGGGCTTCAAATACCGTTATTTTTTCATAACGTTACTGCTTCAGGGGCAAAGATGACGTTATGAAAAAATTATTAAGGATTATTATTCGGACTACGACGTAGAAGTGAAAACTATCTCTGTCATCCCGGCCGCATCTGCGCCTATCGTCCGAAGCTTCGTGCTACGAGGCGATACTATTGGACGATACACGCAGATCGTCCAATAGTATCGGTTTTAGCGCGAAGCACCACGCAATCACGCATATGCGGCCGCGGCATATTGTACTATGTAAAAAGTGTCCGCTGAAATGCGTCAAATTAGGGTGGCGCTACAGTAGCAATGAGGTAAATTTTAAATCATTTAGCAGCTTTTATTTCAGCTATTTTAAGTTATTTGACGTGGGAGAGTCATGCTTCGGCACGAATGGGCCGGCTCGACCGGAGAAATACCACGTCCTCACAGAAAACTGGCGTGAAACAGCGCTTGCGCTGTGTTTTGCCGAGTGAGTGAGTTTACCGGAGGCCCAATCCCCTACCCTCCCCCATTCCCTTACCTTCCCATCCCTACCCTCCCCTATTACCCTATTCCCTATTAAAAGACCGGCAACGCACCTGCAGCTCTTCTGATGCTGCGAGTGTCCATGGGCGACGTTTTCCATCAGGTGACCCGTTTGCTCGTTTGCCCCCTTATTTCATAAAAAAAAGTGAATAGACGCTGAATTTTCGCCTGCTAAAATATGTGTACCGTTGGTGTCCTTTTTTAAATTGGCTGAATTCATTAGAGGGCAACAAAATTATTTCCTTGAACTTAGCACATTTGAGAGCACCGACAATCTTCTTACAAAGCTAAGTTTTTTTTTATCTACAGACGCTTCACACCACGTCAGTCTGGCCCCATGCTAAATACCTGAAGGACTTGACGTGTTACAGGTACCAGACAACGGAAATATATTTAATACTTTTATACTATACAATATAATATATTTAAGATTTTTATTATAAAGATAAATATATTTAATACACATCCATGACCTAGGAACTTTTGAAAGCTTTTTGTTCCGTCGGCGGGATTCGAACCCGCGACCTCCGGCTTAAGCTACCAACGTGCTATCCACTGAGCCACAGAGGTCGTCGAAGTAAGCTAACGCTCGATCGAATAAGTTACAAAGTAAGCTAACGCTCGCCAGTAAAATCTTTATTTAAAATCGATATATTTTATATTCAACGATGTAAAATAATTCCGATCACGTTCGATTCAAATTATTCGGAATATATGAGGGAGCGATTATTCCAGTCTGCCTCGCGTGATAGCCATTAGCGAGTGATCTCTATTATACAAGTAGGTACGCTGGATAGATGATACACAGGCACCTGCTTTTTGTGCCTATTTGAAGCGGAATCAGCGCCCCCATTATAATGGGGTAGAGAACTAAATTTGACGTAACCACTTACCACAACCAATAACAACAGTAATTGTCATCACTAGTATTAGTTCCAAGTACTCTAACTACTGCTATCAGCGCCAATATGGCGGCTTTCAAACGTCATATTTTGTACGTCAGATTTAGTTCTCAGCCCTAATAATGGGGGCGCTGACTCCGCTTCAAATAGGCAAAAGAAATAGCTGTCATTTCAAAGGGTAGGTTTCAGCGATCCAGCGTATAGTTCGACAAGGCTCTACATGAACGTGGCGAGAAAAGGAACTAAACGCTTCTATCAAACAAAAACGTCATTTTTGACAGTTCTCCTTTACCAGCAGCGCCTTTTGACATCATTGACACATTCATATAAAGCCTTGTCGGACTATACTTGTATAACGGCTCGGCCGCATATCTACGTCTATCGTCCGAAGCTGCGAAGCTTCGTACAATGAGACGATACTATAGGACTATACACGCAGATCGTCCAATAGGCTTTAACGCGAAGCACCACGCATATGCGGCCGCGGCATAGTAAAGATCACTGCGTGATAGCGGAGTGGAAACGATAGACAATCCAGGGTTGATCCAGGGCTGTCAACTGACCGACTGGAATTTAAAAAATACCCACACAACCCATAAAACTACTCCTCTGCTCGCTAGTAAAAGCTAATGAAATAATATAAGTACGGACACAACAATGTATTATTCACGCTGACAAAGTAATACAAAGTAAAGAAATGTGTTCTTTATACATCCCAGACAGTCACGAAACTGCAGTACAAGCCGGGATAATAATTATAGGTCTACCAGAATCTGATGGCAATTTTTGACAGTATATTTTCAAAAAATATCCTTGATCGTTGGATAAATTTTTATATTTGCATGGTTAACACACAGAACCAGCCGCGGCTGTAAGATGAAAAAAGGATCAAATTAATTTTTTATTCCAATTACCCCGGTATTGCTAGTCAATTCATTTTTTCACTTTTTGCCATCAGATTCTGGTAGACTTATAATGTACCTAATAATATGTACCTACTTACAGTAGCACATAAAAATATATAAAGGCACGCGTTACAATCTACGAGAAGAATGTTTGTATTATTAAATATAACTTTTTAGTATATTTTAATTTTATTATGAATGTTAAGTATGTGTTATGTTATGACTTATGTTACAAATTTAATCATATTATTATGTAACTGTGTCTCTGTAAGGTTAATATTATAATGTTTTTGAAATAATTTTAATATTATTATGTTTTGTAAAAATGATTCTGAAATGACTAACCAATAAAATATATTATTGAATAATATAAAAGTTATTCTATCCATAGGTTAAAAAAATATCCTCTTTGATTCTTTCTTGTTGACCCCATATTAATAATTATTATAATAGTGAATTTAAATTGGCGGGACTGAAGACCCGTAGAGACATAACGAATTATAACGATCCCTAATGCAGACCCGTCTGTACGTATTGATAATTATAATTATTCTTATAAACCGTCCTTAAATTAAATTATTAGAGATATTGCAAATGCAAGTTCTACCACAGAATATAATATATTAGTAGTACCAAGTTCTACCTTTGAGATATGATATTTTTTAAATGTTAATGTTTGAAAATTTATTGTTGGCCTTGTGCAAAGTTGTCTCGAAACGAATAATGTGGGTAGGTACTTATTATTATTTACTAAGTAAAATACCAGTAATTCTTTTAGTCTCCGCTTTATTGTATTAATTAACATTATGTTATATTCACAGAAAATGATTTTTAGACCTAGTCATTGTAGGCAGTTTAATATCATAAATTAAAAGATTCTGAAACCCATATCTTTTCCAAATAATTTTACAATCGATTCCTTGAGAATCGAATCTCAAAGAAATCGATTCTAAGAACATCACTAATCATTTCCGGTTAAAAATATCGAAATGGTACATCACTACGCACGGAAATGTATGTTGGCACCCCTTCAATGTCGGAAAAGGAAGTAATTTTATTTTGCTGAATTTTTATTTTTTATTTTTAGTAACAAGTACTTTTTCGTTTATTTTTTAGCAGATTGGTTTTATTCGATAATCATCATGACATTATTAGGTATGCTCACTTTCGCTGTCGTCGTACATTAAAACAAATCTCATAATATAATTTCTACAAAAATATTTAAAAAGTTTACAAGAAACAAAGGCTATTATAAACTAGATTACCTTCCAAAAATATAATACCTAAATAACAAGTTAAGTCGTTTTTACCGCGCAGAAGCGCGCCATATTTTTCGACACCATATTGCGCATAGTTGGCAGCACTGTCTGTTTCCTCCAAGCCACTCTGCACTCGGTCAGACGCCATTTCCACGCTACCGGATCACTAAACTGTCATTGTGATTATTTTGTGGGTGTTATTGAGCATTTTACCAAAGTTCACTTGGATTTTCTGTGTTTAAAGTTATCATTAAACTTTTATCAACATGGCTGATGAGAAAAAGGTATCGTATCAACTGTAGTATCAGTGTTTAGCCGAGTCGAGTATTCCGCCAGACATGGCGCTGTAGCCTGTAAGAGCAATGTGGTTATCTTTATGGACTGAAAAGTATAAATTCATTTACAGGGAGAAAGTGAACACATCAACCTGAAAGTATTAGGACAGGATAACGCCATTGTCCAGTTTAAAATTAAGAAACACACACCCCTTAGAAAGCTCATGAACGCCTATTGTGATAGAGCGGTAAGTGTTGAATATTCTATTGTTTTAACCTTTTTCATGCTTTACCTTGTCTTAACATATCGAATCCCCCAATTACTTACCATAACTAGTGATTTTTTATTTGTTTTGAAGTGGTTCAGTATTAATGTCCAAGGTTTTCCACTGTTTTGTAACGGTTAACCCACCATTTATTTGATCTTGCCTATCTAGTTACTATCTAGTTACTGTTTCATAATAATTGAATTAAAAAAAAGGTGGTCATAAAATATAAAAACCAAAATTATTTACTTTCTTGCCTACTAAAACACAAAGCATTGGCACATTCACAAGTCTTGTGAATTCTGAGTTGCCATTTGGGCAATAATATGTACTAAATTTCCAATAACATTCACTATTGGTATAACTTGCTAGCAAAAACTACTTCTCTACTCATACACTAGCTACTGGCCATGTAATGAATCATGTTAATGTTCTATCAGAGAAGTTGATTCATGGGCAGATGGGGATCTGCATAATTTGGTTGTGTTTTGTCAAACCCAGCATACGGGTCACAGCTAACATTGAATTGACATGATCCGTCCAAATGATGTGGGACCGTTAACTGCCTAGGAATCAATTTCGTCGATGGTACATACTAGAAAAGGTCTATATTTACTATTACTTACAATTTATGACTAAATCAAGGAATTCAGTAAAGTCATTTTAAAAATAACTTATTCGAGTTATTTTTAAAATGACTTTACTGAATTCCTTGAAATTATTTTTATTGTATTGAGAAGAGTTGACGCAGAGACAAATTTATGTAAAGCCTTATTTGTTTCAAAATTGCTGCAAATTATACACTCAAATTTTGAAAAACCCCACACTTAGAACCGTTCTAACATTATAGGACTTACAATTATGTATATGGATATTGTGTATACCTAATATTATGTTAGAAAATTGTGAACTTTACTTTAAAGGATTGCCTTTACAACAAAATTCCAGAAATGAGAAAACATTCAAAATATTTCCATTAATAAATTTAAAAAAGTTGTTAAAGAACGTTTGTGTGCCAAAGCCTATTATAAGGTCAATGATTTCATAAACGATGGCACACCTTGGGAGTAGGATGGCTTCTTGCAAGGCTACTTCTACATTATTATAGGACTTCCAATTATTATGTATATGGATATTGTATATATGTCGCAGGGAAAAGAGGATATCAGGGATTTCACGATATCCCTAGGGATATCACGAACACCCGGTAGATGCCGAATATTCTTGTTTGTTACGTCTTCTTACTAAAAATATCTAGTGATAATATGTCATTTCACTAAACTAAATCTAGTGAAATGTCAGAAAAGCGGATACCGCCGAATAAAAATCGAGCCACGCATTTCTCTCGCTCGCTCTAGTATACACACAGGTACTTTGATAGGATCATCTAACATCTGAATCTGACAAGTAAGATGTTAGATGATCCATGCGTCGGATGGGCATGTAAAAAGTCGGTCCTGCGCCTGATCTCTCGCCAGTCGTGTCGGTCTTCGGTCCCACTGGGTTATGCGAGTAAAGGAATAGAGAGATTGCTCTTGTGTACTGCACACACACTTGGGCACTATAAAATTACTCCTGACCTGGTTTCAATGAAACCGGCCACCGTCACCAAAACCAGAGTGGGGGTTATTATTATTATTATCACACGACGTGTTATGCAACTATAGCATCTGAGGGGGCATCACCATATCTCTGAATCATACAGTTGAAACCAGCTGAGGGTTCTTCATCAGATACTTCAGACCTTTGATTTTTGACGTCAAATGAAGCGGCCACGGCCCACCTAATATTAAGTTACAATATTCTTTGTAAAGGTGGCATGTCGATCTCTAGTTTGGTTAGGCTCTTGTGCAGGCACAAGTACTCCAGATCTTCGATTATCCTAGTTTTTAAGGTTCCGTACCCAAAGGGTAAAACAGTCTCTCCGTTTGTCTGTCTGTCTCCAGGCTAGACGAGCCGCGCCAGCTCGAGGCATTTGTTTCACTCCCACTAGTGCCCGTGTCACGTGTGGGAACTAGAGCGAGCGAGAGAAATGAGTGGCTCGATTTTTATTCGGCGGTATCCGCTTTTCTGACATTTCACTAGATTTAGTTTAGTGAAATGACATTTCACTAGATATTTTTTGTAAGAAGACGTAACAAACAAGAATATTCAGCATCTACCGGGAGTTCGTAATATCCCTAGGGATATGAAATCCCTGATATCCTCTTTTCTCTGCGACATATACCTAATATTAAGTTACAAAATTGTAAACTTTATTTTAAAAGATTAATTTTTTTCTCACTTTTTTTGGTAAAAAAGCAAGTTTCTTACGCCGGTTCTTCTCGCCGGGTTAGTTTCCGAACCTGTAGGCACCATGTAGGACATTCTGAAAACATTTATTTTAAATTTATTCAGAAATAAAACAATTTTGATTTCGATTTTTGACTGCCACTTTTGCAAGTTTCCTACTGCTGACCAACGTTAATCCATGCTGTTTGTAGATTATGCCACATGAACAGTGTTAATATTTTTATTCACATTAACAAAAGCCATTTTGTCATAATAACATGATTCACTGTCTTCTTAATGTTAACTAAAGCTAGAATCTATAGTAATGAGTCATCCTCTGGTTAACCTTGATAACAAGATTGTTTATAATATAATCTCATAATGCAAAATTGCATTTCTATTTTCAAAACATTCTGCTAACTGCGAAATTTACAGTTTTTATAACTTTTTTTAACAGAGAGAATACTTATTTGCAAAAGTAATTTTTTATTGCACAATGTTGTGTAAATAATGACAGTGCAAAAAGTAATGTAAATCTGCCTGTATAATTTATTGGCATCTCTTTTGAAGCCTACTTGTATTATTTTATAATTGAGTATACAATAAACATACTAAGCACATACTATTCTCAATTCCAGGGTTTGTCAATGCAAGTAGTGAGATTCAGATTTGACGGGCAGCCCATTAACGAGAATGACACACCCACATCACTGGAGATGGAGGAGGGTGATACTATAGAAGTATACCAGCAGCAAACGGGAGGAACCCTAGTGTAAATAATGTATAAGGACTGTCCATTCTCTGTGGGTAATCGTCACGATGTGCCCAACTCAAAACTTATAAATAAGTTAATTTTAATAACATTTGTAAGAAACAAGAAATTTTAAGACAAGTCCCTTTTGGCTGTGTCTTAAAATTTTTTAGTCCTGGATTAAGGTAAAATTGAAAAACCAAATGTTTCATAGGTAACAACAGAATTGTGATAATTTTAGTTGACTTCTGACACTGCTTTTCTCTAAAATGATGTCGAGGGTTCTCTAACGTAACTGTAATTTATTGAACATGGGTTAAATCCATTTATCAGATCTATAACCTTATGTACCTATTGAAATAAAATAAATGTGATGACCATTGTGTATTATTTCATACCCCACTAAAGTAAATGTACTCCCCTATAAAGATTCAAAACTCAGATGATATAGGTAAGCATTTATTATATTATTTTTCCTAAATTTACAAATTGTATAATTCACTAATCAAAGAAACTGCTTTATATGGATAAAAAAAAATATGTTTATCTTGTTATCAATAGCGCAAATAACCTAGTAGAACAGTAAATGCTAAATTTACATGTGGTGCAATAGTCTCAAGACCCGGTTCGACTCTATGATTGGTCCAAATTTTGACAGCCAACCAATCACAGAGCCTGAACCGTGTCTTGAGACCGAGATGCATCTTGAGTACTATGGTACTGTTTATACCGGCCTAAGGCTGCCTTTCCACCAGAGCTGAGCAGAGCTGTATTGCGAGGAATGTGTTTTTGAAAACCAATAGAATCGCTTCATTGAAATCGCTCAGCGCGGCGATGCTATTGGTTATCAAAAACACATTCCTCGCAACACAGATCCGCTCAGCTTTGGTGGAAACGCAGCCTTAAATCTGGTTTCCTCCAAGAGCGGTGTCGTCACAGATTAAGTATACATAGATGGATTCTTAGCTCGCCAGCGCGTGGCCATTTTATGCTTGTGTGCAATTGCTGTAGTGTGCGTGTAGGGATGGCGTATATCGATAAAAATATAAAATTAGACTACAGTTATCGACCAAGTCGACCATAATTTTATGTAACAGATTTTTATTAAACGACATCAAAAAAGGAGGTTATCAATTCGACCTGCATGTTCAATTTAGGATATAATAATATTATGCTCATTAAATTAGAAGTCGTTCAATTTGGTGAAAAGGTATTTTTTATCTATTTATTAAGTGTATGAAAATACTTAAATACAGGGTGCAATTAAACCTTCCTGCCAAATTTTGATATATTGATCCTTGTTCAAAATAAAAATACACGTATTTTTCTTTTAATATAGTCACTCAGTACTAAAACGTTGAGAAATAGCTTCCGAAAGTTATCCTAAAAAACACTACAATTAAAATGGACACTACGCGTCGCCAGCGGGTGAGCGCGCGCGCGCGCCTCCCCCCACGTCACCATTCCCACCGCCACGAGTAACCGTTCTGCATCGATTTTAAATGAGATAAAATATGTCATTAAAAAAATAACACTCAATTTTTTTTGCTAAATGACCTCTCCTAATGATACCTAAGCCCTGGAAAAAATTTGGCAGGATGGTTTAATTGCACCCTGTATAAACAAAATATTTAAGTATATATAATTACACAAATAGTTAAAAATATACATAATATGTATACTCCATAAGCCACGAAAGCTTGTCCGGAGTGTAATTGCTAATATCAATAAAATCAACAGTTTTTATAAAACACAACAGAAGAACAAAATATATTATACTTTATTAAACTTAATTACTATTTACTATTAAGCAACTATTTTGTAGAATAACAATTATTATTATTATCAAAGAAATATAAGAATGAATCTCAGTCCTACTTATTTAAAGTAATTCCAAAAACGCATAGGTGCATTTCTTTACCTATTAAAATATAATTATGTAATAATATTTATACAGAAAAAGACTTAAAATAGATACTTCGACGCCCCCTGAATAATGATATAATAATAATAATAATTAATAACCTAAGTAGGACTCTAGAGTCTAGACGATCAATTTTATTGTGCAATATCACGGTGTTTGCAATCAAAATCATAGAGCACTAAACCATATATTATTCTTCACTTTCAATCTTATTATCAAATTAATAGTTGAAAATAATTATTATCTTCATTATAGGTCTCTCCGTCACCACCATAATATTGAACTCTTCTTTATGAGCATTCCAATAACCTGAAAAAAATAAATGGTTTAGTGTTAATAAATGTACTATACTACTACATACTATAAAATATTATACACATAATTCATAATATTGTATACGGGGCAATATGCTTTATGTAAGTTTTCCATGCTTAACCCATCCAGCCCCAATCGGAACCCAGGTGCCGCATAACAACTAAATATATATTGTGTCTGGAATTCGACGATTGAGGTATTAAATTTATTTTATTAAATGATTATGACTTTAGCCTTATTAAAATTTTACATTTAACTTATTAAAAAAGAGTACCTAATGCCAGGATAAAAATTCAAGAAGTATCTTTAAGTAACGAATTGAGTACTTACAGGGGGGAGGTGTGAGAGCTGTTGATCATGCAATTATTTTCCTCTCCGTTAGAACTTTCTTTATTTCAATAAAATAATTGTTTCAAACTTACGTTTGAAATGATAATTCCAAATTCCAATATTGTGATGCCTTCATAAGGGAGTAAGGATTAAAAACTTGCATGAAACTTGCGTCTAAAATATATATCTGTTTGTCGTCTATTTTGAAGCATTTTCAACCTGAAAAAAAAATCATTTAGTCCATGACATTATTTTTATCGATAAACTATAGTTCAAGTAAGGCGCATCCCTAAAATACACGTAAAAAACTATGCAATATTTATAGCCAAATTATTACTTGATGTGACATTTTTATCACTAATGCCTTATATAGCATGATTAATGGATTATTATACTTATAAATTTTCTTTTTTAGCTTACAAAAATACCGATTGATAAGCCCAAACAACGTTGTTGAAAACTTACGTATGTTATGTTAAATCCACGTGTTTGAGGCATTCCTTGGCCGTTTTTATGGTTTATTATATAGCGGAACCACAAAACGCAATAATTAATTGCATTGAACGTTCACTAAACACTTTTATTACCACTTTTTATACATGAAATATGCAGACCTACTCGTTTGTTATGTTCTACTAAGTGGGACATAACATTACAGGCTTTTGACGTTTACACACCGATATGAGCTTTCTCTTTCACCCAAATTACTACATCGTTAGTTAGAAAGAGTAACATTATCAGCTGTCAAAATATAAGGCGGACTCCTATAGTATTATTACCTCAATGGGTGTCGTCATGTGGTGGCCCGTGACCGTGATGCAGCGGTGAATGACGTCACTAGAACGTTGTCTATGTGGGCGGTATGGCCATAAAGTTAATATACCTATCGCTAGGTATATTAACTTTATGGGTATGGCGCGATTTTCTAGAGAACAGTGTCAATTTATTATTAATAATAATATTTTTTTATTTCAAATCATAAACATTTCAAGAGCTTATAAATAAATAAGGCATAATATTTCAGTACAGATTCAGTAATAATTATTAGCGTTGGGAGCTTACTAGTTTAAACTGTGACACAGCTCCCAATAATATTTAAAAAAAAATTATTACCGTTCTCTTAGAAAACCGCGCCATAATGCTTTACATGGACAACGTTCACTGATCTCTATTATACAAGTACGCGTACCTACTTGTATATAGAGATCAGTGACAACGTTCTAGTGACGTCATTCACCGCTGTATTGCGGCCGCTGCATGACGGCGCCGCTTTTGGAGGAACCCAGAGCTTTAGAAATCATTCTGACTTTGAAACAAAATAATGTTTATTTTGTTTACAGCCAACACGGCACAGTATGCACACTATGTATTCAATACCTTAGACCAAGATAGGAGTGGACTTCTAAGTTTCGAGGTGAGATAATACATAAATCAGTTATAATAAAATTCCTACTAAATATGCTTTGCTATATTATGTTTTTGATACAAAAGTAGGGACAAGAGTAGAGTAAAAATCTGCAGAAGTAAGTGGGTTGCACCAACTTACTTTAACAATAACTTTAACCATAACAAAAAGTCAAATGAACTGTCGAATCCCTAGTAAAGGTCCATTATGGACCGTATGGATGCCATATTTGACGATAACTTTAACTACGCCTCTGGTGCAACTCACTCATGCTATGTTCAAGTCATAAAGTTAATATACCTAGCGGTATATTAACTTTATGGTTCAAGTGATCTGTTTGTGTTTTTGTAATGAATCGAAATCAAGCAAATAAACCCCTGATAGCGATAACCGCCGCCCGTGGATACTCTTGGAAAACTATACGGCAAGCAAAATATATAGTATTTCAAGTTAATAAATCGTAGATTCCTACTCTCATAATGTTCCCTCTATTGGGTACAAGTTCTATCTAAACCTTAAATTTTATTTTTAAGGAGTTCGTAACCGGCTTATCAATATTATCGAGGGGGACTATAGAAGAAAAATTAAAATGGACGTTCACGTTGTACGATATAAACGGAGATGGTTACATAACGAAGGAGGAGATGACTGAAATAGTGACGGCGATCTATGATCTCATGGGGAAGATCGTCGAACCCATGGTCGACGATGAAGTAGTGAGAGAAAAAGTGGAAAGGTTGTTTCAGGTAAGACAATAACTATGTGTAGGCATTGCCGTAAATAGCCTTTTTTACGCCCTGTGCGAGCTTCTATAACTCTGCGCCCTTGTTTTTTTTTTATATTATAGTTGGGTACCTATCATATAAAAAAAAACAAGGGCAATGCTTTATGCTATGTACCTATAGGCCTCTGGTCTGGCCATTTTTGCGCCCCCCAGAGTCTACGCTCTTTGCCTGCGCACACACTGGCGCGGTGGCATCGCCCTATTAACGGCACTGTGAGTAGGCCGCGCACAACTTTAAGATCCCTCAGTAGGCTTAGCATAATATTAGAAACGGGACAGAATCGACATACTGACAGATTGCAGTGATAAAATGGCGGATTACCTTTGTCAATCTGTCACTTTGTCTAGTGTTCCAAAGAAAGAAACCGCTTAATATATTATGGTGACCATGCTAAGCGTACAGGAATAATGGAAGGGGAAGTGGCCGATTTCCAAATTTCAGCACAATTAGAAGGGGGTAACGCAGTGTTCGATTTTCAAATCAAGGTGGATGCGCGCGCATGGGGCACGGTATTGGTAAATCAGTAATTAGACGGTTCCCTATTAGTATATTATTATGGCGATAAAACGGTAACGGTCTTAAGATTATGCGCAGCCTATACTGATGAAAAATAAAAGCTTGAATACATATTATCATTTACTGAATTAGTATTCATGTTCTGGAAACATTCAATACTACCTTGCACCTCCAAAACGACTACAATCCCAAAGGTAAAAGATTAATATTATACTTTGTGTAACAAAATGTTTATCAATTCCAGAAAATGGATCTCAACCGAGACGGTGTGCTGACTCTAGAAGAGTTTCTCGACTGCTGCCTCCGGGACGACGAGATCACTCGGTCCATGGGCGTCTTCGACAGTAACTTCTGACGGCCTGCGGTGCGGCGCGCTAAGAGACGCGCTTATAACCCTACTTATTTCTGTTGAATTTTTTTTCTATTAGGGTGAAGCCAATCGAGCGTAATTTGTGTGTTGTGAGTCGCAGAATTTCAGTTGGCAGAAATTCTGCTGCATTCAGTTTCATAGAAAAATCCTACTACATTCACACGAGCGTAATTATTGTGTCATGATTTGTATGAAAAAATATTTACGCGACCGAAATTCTGCGACTCACGACTGACAAAATTACGCTCGTTTGGCTTCACCCTTAGTCCAACTATTTGCTATACACGCAGATATAAGTGTACGAGCCAACTGTAGAACTATTCAAGCAGGAACAACAGCTATTAAGTTTTTTATAGAATTTCTATTGGCTGCTTTTTCACATAAGCGCCATATTACATAAGCCATTCGTTTACGTTAAATTTAAATATGCAACGTGTGCAATGTGCATACAATACAATATATGTATTTATACACAATATGATCATTATTATTTGCAATAGTTATACCCCAAGAACAATGATATAAGAGTTCCATAGAAGTAATAGGTTTTCATAAAATTCTAGTTATTATAAGTATTTGAGTGTTTATTACTATTGAAATTGTATATATAGGTAGTAATTAAATCGTAAATGTTAAATGTCGTCGCCAATGTGAAATTTTATCTCCAAATAGAAAACTCGGGAGAATTCTAAGTGTCTTAAGATGATTGTCTGAAATTATTGGAAAAAAGTCTCTTATCAAAATAATATCTTAAATCTTAACTCTCTTACTATACTTGTATTTGATTCGGTAGATCTTCGTGTAAGAGCCTAACTTCGTAGAATTTCTTCTGTACGCTTAATGTGTTAGACAATAGTGTCCATAATCCACAATTATTGATCTATAGATCATTATACATAACGAAAAATTGTAAAAATAGGTATCTATTATCTACTGCGTGACTGGTGAGACATGTTCAATACTCGAGGACGTGATATTTGGCTATTATATTAGTTGGAAAAAAATAGTACAAAAAATAATATCAATTGATCACTGAGTTAATGTAGCTTAAAAGTTAAATAATTATTTACCCAATGCATGGACACCGCGAGCGAGAGGGGTAGTTGTGTGGTGTTTCTTTGGTAGCGCACGCCTCTGCACCGGCCGCATAGTATGCCTATTTGCCTAGCCGCGTAATTTACTTAGTATCCATGATTCATTTATTTTTGGGAAATTCGAAAAAAAATTAAGAACCTAATTTTATTACATAATTATAATGAGAATCGAGTACAGAGTACTCTCCATAAATATCGGTATTGTCTCACCAGTCATGTTGTATATTATATCAGGAGTATTAACAGAACTTGGATGTTAAAATCTGATCTGGTTTACGAATGTAAAGAACATGTTTGACACAGTTTATATAATCTACATCCAATTATGAATACAATGACTTATTGAAGTTAAATAATATTTCACTGATAAAGACATTATCTATATAGTCTCAGAATCTCAATATTTCAAATGTGTGTTGCCAGGTTTAGGCTTTGTGGATCAATATCTTGTATCTAAAGATAAATCGATTATTTATAATAAAAAATAATAACATACAAAATATTTTGAAATCTATATTATAAGAGCCATCAACCAATTTTATGGCTGTGTGAACCATAGGTGTAATAAATGTCTTATTTGATAATTTTAAAATATGGATTTGAAAAACAGTTTCTATAGAGGTAAAGTACTATTCAGAAGCCTATGATGGCATAGAAGTGGTGTGTAGCAGAATATGTAGGTTTTGTTTCTATAGAGTATAGCTATCGTTGGTTTGCATATTTCCACTGATCTCTTAATAAATTACTATAGGTCTGCCAGAATCTGATGGCAGAAAGAGAGAAAATAAATTGACTCTAGCAATACCGGGGTAATTGGAATAAAACATTTTGTTCCTTTTTTTTTCTTATAGCCGCTGATTCTGTGTGTGAAACATGCAAATATAATTTATCCAATGATCGAGGATATTTTTTGAAAATCTGCCGTCAAAATTTGCTATCAGATTCTGGTAGACCTATAAAATATACTATTCAAGTTAATTTTGACTGAAATGTAAACAAAACATGATAACAATTTAAAATTCTAGTTCTTCACAGATAATAAATAAAAAGAATTGGTAGTTAAAAATATGTTTAAACAAACATTTAGATTAAAATTAACTTGATTATAACATTGGTTTCCCAGATTCGTTTCATGTTATCCTAAAGGCGATTGAACGTCCAATGTAGGTAGGTAGGATTTAAAATGTTTTAATACTAAACATAAAATATTGCATCTCAAAATACTTTAAACACTGCCACTAAAAACCTTCCCATTCACCAATATCTTAGTAGTTATACATGAGTCATGACTGTGTCTCAATTTTTTAGTAAAGTTTTGTATATGGACAACAATATCTAATTTGCAATTCGAAGCTACACCTTCAACGACAGCCAAGTTTACTTATTATTTTTTATTGATTTTTTTTATTCTTTTTTGTTTAAGGGACTTTTCATTAAATTCTTTGAGTTTTTCATATTAAATCTATGATTAAATTTTAAAGGTAAATAAATTACTATGGAGTATGGACTCTATAGAAATTAATAAGGGCCCCTCTTCCATTTTCAAAGGGCTAAGCAAATCATATTTAAATATTTATTACTTATTTATACTTCTCTCGACAGTCAAAAACGTATCTATTTTAAATAAAACGTACTGTGTGTACAAAATATTCTTCGCCTAGACAGAAACTTTTGGATCCTAAAAAATACTACAAAATATTATGTACTTACATTTTTTCAAACATAAATTAAAATGCACAATAAAATATTTTCTTAATACCCGATGTAAATAATTGATTGTATATAAGTGACATAGAATTAAATGTATATTTTCATAGTGAATGTTAAACGGAACCAATAACTAGATGGCTAATATAAAAATAAAGAACGTAATCCGTATACATTGTCTAGAACACATTAATTAAAAGAAAATTTATTTTAATCATGACGAGCTTAATGTCTAGAACATTGTCGAATATTATGTATTTCAATAAGCTACCAGAAGTAAGATTTCTTGATGTGAAAGGATTATACTCCAATTCTGAAGGCTTGAGTTTTTTCACTTCTCACTGTGAGGGCCATTTTATTTGATAAGATTAAAACAGCGCCTCTAGTGGCAAGAATGGTAACAACTACGCAATACAAATGGTTAATAATGTCCTCACCTCACAGTAGGAATGAACTAACACTCGGCACTCTAATAACAAATGGTTTTTATTAATTTAATAAATACAAACATAGACTAATTTAGAAGCATAGTTCACGTGTTACAGAATTGTCGTATCGCCAAAGCTTGACGGAAACTTTAAACGAAACTCATTTTAGCTTAGCGACATTTAGCGATGTTCCCATGTTAAAAGGGATTGTCCTCTGATCATTCAATTTTTGTATGAACTGTGTGGTATATTTTATGAATTAGGGGTCGAAGCGAAGCGAGATAATACTGTGATTTTAGCGTGTCAAAAACACAACTTTTCTTAAAATGAACACCCAATTTTTAGGGTTCCGTAGTCAACAAGGAACCCTTATAGTTTCGGTCTGTCCGTCCGTCTGTCTGTCCGTCCGCGGTTTTGCTCAGAGACTATAGGACCTACAAAGCTGTTATTTGGCATGAATACACATATTATTAATGCCAACAAAATGGTACATAAAATAAATAAAAAATATTTTTTTTATGGTACCTCCCCTACACATCAAGCGGGGTTGAATTTTTTTTTTCGCGCCCACCCCATCGTGTGGGGTGTCGTTGGATAGGTTTTTTAAAAATATTATGAGTGTTCATAGATCATTTTTCGATTTAGGGATCCATTTGTGAAATATTAAGTTTTAAAGTGGAAAAAATCGTTAAGAGTCCAGCTGTGTCCCCCCTTCTACCAGCTAAACGGTTGCTTCTGGAAATGTGAAAAAATTCACGGGAGTAGGAAATATGCTGAATTTAAAAGAAAAACTATCACGGCTAAGAAGACTTCATAAATTATTGAGTAATAGTCGATCAACTAAAAAAAATGTATTCGGCGAAGTTCTAGTAGAAAGTAACTGTTAGTAGTGTAAAACATGTACATTCATTGACCATACAAACATTTTCAAAAACTAGCGGTACTACGGAACCCTATATTGCGCGTGGCCCGACACGCACTTGGCCGGTTTTTATTGTCTAGACTCTATGTACACACAGTTTATTCAAGATATGCAATTTGGAATATTCTTTATCCGTGGAAGCCATAAAAGGATCTAGATCTAGGAGGTCTAAATTGTATATTTGAATTAGCTTCGCTTCGACTGCCCTAAAAATTGAAAACTTAATATGAGCCCATAACCCTTTAATTTATTTATAATTTATATCATAATAATAATATGTATTTAATACCACTACTTATTTTTAAGCTTTAGTTGAATCATCGTGCCAAATTTTCACAGCACATAGACTAATCATGCACCCGTTTTCAAAGGAACAGAATATAAAATACTAAGAATATTGTTAGGCCTATTAGAATATGGGTGTCAATATGTCCATATTGTACTAGTATAAAATTTACAGGTATTGGATGTTAGTTATTTTAGTAGATGTACCTAATTGTTGTGCGTCTGCATGCTAAATGCTAACTGTACCTTGTGAAATCATACATTTTCTTTGTTATAGAAAATAAAACATATCAAATGTTCTTACATCAGCATACAATCATTTATTAGCAATTATCAATCGCAGGTTTCATAAAATACTGTCAAATATGTTTAAAATTTAAATAAAATATACATAATTTCATAAAGTTCACTTTATTATCTAAACATTGCATCGTGCATGTATTACGGTTTGTCACCTTCATATGTTCAAAGATTGTAAAAAAATCTTCCATTTTATTAAAATGAATTTGTGTATGTATGAAATAGATTTAAAACAAGATAAAGTACTATAGTGTTTAACTCAAAATATGACCGCGTGTAAATTGTCTAGAAAAAGAATAGACATTTTAATATTAAATTGTTTATTTACAATTGTATGTGTATTTTATAGAAAAATAAAAAATTAAATTAAATTGCTATTTTATTATGCGTTTTAAAAAAGTCGAAGTAGGATCATGTTCAGGGCCCGTGTGCAAAAAAAGGATTTTGGCGGCCCTTTAGGCCAATTTTTTGGGTCCTTGGTTTTGGCGCCCCTAAAGATGACGATTTGGCGCCCGTGTGCATTGCACACATTGCGCATATGGTAGCGGGGGCCCTGATCATGTTTTATATCTTTTTGTAGGCTATGTGTATGTACATGCATGCATGTATGCATGGTTGCCGGGTGTTTTAGTAGAGCCCATTTGTTTTGTACTGAGCACCACCCTAGTACGAAAATTTTTAACTATTTAGTATTTACAATTATTGGCATTAATTTTTTCGACCCACCCCCTATACCAGAGTGTCTACTCTGGTATAGGGGGTGGGTCGAAACGTACTATAATTATATATTCTGTGACATAACTACTTCTGTCTAGAAGTAGTTATGTCACAGAATATATAATTATAGTACGTTATGTCTATTGTGCTATTACGAAGGTTTTTTTAGTGACTACCCCCATTCATTAGTTTTAATTTCCAAGTAGCCCCATTTGTTTTGACTACTTAGTACGGAGTACATAACGTATAAAGAAGTATTTGCAATTGGCATATTTTCCGATCCACCCCCAAATACGTAGACTTTTTCTAGTGACTACCCCCATTAATTTGTTGCCAAAATATAAGAGAAGACACTGTAGGCAAAAACATGACACTCCTCAATGCTTCGCCTCTGCCCTAATGTGAGTTGAGCCTTACATAATCTCCAGCTTAAATCAATTTAAATCACAAAAAAAACAATTGCACATGTAAAAATATTTATTTAAATAAAAAATTCAATCCATTCAATAAAATCAAGATCATTGAGACACGTTTAGGGCTAAATTATGTACTAGGTAATCTAAATTACATAATAATTAATACCTAATATAATTCTACATCTTTTAGACATACTTCTTCTAAAAACACCTTTTTTCAATTTAAACATAAAACATTTTACACTACACAGTGCAGTACACACTGAAACATAACATGCACATAATATAATAATATTATGATGCACAATAGGAAATATTACAAATATCGGAGCAGGGGACGCTACTTGCACATACAGTAAATAGTCTGACATGTTGCACACTTCTTATCAGAATATTGACAGAAACGTTGTCAAATGTCGAACAAAACTTTTCCGCGCGTTCCATTTGATGATAATAACGATCAAAATGCCTCCCATTTTGAGCGGTTTGATCGTTTTTAACATCAAATGGAACGCGGGGATAATATTTTACTATCTGAGCTGGTGCTGCCTCTAGCGTGAAAACATTGCAGTAATATTATAATATCTTATATCCTATTGAAATGGTGTGAGGTGGCACGCTATATTTTAATTTAATAGCATTATCATTTCTCGCCTTGTGTAACATTATGTACAAGAAAGAACGTTAATATCCATGTTTTTCATTACATACAATGTAGATGAGTATAAAATTGAGCATTTTTATGTGATACAAAAACATTTACAACTATACATGGCAAGAAAGTTGTAACTTGTACACATAGAACAGAAATACTACCGGTGCTTGTACAGCTTGTCAAAATATAAGAGTAGACGCCGAACATTAAAAATTACAATGCCCTTAATATTGCAAATAAAAAAATGTGTCAGGGCGTTATTATTTCGCTACTTGTATTCTCTGAAAATACAAGGAGCAAAAACTACGTCAAACTACGTACGATTGTGATTATGTTTGGAAATTTTATTTCAGCTGTACTCTTTCTTAACAGAGTGTAGTGCCATAAGTTTATAATAATTATGTGATACAGTAATTTAAATTAGCTTTAAAAGCTATTTCTAATTTCTACTGAGGCACACCTTATATCAATTATCATCATCACAAATTCTCTAAATCAAATTATAATTCAATAAAATTATCCTATTCTAAAAACTAAAAAAAAAATATAAGTATTCAAGATTTTTCTTATAAAATATTACATAGCGATTGAAAACAATTATTAATTTCAATATAATATTACAGAAACACAATATGTAATTTCAGCGGTGGTTTTAAATGTGGCAAGGCCCTACAAAGTAAAAAAATAAAATTTGTGACATCAGATCAGCGTTAATACATACTCAATATTAGGTTCTTGAAGTCAAACAGTAATGATTTATAACATAGAGAAAAATAAATTAAAGAGAAAATTAAAGAATCTCAAAAAAGAAATCTAAGAACTTCTAAGTTTTTGTACTAAAAACAAGAGGTTTTAAAAAAGTACAAAATAGTAAAAATATCTGCAGACTCAGATGGTATAAAACAAATATTTTGACTGAATATTAACAGACAATAGTATTTATGTAAAATTAGGTTTAAATCAACTTTGCGTGACTACAAGAACCAGTAACTTCTATATGTACAACAAATATTACAATACAATTGGCCTGAAGATTTCAATCTGAATGCTTAGTTCCTTTTAGTCCTCAGCAGTTCCATTTCACTCCAACACTGATATTAACAAAACATTAAAATGAAAACTACAGGCATTAAAATAATATAAAAGTACTAATAAAACATTAAATTACATTTTCTGTTATGGCCGTTATTGTCAATACTTATACAATTTCTTCTTTTCTTACAAATCAATATTTTAAATACAACATAATATACCAAATTTTGTCCAAAAAAAGTCAGGCTCGGTTCAATAGACAATTCACAATTTCAGTCATTCCACAATAATTGATTACAGCCTTTTCAATAGTCGATCAATTTTAAAACCAGTCAAATGATATTAATATTAAAACCAGATTCATATATAATATTATTATACCCTGTGTAGTTTACAGCTAGCTCATAGTTTTGGGTCCTTTCTTTTTAAAACATTTAGTATTAGATATTATATTACACAATTAAAATACCCATAATAATGGGTATTTAAATTATTATTGGTAAAAAGTTAAAACATAGCCACTTTTTACAAAAAGCAAAAGAATAAAATAAAATAGGGGTACAGAAATTTAATTCTATTGAGCATTGAACATAAGTATTGAAGAGGTCTAGTGACACATTTTAGTCAAATATTATCAAAATGAATGTGTAATTTAATGTCTACAACAATTGTATGAAATAAGTATGTTTTAAAACCTAGGTCAGCTATCAACTTTGCTACATAAAAACTAAAACTACAATAATTATCATAACAATATACAATTACATTATAATAAGGAAGTTAAATTTGAAATAAAAATGTGTTTATCATATTAAGTTCATAGGTGACATAGATTTTAAGTATTATGATTTTAGCATTTGGAAACTTTATACTTATTACCCGACTGCCAGTCGAGGGTTATGTTTTCAGCGCGTATCTTGTATGTTTGTAATATTCTTTATTACCTTGTTTAGTAATAAAAGTTCCAAGGTTTGAATGAATTAGCTGTATAATTTAATATCTAGGTTCTAACTTGAACCATTTGTTTAAACTTTAAAGCATAAGTTGTGATATTTGGATGTAATTAATACCCCCATCGTGGGAATCGCAGACACAATAGATTTCCAATTAGTGTTATGCGGCAGCCGGCTGCCGTTTTGGAATTGATGGGTTAATAATACATAATTATATCAAAATCATGCCTTCATCTGCAGACTAATTCAATAATTAAAAATTGAAATGTAATAAATTTTAAATCAATAATATTATGTATAGCACAAACCAACATTATTAAATAATGTTAGTTTGTAAAAAAAAACTAAAAAGTAACCACAAAATTTATGGTAACCTACTTTTAATCTACACTACTATTATAAAGAGGAAAGATTTGATTTTTTGTTTGTTTGTTTGTTTGTTTGTTTGTTTGAGTCGAATAGGCTCCGAAACTACTGGACCGATTTGAAAAATTCTTTTGCTATTGGAATCTTACATTATTTCTGCTGAACATAGGCTACATTTTATTTTGGAAAAAAGTAGGGTTCCGTAAGATATTTGAGTTCTTCGGACACAAGGTGTAAAAAATCAGCTAGAAAAGTTACTTATTTTGCGTACGCTGCCTAAACTATAAAAGATAGAACCATAAAATGTTCTAAGTAATTGTAGATCTTATAAATGTCTACAAAAAAGTCCGCGACACACTATACCTATCTATGTCGAGTGAGGCACAATAACCATTTATTTATTTAAAAATCCTGAATTTTTTTTGGACTACATTTAAACGGATATATTTTACTCACGCTATTAATCCTTATCAAAATAAATTATTTTATCACTAAGTACAGTTTATGCAGATAATATTTGGTTTTTGAATGATTAAAATTGGACGTTTGGTTTTGAAGTTATGGCGAAATTAAAATATTACGATAGTGGGCGTCACGGAGGAAGACAATATTCTGTTGTAGAAATGAAAATTCTGTACATAAAAGATATGAAATGACACCCGAAATTACACCTTTGTCACTACATCGCTATAGAAGCCAAAAATGTGGTTAGTTTTTTGTCTGTCTGTCTGTCTGTCACTCTTTCTGTCTGTCTGTATGTTTGTTCCAGCATCACACGAAAACTACTGATCCGATTTGCATACGGTTTTCACAGATATATTATATTTGTCTTCTTCCAACTCAACATCTGGTGTATAAAAATCCTCCCCCCCCCCTCCCCTCTCAACCCTCTCTGGGGACCAAAGGGGGGTCAGATTTTGTATACAACTTTTTTCTTTAGTGGACTTACTTCATATTAGGTATTAACTGTGTTTTTCAACTTAACATCTGGTGTATGACCTTCCCCCCCCCACACCCTCTTAGGGGACAAAAGAGGGGGTAAAACATGTATCAACTGATGATGTAGAAAATATACTTTAAATGGCAAAACAACGTTTGCCGGGACAGCTAGTAAAACAATAAAATGCTATTGATTAAAATGAATGAATGAATGAATGAATAAAATGCTATTTTTAAAGAGAACATGATCTAATAATTTTGTACTTAATGAAAATTTTGTTGTTCTATAGTCTTGACAAGCCAAAAGAGCAAAAAATTGTAGTTCTCATTTAAAATTTAGGCTCACTATATTATGAGAAGAAATTAGAATATTTTTGGTATGACCATAGCTGGCACTCTCTTACAATATCTGGTCCAGGCTGCTCCGTACCGCCTCTTGCATCTGCCATGGTCTCGCCAGGCTCGGTGGAGCAGAACAGATATCGTCAAAATTGCTGGCGCCGCAGCTAACACTTGATGATTGTAAATCCCAGGGATAGCAAATGCGGCATGTATCAAAATGTCTCCAGCGTAGTTTGGATGACGTAGAACTCCCCAGAGGTTCGACACAAGCAATTTCTTTCCATGAAACGTTGGCATGGAGTCTAGGTCTGAAAGGAACATATAAAAATAATGTTTAAAATAGCACTTATCGTTATAAATTAAGACTTTTTCAAACAATTCAAGAATGAACAATATCTAAAATACCTTTATAGACTGTTAAATAATTATCAATATTAGAATGTTGTTAAAATTAATGAATCATAGATTTAACTTACGTGTTAAACTAGGATGAAGTGGATTTTTCCTGAAGTTGTACTTAATGTTGTTACTGATAAGCATTATGAGGAAACCCACAGCATATAGTACAGAAGCAGCAATCAACACATTAGCCGGAAGGGACAAGTCAGCTTTCGCTACATACTTAGATATCGTCACAAAGTAGTATGGATAGAGAGCGCTAGAAACTACTTGCAAATACCCCAGTCCCTCGGATTGCCAATAAAAAGTTGCCGTTATCTTGTACTCCCTCATCAGAAAGTTCAAAGCATATATAATTTGCATCATAGAATATATCAGTAAAGTGGGCTTTAGATTAACTCGGCTGGGAACTTTGTATAGATCTTCTGCGGATACAATTTCAATATTCTCCTTAAAACTTATGCCACTTTTAAATACTGCTATAGATAAAATAAGCTGAAAGAATAAGAACTAATTAGCAAGATAATGCAAGGAAAAATATATAAATTAATAACAAATTAATAGAGATTTGAATTCATATAGCCTTTAAAAATTGCAACAAAATTGATACATTTTTTTTAAATAGGCAAAATATAAAATTACCCATCATAGTTAGCAACTACCAGTTATGTAAATTATTTTGCCTCATCTATATTATAAGCAGGTTTGTAGAACAAATTATACTCACAGCAGTTATATTGCAAACTCTTGAAAGCCACAGTTTTATGTTCACATTCAGTATAGTAGAATGAATTTCTTTGCCAATGAAGAAATTGTATAAAGCATACTGAGGATGACCATATGGGTTTAAATCCTCTTCTGAATTTGAATGCTTCATGAATAATATCAGTGACATAACTACTGCCACTGTGTATGAAATAACAGCCATTTGCAAAGTTTTGTCAACAAAAGTATTTGAGTTGATTATTTTGTAGTAATCCAATAAACTGAGGATGCTCAAAGTGCAGAAACTACTGAAAAATCCATTGAAGCAAAAGTTTTGGCCGTCTTTTTCCACTTTTGTACCAAACAAGGGTAGCATTATGAGCAGCGCTTGAAGAGTATATTGAGCGAGCACCAATATTATAGAATCTTTGTCGATCAATGCAATCCTTTGAATTGATAAAGCAGTTAGTACCTTCCATGAACATGTAGTTCTACATGACAATAATATAGCAAATACCACTAATGGTATCAAAAATATTAGCAGGGTAGTGCCAATTCGGCCCCCGAATTCAAACTTATTGTTAAACTGTGACAAACCAATACTAGGCAGCGGCGTAGACAGTTTTCTAGTGACTGATTCTGATTTCCTTTCTTTTGGCAGCTCATCTAGATTTTCTTCATCGGAAAATGTCGGGGCAGTACTGATAGACTTACTGATGGACTTGCTCATTGACTTTGAAAAGCTCCGTCTAATCTCCGAGGGGTCAAGAAATTCCCTCAATCTACTCGACCTCCTTGGGCCGGTTTCATCTACGGTCTTCCTGTTCCTTAAATAGTACAATTCATTCATAGAATCTGAGGCCTCGAAGCCGTTTAGTTTCTCATCTATCATAGACCGAACACTGGCCACGGTTTCGGGGATATCTCTAACAGAGTACTCCGAGCGACGAGTGCGAGTGCTCCGGAAGATTTCTTTAGTCGACGATATGTTGTATAGCTTAAGTTCGGCCTCCTTCTTCAAAGCTGGGCGTTTAACTGGCGATTTTGGGACTTCTTCGATATCTTTTTCATTTTTTTCTTTTACTGATCTCGACGGAGATTTTCGTACGGGATATGTAGTAGCTTTCCTACTAGGAGATCTGCGGGCGGGGGACCTCCTAGAAGGGGAACGCGGAGCGGAGCTCTTTTGCGTTCTGGCGGGAGAAACCGAAGGTGATACCCCTTTGCGAATACGAGACGGACTCGTGTCCATAGCACTCTGTCGACTTCTTCTGCTCCTCGTAGACATGTTTACGTATAATAACTTTAATGAAATGTAGGTACCTGGCCCCTTTTCTAAACTTAGCTATCGCAAAGCCACACGCGACGACACTAATTATAGTTTCGGATAAAATTTCTCGCAAAGATGTTTTTTATGATATAATGTGTAATATTCATGATTTCACACGGAACAAATATTTTATCCTTTGCAAATTACACAAAAGTCACTTGAAAACAAATCACAAGCAAATCGCTTTTTTATCAACAAAAGCACAAGTAAGTAGACAACGCCAAGCGTCAAAAATGAACGCTCAAATGAATTTGAAAACTCAAAACATGCTCTATGATTGGCGGTTGGCCACAAAAAAGATATCCCGGACGCGGAAGCATTTATTTTCTCTCCTGCTCTATTCATGCCAACGTGCGTGAGTGAGCAAGTAGGTAAGCAGACTCTCCGCTACACAGATTAGAGTATTATAGAGTCTCCGCTAGGAGTAAATGTGTTCTATAGGGACCGTGCAGAAACTATAGAGGGCGTCGTAATTCGACAGCAGCGCCACGATGCGAGTAAAAGACGTAACTTGTGAGTGACTTTGACTTCGCATTCTCCTTGACCCTGGCTAGTTTATGAGTGTTTTTTTATGTTTTACACTATAAAATGATATAATACTTACACTCCCAAGTGGCCACATGCGGCCGCGAGAACAACGACAGATTTCCAAGAATCCGCGATCGAAATATTAAAGTTAAAGACTAGATGACGCCCGCAACTCCGTTGCGCCAAAAATCATTTATCGCGCGAGAACCGTACATTTTCCCGGGATAAAAAGTATCCTATGTCCTTTCCCGGGGCTCAAAGTAAATCCATACCAAATTTCAGCACAATTGGTTTAGCGGTTTGGGCGTGAAGTGCTAACAGACAGACACACTTTCGCATTTATAATATTAAGTATATTTTTATAATATTAAATATAATATTAAGGGTTTCTACTTTCTACCCGTAAACAAAGAATGGAAGAGTGAATAAAAATGTATAAAGCTTATCTAGTTAACTAAGAAAATATCTGAAAAAGTAATTAATAGCATCCATCAGCATAGAAAGTAAAAACTTGATAAATATTGCAATAAAATAATGAAGCTATGCAAAAATACTTATATTAATTACTGAAAATGCTTGTGGATTAATAAAATAAAACAAGTTCACTAAAATAAATGCTTTTATTTCAACCTTCTGCGATTCGATCGATACCATCTTCACAACTTTTGTCTGTCACTATTTTTAACTAATTTCAGTCTGGATCTCATAAGTGTAAACACCATTTAGGTATGTATTCTTTAAATAACACACAAAGACTGAACTACTAATCTTTTTCTTACTTGAAGAATCATCCTTTTGAGAACCAACACTTTGACAAGATGGTTCAAGTTCAATACTATCCTCAGTGTTGAATTCCTGGCAGGACTTCTCCAAATTATCCTTACTTTTGATGCAACTTTATGCCAATTAAATGAGCGGTGCCTATGTATGTATATCAATTAAGATGGAAGCCAGTTTGGATGTTTACTGAAAGAAAGCAATGGTTATAGGTTATGTTCATATTGTGTTCATAAAAAATGAATTTACGGTTATAATCTACAAAATTTAGTGTTTTACTAGTCTACACATAACACTCATGGAACTTTTTAAATACTTACGTATATTTTTACCGCCTTTTATCCATTTCTTTCGTTTTTCAATAAGCAAAGCCATGTGAATATTTTGGCAGAAAAATAGTAAAATTTTACATCGTTCGATTTGCCTTTATATTTCTTGTATGTATTAGAACAACAATACATTTCAATTCTTGAAAATACTCAGAATTTGTTAAGAAATCTTCTAATTTTCCGTAGCTTCACTAGAGCTTGACAGTAAAATTTTCGTAAAAGTTTCGGCTATTCGCCACTTGTGGCAGTGTCGTCGCTCTGCACGGTCCCTATGAGCAGACTGCTGCAGAAGTTCCTTTTGATTTAAAGCCCGACCAATAAATTAAAAAACCTCGCCATATTGCGGAAATCTATTGGAACTAATTTCCTCAACTGGCAACAATCTTCTTCTTCTTCTTCTTTTATTTATGGCAAACAATCGCTTTTTAGCAACATTCTGCCAGTGTCAACTGTCAACTGTCAAGTATTGAAAATAAAAAAGGCAACGAAAACGGAACATGAAAAAATTGCTTGATTTTGGTATTGGAGGCAACAATCTTTATGAGATGCTCATGAGATGTCATAACTCATAATTGTCATCTGTCAAAGTTTGTTCTCGATTGTGCGTGATAAATTTCTTGGAAAAGTGAGTTATTTAAGCGTTAAAATGCCGAAAACTATTTAAAGCCAGCTATAAAAAGTTATTTATAATATGAATAATTACTTGTCGGAAGGAAGGTCTGAAGGGATCGACTTTATTCCTCTAAATAACATCACAGACTTTGTTGTCAACATGACTGGTAGGTACCTCTTATAGTGTGTGCAATGTAAATTGGCTAATTTGTGCTGTGTTTGTGACTAATCTAATTTAAGACTTCTGTTTTTTAGGTGTATACCGATCATTTGTAATGAAAATACGAAGAGAAGGTCAGACCTCAGTTTTATTTTCTATAACGCCTAAAAATAATGAAAGAAGAATGAGTCAGAACTCAGAGATGAGATATTATGACATTGAACCACTACAATCTGACCACGAAGATCATGAGGTACTAATATAACTTGAATATAAATTGAATAAAAGCTAATAATGAAAGTATAAGGTTGTATTTTTAAACTGCATAATGCCTATAGTTTTACTATTAAGGGAGTTTATTTCGTGATATTTTAAAACTATACATAAATGCTATGCTTTTGTCAAACTATTTCTGCAATATTCTATATTAAAATATGTCTAAATTATTAAATTGAACACCTGCTAAAAATTGTACACTAGCCAATTCGTAAGTGTGTGACTGTACTATTTGTTGTCATATTCATAGTTCATTTATGGCCATTCCTTAAATTCAATCTATCTCTAGTTTGACATACAACCGATCGTAGCTGACATAGAATTGACATAAAAATATAATTTAAGGAGCTAATGTCTAATGTGAGTTGAATGTGAGCTATTCCTATCTCAAGTAAGAGATAGATCAAATATTGGGAACGGCCGTTAGCGCCCTCAGCGCAGGTTTTTTATATTTCTGGTCAGGCTTTATTTTGCTCGAAACGCTAAAAACGTCCCTTTCTGCGGTCTGTCGCGCCGCGCCGTTCCATATTTTGGCGACCGCGGCGGTTGTTTTGCCCCGCGTTCCTTTAGATGTTAATTTTGCTCGAAACGCTACAAACGTCCCCTTCTGCCGTTTCATTTGGCGACCGCGGTCGTTTTGATCGCGGCTATAGCGCTTATTCCATTTGACTAAATTTAGAAATCTAAATGATTTAGTAACTAAATTTAGTGAAGTGGAATAACATTTAGGAAGCTGGGCCTAGGATCCTAATTAGTGTACTAAATCGGCAAAAATATGGCTTCTAACTGACCAAATCAGTGTTGCCAGATGGTTTCAACCTTTTATTGTACTAAAGTCACGATCTCTATTAAACAAGTAGGTACGCTAGATATAGTCCGACAAGGCTTTAGGTATATGAATTGAATGTGTCAAATGTGTCAATAGGCGCTGCTGGTAAGTGCTGCTGGTAAAGGAGAACTGTCAAACACATGTCAAAAATGACGTTTTTGTATGATAGAAGTGTTTTGTTCCTTTTCTCTTGCTTTTCTCCAACGAGCAAGGAAGTCTTTTTTCTTTGGTCTGAGCTTTTCTCGCCACATTCATATAGAGCCTTGTCGAACTAAAGCTGATTCCCTTTGAAATGACAGCTATTTCTTGTGCCTATTTGAAGCGGAATCAGCGCCCCTATTATTCAGGTAGAGAACTAAATCTGATGTAAAAATGACGTTTGAAAGCCGCCATATTGGCGCTGATAGCAGTACCTAGTGAGAGTATTTGGAACTAATACTAGTGATGACAACTGTTGTTATTGGTTGTGGTTACGTCAAATTTAGTTCTCTACCCGAATAATGGGGGCGCTGATTCCGCTTCAAATAGGCACAAAAAGCAGGTGTGTATCAGCAATCCAGCGTAGTGCGTACTTGTATAATAGAGATCAGTGATTAAAGACAATTATAATAAGTTATACGATCTGGAATCCATTCGTAGGTAATTTCTAAAGTCTGCTGGTTCCAAGTAGCTCAGAAAGTTCATAATTTTTCGTGGAGCAAAAATTATTTCAACCATCTTTTTCTCCTTTTATTTATTTTGACTTTTCATTGAGCCAACAACTAAGCCTATGAGAAGACCAATTTTTGTTGCTTTGACAGAACTGGAGCCATTAAGTCGTCAAATGGATTTATTATTATCTTATTATAATATGTATACTTTTTGTCGACGAGGGCGGCTAGAAATTCTTTAAAAAATTGCAATAATGTCAGAAATTGCGATAATACTCGATATTTCGTCCATTTCAATCTCTTAAAATGTTCTTAAAGTAGGTCCGAGGCTTCACTAAAGTTAGCGAACTCCTATTTGACGTTTCGAGCCTAAACAACTGTTAGCAAACGTTTATTCATAACGATTATGCTTAAATAGGTTTATATCAGGCTTATTAAACATGCGCTAATTTTTGACAGCTGTCACCTTAAAAAGGTGTTAGAGCACTGATAGAGAACGTTTATTCATATTAAATTTTACAACAGGCTTATAAAGCTGTTGTAAACCTTCGATAAGTTTTTATTCATACGACCGTAATTAGTCACTAAATACTAGTCTAAATAGGACAAGTGGAATAAGAAGCTTCTAATTAGTCGTCTTTTTAGGATTCTAATTAAAATAGGTTTCTAAATTTTGTGAAATGGAATAACAACTTATGACGTCACTCATGCCGTCATCATTTTCGCTTTGATTTTCGCTAAAAACGACCCTCGACCATCCCTCGACGAAGAAGCGTTTCCGCCACTTTGTGTTTTATTTCCAAATTGTCAATACTTTCTGAAAAGAATGAACTACAAAAATAATTAATTAAAATCGTTCAAAATAATATTTAAAGTATCAAGATTCAAGACCCTTTCGTACAAACACTGACAGGCAAAAAGTGTTGCCATTTCAAAGTTTTGCAAAAAAGCCGTAGACAGCTTTCCTTGGCCAGACCTGCCCTGCTAGCATACGGCTGTAGACAAACGAAAGAATCTAATATTTTGACAGTTTGCCCGGAAAAACACAGGAGAAAATGTTTCTTCCGTATCTCGATTTCTTCCGCTTTTGAAAATCTATAAGTCAAGCATGACGACCATTTTTTATCCGCTTTTGACATTTAGTTTCTTTATTCTTTTTTTATTTTTATTATGACACTTGGCTATAAAACCATAGCCAGTGTCGAGCAAATTCAAAAAATCGATGTATGGCAACCCTGTCTATAGCCGGAATTACAGTTTTCATCTACAAAGTACAAACTACGAATAATAAAGTTCAATTCAGACAGTTGCTACACGTCGATTTTTTGAATTTGCCGCCATTTACTCGACACTGGCCATGGTTCTATAGCCGAAGTGCCATTATAAAAAAAGGAAAATCAAGAAACTAAATGTCAAAAAAAAATAATTGCCGTTGCTATGGAAAGAGTTTCTTGTCTTTGTTCACTGAAACTCAAGTCGATGGGTGGCGCCATGCTCGGGAAAAAGATATGTAGACATGGGAAAGAAACTGCCATTACTTTCTTCCGAAGAATCGACTGGGCAACGCCGTGCTAGCACCGCTGGCCAGACTCTATGTTCAAAAAAATTTTAAAAAGTCGCCATCTATTGACGCCCAGGAATACTAACAACGCGTCACTGTTTATTTTCAAAAAACGCCATCTAGTTGACGCACAGGAATACGATCAACGCCCTCTGCGTCTGTCCTACCATACAGGTACTAATATAAAAGTGTCGTTACAACTTTTTCTGTCTAGACTCTAGCCCCCTTTCGCAACGCGCGATAAGGAACTCCGTTCCCTTAGAAAAATAAAATCCAGTATATCATCTGTTTGCGGTTCCAATAATAAATTTATTTTATGGTTATTGCAGTCTTATGGACTCCATTTCAAAATGTGTGCCGGAGTCCAATTTTTCGATAGACTGCCGCCTCCGGTAGACAGGCACGTTATTATACTTATTTTAACATTGCTTATTATCGGTGTATGGCGGATATGAATTTAGTATCATAGATAATACAGTATGTTTAGTATGGAAACTGCAGATCGCCGTGCGGCAACCGCATCTTGTACACACCATACTTTTTACTTTCTATGAAAATCTTCATTACATGTACAAGTACAGATGTACAGCCTACAGGTAATTAGTTTTTATTTTAATAAATAAAACAATGATATTTGCAAGACAAACACTTTATTATACAAAAGTAAAATAAATAATGCAATATTATAACATTGTGTACAAAGTAATCAGTGCACTTGCATAAATATTTATTATCTCACTAATTCAAAACACTGTTACACTATAGCCCTTATCCCTAAGATTGCAGTAAGATAAATAAAATAAAATAGTTACTTAAAAATATAAAGTCTAATAAAGCAAGCTGACTTTTGTTAGAAGATAGGAGGAAAGATAATAAATAATATTGTGGTACTCGGAAAGAATATGTAAATGCACTTCATGACTTTTAACCCATCAACCCTCAAGCCGCATAACAATTGTTCATCTATTGTGTCTGCGATTCCCATGATCGAGGTATTAGAAAAATAACCATTTGAAAATATAATTTTCACTTGCTGACACTCAACATTCAATTATTCCAATAAAATATTTGATTATACATAAGTACATATTATTATTATGAACAACAAGGGATCATCCACTTATTACAACACCCAAAATTCCAACATTCTGTTCCATGCTTAGTGCCTATATTATGCATGTAACGCCGTTTAAATTTGGTTTGACCCAAAAACACTTTTGCTGTGGCGTAATATATGGATGATGCCTAATGCCTAATAATTATGTCCTCTACCAGTACTTCTCAAGGGACTTAACCAGATTCAGGGGATCAGTATTTGGACCATGCCTCTCCACAGGCACTCCGTCTTTGTCGATGATAAACTTGGTGAAATTCCATTTGATAAAGCTTCCCAAAGTGCCTCCTTGCTTGTGCTGAAAAAAATTATTATTGATTAAAACTTTTTTTAAAACTTCATGTAGAATTTTGTTACTAATTTGTTGTTTTCTTTCAAAGCCAATGAAAAAATCAATACAGTTAACAATTTAAAAGAAATTCCCATATAATTGATTTGACCATCACTTTTTCATACAACCTACCAATTTACTAATTTGAATAAAAAATTCAAACAATTTTTCAGACCTAATTGAAAAATCAATGACTCATGATATCAGACTTTAATAGCAGATAATCAATAGTTCTGATAACACAATACAAGTGGGTGACCTTGTAGTTTGTTCCAATAATTAATGTGTTGTTTTTACCTTTAAGAATTTCCACAGAGGATGTGCTGAGTCACCGTTTACATCAATTTTCTCAAACATGTCAAATTTGACCTTCCTCTCGCTGGCAAAGCAAACTATGTCCTCTGAATTTCCAGGTTCCTGGCCAGCAAACTGATTGCAGGGGAAGGCTAATATACGGAGTCCTAAAATTTAAAAAATGTACAATTATTTTGAACACCTAACTTGAACACGCACAAATAAATCATTTTTAGTTCACATACCTTTACTTTCAGCATACTGATCGTGTAATTCATTCAGTTGTTTATAGTTGTTCGCCGTGAGGCCGCACTGGGATGCAACATTCACAATAATACAAACATGACCTTTGTATACGTCGAGTTTAACATCTTCCCCTTTGATGTTCTTCACCGTAAATTCGTGTACACTAGTAGCACTCTTGTAATCTGGATTCTCTGCCATTTTTCTGCAATATTTAGAGCAATAACACTAATAAGCAACTAAAATATTTACAAATTACAATCTTATCTGGCAATGACATCAGTGACGCCGCGGCCGGTCGGTTTGCATGCCTCTTGCATCAAATTGTTGCATAATCCAAATTTCATTATCACTATATCGGAATTGATAATGTTATAGCCTTATATTCCATAAATTCTTGAACTTACATAGTAGATAGTTGTACACGCCCTAGACAAATTAAATTTCCAAAAGCCGGCACAACCAACTTTGAAAATGTACGAAATCCTATTGTCATTTTGAAATTTTTTTTGATATTCCGGTGAGCGGTGACATTTGTATTTTTTAAAGTTACTGATGTTTTTCGACAGACCTAAGAAATATTTTCTTAGGTCTGTGTGGTTTTCAAATAAATTTTTCTTGAGTTGAATGGCTTTGCCTGCGTGGCTGCGTACTTGTAGAGATCAGATTTTGGTAGACCTATATATACTAATAATTAAAAGTATTATAAAATATAAATGCGAAAGTATCTCTGTCTGTCCCGCTTTCACGCCAAAACTACTGAACCGATTGCAATGAAATTTTGTACACAGATAGTCTAAAGCCTGAGAAAGGATTTGATTTAACTGGAAAAAGGGGCAAGCAAGGGCGTCGAATCGATAACCTCCTTTTTGAAGTCGGTTAAAAATAATTATTGTAATCGACAGTTTTTAATCTGTGATTGTTTTCTTGACAAAATATAGGGACGCACGCAGAAACTATAGAGGGCGTCGTAATTCGACAGCAGCGCCGCGATGCGAGTAAAAGACGTAACTTGTGAGTGACTTTGGCTTCGCATTCTCCTTGACCCTGGCTAGTTTTTAAGTGTTTTTTTTTATGTTTTACACTATAAAATGATTTAATACTTACACTCCCAAGTGGCCACATGCGGCCGCGAGAACAACGACAGATTTCCAAGAATCTGCGATCGAAGTATTAAAGTTAAAGACTAGATGACGCCCGCAACTCCATTGCGCCAAAAATCATTTATCGCGCGAGAACCGTACATTTTCCCGGGATAAAAAGTATCCTATGTCCTTTCCCGGGGCTCAAAGTAAATCCGTACAGAATTTCAGCAAAATTGGTTTAGCGGTTTGGGCGTGAAGTGCTAACAGACAGACACACTTTCGCATTTATAATATTAAGTATATTTTTAAAATATTAAGTATAATATTAAGGGTTTCTACTTTCTACCCGTAAACAAGGAACGGAAGAGTGAATAAAAATGTATAAAGCTTATCTAGATAACTAAGAAAATATCTGAAAAAAGTAATTAATAGCATCCATCAGCATAGAAAGTAAAAACTTGATAAATATTGCAATAAAATAATGAAGCTATGCAAAAATACTTATAATCTTACTGAAAATGCTTGTGGATTAATAAAATAAAACAAGTTCACTAAAATAAATGCTTTTATTTCATCAACCTTCTGCGATTCGATCAATACCATCTTCACAAATTTTGTCTGTCACTATTTCTAACAAATTTCAGTCTGGACCTCATCAGTGCAAACACCATTTATGTATTCTTAAATAACACACAAAGACTGCACTACTAATCTTTTTCCTACTTGAAGAATCATCCTTTTGAGAACCAACACTTTGACAAGATGGTTCAAGTTCAATACTATCCTCAGTGTTGAATTCCTGGCAGGACTTCTCCAAATTATCCTTACTTTTGATGCAACTTTATGCCAATTATTAAATGAGCGGTGCCTATGTATGTATATCAATTTAGATGGAAGCCAGTTTGGATGTTTACTGAAAGAAGCAACGGTTATAGGTTATGTTCATATTGTGTTCATAAAAAATGAATTTACGGTTATAATCTACAAAATTCAGTGTTTTTACGAGTCTACACATAACATTCATGGAACTTTTTAAATACTTACGTATGTTTTTACCGCTTTTTATCCATTTCTTTCGTTTTTCAATAAGCAAAGGCATGTGAATACTTTGGCAGAAAAGTAGTAAAATTTGACATCGTTCGATTTGTTTTTATATTTCTAGAACATCCGGGAATACAACAAAGCATTTCAATTCTTGAAAATACTAAAATTTTTCAAGAAATCTTATAACTTTCCGTAGCTTGACTACAGTTTGACAGTAAAATTTTCGTAAAAGTTTCGGCTATTCGCCACTTGTGGCAGTGTCGTCGCTCTGCACGGTCCCTATGTCAGTGTCTGAGTTGACATTGACATTTGCAAATTGTAATTTGAGTTTGACTGGACTCGGATTTAGCGAATTGATATTTTGGCTACTTGGTGAATTTGAAATTGGTGAATTTTAGTGCGTTGTGCAATAGTAATATTATATCTACTGCAAGCACATGCTTGCTAACGAATAAATCCGTTTAAAGCATATCCATTATTCGAAATGGCTTATTTACTTCCGAACTTATGTCGGTGCATCTGTCTCCAAAGCCGTCCGACTTTGATCGTCCAATCTGCGTCTTATCATGCAAAAGTAAGTTTTCACGTGCAATGTCAAGGTTTCCGTATTGATTTTCACATATTAATGCTAATTTACTTCGTAGGTGATCGATCACTACGAAAACCCGCGTAATGTCGGCTCTCTGGACAAGAAAGACGAAAATGTAGGAACGGGTCTCGTCGGAGCACCAGCTTGCGGCGATGTTATGAAATTGCAGATAAAAGTCGATGAAGACGGGAAAATAATTGACGCCAAGTTTAAAACTTTTGGATGCGGTTCAGCTATCGCTTCAAGCTCTCTGGCAACAGAGTGGGTGAAGGGAAAAACTGTTGACGAGGCTTTGAAATTGAAGAACACTGATATTGCAAAGGAACTGTCATTGCCGCCTGTTAAGCTGCACTGTTCTAGTAAGTTCCAGTGGTGTGTACCTATTTAGTAAAAACTATTGGTTTGCAACCAGTTCAAAGTTTGTATTCAGACCAAAAGTTTGGCAGAAATCAATTAATGTTTTCTTCCTTTCATTGCAAATGTAATAAAAAATTTGTTTACATTTCAGTGCTTGCCGAGGATGCTATCAAGGCTGCTTTATCAGACTATAGAATTAAAAAACAGCAGAAGGAACAGAAATAAATATAACCAATGAAACATGGAAAATTGGCAGGGCCCCCGCTACCATATGTGCAATGTGTGCAATGCACACGGGCGCCATCCTCTAGGGGCGCCAAATTGCCATCTTTAGGGGCACCAAATCCAAGGTTCCAAAAATTTGCCTTAGAAAGGGGCGCCAAAATCCTTTTTTGCACACAGGCGCCAGTAGCCCTTACGGGGGCCCTGAAAATTGGAATAGATCTGTGATGGCTATATGGGATCGTCTTATTTAAAAATGTAGTACTCAATATATTGCTAATATATAATCAGATTATTAAAAGCATTAAAATCACACAGTGATAATATTAGAGACATAGTTTCTCCCTTTTTTTATTTAGATGTAATATTGTTGTTGCATAGAAATAAATTTATTCAATGTGAATGTTGTTTTAATAGCCGCATACTGATTGAGCGAGCAGCCTCATGACTCGCGAGGCAAATCCTCGGTCGCTCAAGACGTGCCTGACCCGAGGCAAACAAGTCTTGACCGACCGAAGGATAAATACCAAAGGATTAAATACTCCTAAAGTAATTGATTTATAGAATGTTGATCTATCATAAAGTTAATATACCTAGCGGAATAGAGAAACAAAGGCCTGAGCAAGAGATATGTCACTATCAGTAACACTGCATGGTAAAAAGAGACGTGTGATACATGACAGCAGCACTCTTTTTTTTTTTAGGGTTCCATACCCAAAGGGTAAAAACGGGACCCTATTACTAAGACTTTGATGTCTGTCTGTCTGTCTGTCTCCAGGCTGTAACTCAAGAACTGCTATAGCTAGACTTCTGAAATTTTCACAGATTGTGTATATCTGTTGCCGCTATAACAACAAATACTAAAAATGAAATAAAGTTAATATTTAAGGGGGGCTTCCATACTAGATAGGTGTTTTTTGGCCTTTTTTGCTTGTAATCAATAATGGTAACAGCTAGGCACTTGAAATTTTCACAAAATACTCAATTGTATGTGTACTTTGATATTAAATAATATAATTAAAATAAAATAAATACATGTAACGAAGGGGGGCTCCAATAAGTCCAATACAAAAAACACAATTTTTTACCCTATTTTCGCTCTACAACGGTACGGAACCCTTCGTGCGCGAGTCCAACTCGTACTTGTTTTTACGTCCAGTCGGTACGTATCGGCACGTTGACAATTTAATCTCATAGACGTCTCCCAGAGAGACGCGCCGCAGCGGCAGCGGCGCCGTGTGTAAAAAATTTTGTGTGGGGAAAAAATTTGAAAATAATATTGGCAAGTTAATTAATTGATACATACACATGAGACAATACTATTTAGGTACACATCAGCTGATGTTATCCAAAGTGACTTTATCCACTTTAAATTATTAAGTATATTGAATGTAAAATTATTAAAGTTGTAAAAATACATTGCCTTTTATCATTATTGAATGATAAATGATTGACTTACCTATCATTTTGTTGCATACGAGGTGCTATTAAAATTATTGGTAAAGTTATAATAATTTATTAACAGTAAAATCAATTCATGTGACCAAGCCAAGCTTCTGCAAAGCTAGTTGTGCTGCATCAGCCTTGGCTTGCTTCTTATTTGCACTGGCCATCGCTGGCTGGTACTCCACACCAGCTACTTTAACCTGTAAAAATAGTAATTACTTTAACCTATAAATTGGTTAGAATTTAAAAAAATCTTATGGACTAAAATTTTCAATTCAATTCAGATTCAATTCAAAATATCAATAATCAATTGAATTGAATTGAATAAAATTTTACATAGATTTTTAAATAGTTTACTACTTGTTCACCCTGTAGTTGTATATTTTACAAACTTATTAATTATTAATTTATATTTGAAATTTTCTAAGGTGGCTGCAAATTAAAAATTTGAACTTGAATGTTTCTATTATGTGTAAAAAATATTTTTATTCTCTTAACTTTCATTAACTGATTATAACACCATCCTTATTGCTATCAGCTAGGGAGTTATCTAATTTATGCATTTGGCAAACTCATTAGTTAAGACTTAAGTAATCATTAATTATTAGCGTCTCTGTGTGATGTGACATGTGCGGTCCTCTAAAGATGTTCCCTCACCGCGAGCATTCGCGTGTAATGTAACGTTATAGATTCCACTTTGAGCATTCCATAGCAAGCTGACTTCACTGTCACGTAGGATTGATGTTACAAGTTGTATCGAGATATTACAAATTGTATCATTACAAGGCGCGCATTGTAATCCTCGGTTCTCCTCCCTCACTGATGTAATGCTTGACTCTGTAACGTTACATTACAAGCGAATGCACCTTAATGATACAAGAACTAAACACATACCCTAAACAAGAAATTCTTTTTGTGGTCCGGTCCGCACTCGAAGCATAGATTATACTCTGGCGGGCCGAGCTTATGTTTGGAGCAGTACTCTCCGAGTAGCGACACAGGATGTTTGCCGCCGGCGACGATCGGCGCGGGCCCCCGGCGACCTATCCTCGGCACCTTGCCCTGAAAGTTGAGATGTCAAAGATGGTTGTCTATGGATGCCGGCTATAGTCTATGCCAGTGGTTCCCAAATTGTGCGCCGCGGCGCCCTGGCGCGCCGTGGAAAGGCAAGAGGGGCGCCGTGACTCGATCCTCCGTCATTTTCCGTAACCACAAATATTATAAAATAAAATTATAATATGAATTAAACAGAACAGGCAGATGATTAAATGTAAGTTTATTTATTACCTGCTTAAACTAACTAAAATCATTAAGGGGTGTTTAATTATGTATATTTTTGGTAAAGTAGGGCGCCGTGGCCCGTGACAAAACATTGAGACTTGTAAGGGCGCCGCAGGCTGAGAAAGATTGGGAACCCCTGGTCTATGCCATGGATTTGATACATTAATTTTGTTGTTGTCATGATACAAATACACTTACAGCCGCTTTTCGCATATATTGCGGAGATACTTAAAAGATGGTTATAGAGTTAAAAGGTAGGTTAAAAGATTTTTTTCATTCGTCATTTTCTGTTAGTCTTCATTACTGCTCAAGTAAATTAGTAAATGTTTTTGAAAACAGCCATCATTCAATATTCATTTAATACTACTTGGACTTTGGAGGATATTTGAAATTGTTTATAGTTTATACCAAATACTGATTGCACGTAATATAACAATACTTTTTTTTCAGATGCATATAGGTTTTTGTGTAAGTTTATGAACCTTTATTGTTTCCATCTACTACTAAAAAACAACATAAGCTTACTCCTTTTGCGTGTCTTCCTTGCACTTCTTCTTTGGCCTGCAGTCCTCTGGTGTCCAGTTTCACTTCAAGCAGTAAGGGCTGAAGGGTTCCCGTACCCTCTTTACCCAACCCCTGGCCAGGGGTCCAACCCATTTTCTGCAGAAGATGCAAACCCCTGCCACCCTCTACAGGCGCCGCACGTACCAGTTGATCCTATATTAAAAAGTATAATCATTCCGAATTCAAATTCAAACGTCGAAATGTGCGTACAGAATTGACCCAATGTTTTTTTTTAAATATCGATGTTCTTTCGATGACAATTACGATAAAAGTTATCGATATATCGATACAGTTTATCGTGCCCCATACCTGTATACTTACCACGACACAGTGACACCTAATCGGCGGCGTCTAAGGTAGTTGTCTCGTCTCCGTATCACTTAAAAGCTGCAACAAATATTCATGAATTCCCCATTTTGGCCTAGTTATTCTGAGAGATTATCATAACAGTAATATTTGCATACGTTTTGTCTAATAAACGTATATATTTTCGTTACCATCATCAGTATAATATGGGAAATAATATTTCTTTTTGCAAGCGCAGACTCGAAACTGTTCGCATGCCCAAAACATAATAATGGATATGGTCTATGGTTGGGAGACTTACATAAAGCCATGTGCCCACTAGAGACATAGTGACAATGAGATAATGGGGTGACCCATTGTCGCTTTCAAAATTTTCTTGGCGAGCATTACAATATTGAATATGCAGAAGATGACTGACTAGACATATCATTCTATAGAAACAGGTGGCAAGTTCGTTTCCACTATATGTGTTACGTTCAGAATTATTCCACCTTTAACGTGTGACCGGTCTTGAAGAAAACATAAGTCAAAAGGGAATTACAGTTATTCCCTCCAGTTCACAGTTACAGTTCAGTTCTCCCACGTCTAAAATAATTACAGTATTTTAGACGTGGGAGAGCCATGCTTCGGCACGAATGGGCCGGCTCGACCGGAGAAATACCACGTCCTCACAGAAAACCGGCGTGAAACAGCGCTTGCAATGTGTTTCGCCGAGTGAGTGAGTTTACCGGAGGCCCAATCCCCTACCCTATTCCATTCCCTACCCTCCCCTATTCCCTTCCCTTCCCATAGCTACCCTCCCCTTACCTTACCCTATCCCCTCTTAAAAGGCCGGCAACGCATCTCGGTGTCCATGGCGACGGAAGTTGCTTTCCATCAGGTGACCCGTTTGCTCGATTGCCCCCATAATTCATAAAAAAAAGTATGGAACGGAAACGTGTTGAACAATAATTTTGTCTGCTGTGGGGGTATTGTCTTTTTTAAATCTCAAGAACAACTAGGCCAGTATAACTATGTGACTTAGAAATATGCAATTTCCCAAAAATATGTCAGATTTTTCCTAGACATATGGATTACTGTGTCGATATAAAATTTTAATGAAACAATTGATTATTATTGAATACTATGTGTTTTCTTTATCCAGCAAGTCACTTTTATTTGGGGAAAACTGAATATTTGTATGCAAATAACATAGTGATAATTATTATGCCAAGATGGCATTAAAATTACCACAAGATCCAAATGTTATGTGTGTAAAAGGTAAACTAAATAAGTTCACAGTTTACACATTCATAAGTGATTCTCGTATGGGATGGTTACAACAACACTATTATAATTTAACAGATGAATACTGTTGTAATAAAAATTAATTCATTGGTTTTCATAAGTGGCTTTACTAACGTAGCACACAAAGTCATATATTTTATCATAAGTTACACATAATTGAAATAATAATAGCAACCACTACTTTATTTAGAAACGACACAGTAAAGCAAAAAATTGTATATTTTAAAACTGTTTTTAAAAATCTTATTTAACAAAACTCGAAGCTAAAATATAAGACCGATTTATGTTGTGTTATTGTTAATCGTTTGTCAAGCTATAATGCCTACTCTTTTATAGATATGAAGAACAAGAGAGAACGTGACATTAAATCCACAGTTATAACACATATGACATAATGCTTAGTAAGTTAGATAGTTTTGAGGGTTTTTTGACATCAGTTTATCTAATCACTGCCACATTTGATTGGCTAACTTTAAAAAGTTGACCAATAGCTATGTCCACACTGTGCCTTTTTTGATAATCAAGGGCATGCTCCATAGCGCAGTCAACAGTGCACGTGAGGCATGTCCGCGACGCATGGGGGCTCTGACCGTATCCAAAACTTTCGCTTTGTTTTTTTTCAGGAATTTCTTATGACCAAATAAGCCGCACATATTACAATAAGCTGACAGACACTGCGACTGAACAAAATTACAATGTTGACGTTGCGTTCGTTGACGCATTCAATTATTGAAAGCGCCAAGCAAAGAGTGAACAGAAAGAAGACGACGAAAATTGAAGATGAAAGTGCACAATGTGGACATAGCTAATCAAGACTCCAGTGAAAAGATAAACTACAGTCCAAAAAATCGCACAAAACCGGGCATAATTCAGTCAGTAAGAATACTGACTAACTTCTTATTCACAATAATGTTGTCGTAACCATCACACAGTAGTGGTCAGAAGGAATAATACAATGTATTATAAGTTCTGACCGCGTCGTCGCCTGAAGTCGGTATAGAGAACGAGCCCAACACGCTTGCAGCTGAAAGAAAAGTCATTGAGACAGCCTAAAGCCTGGGCCACACTAGCGGCTCGCTGTAACTGTGCGTTCCTAAACTATACCAGTATCAGGCTTACTTGCTTCTGAATTAAATTGAACTCAGGGTTAATCATAGTGTTTTCTCTCTAAAATATTATTTTACGAGAGAGTTATAAAATTTACCTGTGGTCGACTATATGGCACTTAGAAAGTTACGTTTATATAACGTGTTATTGTGATTTGTGGCCTATGTAGATAACACGCTGTAAGCGCTAATTCAAATAAATAAACCTACACTAAAAAGTGAGTACAATTTAACGGTAATGTTGCCTTATTTGAGAATAAATCATAGTTGTAACTTGTATTAGAGTGCGAACCATGAACGTATGTCATATCGCACAGGCCATCAATACTAGTACAGTTTAGGAACATCCATATTCTTTTTATTTAGTGTCAGTTACAGCTCCGCTAGGATGTACTCAGGTTTACAGCTTTGGCATTATCATATAACTCGTCTGAATGACCATAATATTATCATTTAAACAGATTTTAATTTTGTAAGTTACACTACTTGTAGAGAAAGAAAGAGATTTAAAATGGCTTATTAGGGTAGTATTTCTAGGTTTCACAAATATTTTTTTTAAATCATGATCACAGACTAGACGATTTACATGATAGTACATTTGTCATAGTATTAAACAGAATCAACATAAAACAGCATAATATTTTTACTTGATTCTGTCCAGCACTCATATATGTATAAGCATTTCTATCAAACCAAATTGTGAATTATGTGTTTTGAATATAATTTTAATATTTAAATTACGAAAATATAAAAATTGTGATGCTTCGGTAAATATCGATTATATTAAAATATTTGTGCACTTGTAAATATACTAGAATATTTTTATATGAATTTGTACTATTTTTTGAATAATAATGTGCAGCCATGATAATTTAAAATATACAGTATAACAATAATATAAAGATTCTAAAGTACACAATTTCAAATTTTTATATTGTCAAGGTGATAATAATATAATATATTATTTGATTGAAAATAAAAATATTGTGCGATAAAAAGGCCTGTTTATACTAGAATTTGTCCATATTCTGGATATACTAGTATGTACAGGCCTTAAAAATAACTGGACACACCAGTCACCAACAAAATATCTAGAAAGTAAAAACCCATCTGAATATAATATAGTGCGTGTACGCGTACGCAATTTGCGTACTGTACGTAACACTGTGCGTATACACAAAATGACTTGGAAAACAAACATTCACAAAAAAGAGTAGACGCTGCACTAAATTTTCTGAATATTACATTCATTCACGGTCAAATGTTGGTTTTTCCGCCACGTATTTCCACAGACAAAGTTTGTATAGACCGACAAGGTTTTAAATGAACAATAATTATCACACTAAAACATTTTTGTTTGTTTGATTTAATGTGTGTTTATGTACTTTTTAAGTGATTTAAAAATTATGTTGGGCATGATGGCATCCACTCTTTTCTGACAAGCTGTTCGCTTCGTGCGTATATTTAAACGCATCGTGCGTATACTCACGCATCGGGCGTATACAACATGACTGGTGAGACATTACCGATACTTAAGGAGAGTACTCTGTACTCGATTATCATTATAATTATGTAATAAAATTAGGTTCTTAATTTTTTTCCGAATTTCCCAAAAATAAATGAATCGTGGATACTAAGTAAATTACGCGGCTAGGCAAGTAGGCATACTATGCGGCCGGTGCAGAGGCGTGCGCTACCAAAGAAACACCACACAACTACCCCTCCCGCTCGCGGTGTCCATCACAGTATAGCAATATAATATCCCTACAGTAACGAAACACCTTTGATGTCGCACGATGTCGCCACCGGTGTAAGTACCAAGCAGATATGCCAGGGTTGCCACTTGCCACGAAACGGGAAATAAAATAAAAATAAAATATTGTGCTTGTAATTAATCAGCGTGTTATATTTACATAATATTATGTCGTACTGCCAGATATTTACGTGAAACTTTATTTTTAGATGATTTGAGTTCTTTACTAGATGATGCGCGCAACTCCGTTGTGCCAAAACTCGTTAATCGCACGGGAACCGTACATTTTTCCAGGACAAAAAGTATCCTTTGTCTTTTCCCGGGACTCAAAGTATCTCCATGCCAAATTTCAGCAAAATCTGTCCAGCGGTTTGGGCGTGAAGAGGTAACAGACAGACAGACAGACAGACAGACACACTTTCGCATTTATAATATTAGTAATTACTAATTAGTATGGATTTAAACATTTTATTAAAATAATGAAGACGCATTCGGATATATAAAATATCCAACAATAATTAATTATCATAATAGTATAACAATTGGTAGGTACGGTAGGCCACACGTCAGGTGTAACAGAAGCACTTCAAAACTCGCTCTTATTACGTGCGCGGTAAGGGCGGTCCAAAGGTCAAAATGTTACACTTGATGTGTGGCCCTGTGTACCTAGCTAGGTAGGTACTAATTAGTATGTAACAGGGTATTTGACAGTTTTTTTTATTTTTAACGTAAACAATAAAACAGAGATGCAAATTGCAAAAAAATGCCAACAAGGCCAACACAATTTAGTGTGAACTGTGAGTCGATATTATATTTTATGACAATTAAATCCTTTTTGTTTTTTGAATCAGATTTACATATTATTCTGTACACTGAACACTTGTTATATCCCATTGTTTATAAAATAAGATGTTACAGGCTATCGTTTTACAACACAAAACACAAAACGCGCCAACGTCACACCTGCGCGCGAAGTCGTTCAAACTCCGCGAGTTTGGCGGATTGGGCCCGCGCCGCCCGCTTCCCCGCGGGTACCCCTCCGTTGCTCTGCGCAAGTACATTCGTTTCACTACTGTAGGGATATTATATTGCTATACTGTGGTGTCCATGCTTGGGTAAATAATTATTTAACTTTAAGCTACGTTTACTCAGTGACCAATTGATATTATTTTTTTATATTATTTTTTTTCAACTAATATAATAGCCAAATATCACGTCCTCGAGTATTGAACATGTCTCACCAGTCACGCAGTACATACACGCATCAGCGTACACGCACACGCGCCGTGCGTACACGTACGCACTATTCGCATCACACGCCCGTGTTGTCATACGTGTACAAAAAGTCGTACCTTCTTAGCCCATGCGTGTGCGCCGCCTGCTAGCTCTCTCGGTGTGAGTAGTTGTGCGTCAGTGGAGCCAGTAAACTGCCCCAAACGTCTGGAACTCAGCCCCTTCGATGTGGTCGGAGCAGGCAGGGCTCCGGAACTCCAGCCGAACTGAAAACACATTATTCTCAAGTTATCGTTTTATTTGCTACTTTGGCACTTAATACTTATACGCAAAATATCGTACTATCAGAGAAGTTGAGTACTAGCCTAGGGGAACCTAAGTAGTTTGGTCGCGTTATGTTAAACCCAGATGATCCGACCAAATGACGTCGCGTTGGTCTGTCTGATATACATACATTCGTGGCGAAAATATCGAAATTTTTTAAATTAAAAATGTTAAAATGAATAATCAACTTTTTTTTTACTTACTCGTTCTACACATTAAATGTAAAGTATATTACATAATGTAAAGTAAGTGCTGGCAAAATACTTACACCTAAAGTGTTAGTAGTGAGTTCATTTTGTTCTTGCTCTTTGCGGATCATAGACAGCTTTTGGGAAACTATTGATGCCAGGTCCTGCAAACAATAATAATATTTTATATGTTACGAATCTTTTAAAAAACTTACAAGTCACGAGTGATCGGACTGGTAGCGCCATAAAGTCTATACCTAGAGCGGAATAGCGGAATAGAGCAACAATCTCGAGCTGCTGTCAAACGAAACCGAAATTGGTTTTCATCTGTGTGTAAAAATATGTGTACGTATACACTTGCACAAGCATGATTGAACATGAATTCTATGAGATTAAATTGTCAACATTGCCGACTGGACGTCAAAAAAAGAGTTCTGCTGTCACACGTCTCTTTTTACCACGCAGTGTTGCTGATAGTGACATCTCTCTTGCTCAGGCCTTTGTTTCTATATTCCGCTAAGTATATTAACTTTATGGGTAGCGCATGAACTTATAAGAAAAAGAGTGAAGCTCCTATAAATGAGGGGGCTATAATAAAATAAAATAATTTTAAAATCATTTATTTCAGGCTTCGATGGCTACACCATATATAATAATTAATAACATTATATTATAACAATTTATACTTCCATACTAATATTATAAATTCGGAAGTGTGTCTGTCTGTGCCCAAACCGCTGAACCGATTTCACTGAAATTTGGTATGAAGATACCTTGAGTCCCGGGAAAGGACATAGGATACTTTTTATCCCGGAAAAATGTACGGTTCCCGCGCGATAAACGAACTTTGCATCTAGAGTAGTGCTCATATTCATTGTTTTGTACTTATTAGAAATGGTGCTTCATATACAAGGACAAAACATTGTGTAACTGTTACTACTAGTATTAGTAGTTACTAATACTACTACTAGTGGTTACTAGTACTATTAGTAACTAGTAAGGTAAGTAAATACTCACGATTTTAGCCGGTTCTTTGCCCGGTGGGTAAGCTTGAGGTCCGGGCGCCGCTATAGCGGGCACTGTGTTCAGCTCTGGAGTAAAAAAAAAACCAAAATTTAAATTTTTAATAAATCCGCGATATTATTATAAAATTAAAATAAATACAATATAATTAATTCGTCCAATTAGCACAAAAACAAAATCAAATTCTAATGACAAAAACATATTATACTTCTCTGATAAGTATTATATAGATAACCATAGATTTTATTTAAGATGATGTTATTAACTTACGGGATCCAGACGTAAAACCCTTCAATGGAATAGCGACAGTTGGCGGGGCTGGTAAGGCAAGCGGTTCACTGCTTCTAAAAAAATATGAAAATTTATTATGAAATCGAAATGTTATATTATTTTCACGGTAATTTTTGAGGTTTACTCACACTCATGATAAAATTTACACTGGTCTTCACAAAGGCGTAGTAAATTTAAAGTTTTCTCTCCTAAAGTTAGCACTGACAAATCTTTTATATAATAAAGCTATATTTTGCAACTTCAAAGGCATATATTTTAGTAAAATATGCCTTCAGTATAATATTGGTATGCAGGATGCAATTATTATACCTTCCTGCCAAATTTTAATATATTGATTCTTGTTAAAAATAAAAATACACGTATTTTTTCTTTTATAATCACTCAGTACTAAAATGTTGAGAAACAGCTTCCGTAAGTTATCCTAAAAAACACTACAATTAATGGACACGACGCGTCGCTCGCGCGTGATGTGACTCCGCGGGCGCGCCTCCCCCCCGCGTTACCCCCGGTCATTCCCCCGCGCCGCGAGTGACCATTCTGCAACGATTTTAAATGGGATAAAATAGTATGTCAATAAAAAAAATAGAAGTAACACCCATTTTTTTTTTGGTTAAATGGACTCTCCTAATGATACCTAAGCCCTGGAAAAAATTTGGCAGGAAGGTTTAATTGCACCCTGTATATCTCATTATTCATATTTATGAGAGGGATGTATTGTGTATTTGTGTATACTTATTACTTACGCAGTAGTTGCAGGAATACTTGGAGTGGTTGTAGTACTTTTTGCAGGCTTCGAATTTAACTTTGCAACTTGCTGTAACAAAGAATTACCCTATCTTAACAACTTTAAAGCTACTGGACCGATCTTGGTAGAACTTCGCACATATACTATTATATTATGGACCGTGGACCACTCTATGATAAGTACCAACAATTTCTTGCCAGTCGTCGGTACTTATTGTCACGGCATATGTCTGTATTCGGCTATGGAATTGCGCTAATCAAGGGTAAATACGAGTTTGGGTTACAGGGTAGGTTCTAATAATTCAAGTTAACGCTAAATCAGGAGTATCTTGTTGCCTCACAGGACGGTGCGATATGCGTATCCGGTATAAATTGCGATTTATACCGGGAACAGTGTTGTTAGACCAGTCTTTCCCAAAGTGGGCGATAACGCCCCCTTGTGGGCGCTGAAGGTCTAAAGGGGGGTGGTGTGGGTCCCAGAAAAAATGGGGGCGTTGTGTAGAGGCTTGGGGGGTGATTTATTTCGTCTGGATGAATTTTAAACTGAAACAAAGGGGGCGCTAAAACATAATTTATTCTCAAAGTGGGCAGTAGACAAAATAAGTTTAGGAACCCCTGTGTTAACTGTTAGACAAACATTGTACTATCTGAGAAGTTGGTCGGGAAATGTCATTCTGCATCCCTGGCAGCGTTGGGGAGAGACTACCAGGGTATGTGGGACTCGATACGGCCGATGAGATGGTAAGTGGACGTACCTCTAACCACTAAAACCCGATAGTGTTCCTGCTTCCGCGCTGGATGGATGATTCACTAACCTACGGTATCTATTTTGGTCGTGTCGTCAACAGCAGCTCACAGGCTAGAGCTAACATTGGCACAATTTGACGAAATAACGTAGGTCCGCCAACTGCCTATGAATCAATTTCTTCGATGCTACATTCGTTAGGCCTGAGAATATATTTTTATCTACTTTTTATATTGATACTAGAAACAATTTATATGGCAAAACAACGTTTGCCAAGTCAGCTAGTGCCTTTATAAAATTATAATATTATATAGGATTAATTAAAAACCTACCATATTATCCTTCTTAGGCGACACAGGCACCCATTCGCTCGCGCTGTCTCGGTGCTGAGTACCGGATGATACGGGGAATTGGATCCTGAGTTCCTCTTTGTTGGCTACAGGCAGAGTCGACTTGATGGGGAGAGGTGCGCCACCCTGAAAAACGTAAGAGGGTTAGAATTACAAGTTGGTTCGAAAGAAACCCATATCAATGTTATAATGTCCTTATGCTTAAGCCAATTCTTGGGAAAGTATGTAGGTAAGTATATAAAATAGTTTATTTCATGGATTTTTGTTTTTGTTTTCGCATTATAAATAAATTGCTGCACTACAAAGTTGTGGATAATATCTTATTTCACATAAAAGTAAAAGTGAACGTTTTATACATAACTAATTATAAATTCTTTCCCCATATTATTACATCCAATATCCATACTAATATTATAAATGCGAAAGTGTGTCTGTCTGTCTGTTACCTCTTCACGCCCAAACCTTTGAACCGATTTTGCTGAAATTTGGTATGGAGATACCTTGAGTCCCGGGAAAGGACATAGGGTACTTTTTATCCCAGAAAATGTACTATTCCCGCGCGATAAACGAATTTAGGCGCAACGGAGTTACGGGCGTCACCTAGTACATTAATCATTATACATTTTAAACTAACTAAAGGCTATGTAAAAACGTTATTGTGTTTGTCAGTATTCACAATACTTAGTACTTACTCTTATATTCATAACAATAGGTGCTTTCTCCTTAACCAAGAACGGATGGTGGAAGGCTATAGTGTCCTCATTTTCGCTCATGTCACCATCGTTAGAAGACACCGATGACAGTTCACCCAAAGCCTCCTTCTTGGACAGATGTTTGCAGAAATCCGTAAGTTCGTCCACTGATTTACCTGCATAAGGGATTAAATTATTGCATTAATACAAGATACACAGTAAGATACACTTAGGTATAAATAGTCAGTACTCAGTACTCAAGATGCATCCCGGTCTCAAGACACTGTTCAGGCTGTGTGATTGGTTGGCTGTCAAAATTTGGACCAGACCGGGTCGCATCTTAAGTACTATTTATACGGGCCTAGGATACAGCAAACAGTAAAGTTACAACTTACAACTTAAATGTCTGTTTGTGTTATGACAGTATACTTTAATTAGTAAGGCGTCTCCCAGACAGACGCGGGCAGCGGTGGCGGTGGCGGTGGCGGCGGCGGTCAGTTGGATGACTTGAGAGTTCTAGGAACGACACAGACACACGCGGTGGCGGTGGCAGTACAAACAACTGACCGCCGCCGCCACCGCCACCGCTACCCGCGTCTGTCTGGGAGACGCCTAAATGTGGACACAAGTTCGTAATACGATATTAAATTACTGCAATGCTTTCACACTAGACGACAGCACCCTGCACCAGCGCAAACAGTAAACAAAAAATATTTTTTCGACTTAGCAGTGGTAACGTGTGAATAGCGTCGCTGCAGCTTTTTGTAGTTGTGTTGTGGTACCGACAAAATGCCGACGTGGTTGCGTTGTCGCCAGTGGTTGCGTCGTGTGCAGACAATAGTTCGACACCGGCTTTTATAGCGGAAACATGTGTTGACCAAAGTCATGGAATTCGAAGAGGAAACTTTATTATTGCGATCCTCGCGAGAGCGTGGGCGGCGTGCGCGCACTGTCGTTGCATCGACGCGTGGGCTTTGCCAAACCAAAAAAAATATTACTATGTTACTTCACCTACCTCCAGACTGTATAGCCGCCATAACTTGGTTCCTAGTGTGCGGCGGGAGAGCCGCGGCGCCGGCCGGCACTGCGCCGTTCTTGAGCATGTTGATAGCGTTACGTCTGGCCACCTCCAGCAGACGTTTCTTCTCGCTGTCCGCTAGTCTGACACCGGTGGGAGATCTGAAATTAACATTAGTAATGTAACCAGAATGATAGAGATTTTAGGAAATATACACTAAAACTGATGAATTAAGGGTTAACTCATACCTACACTAATATCTTATACACTGTGACACGAAAAATTTTATATAAAATTTTCGTGTCGCAGTGTTTGTACGCAAACTGCTGCCAAAATGGCTCAAGTCTCAACTGACTTTAATGAAATTTTGTATATTATTATGTCTGTACTACATTATTAATATTGACTAGAAATAATTTATATGGCAAAACAATGATTGCCGGGTCAGCTGGTAATATTATAAATGTAAAAGTGTGTCTGTCTATATTCTGTTAAATCTTCGCTCTCGAACCACTGAACCGATTTTGCTGATAGAGATACTTTAAGTGTCGGAAAAGAACAAAGGATGCTTTTTATCTAGGAAAAATGTATGGTTCTAGGCTTAGACTTCAAGGCAATTTATTATAGTGCATAGACTTTAGAACCTTTATATTGTAGGTAACTTTCTGCATACAACTCAAAATTACCTGGATCTTCTGCCCCTATGTCTAATAGGTGAGTGATGTCTTGATGATCTATGTCTAGATCTGGATGTTGATCTACGTTTGGATCTTGATGAGGAGCGGTGACGTGAACGACTCCTACGTTTAGACCTTGAGCGGGAGCGGTGACGCTTTCTGCTTGATGTTGTTTTGGATCGGCTCCTTGATCTAAAATTAAAATAAAGTTTTCAACACAATATACACAATCCATGACACAATGAATGCATTACAGGACATTTTAAAGCTATTGCATAGCTTTTATCGCAGGCTTGTTGCGCGGCAAATTACCAAATCAAGAAATTCCGTAACGAAATTAAAACTAACACTCCTACCAGCACAGCGGTGTAATGTTGTTTCAGTTCAGCAGACTTTGGCACGGTGTTTGTGTGTGTGCAACTAGACATTGTAGTATATGAAATATAATTGCATAAGTTGAAAAAAAATGCTATGCAATAGCTTCACTGTGGCAATCCCCAAGTGCCACGTCATAGCGATACTGTCAAGGAGTAAGGTGACGAATTTGACTAAGTTTCACTTCTGACATATTGTGTGCTCTGCACACACACTATTTTTTTCCAAACTTCTTAGCACATGCTGGTTAACTGCTGTATTTCAGAGGAATAAATACATTTTTTAACACAAGAAAATATCAACATACCGTCTCCTAGATCTACTGTGGTCCCTTTTTGATGATTTAGATTTATCGCTGCTCTTACTTTTACTGTTTTTCCCGTCTTCAACACTAAAAAATAAAATACAAAAAACAATAATAATATGTAATTTGCAGATATTATTTACTATGAGACTAGCAGGTATTTGTTAATGCTTCAAGCACCAAGTGGTCACCAGCGACCGTAATAACAATAGAAATCTATTGTGTCTTGTTTTTTCACGATCAAAGGATTATGGCAGCGGTCGGCAACCTTTTGGCAGGCAAGGGCCACAAGGTAGCAAAACAAACTAAAGGCGGGCCGCAGGCCTTATACATACTCGTATTAACCCTAGAAGCCCAACATACCTACTACGCATAATGAGGGCTTTTCTAGACCACAATTTAAAAAAGTTTCAACCTCTCTGATGGATAGCACTAGTAAAAAGTGAGCTGTCTTTGATTTTAAGAGGCTTCAGAAAATAAACAAAGTTTTTATTACAAAATGACACAAACATCTACGTTTATAAGTTGCGATAACTACTGGCAATATTAGAAAACATTGTTTTTGATACAAAATATAACTTATTCACAAAGCATTCACGGGCCGCAAGTAAAACGTATGAGGGCCGTGTGTTGCCAACCGCTGATTATGGTAAAAAGTTCATATAAATATAATTTAAGAACATAAGCAACACTCTATAATTCAGTTGACACTAATAACCTTGTAAACTTACATTTTTATTTCATCCGCTGCTTTTTTCAAGATCCCACCTGGGTCTGCTGATTTTGGGAACTGAGAATTTGATTCTTCGTCTTTACTCGAGCTGCTAGAAGAATCTGTACATTCGCCCTCTTCCGTCTTCTCAGCTTTTTTCCTTGCCTCCTCTTCTGCCTTCTTAACAGTTTCTTCAAATACAGCACTGAACTTTAAATTCTTTATTTGAATTCTTCCTTTTAGTTTGTCATTTTCAGCCTGGTCCTTTTTATCGGATTTTGAGTCATTTGACGAGTCCTTGGGTGACCCTGGCATTGGTATGAGGCTAGTATCAATTCCATCTTCCGGCAGTTTGATTTTTTCTACCTTAACACATGTATCTAACTTAGGTTCAGCCTTAACAATAAAATCTCTTTCGGATTTAACTTTTTCTTCCTTTACAGATACAGACTCTTTTTTTACCTTTTTATCGAGAAGCTCAGCTTTTATCCTAGGCGGAGTTCTAGAATTTGACGGTGAGCGTGAACGATCGCCTTTCTTACTTTTCTTGGATTTTGTTTTCTTTCTTTTTTTTCTTTTGTAGCTGTAGTCACTGTCGGAATCGCTGCTACTCGAATCCCGGCTTCGCTTTTTCTTTTCCTTTTTAACCTTCTTTTTACTCTTTTTGGATTTTTTTGATGAAATATCTTCTATTTTCGGTGGTGCTGCATTAAAAGCGCTGAAGAGTTCCGAAAGGATTTCGCTTGAAGATTTACTTGTTTCGTCCTTCTTCCGTTCGGGAGTGGTTTTTTCTCGTTTGATTAACTTCTCGATTTTTTCTATAAGGCTCGTCATGTTTTATAGCCCAAAGAGAACCTTTTTCATAACTACAAATCAACAAGAGTTCCCAAAACAGGAAATATCACAGCACAAGCATTGAAAATTCTAAATGAAAATTTTGATAAAATGCATGTAAAATGGCAAATGGCTTGAGTTTTGACAGATTGACAGTTGCATTTTGACATATTGTTGTTTTTATGTTTTTAAAGTACTTTATAGTTTGCCACTATAAACATTGCCATGGACCATGGACATTGGACAGTAGGCGAAAGTTGTTCTAACCTATTATATTCGAATATAATATAAAGATCGAGAAACTATTGATGATTGAACTACAAAGGTCGTAACTCGCAACCCCTAAAAAATAAAAATGACTGATTATGCCCGCCATTGAGATACTATAGCAGGAGAGAGCCTTATATCAGTGTACAAGCGTCAAAAGCGTGTAATGTTATGTCCTACTTACTAGGACATAACAAAGGAGTCGGTATGCATATTTCATGTAATAAAAGTGATAATAAAGGTTTTTATTGAACATTTTATGCTAGATATTGTTGAGTTCTATGGTTCCGCTAAATTATAAACCATAAGAATGGCCAAAGAATGCCTCAAACACGTGGATTTAACATTAAATACGTAAGTTTTGAACAACGTTTTTTGGACTTTTCAATTGGTATTTTTGTAAGCTAAAAAGGATAATATTTAAGTTTAATAATCCCTTATTCGTGCTATGTAAGGCATTAGTGCTAAAAATGTCACATTAATTACTAATTTGACTACAAAAGTTGCATAGCTTTTTACGTGTGTTTACGGATTCTCATTACTTGAACTATAGTTTATCGATATCATGAACTAAATGACTTTCTTTTCTGGATTTAAATGTGCTTCGAAATGATCGACAAATAGAAATATTACACACCATAGTGTTTCGAACAGCTTGGACCCCTTGGAATTACGCCGAGATTTGGCCGAGATGTAGCTTCATTCTGCATCCTCTATCGGTTGTATTACGGGGAGTGCTCTGAGGAATTGTTCGGAATCATACCACCTGCAACTTTTCGCCATCGTCCCACGCGAAAAACATACCATCCTCATCACCTTGATGAGTGGCAGTCTTCCACAGTGCGATTTTCGCGTAACTTTCTGCCGCGCACTGTAAAACTCTGGAACGAACTGTCACCAGCAGTATTTCCGGACCTATATGACCTGCAAACCTTCAAGAAAAGAGCGTATTCCCTCTTAAAAGGCCGGCAACGCACCTGCAGCTCTTCGGATGTTGCGAGTGTCCATGGGCGACGGTAGTTGCTTACCATCAGGTGACCCGTTTGCTCGTTTGCCCCCTTATTTAATAAAAAAAAAAAAAAAAATATTCAAGAAAATAAACGCACACTACTTGTATGAAAATAAGCACAAAATGGCCACGCGATGACGGGCTAAGACTACATCTACCTATATATCCTTAATCTGTGATGCCCGCATGCAAAATAATTATTAACCTCACTTCCGGTTGTAATTTCGAACCAATGTTTCGAACAGTATATTTTGTCTATGTTTCGAACATTATTAATATGCCGCAGCCGCATCTGCGTAGTGCTTCGTGCTAAAAACGATAGAGATAAACTACGATAACATGGCGCGCCCCTCCAAAATTCAAAATGTTTGAAGTGCGTTGTCAAAACGTTTGAAAAGCGTTGTCTTGCGCGGTCGGCTAGTTATGATTAGTTGACGAACAAATCTTGGTAATAAGTGACATTAAGTGAAATATTATTATGATTGGTTGAATACTTACTACATACAAACTCTTTCTTATGGATATGACTACACACATTGAAACAGTAATTTGGAGGGGCGCGCCATGTTATCGTAGTTTATCTCTACCATTGGATGATTGGACGATCTGCGTGAATCGTCCACGGTCCAATGGTATCGTCTCATAGCACGAAGCTTCGTACGATAGACCGGTTGGTCTCTCTAAGGGCCTTATCACACTGGCGATTAGCGAGCGATTTGAAAGCGACGTGACTGCGCAGCGCACACGCCGTGATGACGCGATTGCGCGGCGTGCACGCAGCTTGCCTTCCGCGTAGAGTTCACTAGAGGTCGAAGGAGTATTATATTTAAATAGAGTAAAACTTAATATACTGCGGTTAACTGAAGTGAACTCTTAATTAGAGAGACCACTCCCCCGCGAAGACCAGAGGTCGAATCTTTAAGTCTTGTTGCTTGAGTCGCCAGTGCCAGAGAGTTCCAGTGAGTCGAAACTGTTGCAGTGAGTCCCAGTGCGTCGGAACTGTGAAGCTGCTGCACGGGATCCAGTGAGTCGGATAGCTGCCGTGCGGGACCGATGCTACGCGTGCTGACCAGGAGAGATAAGTATGCTCTGCTTGCTCTCCAGTGGCGGCGCGAGATCTGAATGTTATGTGGGGAAAATATACTTTGCGAGGCCCCCTGAGGGATGATAATATAAGGACGGATTTGGTTGAAAGATTTTTTGATACTCGTAAATGATAAAAAACGCGCTGTCCAAGGGCGCGCGAGGCCCCTAGGATCGCGAGGCCGTGGGCGGTCGCCCACACCGCCCACGCCTTACGCCGCCTCTGTTACTCTCTGCCGGTCGGTGTAGTGAGAAAGCCCGATGATGCCATTGCGGAGTCGCCCAGGCCGCGGTACATTGCGGCTAGTGGACGATGTACCCGATGAGGCGATGCTGGCCAGAGCCCACGTGATACTCTGTCGTATAAATACTGGCGCGCTCAGAAAACTTCGATAGCGCGATGCAGGAATGTTAGCCACAGAACTAAACGAGAATATACGTCATGATCGCACTCTGGCGAGGGGCTCTCGCACGAGACACTCGGCTCTCGCCCGAGAGCTCTCGGTCTGGACAGCCAACATAAGGGTTGTCACAAAAACTTTTCACAGTCCCCTGTGGGCTGTGGACTGTTTGAAGGTTTTTGGTTGGCGGTAACAGCTGTCTAGTGTCAATAGAGGAAGATGAAAAAAACAAGAGCTATAATATATCATTTTATTTCACCTTTGAAAGGTAAGTATAATAAGTATGTGATAAACAATACAGAACGAACTACAATCTTTTGTGTAGCTGCAGAATTTAAAAAATATGCCGCAAATACAATTTCAACTGCCATGTTGAGGACGGAAACATGTCCTTTAGCTTCATTGTAAGAAATGGAGTGTTGAGAAAATTGTCTTATACAATATATTTAATCTCGAGAGAATCACAAACTACTTACTCGTATCTATAGGTATTAGGAAAGTGAATAAGCATTGCATGATGGCATGTAGGATGACGATTGCAAGTATTGAGTCGAAATTACTGTCTAGATTAATTTAGGTATGCTTTCTGGTACTGACTACTGGATTACAATTTTGTGCCAGATTGAGACGCAGAAAATCTTATAACCAACCTTGTAAGTTGTAACTACAATTTTTATCGTTTACTTATTAAAACAAACAAGTTGTTAAGTAAGTATTTCACTATGCGTACCTACATAGGAAACAATAGAATTGAGTGTTGCAGGCTGGTAATAAAATAGTTTCAACTTTTAGTTCTTACGTTCTGAATTAAAAACTTTTTTTAACTGCACAGCGTCGTTTTAATGAGTGGTGGAAGTTCCCAATTATTGAGCAAAAATTTAAGCACAGTGCCAGTGTTAAAAAGTGCTTAATATAAACGATGTTTAATCATCCAAGCCCATGCCGTTACATTATTCACTGTCATTTCTATCCAGTCTTTAGGAAGACAAATAATTGCAATACTAAAACAATCACAAACTCAATTTTCTCTAAATAAGTATATAATTAAATTATTATAGGTACTTCAACACAGTGGTTTTTAAACAATTAATAGAACTCAACTCTCAAAATTGTTTAATCGCGCTATAATGACGTTTTTTAATTAATATGACATTATTACTCGGTACTTATTTCAAGGTAGTAAAGTTCAAAATTGAAAAAACAAACTATTATAGCGCGCTTACATTATCTCAATTTTTTGATCTTTCTATTGATTGTAAGAGTAAAATCGTTGAAGAACTTAACATTTTAGTTTATTTTCAACGTCCTTGGTTATAATATTAGAAATCCTACCTACCTACTTTTCGTATCGTGTTGAAAATTTTTAAACTCTTGTCAATTTTTACTATAGTATGAAACTTCTGCTTGAGTAGGGTGATAGTTGATACAATAGGTACTATCCAAGCGAAATATCTCTAGGGCTAGTCTAGATACAATTACGTTATAAAATCAAGTTCACAGATATTTCGCATGTGTTAAGATTTACGGCACATAATATTAATAGGCGGCTTTCCACTGAGATCATGGATGCACCCTACTCAAGCTAAGAACCGTCTTGTGGTCTAATCTCTCTACATGTAACATGAGTAACATGGTGGTGAGTTAAAAACACGCTATCTATCACACCGGCTTTTAACCTTCACGCTTCTCTAAAAAAGATAAAATATCAAAACCTATTAAGTTACAGTATAAAAAGGAATAAAAAACTTATGCTTCATAGGATGTTATCAAAATCTATCTGTTGCCTACGCAGAAGGCAAGATGTTAAGGTGGATGGTTAAATATTTTTGGTCTTAGATCCGTATTCCATTTCTAAACTGAATTCGTTCTTTATTTGAAGTGCTCACTTAGGTCATTGCGTTGTGCAAGTTTGTGTCATTTCTGTGGGCATTTTTTAGTAGAATAAACATTTTTTTTAATTATTTATATAGAACATTTTAATAATGTTTGTGTTTAAATTAAAAAACGTCCTACATTTTAATAATAAATATATAGTAATATTACGCCGACATTTAAATAACTTATATTAATATGACCCACGGAATTGTTTAGTCGTGTAGAGGTAAAATTGGCCTTAATAATTCGCGATCAATAATTTACTGTCAACATGATTTCTATAATGATAACGTCGTTCGTTATGTCCTTAGCTATCACACAGATCATAACAGGTCCCTACTATCACTCCATTAGACAAAGAAGCGATCGCCTAAATGAAACTAACTTCAGGGATTACAAGAGTCGGTTCCGTAGAATATAGAGCTAATCAGGGTACTTAGACACAGGGTAAATCCGCAGGGTAATTGTGGTTGTCAAATTTTTGCTATCAAATAATTGCTGTTGCAAGGATATTGCAAGGTACATAATCACCCTGTCACATAACTCACATAATTCAAGATAATGCTAAGTATATTATCAGTGATGCCGCGGCCGCATATGCGTGGTGCTTCGCGCTAAAGCCGATACTATTGGACTATCTGCGTGTATCGTCCAATAGTATGGTCTCATCGCACGAAGCTTCGGACGATACACGCAGATGCGGCCGGGCCGTGAGTATAATATTTTGTTCGCCTAGCTCTACAGTACATCACCGCGCTCGCGCCGTATTTTTCACCACAAGGCTGATAGATACAATACTTAGCGTTACCTTGAATTATAATCCAAACTTACCCTTATTAGCCTTAAATAAAAAAAAAAACAAAGGCCACGACATTTGTAATCCGCGGTTAGTGCCGTTCGCGTTCGTAGATTGAGGCTTGCACCAAAACTCAGCGGCGGGCCAGAGCTCTCGACAGTCAGCTCACACCGAGATAAAAGATCCTGCGATTAAGTGCGATTCAAAATTGACATACCATAAGATACAAGTTACATCATACATCGAGCCCTGCGTTTTTAGTGTGATTTAAAATTGACTTTACACAAGAGACACTAGTGCCGCATTCATGAAATTCAAATAGCAATGAATTTGCGTTTTTTCATGTTAATAAAGTTAACCTTGAATCTATTTGAGAAGCAGCATTGCCTCTCATCTCGGTGTGAGCTAACGCTAAGTCAATTTCATTCGTTTGATACCTGAAAATTCTACGCGTAGAGAGCGCTAGCCGTTTCCCTGTAGCCACTAATCTATTCTAAGCGATCAAAGATCGCAAGCTAATCTCAAAAGTCTTAAAAAAATAAAATCTGCTAATCATCAACTTTATTAGCGGGGACGTAAGACGGCGCGCACCGTCCGATAGCGTTTCTCGAAGCCGAGTTTCGCGTACAGCGAACGCGAGGGGTCATTCTCCGGTCGGATGACCACGAAGGGTTTGTAGCCTCGGGCCGCGACCTCCTTGGTCAGTTTCCTGGCTAGGAAGATGCCGTAGCCTTTCCTCCTAAACTCCGGCTTCGTTTGCATAGAGAACATGGCGCCGTAGTAGGACTGGACCATCCAGGCGGCTAGCTGGCCTTCTACGAAGATGCCGTACGCTGGTAGTTCGGCGACCAGCTTCTCGAATATCTCCCGGCCCTCGATGTCGCTGGCTGGGTAGAGGTCGTGAACAGCCTTCATATGCTCCGGCTGCAGACGGACTAACTCCACGTCCGGTGGCAGTCTGGAAATATTAGATTCAAAAATTAAAAAACCATAACCAGTACCATGATACTACTGTTGTCTTTATTCGATCTAGTCCGTTCCTACCCTGTCAAACTACATAGTATTCTCGTATACGTCTATCAAGTATTATTGTGAAAAAAGTAGACCAAAGTCTTCTTCTTTAATTCACTTGGGATCCTTAAATCAATCTATTGTCCGTTACATCTTCACCACCTTCACGCCGAAACCACTGACACGATTTTGCTGCTTGGTATGGAGATATTTTGAGACCCAGGAAAGGATATAGAATACTTTTAATACTGAAAAAATGTACGGTTCCCGCGCAATTAATTGGCGTGACAAAGTTTCGGTCGTTGTCTGGTATGCGATATATACTCACTCGTCCGCATCATCATCAGGCGGGTTATCACACACGTACACATCGCCGGTTATCTTGTCGTGGGCCTCGTAGCACCGTTCGAACCGTTGGACGATGGCCTCGTGCGTGAAGTTGAGGTATAGCGGCCGTGTTGGATCCAACAGCTGGTCGTCGTCAGTCAGCAGGTCCACCAGCTCCGCGCGGTCCGACGGACAGAAGATAGTTACGCTCTCGTAGATGTGGCTGTTTGGCTAGAAGGAAACATGGGGGTTAAAGGGGGAAACGCTCGTGAAAGGTATGAGTAAGAGCCAGTCCACACGGCGCATTGCGTCAGCGTTGCGTCGACGCAGCGCTGCCGTTTGACACATAGCCGGCCGGGCGCTGCGTCATCGCAGCGTTATTACGAAGCAGTTTCGTCAACACCCCCTCCTGCATCGTCTCGGGGGCTGCTGTTCGTCATGTGTGCGTTGTGACAACGCAGCGCGCCGTGTGAACACCTTGGTTATATGTATGTAAAGCGCAATACACACTGAGCCCGCCGGGCCGCCGACAAAGCCCGGCGACACAACCCGGCGGGCGGCGGTCTGTATGAAAAGATGATCATTTCATACAGGCCGCCGCCCGCCGGGTTGTGTCGCCGGGCTTTGTCGACGGCCCGGCGGGCTCAGTGTGTATTACGCTTATATAACAACACAACGAACTAAGTAAATACATTGCTGCGGGCGACACTATACGATACGGCCAAATATTCTTTGTATGAAATCGTACGAAGAAACGTCAGTTGTATGGAAAAGATGCGCCTCGTTTTGCTGCAGGCTGCAGCGTGATGTCGCTTGGTGCGGTCATCAATAAAAGGATGTTTTGCAATCGGGGCTGTATTGCAAGGAATGTGTTTTTGAGTATTAGACTACTTTGTTAGTCTGACTTCGTATATGTAGCGATTCTATTAGATCTTATAAAAACTCATTCTTCGCAACGCAGTTTGGAAACGCAGCCTAAAAGCGAATAAAAGGTATAGATACCCGTCTGAAAAATCTTCCTGAATGCCAAAATGTTTATTTTATGTCGTATCATACCGTAGCGTATAATATTATGGTCTACGAATCCCGAAATGTTAGTCATTCTCGTGTAGACTGTCTCATGAAATTGTCAAAGATTTAAGATGAATCTTTACATAGAAAGAATTATATAGATCTTTTAACCATAGATAGAATTATGTAGATCTTTAGACATAAAAAGTAGACAGTTTTTATTTGCCCTTAATTGGATTTCACATATAAAACGTATAAAGAATTTCTTATGAGAAACTACACTCGACACACTCGAGCTGGCTCTCATCTGACGCGGCGGCAAACGCGTCGTTAAGCGCCAAGTGTCAGTTGCTAGGGACGCCATTTTGGGTCTTTTATAAATGGAACGAATTTATTTATTTAGCTACTTTATTAGTTTAATTTAAAACGTTTTCTCTTTCCCGTAATTTTGTCATCACGGACTACTATAGATTTCTTCCTCTTACCTATTTCTAAGGCTGCGTTTCCACCAGAGATGTATTACGAGGAATGTGTTTTTAAGATCCAATAGAATCGCTGCGATTGGATCTTAAAAACACATTTCTCCCAACACATCTTTGGTGGAAACGCATCCTAAGGCACTGGTCTCTGTTTAGTTACTTAGCAGAGACTAACAACAAAGCTAGACTTTTGATGATCTATGAAGATGACGTAATGATCAAAATATTACGTAAATTGTTACGCACAAGAAAAAACTGACTCAACAAGAAAATGTAGGCTTGATAGCTACTGTTTTAGTACCTATCTATTGACACATTTAAGTCAATAGATACTATATAAACATAGACTTATTATATATTACTCAGGACCGGGTCAATCGCGCGTTGCAATGATCTAGATTCGTAGGGGTCAAAACGCTCCGTTTGCCTCCTACGTGACTTAGTCGTCTGTGGTCCGCAGAACAAATCAGGTGGGTCATCGTATGCCTTACAGTGCCATAAAAATGCCTAATTGTGTAGTAAAAGGCTGCAAAAATTATATTAAAAAAGTTAAAAAAGCACATGGAATATCTTATCATCGGTAAGTATCACAAACTGTTTGTTTATGTAAAGAAATAATTAATTTATAATTTTACTACCGATGTCCGCCATCATGCGCCATGGCTACTGTTTTACCGAGTAATGACGCAACGTTGGTAAAACAGCATTCGCACGCGGCCGCTTCATAGCCTGTGTGACTTTGCATGGACGTCATTTTGCATGAATATTATTTTTCTTAGAAAATTGATTGATTTTAAGATTTGCCGTTAGGTATGTGCCTTAATCTATGGTATGTGCTTTATATTAGATGTATGGATGAAATGAGGCCACCAGATTTTTTTTTTCATAAAACCCCTTAGTTTGTAGCCAAAGTATGTACTTATATGTGAAAAATGTATTTTATCAACTTAATACGTGTATGGCTGGTTTACACGTCGTATTAAGTTGATAAAATACATTTTAACTTAATTTTAAGTTATTAAATGCATGTAAACACAAAAATTAGTAACAAGTAGCTACGTAAGATTTAGTTAAGTACTAAAGAAGATAATTGGAATTTCGTCTACTTTTACTTTTACTTCTACTTTTACCATAGATTGCATCTTATACGAGCTATTATTAAGAAATATATAAATGTCAGAATGCATCACGAGTCCATGACGGAAAACACGGGGAAAAGAACGGAGAGACAAAAGTTTAAAAAAATTGTCCTATTTAAGGGACAGTAATTTTTAGTATACCTACATGAACGATAAATAAATAAATAAAATAATGTTAAAAAATATTTTATAAACATTTTAAATTTTTAGATCATAACTAGCTGTCTCGGTGAACTTCGTGTTACTTCAAAACCTTCCCTGGACTTCTACGAATATTTTAAGACTAAAATCAGCCCAATCCGTTCAGCCGTTTTCGAGTTTTAGCGCGACTAACACATTTGAAAAACCATTTTTATATATAAAGATATAATAAAGCTTGTTAATATTATTTTATTTTTTACTTTTTTAGTCCGTCTTACAGGCGCGACGGACTTAAAACTTGATTGTTGTTACTTGATTGTTATTAAATAAAAGTTTAAATTTTAAAATAAAAGTAATTGTGTTGAAAATGTTTTTTATTTATATTTATGTACCTAATGTTATCTAAATAACCTATTTAAATTTCGTTATTAGTGCGTTAGTAATAAGTAAAACTATATAATTGTGTAATTTTGTTCTAGAAATATGATTAAATAAGTAAATAAAAGTTAATTAAAATTATCCTTAAAAAAATCCAATGTCCGCACCCGCATTCGCATTGCATATCTGCAACCGCATGGAATCCGCATCCGCGGATGTGAACTTCTAATAATTAAGAAAAAGAAAAATTTAAAGACTTAAAATATTATTATTATAGTATTATAAATCAACTGGATAAACAAATTTCATTTATTGGAATATCAATTTGTAACTAAACATAACCCTCCCTTTACAGTTGAGTACGAAAGAATAAAATATGCATTTATTAATTATTTACTTATTTTTGTATGTTAATCAAAAACCCTACGCCTAAATTAATATACTTACATTAATAATAATTATTGTCAATGATATTTAATATTAAAAAAGTCTATTTAATGTACGTTCATACAAGGTTACATGGTGCACCTGCGTCATTACGCACTACGTAGTTCGATTGAACTACGTAGTGTCGCACTACGTAGTTCAATCGATTTTTCATAGATGGCTCTCTATTTCCTTGTATGAAAAACCTATTAGCAAAATGTTCTAATAGGCATATCCTGACATATAAATCGATGTATATAAATGTACTAGGTCAAGCTTAGTAGGTCATGTAAGGTATTGTTAATTACAACTTTGCAGTTAGCCACTTCGTTGGCGTAGACTTTAGAGTCGTGTATATGTAGTATACTTCTACTTCTACTCTTGTCTCTATTTATTTTATTCTAAATGTAACCAAAAAATAACTCAGCCATATTAATGAATTGTTTCATATTTTTATTATACGGTTAGTACGAGATAACGTGTTACTTAACCCATCAAGCCCCGTATACCGGTGACCGAGAGAACAATAGCTTTTCCGAGAATCCCCGATCGACGGATAGGTCTCCTTGTTTAGTAAATAAAGATTGCTACCATGATAAAGAAGTTCACAATAGTAGTCATAGACGAATATATGTCTCACTACACGTTCTTCCGATCCGATGTATTATTATAATATACCTCTATGGTCACCTTATTAGTTCGTTATGGTCCGTCAACACGTAGAGACCGCTTAAAACTTTAAGGCCCACTTGCGCCAATCTGGGTTAAAGTTAACTCTGAGTTAAACATCATGTCATATCTGTCACTCACCAAGTCAGTGATAGAGATGACATGATGTTTAACTCAGAGTTAACTTTAACCCAGATTGGCGCAAGTGGGCCTAAGCGAACTTTAAGCAACGCTCGGTATCCATATTGAATATTGATACGTAGTATATGTTTAGTAATCTGTGATCCCCGCATCTATTTCAGGTAAAATACCCATTTATTGGCGCAATAAGAGTTTATATTATGGAAAATCCTATTATTAGCATTCCTATTGTTTTTAAACGAAAATCTAAGGCGTTAAAAAAGGATGACTGTCAATAATAGTTATTAGTTTTCTTTTTAGAAACTTCTATTTAGAAACGTACCGTGCTAGTGCAGCCAGGGAAATGCAAGCAGATGGGGTCCTCGGGCCAATTCTTCGCTACATAAAAATGGAAGTCCCACACCTTATTGTTCAGATATGTTTGAATCGTCTGATGAAACTGGAACAAAAAATTATGAAATTCACAAATAGACTTCACAAAACAGCAACTTAAATATCATTATAGTATTTTAGATCGTTAGAAACTATTGATACATTGCATATTAACTAATAAAACAACCGTTTTCATGTATCTTACACTCACGACGAAGAGTAATTTCTGTCCAAAATAAAACGCAATCAAACGCGAATTCTAAGAGACTATAAAATTCATATATTTGAATTTCTATTTGTATTGGTTTTAGGCATCGTCAAATCGTGACTCGTTTCGTTTGTTTCTGATCCTAAAACTAATCTTACGATATCTCAAGCTTATGGGCAAGCGCCCAGCGTCATGCGCCCATACAAAAGTTAAAAAAATATTGCTCTTTCAGCACTGCTACTTTCGCAGTGAAATCTATATAAGGGACTCATACACATCCTAAGCTCTAAACTATTATCACTTACATAATGTATGTAAGTATACGGTATGCTTACATACAGTGTGTAACAGAATTAAGGGCCTGTTTCACCACTTCCTAATAAGTGCTGGATAGGCTATCCACCACTTTACTTGACATATAGAGTATGGAGAATCTGTCAAAAAAGTTGTGCATAGCCTATCCGGCACTTTATCAGGAAGTGTTGAAACATGGGCATGTTAAGTGTATAACTACACAACATAAGTGTATAACAAATAATATGTTACAGTTTAGAATTAAGTATTTTATACCTTAAGTGATTCAGGCATATACTGCACCAAGTAATCGGCAACCTCTGGGAGCTCGTCTTCTTTCAGCAATCGAAAGTTTTTTCCCTCGGGCACGATTTCCATCTCTGTTAACAAAAAACACACGTTATTTATATTGCTTTCTGTTGGAACGGGCTTTTACCGCCTAAAGCTTCGGCCAAACCTACGCGACCAAAGCGACTGCGAAGCGGGAGCGTCTGCAACGCGGGACGTTCGCGTCGACAGAGCGAGAATAATCTACGTCCCGCGTTACCGCCGCGCAGGTTTGGCCGAAGCCTCAAGCATACTTCCATACTAATATCAATCCGAAAGTGTGTCTGTCTGTTTTGTCTGTCTTTCTGTCTGTCTGTTTGTTACTTCTTTACGCCAAAACCGATTTTACTAAAATTTGGTATGTAGATACTTTGAGTCCCGGGAAAAGGACATAGGATACTTTTTATCCCGAAAAATGTACGGTTCACGCGCGATAAACTGATTTTGGCGCAACCGAGTTGCGGGAGTCATTTAGTAGGTAATATTATAAATGACAAAGTGTGTCTGTCTGTTAACTCTTCACGCCCAAAGCGTTGAACCGAATTTGCTGAAATTTGGTATGGAGTAACTTAGAGTCCCAAGAAAGGACATACGACACTTTTGTCCCGGAAAATGTACGTCATCTAGTAAAAAATAATTTAAGGATGCACTATACTTTTGAGGGATAAAAAGTAGTGTATGTGTTATTAAAAACTTAAACTACTACCAAATGTCACTAAAATGTTCACTAAAGTAATTACGTGAAAGTACAACTTCTGTCCGTGTTCAAACACTTTCTCAAGTACAGGAAATACATCTAATATCATAATACATATCCAAGAGAACAAATATGTTAATAAAAAATCATTGGTAGAAAATATTATAATAATATTATAAAGAAAATAACTTTTCGTAGAAGACGCTACAACGACGTAGCACCCGCTACGAAATTGCTACGAAATATCGTAGCGAACGCGTAGATCTCCAGTCTTTTTTATTTTAGCGAATTTTTGTTCTGACGACCTCTGTGGCTCAGTGGTGAGCGCGTTGGTAGCTCAAGCCGGGGGTCGCGGGTTCGAATCCCGCCGACGGAACAAAAAGTTTTAAATATGTGTATGATATAATAAAAATCTTAAATATATGTATTGTATAAAAGTATTAAATATATTTCCGTTGTCTGGTACCTGTAACACAAGTCCTTTCGGTACTTAGCACGGGGCCAGACTGACGTGGTGTGAAGCGTCCATAGATATTATTATTAATATTATTATGTTTTCTATCACTATTCAGCTTTTTTAATTCATCAAGCCCCAAGCGGTTGCATGCAACCGCGAGAACAATAGATGAGCTATTGTGTCTCGTTTTTCCACGATCGACGTTACTAGAATTTTTATCTTAATGATACATTACTTACTTTTGTTCTTTAAATAAGTCTATGTAAGTAGACAATTAGAAAGTCAGATAAGTGCAGTAGTAGTAATGTAGTTTTAGATCTTAAAGTTTTGCAAAATATGAAGCGATAGCAGTGATAATTTATTTGAGTTGATTAATGCAACTTTTATAACGATGATTCTCTTCAAAAATATAAAAACTGTGCCACATAATGTATGCTATAATGTAAAAAGCATGTCAGGACTAATCTAAAAACAAAATCCGTGTCGACCCAAAGGAAAAAATTATTATATTATCATACTCATGTAACATTTTTGGAGGTTTCCCAAGTTGTAAATTTAAGTGTAAAATTAGTACGATATAGGACAAGGACGTACTACCAAGTACTTTTAGTACTAAATATAGTTTACTAAATATATGATGATAGCCTAGATTAGTTTGGCAAGACTAATTGAGACCAAGCACAAAGGCTATCTTTGTTCTGACAGTTTATAATACCTAGGTCATGTTTGGGGAGCTCGGGGCGTCGGTATAGGGTTGCCGTCGCCCATGACATCGAGTCCCGGGTAGGCCACGATGCGCTAGGTGTTCCAGCGCATCGTCGCGGAGTAATGTGGAATGGTGTCCACGAGTTGTGCCTGAAGAGGCAGAGGTGGTGGGGCTGCGGTCGTGTATCACGCGTTTCCCGTAGTCCCACCTTCAGGAGCAGGAACACCGTTGGGGTTTTTAGTGGGTTGTCCCGGGTGCGACTTCCGTCCGCCCCGGGGAATCCCACATACCTCGGTGGTCCTCCCAAACGCATTCCCCCAACGCAAAAAAGGTCATGTTTAATACTTAGGTCATGTCTAACCCTTGTTAAGTATTTCTAGACGTAATATAGCGCTGATATTAGCAGAAGTGTTCTTTATCTTTTTACGTAAGAATAACTTTAAGATTAACAAAGATAGACAAAAAACAATTTTTTTCCTTAAATATGTTTTCTTCTGACGCTTTTACTTGTGAGGCAGCTATTTAAGTAAACTGGCTAGTCTACATTTCGACGCTTCGGACTGTTCACTAAATTTTTTTTTTAATAGAGCGACAGATATTTAAATAGCTGGTTTAACTACATAGTTAAATAACTGTTTGGTTTTTGGTACCTGCAACATTTATAGGTAAACTAAATAATCAATGGCCTAGGTTTAACCAGATGGCTGCAACACATGCACATTACGCGCGTCGAACGACGTCGACAGCCGAAGGTTACATAATATATCTAACCCTCACTAATCATTATGTAATAATTTATTAGACAATTGCTTGACTATTGCGAAATTCTCATGAAATCAGTTAAAATAATTTACTTCGTCGATTATTATTTGAGGTAAGTTTTATCGTACCCGCAACTCTGCCTTGAGTGGTGAGTGGAGCACCATGGGGTTTTGGTGGTCTCCGTGGTCCAGTGGCTTAGAGCGTGGCTCTTGGCTGGCTTCCAAGTTTGGTTAGGACAATGCAGGCTGATCACCCGATTGTCTGACAAGTAAGATGATCCATGCGTCGGATGGGCATGTAAAATGTCGGTCCTGCACCTGATCTCTCGCCAGTCGTGTCGGTCTTCCTTCTCACTTGGTTATGAGAGTAAAGGAATAGAGAGTGCTCTTGTGTACTGCGCACACACTTGGGCGCTTTAAAATTACTTCTGCGTAAACTGGCCTGGTTTCAATGAAACCGGCCACCATCGCATCATTAGTGGTCACCGTACGCCAGTGGAGGGCTCATACCCCGGCCGATGTCTCCAATCCACTGGGGATATGTAAAGCATTTCCCCATGTAAAAAGTATCCCAATTCTACTATTTAAATGCAGCTTTGTTTGATTCTGAAACTTCGACCAAACCTAATTCAAACACCGCTAAAAACTTTCGCTTCATCGAAATCTTATGTAGGCTGTAATCATACTTATGTCCTGATAAAATTAAAGTAAGAAAAAAGGACAGAATACAATGAATAAAATTTCTAGGTCTAGAAAATAAAGAACGTGACTAGAAAATTTACACAGTAGTCAAACAAAATATCTGCCTAAAGTAAAGTCTATTTCAACATTATATTTTCAAATTAATAATAACTATTGTGGATACTATTATAAGTCTATGGTGGATACCTTGGTTAAGTTTGCCACCAAAGAGAATGTAATTAATAATATAGTCTTTCGTAGCCACAAAATGTTTTAAAATAAAAATGTGTTCTAAATTTAAAATCAAAAGTAATCAAAAGTCACGTTTCTTGAACGACGGCTAACCGCCTATCAAAGAAGCCAGAAGTCCAAACAAAAGTCTGGAATTGAAAACAAAAGCGGTTTAACTGTATAAGACTTCTGAGAGTTACAGAACAATGGTTAAGAAATAGCTCTATTCTATTCAATTGAAATACATTGTCGGCCCGTTTCAATACTGTATTATTAGTGAAAACTTTTGCATAAGCATATTATAAGAGTGTCGTAATTAGCCTTATAACCCTGCGAATAGTGCAGATTAAACTGTAAAAGTGTGAATTATAGAAGAATTGTTAAATACTCAAAAGTAAGGACGGCAATTTATTATATAAACAAGTCTATTGCGTAATGCGTTGCTGAAATATAGAGTAGTGGGGCCTTCTACGTTGGTAGATATTTGTATATGATTGTCCATGTTCAATGCTGATTGTCTACGTAATAATATTACCTCCCTCTTCTCGTCCAATTGGTGCATTTTAAGACGGAGCTTACTTCAAATAGGACGTTTTACGATTCTGTATCTCCGAAAATAATTAAAATATTAAAATTCTGAAAATGAGGGGATGTAGAGCTTTGATTTTCTATTTGACTTATGCAATAAAACAATTTTCGTCCTATCATCACATAGATTAACTCTGTTCTACGCATAGGTCGATATAAGTATATACATAGGTTCTCAGACACGGTTAATCCAACTTTTGTGTACCAAAGCTGCATACTATAAAGTTACTGATTTCATGAATGATAGTACACCATGGGAGTTCGCCTCCTGTAGAGCTGTTTCTGTATAATATTGTACACTTGTTGTATTTAGTTTTATTGCCTCATAATGACACTGTAATGATTAATTAAAAGATACATTTTCCATCTTTTTGATAAAAGATGGCTCCGTGTAAGTTTCTTACGCCGGTTCCTCTTGCCGAGTTAGTTCCCGAACCGGTGGTAGGCACCATGGCAGTATTAGCGACGTTCAGAAAACATTTGTTAAAAATTTGATAATTGGCAATGATTGCCTTATATTTGAAGACGATTATACACTCTATAGACAGCTTCGCAATAGTTGATCCATCATGACCCAAGATAGGGAGGTCCTTTAAGACGAATATGATCACAAGTAATATTGGCATATTTCATAGCATTTTAGCAGAGCCTTCCTCTGAGGCTGCTAGAATGCTATATAATTTTAACTATAAGTCAGATTTATTGTAAGTGTTGTCATATTTAGCATAAGGTACGATGGGATTGACATCGTCTTTTTGTACAAAAATCCCTTTAAATTAATAAAGAAAAAAAAAAATTCACTCAAGCTGAAATTTGGCCAGTCATTTAGGCTTTACATCTTCACGAACCAAAATCATAAAAAAATGAGTTAACCTTAGCCCAGAAAACTATATATAGGATAGTTTTATCTCTTAAGATGAACAGTTCCCCCGATAAACAATTTTTGCCGGCGTCGTCTATTACATAGAATAGAATAGACAACTCTTTATTTGTACAACTTAAAACTAAACTTAAACTTAAAAACACAATACAGGTAAACTATGTACAAATAGGTGGTCTTACTGCTAACAGCAGTTTTTGACAGACTACCTTTAACATAACCCTTCTTTACGCGCAGTCGAGTAAAACTATTCAAATTAAAAACTTGTCGCCCAAGGCCGCCCCTAAGTTAGTAATATTACAAAAGTTGCACCACTTTTGTTGAACTTCAAAGCAAGGATTTATTATTCAAGCTCAGCTGACAATAGATTGCAGCCTTTATATCTCAATAACATTCATATGAAAGTAGTTATAATAGGTACCTGACGCCTTTTATATTGAACTTTTATAAGGGAAGTATACTGCCAATTTCAAAAAGGTATTTTAAAGTAAAGGTTTTATTAAATATCGCTATCTTTAAAAGTCTTTCACTGAATTTTTCACAGATTATGTATATCTGTTGCCGATATAACAACAAATGCTAAAAACAAAATAAAATTAATAATTAAGGGGGGCTCCCAATTCCCATACAACAAATGTGATTTTTTGGCCTTTTTTGCTCGATTTCAATAATGGTAACAAGTAGACACTTGAAATTTTAACAAAATCCTTGATTGTATGGGTCCTTTAATAATTAATAGTATCTAATATTTATTATTAAAGGACAGGATTTTATAATAGTAAAGTAAGTAGTTAAAAGTTTGTGTACTTCAGCGTACTATGAATTTAATTAAATTGTAATTGACGATTACACACCTTGGGAATAGGGTGTCTCCTGCAGATAACTACTAAATAAATAAACATATTTTGTTATATTATTATAAATTATAAAATTGTTGCATAATTTTATTTGAAAAATCTCCATCTCTCTATACGTCGCGCCGTGCCGGTTCCTGTTGCCGAGCTAGTTCTGAACCGGTGGTACAAAGAGACATTGTAAACCAATTTCGAATAAAAATATGTTGACAATAATATATTTCATTACAGTTGTACATATAACTCTAACTACGACACACGTAGTCAGCACAGAAAAAAAAATCGGCCAAGTGCGAGTCGGACTCGCGCACGAAGGGTTCCGTACCGTTATAGAGCAAAAATAGGCCAAAAATTGTGTTTTTTGTATGGGAGCCCCCCTTAAATTTTTATATTATATAAATATTATTATTAAATATTAAAGTACACATAAATGTAAGGCCTTTGTGTAAATTTTAAGTGCCTACCTGTTGCCATTATTGATATCGAGCAAAAAAGGTCGAAAAAATCACGTTTGTTGTATGGCAGCCCCCGTTAAATATTAATATTATTTTGTTTTTAGTATTTGTTGTTATAGCGGCAACAGATATACACAATCTGTGAAAATGTCAAAAGTCTATCTATAGCGGTTCTTGAGTTACAGCATCAAGACATACAGACAGACAGACAGACAGACGGACAGACATCGAAGTCTTAGTAATAGGGTCCCGTTTTTACCCTTTGGGTACGGAACCCTAAAAAGGAAGCTTCTTGAAGGTTGCTGTGACAGAAGGCTTTGTTGTTTTTTTTGAAGAATCCTGAAGAGAAGTTTTCCTTCAGATTTTTCATCATAATTCATAACTCTTCCACAACCTGAACACTTTACGGAAAAACTCCTATTTGTGCTACATAGTAATTTTTATTTAAATGTAGATGTGTTATCATCGGTCAGTCAAGGTGTGACGACGCGAGACCTCACAAAGTTCGGCTTTTAGCTAGTATATTTTACCATCATAAAATAAACTCTTTGTTTAAATTCGATCATAAATTTAATACTGCAGTATGCCCTTTATATCAGGAAACGTGGTCGCACATGCATGCAGTCCCGCATACGGTCAAGGCCTTAAGGCTCTGCGGCATGATACACAACCTCCGTAATTATGTAACGATAACATAATAATATGTTACAACGCTTTTTGTGGAATATATTACTGTGAAAAGGACGTTAAAGTATATAATCGTTTTTGCTCGCGGCATCACTCGCATTAGAAAGTATTTCTGGCGTACAAACTTTTTAAAAATTTCAATTTATAATATATAAAACTCAAAGGTGACTGACTGACATGGTGATCTATCAACGCACAGCCGAATCCACTGGACGGATCGGGCTGAAATTTGGCATGCAAGTAGATGTTATGACGTAGGCATCCGCTAAGAAAGGATTTTGATCAATTCCACCCCCAAGGGGTTAAAATAGGGGATGAAAGTTTGTATATAACAATACTTCTTAACGCGAGCGAAGCCGCGGGCAATAGCTCGTAATCACTATGACACTCACAGGTAACGTAACTTTCCATTAGTGATGTTTCAATATCGGATTAGTAGATTCTGAGTTTCGGATAGGAATAGGTATGGATTGTTCTGGCTAAATTTCTGAAATATTGATTTGTATTTTCTGGAAAACTATCAAATTATTTGGCAAGGACAATTTCATTCTTACAAATGACTATCACCCAAATATAAACCAAAAATATTCATCCATAAAACAAATGACTTTACCGTCTACATATTTTGGGAAATCATTCTATCCTGGAGAACCAATTCAATAAGAAAATGAAAAATTACAGTTTTATGGTAAGTTAAGCCGACGTACCCTGCGGCAAGCCAAAGTCAGGCTCCACAAAATCGTTTATGAGAGAGACGTTTATGGACGAAACTTTTTAAAAGTGAAGTAAGGTTTTGTATTTTGAAGATTTTCACGTTATTTAATGCAATAAAAGAGAAGCAAATGTATTTTGAAGAAGCTATTTTATAGGAGTTTTTAATCCTAGATAATAACAACGGAATTTCACAATATTTATTTTATTGGAAAGTATATTGCATGAAGAAGTCTCATAAATATTTATTATTTTGCTCTAAATTAAATTATCGCTTTAACAGATTAGAATTCAGAATTTGAATCTAAATTACGCTTTTTTTTAGTTTGTACTAAGTTTAATTTTCAGCTACTTTTTTCCCCTGAAAAACGAAATACCTAATGATTATGGTGGACTTCACAACTACTTTATAATTCGGAGGTAAAGTTTTCAAACTCAGGATAAGCAGCTTATCCCGAGTTTTGTATGATGTACTGATATTTTTCAGAAAAAAATCATACAGTACTTTAATTTTGAAACTCAAATAACCTCCTTTTCTAAGTCGGTTAAAAATTGTCCCAAGTAACAGCAAAGTGGGGCCTTTGTTGGGGCCAGGTGTTACACGTCATTTACCTAAATCTGATATGTATTATAATTATTATGCTTATGGTTATGATTTTGAATTGTAGAGTCAAATATAAGCAGTAAGCAGTAAGTTGTAAAAGGATTTTAAATATATTATGAGATGAATATATTCATGTTATTTTACATTTATTAAAAGGAATATTAAAACAAGGACTAGAACATTCAATATAAATAGTTCATGAGCAGCCAGCACATTTGAAGAACATATTTAATTTCAAAGCGTCTTTTATTAATTTGGAACTTATGCAGAATTTAATATTACGATTTATGTGCAGTGACATCATTATCATAAATACATTGAGACATTTTGGGACAAATGTTAAACCTTATTTTAGTTTTAGCATTTTATGCTACTACCATTTTATCCAGAAATACACGTACATATTACTATTATTTTCACACGTTTCATATAATATATACACGTACATTTTACTATTATTTTCACACCTATTGCAGTTACTTAATTTTATATTGCACCACATTTGATTTTTAAGATGAAAAAAACATTTCCATTTGCATTATTATTAACTAAAATAATCTTTGCTCTATCCTTTCTTTAGAGATATTTTATACATCAAAGATTATCGTACCTATGTGTTAAACTAAGAAAGATTCATTCAAGAATTCAGACTATAAAAAAGTTACAGTAATCACAGAGCACAAAAACATCTGCCTGTCACACATTACAGAGTTAGAGTGGGTTGCTTCAACTTACTTTAACTATAACTGTAACTTTAACCATAATAAATGTCAAATGAATTACTGTCAAATGCCTAGGAAAGGTCCATAGACGCCATATTTGACGATAACCTTAACTTTAACTACGCCTCTGGTGCAACCCACCCTAAGGAAAAACGTTCGATTTATGAAAACTGTGATCACAGACTACAAAAAAAAACACAGTTGGATGCGTGTGAATTGGCTCAGCGGCGCGCCCTTGAGTCTGCAGAACTACTGCAGTCCTCATCAGCGATCGATCAGCTGCAAGCTAGACATTCCGCTGATATGTTAATAAAATTATACAAATGGACTGAATAATATTATTTCAACAGCGATCAATTATTTTATTGCAGAGTTTTTTAAACCCTCGATCACAGATTCTCGGAAATCTTTTGTTCTTCTTTTGTTATCGCGGTCACATGCGACCGCTTGTGGCTTGAAATGACTTAAAAGAACTTTCAATTTGTTAAGGCCAGTGTTTTTTTGAAACGTTCGAACAGCTAAAGACGATGAAATTATAATCATAATGAATTGATGAAGTAGAAGTGGAATAATTTTATTAAGTAAATAAATACGTACATACAATCAAGTAGTTAAGCAGTTTATTCAGTAAACGTTCTATCAGATAAAAACCGCTAGACGAAATAATAACAATCCATAGCAATATCACACTAATCTATACTAATATTATAAATGCAAAAGTGTGTCTGTCTATTTCTGTCTGTTACCTATTCACGCCCAAACCGCTGCAGCACCAATTTGCTGAAATTTGGCATGGAGATACTTCGAGTCCCGGGAAAGGACATAGGATACTTTTCATCCCGGAAAAATGTACGGTCGCGCAATAAACGAATTCTGACCCAAGGGGGTTGCGGGTGTCATCTAGTGATTTATACAGTAGAGGTTCTACCGCAGTATTAGCTGAAAATACTCTTGTTGAATTATTGTATTCATGTTATACTTGTTATGTGTTTAAATATAGAACTTTTTAAGCCAATTTCGTTGCTATGGAAGCACTGTATCGAAAAACCGTAAAAAATAAAAGCCTCGTAAACATTTCGTGTGCCTAATTGGGACATGGCTTGTCCTTACAGTTGTTAATTAACGGAATTTCGCATGAAATTTTAAAGGTAGTAGACTATTTATATCACTACCATGACGTTACATCATAAGATTCTATTTTATTACAACCAAACCTTTGTAAGGGAGGATTAATATTATTTAATACCTAAATCAATCAAATCTCCTTCTAATACCTATTCGGGATCATACCGCTTTTCTTTGAGTAGTAGTATTTTGTCGGCATTATTAATATGTATATTCATGCCAAATTACAGCTTTGTAGGTCCTATAGTCTCTGAGCAAAACCGCGGACGGACAGACAGACAGATGGACGGACAGACCGAAACTATAAGGGTTCCTTGTTTACTACGGAACCCTAAAAACTTGACAAACTTTTCTTTTCTTGGTGAAACTGGCCCTAAGTCGCGTTAAGTCCCGAATAATAAGTTTCAACAGTAAATAATAAATTACTATTATCGTGGTCTAGTTTTTCACTTATTATGCAATATCAGCAAAATAAACGTGTTACATACGTAAAACCGTAGCAAAAATTGAAAATTTCTCCACGTATGCAGCTAGCCTTGCCATTAATTAAAACTAAATACATTTCCTACAAGGCTGTCTAAAATGTTATCCGCATTTTCCTTTGAAAGTGCATTTAATTTCAGCTTTAAAGTGTTCTCGGTCAAGGCCGGCCATACATCGAGCGAATGCTTTGTTCTAAAATCGTTTAGAAATTTTGATAGAAAATATTTAACATGTTTGAGTTATTTTTCAGCTTAAGATAGTAATTACCTAGGGTCCTGAACAAATTTTTTTTACAAAATATTTAAATACTAAAAAAAAATTTTTTGTGTTTAAATATTTTTTAGTAAATTTACTACTAAATACTTAAACACCAAAAAATAGACAAAAACACTAAAAAATATATAAATAAATAGTAAATTTACTACAAAATATTTAAACTTTAAAAAATAGCCTCGTTATTTTGAAGGCTATTCGTATGAGGTTTTCTTAATGTTTTTTTTTCAGAGGAAAGCAAAATGATAATGGTGTGACAGTTGTATAATATAATATACTGTTACGTGCTAAGGTTCGATGATTCGGAGGAAAAGACCTGGTGACTCTCTTGAAGACTTTTATTTGCACTACACTAAACACTTACACTACACTTACACACACTAGATCACTATGTCTAAACACTAAGCACTAGGTTCAAACACTATGCACTAAGTTCAAACACTAAGCACTATCACTGGTTCACTCACTAAGTCACTTGTTTCTCACTTCCGAAGTCGCTTTGATTATCGCTCACTCGAAAACATTCGAAGACTGACTGGCCGGCTCGTCTAGCCGCGTATTTATACGGGACGGGGCGAGCTCTAGACCTTACGAGAATATTCCACAACATGTAAACAACCGTGGGAAAATTCTCGAGCGGGTACGCGCAGGTAACAAAAACATACAAGTAGCGGCATCTGGTATTGAATAGGGGATTTACGCTGTCTGTGATGGTTTCGCCTGGTTGCCGCTAGATGACACTACGTGTCCGCATTCGTAACACTACTCCCCTCTTAGAGATGCTCGTCCCGAGCATCATTGTTACTGCCATGGTAACGCGCCAGACGGTCTATGTGTACCACTTTGAATGTCCCTCTTGGTTGCTTTTGAATCCTATAAGTCACATCATTCAATCGGGTAACCACTTTGTATGGGCCGTCCCACTTGGTCTGCAACTTTGGAGATTTCCCTTTTCGACGAGTTGGGTTATGCAGCCACACCAGTGTCCCTTCTTCGAAGCCGCTCGTGTTCGATTTCCGGTCGTATCTGGTCTTCATGTTCTCACTTGAATGTAACCCATTCTCCCGAACCATGGCGTGTATATAGCGCATCTTTTCCCTCAAATCGCAGACATAGTCTTGTACGGTCTTTGGTTCCTCTGGTGACCCTCCTGTCAAGAGGTCTACTGGTACTCGTAGTTCTCTACCGTAATTGACATATGCCGGGGTAGCCTTTATGCTCTCATGCTCGGCGGTACGGTACGACAGAAGGAAGAGCGGTATGTACTTGTCCCAATCCTTTTGTTTTTCATCTACCAATTTCGCCAAATGCCTCTCAAGGGTCTGGTTAAATCTCTCAACCATTCCATCAGACTGTGGATGGTACGCGGTGGTCCTCGTTTTATGCATTCCCAAGATTCTGCACACTTCCTGGAAGACCTGCGATTCGAAATTCCTGCCCTGATCGGAATGGATTTCCAGAGGCACACCAAAGCGAGATATCACTTCTTCCACAAGCTTAGAAGCAACTGTCGTAGCTTCTTGGTTTGGTATGGCAAACACTTCAGGCCACTTGGTGAAGTAGTCCATGACGACCATGAAATACTTGTTTCCCGACTCCGTTACAGGAAATGGCCCAGCTACATCAACTGCAATTCGTTCCCACGGTGCGCCAACGTTATACAACCGCAGGTTCCCACGGCTCCTGGTCTGTGGTCCCTTCACTGCAGCGCAAGTAGTACATTTGCGGCACCAATCTTGCACGTCATCTCGACAATGCAACCAGTAGAATCGTTCCCGCACTTTTGTTAACGTCCTCTTGACACCTAGATGACCTCCTGATACGCCATCGTGCATTTCACGGAGAATATCTGGTACTCTCGCTCTTGGGACAACTATCTGAAGATGGAACTCTCTGCCGTTAGTCTTCTCCCATTTCCGGTAGAGTATTCCGTTTTGAAGTACCAGACTCTCCCACTGCGCCCAGTACGCCTTAGTAACAGCGCCCGTGGGTGCAACCTCACTCCAGATTGGTTTTACATCACCCCGTTTCTTCCATGTGATGATGTGCCGAAGGTCGTCATCTGTTTCTTGAGCCTCTCTCATAGCATCATTCTCCCATGGGCCCAAAGGACTTGTTCTCGTTAGCTTTATTGTCACTTCATTAGATTCCTGCTTAACACAATGTTTGCAGTCTTCTGAACACGGCCTTCGTGAGAGTGCGTCGGCGTTCCCATGCGACTTTCCGCTGCGGTGTTCGGTCTTGAAGTCGTACTCCTGGAGCTGCTCAATCCATCGTGCTACTTGACCTTCTGGGTTCTTGAATTGCAGCAGCCACTTCAAGGCTGCGTGATCAGTTCGCAGTAAAAACTGTCTGCCGATGAGGTATTTGCTGAAATGTTGTAGCGTCTTTACAACAGCCAAGAGTTCTCTTCTTGTCACACAGTAGTTTCTCTCTGGCTTGGATAAAGATTTGCTGAAATACGCAATCACAACTTCTCTTTCACCCTGTTTTTGAGATAACACCCCTCCAATGGCCGTGTTGCTTGCGTCCGTGTCGACTATAAACTGACCTTCAGGTTGTGGATACCCCAGGATTGGTGTTTCACACAGATGTTTCTTCAGTTTCTGAAAAGAATCTTCAGTAGTCTCGTCCCAGATGAACTGTCGTTTATCTTCTGTCAGCCGGTGTAATGGCTTGGCTATCTCCGAGAATCCCTTAACAAAACGCCTATAGTAGGAGCATAGGCCGAGAAATGCTCGCACTTCGGTTTTGTTCTTAGGGGTTGGCCAATTTTGAACTGCTTCCAGTTTCTCCGGGTCCGTCTGGATTCCATCACTTGAGATAACATGGCCGAGATAATTGACCTTACTCCTGAATAAACGACACTTTTTCGGATTCAACTTTAACTTGGCCCCCTCTATTTTGGCGAAAACTCGTTCTAAGTTTCGCAAATGGTCCTCGAAGTCGCGGCCAACAATGATGACGTCGTCCAAGTAGACTAAGCAAGCCTCCCCAACTAAGCCTGCCAGTACACACTCCATGAGTCGCTCAAATGTGGCAGGTGCGTTGCACAATCCAAAGGGCATGACGTTAAACTGCCATAAACCTTTACCGGTGGAAAAAGCTGTCTTCTCCTTGTCTTTTGGATGAATTTCCACCTGCCAGTATCCAGATTTCAGGTCCAGGGTCGAAAACCATTTCATGCCACTCAAGGTATCCAGAGTGTCGTCGATCCGAGGTAATGGGTAGCTGTCCTTCTTAGTGACATCATTGAGACGCCTGTAGTCCACACAAAATCTTGTGCTGCCATCTTTCTTCTTCACTAATACCACAGGTGAGCACCACGGACTTGCAGACGGTTCAATTATTTTATGCCTTCTCATGTCCTCCAAAAGGCCTTCCACTTCCTTCTCCTTTGCAATTGGTATCCGTCTTGCTCGTTGACGAATCGGGTTCTCGTTTCCGGTATCTATCCTGTGCTGAACCATCGACGTTCTTCCAAGGTCACCTTCCTGACTGGAGAAGATATTCGCGTGGCGCTGTAAAAACTTCTTAGCTTTCATCCTCTGCGAATAAGTCAGATTACTCTTGCAGTCATCGAGTAGCTCAGTCACTAATCCATTGTTGCTGCCGTTTGCTGGGTCTGCGTCTGTCGTCGAACTGCACTTTCTCATCCAGACAACTTCCTCGCACTTTCCAATGACGTCACCTTTGTTCAAGCAGATCTCGCGTTCACCAAGATTCAAAACCCGGACCACAGCGTGACTGCTTCCACTAACAAGGGTTCTTGCCGTCATCAGTTTTCGTGCTGATGTCTTGGTGGGTGTGTCTTCGATCAACACGCATCTGTTAGACTTGTTCTTTCCAGCTGGCGGTAGTTTCACCAGCACCCGGGCTTCCGCTCGTCCAGGTATAATGACTTCCTTTACACATGCGACTTTCCCGCAGGCGCCTCCAAGGATGAAAATTTCTTCTTCGCCACACTGGAAAACTCCGTCAGCGACATTAATCCTGCAGTTGTGAGGTAGGGAAGTATTGGGCATTCTGTCCCACTTGTCCAACCAAAAGTTGGATAGAATTGTCTGTCCTGCAAAGAATCACTTAAATTAGAATGTGTTCTGTCCTGCAGTTGAAATGATTGGGCATTCTGTCTCACTTTTGTTCGCTCGCGGTGCATAAACGAACAGGAGGGCATCCTGTTCCGACACACCGAACCTCCGTTCGCTCGCGCTCACTTCGGTGTACTCGGTGTGTCAGGATGCCCAATAGCTCCTGTTCGTTTATGCACCGCGAGCGAACAAAAGTGAGACAGAATGCCCAATCATTTCAACTGCAGGACAGAACACATTCTAATTTAAGTGATTCTTTGCAGGACAGACAATTCTATCCAACTTTTGGTTGGACAAGTGGGACAGAATGTCCAATACTTCCTGTTCGTTTATGCATCAACTGATGGTAAATGAAAGGACATGCTCATGACATGCACCTCTGTTCGCTCACTTCGGTGTGTCAGTGTGCCACTTACCGTAGGTAAGATCATGCACCGATCATACTACTGACTCGTAATCGGTTACGGTCAATGGTAAGATCACCTACTTTTTTACCAAAAAACATACCTCGGCTTAAATATACCAAACACACTATGATGTTTAGTATGTTTAAGCTTACATTTCAGGGGATAGGAATTTAGGATCTTATCAATAAATAAACACCAGTTTTTATGCATTTATAAAAATAAACAAAATAATGTCTTCGTTTGTGTAATGTAGAATTCTTCATCATTGATCATCCGATCTGAAAAAAAAGAATGTTATGTACATCCACACTTACATAATAATCACCATTTAGAGTCACGAGTACTTTAAAACTACGACGACGATTAAGGATGTTTGAGTAATGTTTGATCTAAAAAAATTATGGATTAATTATGTTTCTAGTGATAACTTCGACTTTTTGGCATTCAAATAATCTCGAAAATATTAACGTTATATTATGCAATAACAGTTTTTCTAGTTTTTATTATTCGTAGGTTTTATAGGAAATATATTATGAATTTTTATATTTAAATTTGTTATTATTAAAATATTGGATATTAATTATTATTCTGATTAAATAATTACCTCTAATATGTATCTACTACATAAACCTCATTCAATAAACTAGATACATTTAGATTCAAATTTACTTATAATTAAAATAGAATGCCAGGTATCCTTTTTCTGCGTTCCGCTGTAATTTTTGATGAACTTCTCTAATTTTCAAGCATCTGAAAAAAATAAATGTATTTTTTTTTTTCATCAAACAACACACGTAAAAGTATAATAGTGTTTTATGAATAAGGTAGATATTTATACCATGGTACGCCTGGTCTAATTATTGCATTAACTTTTCTTTGTAAATCATGAAGCTAATATAGGAAAATACTAAATAAAATATATTTTTTTTCCATCAAAAAACACACGTAAAAGTATAATAGTGTTTTATGAATAAGGTAGATATTAATATTATATTACATTATTAAATTAAATTTATTATAACATGGTACGACTGGTCTAATTGCATTAACTTTTCTTTGTAAATCATGAAGCTAATATAGAAAAATACTAATCAATAAGAGTAACACAATAGATTAAAATATTTGATGGGTAACGAATGAATATATTGGTAATTATTTAATTTCAAAATGTATCAATGTAATAAATAATGAATCGTTTTCAAAAACTAAAATATTATCAATTTAAATCAAAACTTAAATAATTGTGTAATGAATTAAATCTACAGTGTGAAATTTTAGTGGTTGTTTTCCCGCAGTAAAATGATTCTATCTTAGTAGTACAATAGATTTGTAAAGTTTTTTTTGTTCAAATCAAAAAAAATTCGGTCGGGTCCATAGTAACTCGCGCCTATCGGCATAGTTTCCATAGTACGTCATAAAAAATATTTTGTAGCTTCAAAAAATAACATGCATGGTTCGATAGTACTACTATAGGTAAATCGTTCTGCTGCGGGAAAACAACCACTAAAATTTCACGTTGTATAATGAATACAATAACTACGACACTTACTTTTAACTATTCCTTTATCTTCTCATACACTTTTGTTGTACTGGGCTGAAACTACGAACTCACCGCGCACAGCGTTGTAAATGAACGAGCCAAGACGGGAAATCATAGGAACAGACCGACCGAGTCGATAGGGTTATCAAACCTACTATATATTATAGTATCCAACTATTAATTTTATCCAACTATTAATTAAGGGATCAAATACTTTATTTCTAAAAAATTTGTAGGCGAAACTACTATATTTTGCGTAAAGCAGAACGCAGCCAAGCTAAAATGAATCTTATTCCAATAACGTTGTGTTGTGTTGTGTGCGTGCCACGTCATTCTTTCTTTTTTGTCATCTACTATATTTTTTAAGTTGATAACTATATATGATAAATAAGTATTATATATGATAGAAAAAAAGTTGGTAACTCTATTAGTCGCACGCAAATACATGCACACACGATGTTCCTGTGTTGAAACGTGAAGTGATCTATCCCAACATAGTGTTGCGATAACTCAAATTAATAGTTATACAAATAATCAGTAAGACATAAATAAATTCGATAAGATTTATCCATTACAAATTAAACCATGCGTCAAATTCATAACTTAGTAAAATAAGGAATTATAAACATCGATAGCATTTAAAGGATGATAATTTTCATAATTTGACTAGAGGTAATATAATCGTGTTTAATATACACAATATTCATTTATAATTTATTGGATTTATAGGGTAAAAACTTATCGCCTCTTAAATTATCTCTTTAATCGAGTTTTCGCTTCTAGTTCACATCCCTGATATGGAAAAAAGCTGCAAGGTGTCAAACAAGAATATAATATTGCACATACGTATTGTTAAACCGACACTTGCTTTTATAGTAGGGGAGCCGAAGCGGTGATTTCTGCAGTGATTTGAGCGCGTCAGATTAAGCTTGTGTATGCTTTCCACATGTCTATAGTTAACGTGGTATAGAAATCAGATTATCTGAGTGGTGCGTTAAAAAATATACTATTAAGTAGATTTCAAATTGTCAGATTAAAATAGAGAACGTTGTGTAGACCCCAAAGAAGCTTTTATTTAAAGCACTGACGGCTTAAAGTAAAGGGAAAGATTATACTCTTTAAAATTTTCAAACACATTTTAAAAACAAAGCCTTCTTGATATATTTTTTTAATCCTGCTTGACGATTACATGTTTGTTTCTTTAAATTGAATGATAAATTACCTTAAAGGCAATTTTTATACATGATTACTTTTTTAACTTCTAAATAGCTGCAGTTTGTCACTGCCCCACTGTCATAAGTAATGCTCTTATAATTTTTTCTCTCCTCCTTACTTAATCTACGAAATATACTAGGTCCCCATGACACTCGAGTAACTACAAAATTAGCTTACTCGCCTCCCCTACTATGAACAGCAGCAGAGATACAATTACAAAGCATTTCAATGAAACGCCGCAGCGAGCGCGCGACGTAGATTCTTGTTTATTCAATTTTATTTCATATTCAGCTACATTGATCAATAATAAGGTCGAAAATTGTAGTAAGGCATCATTAGTTTAAAAAACGTTTATATTTCATATTATTTACCACAATATCATCACAATTATTCACATACACATTAAATATTCGGATTTACTTGCTTATTTAAACAATTATAATTTATTTAATTTTAATCTCTTCTTGGAAATTAGGTATTGGTTCAAGATTGAATTCGCTATAAAAGTATGCAACATTTAACATGCTTAAAAAATACACAGATGTATAAAGATACCTAGATTTTGAGGATGCATGATCAGTCAAATCAAATCAAACCATTTATTTCAGAAAATTTACATTCCATATTATTAATTATTATTTAAAATCAAGCAAAATTTGTATAACATTAAATTTATGTCAAAATCGATGGCAATTAAATGGAAAAATTTACATATTATATAATTTGACGACCTCTGTGGCTCAGTGGATAGCACGTTGGTAGCTAAAGCTGGAGGTTGCGGGTTCGAATCCCGCCGACGGAACAAAAAGTTTTCAATGTTCCTGGGTCATGGATGTGTATTAAATATATTTATCATATAATAAAAATCTTAAATATATGTATTATGTATAGTATAAAAGTATTAAATATATTTCCGTTGTCTGGTACCTGTAACACAAGTCCATCAGGTACTTACCACAGGGCCAGACTGACGTGGTGTGAAGCGTCCATAGATATTATTATTATATTTCAATATATTGTTGTCTCGGCATTTTTACCGGTGAATGATTCAGGTACGGGCATTGCCAAGTACCTGACTCAATTTGTGTCAGGAAAGTATCATGATCGTGAATCGTGATGTAGTGAAAGATGATGATGGATTTAGAAACCTCCGAACTATGGAGCAAGTGTCAATGACGATGGATTTTTGTATATTGATGTATGTGTTTTTGTTTAGGTCGAGTGTTCTCAGAGCAGCAGTGAGGGTCTTTGGGTATTATTATTATTATTATTATCTATTAAAGAAACGCATAATATATTTATCTTATTTAATTCTTTTACAATTATATATTTCATATGTTTTACATAGTAATGATCAATGATGATGTAATTGATAACATTAAAACGGACAAACATACGCACATATCAACTCGCGCTTGACAACTATTACACATTTTTGATGACAAATTTATACCGTTTTCCAACAATAAAAGTCGACGCATGTTGGAACAAGTCACAACTTTTCAAGTGGCTTCGCACCAGTCTTCAACTTCAACTAAAATGTTAGTGAGTATTGAATTAATATTATTACTCTTTTTTGTGATTAATTCATCAAGATGGTAAAATAATTGATATTAATTTCTTCTTTATTTATTAAAAAAATAATTTAAATTCTTTTTATTTTTATTTATATAAACATAATAATTTTAAACTTTACAATTTTTTTTAAATTTTTATTGTTTAATAAAATATAAATGTATTGTAGTTTTAATGTAATGACTAATTTTAATGATAATATTATAATGAAATTTTTAAATGTAAATATTGTAATGTTATGGGTCTTAGAAACCCGAAATAAATGATTTTATTTTTTTAATAGGTCCGATTCAGAGTTTGAGGCCCCATCTGTGGTGTCGGCAGCACCGAAAAAGAAGTCAAAGGCGTCAACCAGCAAACGCAAGGCTGGCTTGGAAAAGCAACTCGACTCATCTCCTCCGCTGGAGTTGACCCGCACCTCATCAGACAAAAGTGCTCAACGAAAGCGAAAATACTCCTCCCCGCACGAATTTATCACTACACGGTATGTTCGATTATTATTACCTACTTTACGTTTGCTGAAATTCTATTTCTGTTTCTGCTGGTTTTTAACTGTCTTTGTAATAGCCAACTGTCAACACAGTCCCAACCACGATAATTCAGTTTGCATAGTTACAATGATTTCCTACTTTTTATTTATCAAAACTTAGTTCAGTATCCTGTTGAAGTCTGATAAAACTAGGCACCTAATTGTTTACAGTCAAAAGTGAATGTGCAATACACTTATTCCTATTTTGTTTGTTTTCTTACTAATATTTATTCTCGATTATTGTATTTTAATGATAATAATATGTTAATTTTGTGTTTTTACAGAACAAGGAGACCGGACTTATTCAATATCTTGCGGAGAAACCCGAAATAAATGATTTTATTTTTTTAATAGGTCCGATTCAGAGTTTGAGGCCCCATCTGTGGTGTCGACAGCACCGAAAAAGAAGTCAAAGGCGTCAACCAGCAAACGCAAGGCTGGCTTGGAAAAGCAACTCGACTCATCTCCTCCGCTGGAGTTGACCCACACCTCATCAGACAAAAGTGCTCAACGAAAGCGAAAATACTCCTCCCCGCACGAATTTATCACTACACGGTATGTTCGATTATTATTACCTACTTTACGTTTGCTGAAATTCTATTTCTGTTTCTGCTGGTTTTTAACTGTCTTTGTAATAGCCAACTGTCAACACAGTCCCAACCACGATAATTCAGTTTGCATAGTTACAATGATTTCCTACTTTTTATTTATCAAAACTTAGTTCAGTATCCTGTTGAAGTCTGATAAAACTAGGCACCTAATTGTTTACAGTCAAAAGTGAATGTGCAATACACTTATTCCTATTTTGTTTGTTTTCTTACTAATATTTATTCTCGATTATTGTATTTTAATGATAATAATATGTTAATTTTGTGTTTTTACAGAACAAGGAGACCGGACTTATTCAATATCTTGCGGGCTGAGGAAGCTAGTTGCAGTGAACCCAAATCTCGTTGCGGGGAAATAATATCAAGCTTCACCAGCCGAGTTTCTACGGGAACGTCTCGTCGGACTGCGAAGACCGGTGGCGAATATTTTGTGGACCTCAAGATCTACAAAAAATCGGACTACGTGTCTCACGCTGCTAATGTGCGATACAAGACGGCGCTGGTAAGTGTAAAGCTCCAGTGTGACGAGTCATCATCGTCTTGGGGGGCACTGCAAGGCTTCTTAGGACAAGCTTTTACTGAGTTTGAGGAGTCGGAGTCCGTCCATTACAGTGACAAAAAATAAATTTTATTAAGTAGGTTTATAGTTAATCAATTTATAGTAGATATTAATTTTCTTTTTAATATACTAGAATAGATTTATAACCTTTTTAATTTTTTTACATTAGTATTGGTTACTGTATTATTGTTTTGATAGCATTGTCTTTTTTAATAGAATAAAATGCCTTTCTGTTCGACGTGTAACATATCTGTACCTACATAGTAAATCATGGGTTTGCGAAGTAATTCACATAGAAAAAGTAGACAGACAATAGAATACAGTGATGGTGTAGAAATCGTCAGCTCTGCATTTCGTAATCGTATTGTAACTTATAAGATATTACCTCTTGATCAACTTCAGTTAGCTTCAGTAGATATATTTTTTTCCGAAATTCGTAACAAGTTAAAATCTCTTTTAGATGAAAACCTTATTAAACATTTATGTGTTAAGGTTAATTTTCAGAAACCGACTAAGAGAAATAAACGTTACATAAATCAGACATTAATAAAACATGCAACGAGAAAATTATCTAAAAATCACCCTGAAAGAATTTCATCATATCCTAATTTTTGTGAATTATTTAATATAAATGGAATGTTTTTTCCTGTAACTTTCCATGACATAAAATTTTTGAAAAAAATAATCCTAATATTAAGTTCATAACCCCGCGCTGGGCCTACACAGCGTAGGGGGAGGACGGTAGCACAGCCTAGCTAGCTACCCGGCTAAGTCATATTGACTCGCCGACCAACGTAGGATGCGGTCCTCCAGCATGTTGGGGGTTGTGCGGCGGGTTAACACCCCGCCCACGGAAAAAACCACAAGTTCAGAAACCGACTAAGAGAAATAAATGTTATATAAATCAGACATTAATAAAACATGCAACGAGAAAATTATCTAAAAATCACGCTGAAAGAATTTCATCATATCCTAATTTTCGTGAATTATTTAATATAAATGGAATGTTTTTTCCTGTAACTTTCCATGACATAAAATTTTTGAAAAAAATAATCCTAATATTAAGTTCATAACCCCGCGCTGGGCCTACACAGCGTAGGGGGAGGACGGTAGCACAGCCTAGCTAGCTACCCGGCTAAGTCATATTGACTCGCCGACCAACGTAGGATGCGGTCCTCCAGCATGTTGGGGGTTGTGCGGCGGGTTAACACCCCGCCCACGGAAAAAACCACAAGTTCAGAAACCGACTAAGAGAAATAAATGTTATATAAATCAGACATTAATAAAACATGCAACGAGAAAATTATCTAAAAATCACGCTGAAAGAATTTCATCATATCCTAATTTTCGTGAATTATTTAATATAAATGGAATGTTTTTTTCCTGTAACTTTCCATGACATAAAATTTTTGAAAAAAATAATCCTAATATTAAGTTCATAACCCCCGCGCTGGGCCTACACAGCGTAGGGGAAGGACGGTAGCACAGCCTAGCTAGCTACCCGGCTAAGTCATATTGACTCGCCGACCAACGTAGGATGCGGTCCTCCAGCATGTTGGGGGTTGTGCGGCGGGTTAACACCCTGCCCACGGAAAAAACCACAAGTTCAGAAACCGACTAAGAGAAATAAATGTTATATAAATCAGACATTAATAAAACATGCAACGAGAAAATTATCTAAAAATCACGCTGAAAGAATTTCATCATATCCTAATTTTCGTGAATTATTTAATATAAATGGAATGTTTTTTCCTGTAACTTTCCATGACATAAAATTTTTGAAAAAAATAATCCTAATATTAAGTTCATAACCCCGCGCTGGGCCTACACAGCGTAGGGGGAGGACGGTAGCACAGCCTAGCTAGCTACCCGGCTAAGTCATATTGACTCGCCGACCAACGTAGGATGCGGTCCTCCAGCATGTTGGGGCTTGTGCGGCGGGTTAACACCCCGCCCACGGAAAAAACCACAAGTTCAGAAACCGACTAAGAGAAATAAATGTTATATAAATCAGACATTAATAAAACATGCAACGAGAAAATTATCTAAAAATCACGCTGAAGGAATTTCATCATATCCTAATTTTCGTGAATTATTTAATATAAATGGAATGTTTTTTCCTGTAACTTTCCATGACATAAAATTTTTGAAAAAAAAAATCCTAATATTAAGTTCATAACCCCGCGCTGGGCCTACACAGCGTAGGGGGAGGACGGTAGCACAGCCTAGCTAGCTACCCAGCTAAGTCATATTGACTCGCCGACCAACGTAGGATGCGGTCCTCCAGCATGTTGGGGGTTGTGCGGCGGGTTAACACCCCGCCCACGGAAAAAACCACAAGTTCAGAAACCGACTAAGAGAAATAAATGTTATATAAATCAGACATTAATAAAACATGCAACGAGAAAATTATCTAAAAATCACGCTGAAAGAATTTCATCATATCCTAATTTTCGTGAATTATTTAATAAAAATGGAATGTTGTTTCCTGTAACTTTCCATGACATAAAAATTTTTGAAAAAAATAATCCTAATATTAAGTTCATAACCCCCGCGCTGGGCCTACACAGCGTAGGGGGGAGGACGGTAGCACAGCCTAGCTAGCTACCCGGCTAAGTCATATTGACTCGCCGACCAACGTAGGATGCGGTCCTCCAGCATGTTGGGGGTTGTGCGGCGGGTTAACACCCCGCCCACGGAAAAAACCACAAGTTCAGAAACCGACTAAGAGAAATAAATGTTATATAAATCAGACATTAATAAAACATGCAACGAGAAAATTATCTAAAAATCACGCTGAAAGAATTTCATCATATCCTAATTTTCGTGAATTATTTAATATAAATGGAATGTTTTTTTCCTGTAACTTTCCATGACATAAAATTTTTGAAAAAAATAATCCTAATATTAAGTTCATAACCCCCGCGCTGGGCCTACACAGCGTAGGGGAAGGACGGTAGCACAGCCTAGCTAGCTACCCGGCTAAGTCATATTGACTCGCCGACCAACGTAGGATGCGGTCCTCCAGCATGTTGGGGGTTGTGCGGCGGGTTAACACCCCGCCCACGGAAAAAACCACAAGTTCAGAAACCGACTAAGAGAAATAAATGTTATATAAATCAGACATTAATAAAACATGCATCGAGAAAATTATCTAAAAATCACGCTGAAAGAATTTCATCATATCCTAATTTTCGTGAATTATTTAATAAAAATGGAATGTTGTTTCCTGTAACTTTCCATGACATAAAAATTTTTGAAAAAAATAATCCTAATATTAAGTTCATAACCCCCGCGCTGGGCCTACACAGCGTAGGGGGGAGGACGGTAGCACAGCCTAGCTAGCTACCCGGCTAAGTCATATTGACTCGCCGACCAACGTAGGATGCGGTCCTCCAGCATGTTGGGGGTTGTGCGGCGGGTTAACACCCCGCCCACGGAAAAAACCACAAGTTCAGAAACCGACTAAGAGAAATAAATGTTATATAAATCAGACATTAATAAAACATGCAACGAGAAAATTATCTAAAAATCACGCTGAAAGAATTTCATCATATCCTAATTTTCGTGAATTATTTAATATAAATGGAATGTTTTTTCCTGTAACTTTCCATGACATAAAATTTTTGAAAAAAATAATCCTAATATTAAGTTCATAACCCCCGCGCTGGGCCTACACAGCGTAGGGGAAGGACGGTAGCACAGCCTAGCTAGCTACCCGGCTAAGTCATATTGACTCGCCGACCAACGTAGGATGCGGTCCTCCAGCATGTTGGGGGTTGTGCGGCGGGTTAACACCCCGCCCACGGAAAAAACCACAAGTTCAGAAACCGACTAAGAGAAATAAATGTTATATAAATCAGACATTAATAAAACATGCAACGAGAAAATTATCTAAAAATCACGCTGAAAGAATTTCATCATATCCTAATTTTCGTGAATTATTTAATATAAATGGAATGTTTTTTCCTGTAACTTTCCATGACATAAAATTTTTGAAAAAAATAATCCTAATATTAAGTTCATAACCCCCGCGCTGGACTTACACAGCGTAGGGGGGCGTCCCCCGGGTGGCGGATGGGGGGAGGTCGGTAGCACAGCCTAGCTAGCTACCCGGCTAAGTCATATTGACTCGCCGACCAACGTAGGATGCGGTCCTCCAGCATTTTGGGGGTTGTGCGGTGGGTTAACACCCCGCCCACGGAAAAACCACAAGTTCAGAAACCGACTAAGAGAAATAAACGTTGTATAAATCAGACATTAATAAAACATGCAACGAGAAAATTATACATTTGTTGTATCTAGAAAATAATAACACTTCTCATTATTGTTTGATCAAAGAACCTTCTAGACTGTTTAGAAGCCAAGTTACATCTCATCACAGCAAATTGTACTTCTGTGATTTGTGCTTGATATTAATTTTCAGTACTTCTAAAGAAGTTGAAAACCATTTATGTGGAGGCGTTGTAACTGCCCTCCCAAATAAGGGCTCAGTAATTAAATTTAAAAACTATGCTCGAAAACAAAACATGCCTTTTTGTATTTACGCAGATTTTGAATCGATGCTACAAACCCACACTGAAGCTAACTGTTCTTCTAGCAAAAATACGACTACATTACACCAACATTTACCTATAGCTTTTGGTTATTATATTGTTTGTCGTGATGACCCTAGTTACAATCGGTACGTATCATATCGAGGACCTGGTTGTCATAAGCAGTTTGTAGATTCGATTCTTAAAGACGTACAAAAAATATTTGATATACTTAGTACACCTGTCCCTATGATATTTTCTATGGCGGATAAGTCTGATTTTGATAATGCCACACGTTGTCATATTTGTGAAAATTTTATTTTTTCGGACAAAGTCCGTGACCATTGACACGTTACTGGTCGTTACCGCGGAGCTGCGCATCCGTTTTGTAATTTACAGTATAAACGCCCTTCATTCGTCCCCATTTTTTTCATAACTTAGCTGGTTATGATTGTCATCTTTTTATAAAAGCATTAGGTGAGGTTCCTGGTAATATTAAAATAATACCTAAAACAAAAGAAAACTACATCTCATTTACCAAATTTGTACCAGTTACGAATAATCAGTTTTTTCAACTTCGATTCGTTGATTCATTTAAGTTTTTGGGAACAAGCTTAAGCAAATTGTCAGAGACATTAAAACCAGAAATGTTTAAAAACTTACAAAATCATTTCCCCGATGAAGATGAATTTCAGTTACTCACTCGTAAAGGCATTTATCCATACGAATATATGAACTCGTGGAAGCGGTATGACGAAAAAAGTCTACCCCCAAAAGAATGCTTTTATAGTTCCCTAACTGATCATGATATTTCTGATGAGGATTACCAGCACGCGTGCTTAATTTGGTCAACATTTCAAATCAAAGATTTAGGTAGTTATATGGATTTATATCTAAAAACTGATGTGCTTTTACTGGCAGATATCTTTGAAAATTTTAGACAGACTTGCAAGCAACACTATCAATTAGACCCAGCTTTTTACTTAACAGCACCCAGTTTATCTTTTGATGAGATATGTAATTACAGTTATACGAGTTGGTTTTAGTTTACTTTGGTATAAAGTATTTGTTTTAGCTGTAGGGTCGCAATAGACTTTAGAATGAATAAGTCGATAAAATTGTAAGATATACTTGTATGAAAATATTATAAGTTAGGGTTTGTTTTGTAAATTAATGTGTACGTAATTATTGCTTAAATAAATGTATGATGTGAATATATTTGTTTTATTTCTATTTCATTCAACTTTAATTATTTAAATAAAAAGCAATAAATATAAGGTATTTTTTTATTGAAAGCAGGATGCCCAATTATAGCTCCTGTTCGTTTATGCACCGCGAGCGAACAAAAGTGGGACAGAATGCCCAACCTACGGTAAGTGGCACACTGACACACCAAAGTGAGCGAGGGCGCGAGTGAACAGAGGTGCACGTCATGAGCATGTCATTTCATTTACCATCAGTTGATGCATTCTGTCCCACTTGTCTGTCCTGCAAAGAATCACTTAAATTAGAATGTGTCTGTCCTGCAGTTGGAATGATTAGGCATTCTGTCCCACTTTTGTTCGCTCGCGGTGCATAAACGAACAGGAGCTATTGGGCATCCTGACACACCGAGTACACCGAAGTGAGCGCGAGCGAACGGAGGTTCGGTGTGTCGGAACAGGATGCCCTCCTGTTCGTTTATGCACCGCGAGCGAACAGAGGTGCACGTCATGAGCATGTCATTTCATTTACCATCAGTTGATGCATAAACGAACAGGAATGAAGTTAGTAGTATGATCGGTGCATGATCTTACCTACGGTAAGTGGCGCACTGACACACCGAAGTGAGCGAACAGAGGTGCATGTCATGAGCATGTCCTTTCATTTACCATCAGTTGATGCATAAACGAACAGGAAGTATTGGACATTCTGTCCCACTTGTCCAACCAAAAGTTGGATAGAATTGTCTGTCCTGCAAAGAATCACTTAAATTAGAATGTGTTCTGTCCTGCAGTTGAAATGATTGGGCATTCTGTCCCACTTTTGTTCGCTCGCGGTGCATAAACGAACAGGAGCTATTGGGCATCCTGACACACCGAGTACACCGAAGTGAGCGCGAGCGAACGGAGGTTCGGTGTGTCGGAACAGGATGCCCTCCTGTTCGTTTATGCACCGCGAGCGAACAAAAGTGGGACAGAATGCCCAATCATTTCAACTGCAGGACAGAACACATTCTAATTTAAGTGATTCTTTGCAGGACAGACAATTCTATCCAACTTTTGGTTGGACAAGTGGGACAGAATGCCCAATACTTCCCTACTGTTGTGCTTCTTCATGAAATCCAAGCCCAAGATGCAATCATCCATTATTTCAGCCACGATAACGTCATGAGGGTATGAGGACCCCCCTACGTTAATCATAACTGACATTTCTCCCAGGACGGGTATTGGCTGACCGGAGGCAGTAAGAAGCCGACAGTTAATTCTCCTCTTATGTCTCCTTGCGGCCTTTACCAGATTTGGGTTCACTATCGTTCTAGAGGCTCCTGTGTCTAGAGTCATTTTGCAATCCGTCCTGTTAATAGTCCCCTGAATCACAAGACTATTCCCGCTGCTTGCTTGGGAGACAACAGTTATTGGGGCTTCCTCCGCGTCAGCCAGCACTCGCCCCTTAGTCCTGGCTTTTATTCGTTTCCCTGCTCCCGGGCAGGGGACGAAGCCCTTTGCTTCTTCAGCTCCTCCATCTGTTCCTCAAGCCTTTTCATTCTTGCCATCTGGGTATCCTTCTGCGGGCAGTTGAGCTGAAGATGACCCCTTTCGCCGCACTTGTAGCACATGGCTCCAAAACTTCTCTTCGTAGGAGCCTTGACCTCCTTCACTTCCTCCGAGACCTCGCGGATTTTATAGGTCTGCCGTATGTCACGCCGGACAGCCTCGACCTCTAGAGCATGCGCCAACGCTTCCTTTAGCGAGGTGTGGTGACGTAGCCTTACTGCAGCTCGGACTTCCAGATCCCTGATTCCGTCGACAAAGGCTTGAATAGTGTTTGAGTCAACCATCTTGGAGTCTGCTCCTGGATGTGCCTTCTTGACCAGTTTTTCAATTTCCAACGCCCATTGTTGTAGTCCCTCTCCTGAGCGTTGGACTCTGTCACGAAGTTGGGCACGGAACACGTGCTCCAGGTGTCGCTCCCCGTATCTGGATTCAAGCGCCTCCATCAGATCTTGGAACCCATTTCCTGTGTGTGCTTCCAGGACCGACAAAGCTTGCCCTCTGAGCGCAACAGTGAGAGCGGTCAGGCATTGGTCTTCAGTCCATCCGTTGGCAGTAGCAACCGTCTGGAATTGCTGACGATAAGCGTTCCAAGAAGTAGTACCGTCGTATGGTGGCACTTTAACTTTTGGTCCTTGTACCACTACTCCGGTAGTTCCACTCGACGTCGCGACCCCTGTGGTTTCCAGGCGCACTTTCCACTTCTGTAGTTCTGTGAGGCCACTTTTCACATTTTCCATATCCACTCCTAGCCCGGTGATGCGTTCTTCCATTATGTCGACATCTTTCCGAAGCTTGGTCACCGTGTCACCAACATCCTTTATTGCCAATAGCGCTTTTTCTTGGAGGTCCCTTTGTTGCTCTTGAGACTCCATCATTGCCCGAATGTCAGCCCTTTGAGAATCTTGCAATGCGCCGAATTTGTGTTCCTGGGCCTCTTGCAAAGCGCTGAGCTTGCGGTCTTGTGACTCTTGTAAAGCCTGGATTAACCCAATTATGCTTTCCAATTGAGGAGCCATTTGGGGGGCCGTAGAAACTGCGGGCGAGGCATGGTGGCTGGAGCCAGTTGACGGGGCTTGAGCAGACGGGGCCTGGTGGGCGGGGCCAGTGGGCGTGGCCTGAGTGGGCGTGGCCTGGTGGGCGGACCCAGTGGGCGTGGCCTGAGTGGGCGTGGCCTGGTGGGCGGAGCCAGTGGGCGTGGCCACACCCAAAGTGGGCGGGGCCTGAGGGGCGTGGCCAGTGGGCGGGTCCCGGTGGGCGGGGCCAGTGGGTGAGGCCTGCCCCGCAGTGGGTGGAGCTTGGTCCCCAGTGGGTGTGGCCTCCGCAGCCTGTTGCGTCCTTGTCCTGACACTTCCCTCGAAGTCTTCTCCCGGAGTCACTGGCACTGCGCCGTTGTCCTCACGCTCCCCTTGAACTCCTCTCTCGGAGTCGATGGCAGCAGCTCGCTGTGCCCTTGTCCTGACACTCCCCTTGAAGTCCTCTCTCGGAGTCAATGGCATCTCCAAATCTCACTTCCGACACCAGTTGTTACGTGCTAAGGTTCGATGATTCGGAGGAAAAGACCTGGTGACTCTCTTGAAGACTTTTATTTGCACTACACTAAACACTTACACTACACTTACACACACTAGATCACTATGTCTAAACACTAAGCACTAGGTTCAAACACTATGCACTAAGTTCAAACACTAAGCACTATCACTGGTTCACTCACTAAGTCACTTGTTTCTCACTTCCGAAGTCGCTTTGATTATCGCTCACTCGAAAACATTCGAAGACTGACTGGCCGGCTCGTCTAGCCGCGTATTTATACGGGACGGGGCGAGCTCTAGACCTTACGAGAATATTCCACAACATGTAAACAACCGTGGGAAAATTCTCGAGCGGGTACGCGCAGGTAACAAAAACATACAAGTAGCGGCATCTGGTATTGAATAGGGGATTTACGCTGTCTGTGATGGTTTCGCCTGGTTGCCGCTAGATGACACTACGTGTCCGCATTCGTAACAATACATTATACAGCTATGCTATGTCCCCGGTCCCCCCATCACTCATCAGCCACAGGTACTACTTTGACGAACTTAATAGCTTGTATCATGTCTCTGGCTTCCGGTAACAATGACGTTTGGATTTTTAAAACACAATTAAAAAGTTGTAATGTCAATTTTGACATATTTTCGTTTTAAATTAAGGTCTTCAAAGATATCTATCTACATTATCACAATATTTTTGCGACCAATTTACTTAGAAATCTAGGTTCACCAATATTTTCGCAGTTCTAGATGAAAATAATATTCGAATGGGAAAGCAATCTCGATCCCAGCGATCTACAGATCTAATCTCGGCAACCGAAAAGTTACATCAGTAAAATATAGGGTTTAGGGTCACTTCACATAGCAACGTGACTAGGCAATGCGATGCATTTTAAATGCGTGATTCAAAATAAGAATAGGCGGCCTAAAATCGTAAAATGTGATTAAACGATGTGTCTTAAGGAGTAAATAAAGATTAGTTTTGAATGCTTCACTTAAGATGCAACGAATTCGCATCGCCTCATTACGTTCCAATGTGACTGACCCTAAGGACCACTTACAGTCCAAGTTAAAGGAATCCTTGAATATCAGATCAAGAAGGGATTGCTAGAAGTTTATGGAACCTGAACACCCAGCTTGATAATTTGTTCTCCTCTAAAACGTTTCGTCGGTTGATAAAAACATGACATTTAACTTGGTAGTATTTTACGAGTATTTCCATTAATAAACACATTTTTTAATGTTCATGTACCTAACAATTTAAAAGCCGTAAATGACGTAGCAATATACGTTGGCTTCTGTTATTGTGCAAACATCCAAGGCTTTAGGTTTCAAGGCGAAAGCTTCACTCGATATCCATTTGGATAATATTCTGCAGATGTATTCAATGTAAGTTAAAATATGATGTAATATTGTGCAGATAAAGATAGATTTTTAAGAAGAGAAGAAAGAAGAAAGAAGGGTTTTGTTATATCGTTACTGTTAATTAAAATAATGAGGCACAGAATTACTTACTAACACTTTATATTAAGAAGTGCCTTGTCTCGATTCGTTCGTACTTTAGGTAAATGAAAAGTTTCTTGGATTGAAATAGATTCTGGTCTATAAAAAATGCAGACCTAGTTTTTGGGATGTAATTTCACACTTAGAACGCTGAAAGTTGCGCGACATTTTTTTATAGCCTGCAGTCCTTTCGAGGACTCGAAAAATCTCTATCAAAATCGGTTCAACGGTTTAAGGGCCCGGGTTACCCTCGAAATTTTCATACATTCTTAATACCAAAATCATTTTCTCGTATGAAAATATTTAACATGTTTGAATTATTTTTCAGCTTAAGATAGTAATTACCTAGGGTCCTGAACAAATTTTTTTTACAAAATATTTGAATACTAAAAAAAAAAATTTTGTGTTTAAATATTTTTAATAAATTTACTACTAAATATTTAAACACCAAAAAATAGACAAAAACACTAAAAAATATTTAAATAAATAGTAAATTTACTACAAGATATTTAAATAATAAAAAATATTTTTTAAAGTTTAAATATTTTGTAGTAAATTTACTATTTATTTATATATTTTTTAGTGTTTTTGTCTATTTTTTGGTGTTTAAATATTTAGTAGTAAATTTACTAAAAAATATTTAAACACAAAAAATTTTTTTTTAGTATTTAAATATTTTGTAAAAATAATTTGTTCAGGACCCTAGGTAATTACTATCTTAAGCTGAAAAATAACTCAAACATGTTAAATATTTTCGTATGAGAAAATGATTTTGGTATTAAGAATGTATGAAAATTTCGAGGGTAACCCGGGCCCTTAAGCGTAAGGAGTTTAAAGACAAACAGATACAAATTACAATTAATTTTCATAGACATTTATTTATCTACTTTCAATTTATAATTTATATAAAATAAATAATTTCTATAATAATAAATAATTTCTATTCTTCAAATAGAAATTTGTATCTAATATTAGTGTGGATCACGCCTACGGCCTACGCCTATAATTGATTACCTTTAATCAAAGTACTTCTTGTTGGCCGTTACTTCATAAGTAAATAAGAATTAATATAACTCAAGCTCCACTTTAAATAGAATAGAATTCTTAGTAAAATTTAATCTTTATTGAATTAGATGAGTCTTTTGAAGTGGGTCTTTCGTGTGAGAGACAATAGACCTTGATTCTCGCTAAGCGGTTCATTTGAAAGTGTTGTAACAAAATTTACCTGCGAGTTACTTTTTTTGATAAGATTACTTTTCTTACTAAAGCAAGATTTTGTGATATACAGAGTGTGTGAACAAGTGATAATAAGTATAATAATTAATAATAATAATAATAATAAGTAATAGTCAAAAAAGCAGCGCTGGAGTAACGGTGCGTTCAGACGTGCGCGTTTTCTGCGAGCCCAGATTCAGCTCGCGTGTTTTCCCAAACGCTACAGCTGCCTACTACAGAAAACGCGCACGTCTGAACGCGCCGTTATTTTTTAAACTTTTGATATGAATCACAAAATAATGCTCTTTCAGCGCTGCTTCTTTCAGAGGGAACTCTATACAGTGTGAAATTTTAATGGTTGTTTTCCCGCAGTAAAATGATTCTATGTTAGTAGTACAATAGATTTGTAAAGTTTTTTTTGTTCCCATAGTACGTCATACAAAATATTTTGTATTTTCAAAAAATAACATGCATGGTTCGATAGTACTACTATAGGTAAATCGTTCTGCTGCGGGAAAACAACCACTAAAATTTCACGTTGTATAAGAGACACGTACACATCCTTTTGTTATGTTTGTTATTCAAGTGCATATTCGTTTATTGTATAAAGGCCGTCACAGACCTAGCTATAATATATATTAATATATTTATAGCTAGGCATATTAATATATATTTTCTATACAATTTTCGCGTGACCACACACTCAGCTATAATATATATTTCTGGTCTCAGTGTGTTTAGTACGGTATATTAATATATATTATAGCTAAGTCTGTGACGGCCTTAAGGGGACAGAATTAATGACAGTGACAATATTATGTATTTAATTACTAATTATTAATAACCTGCACCAATAATGCAAGTAAGTATTTCAAATTATTTTCTTTTATCAAAACTCTTAAAATATCGCGGTTCGTAAATTAAGTAAACTGTACATCATTGCTTAACGCATTTTTTTTGCTCAATAAATTGACCACAAAACAACAAAATGCAATAAATTATTATTAATTCATATTTTAGTCGTCATAAAGTTAGGTTTTACCGAGTTATTTTCCTGTCGAATTTATCACTTTATTAGGTTTTTTGCGACATGCTAGTAATAAAAGTTTATCAAGATAAAAGCTATATGTAGATATCTAGTTGTACACAATATTCTTATATTTTTTACTAAGTATAAAAACAAACAGTTCGCAAACAGTAGTATGTGATAAATTAATTAAAAATCAAAAAACCCGACTGCAAAAAATGTTAACTAAAAAGAACGAAACAAGACCTAATTCTACCGGAGGCATCGAATCCAATATCCATGTTTTAATTGATACGACTCTTGCTTACGAGTTTCATGCCAGGATAAATAGAAGGTTACATAGAAAAATGTAGAAGAAGAAAGTGGATTATAAAATGCAGTCGGAGGCATGTCGCACCAAGTTTAACATTAATTAATCATAAATCATAAAATATTATGCCTCCGACTGCATTTTATAATCCACTTTCTTCTTCTACATTTTTCTATGTAACCTTCTATTTATCCTGGCATGAAACTCGTAAGCAAGAGTCGTATCAATTAAAACATGGATATTGGATTCGATGCCTCCGGTAGAATTAGGTCTTGTTTCGTTCTTTTTAGTTAACATTTTTTGCAGTCGGGTTTTTTGATTTTTAATTAATTTATTTTATTTGCGACTTTTTAGTTGTAGTCATCTAACCATTTCGACAATCAATCTAATAAAAAATTGACTAACTACCGTGCTGATATTTCCGTGTCTATACCTAACTACAATACGTTATAATAGGTACTTAAATAGGTTTGGTACTGTTTCAATGTATGTTTCTAGTTTTAAGTAGGTACCTAATCATTGTTTTTTTAATACTTTGTCATTGAATTTTCGTCGTTTCAGTAATGTCAGTTAATTTTTAATTAATATTGTATTTATCCATGCAGGCGGTTTTTTGTTTTTTTATATTATTATTAGGTACTAGCGGTCGCCTGCGGCTTCGCCCGCGTGGATGTCGGTGACCGCTGCAAAAAGTATGTCCCAGGAAAGACTCTGTCAGCAAAATGATTCCCAGGTCATTTCGCAGACTACGACACTAACATCGAAGACGCAGTTATTATACGCAGGCTGCACCAGCCGTGACGCCCACTATCGTAATATTTTAATTTCGCCATAATTTCAAAACCAAACGTCCAATTTTAATCATTCAAAGACCAAATATTATTTACATAAACTGTACTTAGTGATGGAATAATTTATTTTGATGAGGATTAAAAGAATGAGTAAAAGAAATGAGCTAACATGTAGTCCAAAAAAAATTCAAGATTTTTAAATAAAAAAATGGTTATTGTGCCTCACTCGACATAGATAGGTATAGTGTGTCGCGGACTTTTTTGTAGATATTTATAAGTTCTACAATTACTTAGAACATTTTATGGTTCTATCTTTTATAGTTTAGGCAGCGTACGTAAAATAAGTATATTTTCTGGTTGTTATTTACACCTTACGTCCGAAGAACCCAAATATCTTACGGAACCCTATTTTTTTCCAAAATTAAATCCAGCCTATGTTCAGCAAAAATAATGTAGAATTCCAATGGTAAAATAATTTTTCAAATCGGTCCAGTAGTTTCCGAGCCAAACAAACAAAAATCAAATCGTTCCTCTTTATACTATTAGTGTAGATTTATCGTTCGATTTAATATTACAACTGCAAGTTATATACATATTTAGAATCAGTGTTTAAAATCCTTTATTTTGATACCCCACTCGATATGCTTGGTGAATTTTTATTTTTGTTAACCTCACAATATGGCGTCAAATATCCGCCATTTTGGTTTTTTCTTAATGTCACCTATCTAAGAACACTTGGGCCATTAAGACAAATCTAACGATACCTCAAATCTGTGGCCCTAGTGAAAAGGGGTTTAAGTCTAAAATTACAACTTTACAGGAGAGGCAAAAAACATTCAGCGCGCAGAAATTTCGTGTTCGTCCTCGTGTAGCTTCTTTAAACTGCTAGCTAAATAATACATGTGATATTTTTATTAGTAAACAAAGTATGCTCTTTATTATTATTAAGTTGTTTTTTATGTAAATTTAATATTTTTCGAGATAATGACTTATACCCACGAAAAAATAAATTCCTCAAGGGTATAAAATAACTTATACCATTTATCACATAAGTAAATTGTGAATTCTGTTATGTGAAAAGGAATACGCATTTGGAATAACTTTTATGATAAGTAAGTAATTAAAAAAAATATTTAATGGCTCACTTAATAAAAAGTATACAGTATTTGACTGTGTACTTTAATTCGACTCAAAAAAAGTCAAAATTATGAAAAAAATATCTTAGCGTCTTTTTCACAATGATTTTATTCGTGGCGTGTGGGTATATCTAGACTTATATGAACTACTTTGTGCAACTTATATCCATGATTTTAACAAAAAGAAAAGAAAAGAATACAAAATTAATATACTTACTTATATTTTGATATTTTACAAAATAATTAACTTAAGATAACGTAGTTAAGTAAGTCTCTTTTGTAGTACAATACAAAAATAATTTGAGAGTAACTCGCATTTCTCTCAACTAAAAATAAAATCAATGTTATTTAAATTAATAACCTGTTTCACCACTTCCTGATAAAGTGCCGGATAGGCTTATTTGACAGATTCTCCATACTCTATGTGTCAAGTTAAGTGGTGGATAGCCTTATCAGGAAGTGGTAAAACAGGCCCTTACACTCACAAAATCACAAATTGAGTTGAAAACAAAAGAAAAAATGCTTCTGAAAATGTTTTTATAGTACTTATCTATAACCGCTTAGTGTAGAAACGATCCGTGTAAAGGATAGTGTCTGAAATTATGGAAAAAGCTAAATAATTCCGTAATTTACCGTATTTAAAGCCTTACAAACTCATTACTTGAAAGCTACAAAGTTATAATAAAAATACATCAATAATCTTCAGTATATCAACATTCCTTTCCCCGTTTTATTTTTTATATTTTTGTTTATTATAGGTGGATGCGCGCGTATGAAGCAGGCTACCTGAAGCTTAATTTCTTGATAGATTCTTGAAAAGACTTGGTTTTTGTAACTTTTGCTAAACTTATTGCGAGTTAGCATATGCGTGAAAAATATAGATGCACTTGGCGCGTAAAAAGTTCTAGAATAGTAAATTGCACTTGTCAAACGTCCTGACGTCACACTGATAGCCAATGGGAGCACTCGAATGTCACTTTTAAGTAAGCGTTCATTGGTTGCATTATACACCACAGATTAAAATAAAAGTTCAATGACAGATAGATGCACAGTTTATAACCAATAGGTACTCATGATAATATGAGCTTCCAAAGTAAAACCAATTTATTAAAATTTAAGCATACATTCAGCATCCCCTTAGGATTTACAAATTACTTTTAATTGAAACACACGCCAATAGATCGACAATATTATAAACTACACATTCCCCGTTTTTTTAGGACAATTTTGAACTAAGATGAATAAAAAAATAGGGTTTTGGTGGGATCTCGGCAACGCGGCAAATGCAAGGTCGTTTGCTCGGGGGACGGCCTTAAGTTACAACAGTCATACTTGACTGTTGTAACTTTAAAGTAAATTACAACAGTCAAAAGAGTTTTCATATTGATTAAGTTTATATGGAAAATTATTTATAGCAAGTTAACTAAATAAAAATATTAGGAAATCTCATCTGAACAGTCATCTTTAAGAAGAGGATGCTGATCATCGTTATCATCACTTATGTCTTATTAGATTTAATAAGTATAAAAAGATCTGACACTCATGGGTTTATTAATGGGAGAAGACTAAGTCTCGCTTTTCTCATTAGAAATTGCAAACGGCCCATCATAAGCGGTGACTTTCCACATTTTCAATAAAATACTGACTAAGAAATGACCAATATAGAATTGAATGACATATCAATTTCTTCCTGTTCTATCATTGTATGTGGAAAAGAGACCTACCTGTATAGCACTGTATTTGTAACAGGAAATCCCCTGAAAGACTTCGCACCTTTCTGTGTTGCCAGTTTTGAGTTCTGTAGGACCCAAGAGGTTTTTTATGGCCTTGATACTTGCATTTTGGATTATCATGTAAGACTGTTCCATAATACCGATTTTCTACCGAAATCTACTAAATGGTTTTACACTAAAAATCAGTTCAATTTGCCTCCAATCAAAAAAGTAGAAATCTACTAAAAGTTGTCACGCTGGCGCGGGCGCACCGCGCAAGGCACCCTCCACACACCCGGTGCGTACCAGTCCCCCGCATCGACGATTTATATCGTTTTACACGTAAAATGAATACCATTCGTAGGATAGCGTATTGTGAATACTGATCTAAACTGAGTTATACTGGACTTTTGTCATTTATTTTGGTGAAAACAGATTGATGTCCAGTAACATCATTACTCACTAAGTCATTTTTAAGGACCAACTCTTGTTGTATTGGTAAACACCAAATTTTATAAAAAGGAAGATAGTTTAAATTAATTTAGATCAAATAACACATTTTTTTTTAATTTTTTCAGTTTAAAACAATACAGATGTACTTGGATCCAACTTATGTAGTTTTTTTTGTGTTAGTTAGACCCATATACACCAAGAAACTTTTTTGTTTTTAAAGATAGCTTAGATCCGTTTACACCAATCGATAGAGCATTTATTTCTCATCATTTTGGTATAATAAACTCATTTTCGACAAAATCGGACTTGTACCCCTTTTCACTAGGGCCACAGAAATATGAAAATCCGCTTAGCGGTTCTGAAGATACGAGGTAATAAAGAATATTACAAACATACAAGATACGCGCCAAACACATAACCCTCCTGGCAGTCGGGTAAAAATTCGAAATATCTGCGTAAAAACATGACAGTTATAATTATTGTATAATTTACTTACTGCCTTACTCAAAGACGAATATTAATTATTTTTTAACTGTAATCAAATGGCGAATTTGACATAATATTATGTATGGGGCTTATGTCAAAACCTTCATTTATCTGCAGTTAATTAATTAGTATTCGTCTCTAAAGGTGGGTTGCACCAGAGGCGTAGTTAAGGTCCATTATGGACTTTTACTAGTGAATTGACAGTTCATTTGACATTTTGTTATGGTTAAAGTTACAGCTGTTATTGTTAAAGTAAGTTGGTGCAACCCACCCTAAGTGCCGCAGTTACTAGTAGTATGTAATCTTAAATTAAAACCTATCTACTCCATTGCCCACAGACAAACAGCTGTAGATAATTTGTAAATTGTAGAAAACACATTTTGTGCAAAACTGCTTTGAAAGTTATTGCAATAATTATGTATGGTATAACAAACAAATAACCCGGTTCCACACAATGATAATTTGTGTCAAGTTTGGTATCGATATGCTTAGACTCAATTTCACCAACGACTGTTAAAGTTAATGCTCGATTTAGTATCACGTTACCTCTTTATTTTTCATACTGATGATAGAGAAGACATGACATTTAACAAGCTATTAAAACTAACAGACGTTGGTGAAATTGGACCTAAATCTATTAATGAGATTATGTGGGCACGATTATGAGATTAAATAATGTTATAGTTATAGATATTCAATACAGAGCAACCCCTGCGTAGCGGCCCCTGCTAGGGGACTGATTTTTAGTCGCTACCGGGGGTTATTCTAAGTGTGTCAAGCGGAAATTCCACGACGGATGATAACCACGTTGACAATTATTACTATGGGAATATTCGCGTATCGAATGTTATTTCGAATCGCCATTGAACCAAATATTTTGCGTTATCGCTTCGTTATAGAATCGCCAACCAAAATGTATGGAATTGACAAAAGCATGAATCGTTAATATAACGTTGACGTTCGACTCGTCATAATATGTCAATTCCATACATTTTGATCGGCGATTCTATAAAAAAGCGATACAGAAAAGATCTTGGCACAGTGGTGCTGAAAAATTCCGTCGCGGAATCTGCGACTTCAACGTCCGACAAAAAAAAATGGCAACTCCAGCAATCGGGAAGTTGGATCGTCTCCACGTACCTTTAGTCCGCCGGGCCCTGTATGTGAAGCCGATGGCCTGGGTACTGGTGAGGCCTAGGGCGCCGGCGAGCCCTAGCTCGTGCGACTGCTCGGGGTGGTCGGAGCGGAGTGACAGGACACAAGCCGGCCGGCATTGCGCGCGCTGCAGCATCGCGCGTGCGCCCTGCCGCAGGTAAGGGTAGCACCCTAAACGCGATTGCGACCACTGTGGAAGGGGACTTGTTTTTATGCGGAAAGTTTTTTTTTTTAATTAAAGTGGTCAACAAATTGACGTCAATATATTATAATATGAGAGAGAGAGAATTTGCGACGCAAAGTGGAAGGGTTCTTAAATACCGGTGTAGGTAGCTAGGACTCTTGTTTCAAAAAAAGTGTACTTATAATATATTTTATAGCAAATTTGAATAAAAATATTGAGTATTGAGTGTGATAGTTTATTTGCTTCGTTACAAATTAAAGTAGTCTAATCGACGTAGATGCTAGTGTATGGAAAAAATCAAAGAAAATGTGATCATCGATGTAGAGTCTTGTCATATTTTTTTCTTATTTGTTGTGGCGTACCTCTTTATAAAGCGATCATGCAATATAAATATTAGAGATGCGCCGAATATTCGTTTCGTATTCGGTATTCGGCGTATTCGGCATGTTTTTCACTATTCGTATTCGGCCGAATTATTCGGCTCAGTTACCGAATATATTCGGTTTTATTTTTTTCAAAATATTAAAAACTAGACCCGCCCCGGCTTCGCCCGTAGGACATACATAGCCTATGTCACTCAGGGCTCAGCTCCTTAGTATCATGTAACACAACATTAGGCACTAGGCAGCAAAATTAAAGTCCAAATAATATTGATGAATATACATTTTAATATTTACAATATTGATATTTAAAACATCGCGATGAAAAACTAATAAAGAAATTAATATTATGCACAAGAGGTTTGAGCATCTCCATTGTGGGTGTCGCAGACGCCACACACAATAAATTTTCGATTGTTATGCGGCAGTCGGCTGCCGCTGGAGGATTGATGGGTTTTAAGCAGTATTTTGATTTTAATAAATCTTTTTAACATTGGTTTTAATATATTTCTGTTATTATTAAATAATACATGAAATCTTTTATTTATTGTTGCACAATTCATTATATTGAAAATGTTTTACTACTTAAAATAAACCTTGTTTCTTATGTATTTTAGTATTAAAGGTATGTATTCCATTTAATTCTACTTACATGAAGACAAAATATAACAATAACTTAATAGTAATCTACATGCAAATGAAACAAATAACACTGTTTTACTGCTTTATTTTTCACTTCATAAAATTTTGTAATAGAAATTTGAACCTTAGCTTATTGCTTTTTCACATAAAAAAGAAACATTTTTAGTCTATGACTACAGACAAGTCAATTTCCTTATCCGGACTCCATATTTTCTTGAGTCTTCTATTTGTAAAAATCTCTCGGAATAAACTGCGCTCTGTTATATTTACAAAACTTAGTTTTATTTAAAACGACAATAAAGATCACAATCTCTGCAAGTTCTTTGCGGTCTGCCACTCACTAAAACCTGGTTCTCACTTTTTCAAAGAAACTATGACATCCTGAAATGGCTAAAATGTGATTCTAAACAAGTTTAGAAGCATTTGGAAATCGTCGTTACTGGCAGGCGATGGTTGTTGCAAATGTTTCGCAACACTGCACAGGTGTTAATTGTTGTTTTTCTTGTCAATGTGTTAAACTCGTCACAAACAGCTTCTTATTCAACCCTTGTAATGGGTTTTAAATTCAGAGTCAGACAGTTCCAGTGCCTGGGCTCGGTTGCGATTGCGAGGTCTTATTTAGCTGTATTTCTGGCTGCATCTCTTGTTTCTTCTTCAGGAATGGCATCTAATACGAGCACTGTGTGCACCAATGTTATAAAAATACGTTTTACAGTTTAAAATTTTACGTAAAACACCACTAACCACTCAGCGATAAACAAGCAATCGGAAAAAATCACTTTTGTTGTGATCGCTATTTATCAGTTCAAATTGCTCGCCGATTGCCATCGCATTGCTGTCAAAAGCTTAGGTGATACGAAATAAATGCAACAGTATAGCAAATAGTGATAGCAAAAATAAAAATTTCTTCAAAACCCATGGATGAATATGACACAAAAATTTTACAGTAGCAGACATCAATAAAATAAACGACGCAATTAGGCGACGTTTCTAATATTTGCTAAATTACTGGGAAACCCGTAGATGAATCTGACACAAAACGTGTCTGCACATTAGTTACTACCCGAGAGTTTAAAATTTAGCTTTTGTGATATTGCTAATATCACAAAGGCTAAATTTTAAACTTTAATATTTTTTTCAGCCTATATATTTTTAATGGGCTTTGGCCCACCACACACTCCCACCACTGTATCTCCTGTGTCGCCAGGATCGACAGCGGTATGCAACCACGAAAACCCTTTGATATGATCTCAGGAAGCCCGAAGGACATGCTAAAACTGTCTTGGGACCCGCAACGAAATTAATCAGAAGAAGAATAGGAGGAGTAGGAAGAATTCCAGATTCCCTCCCCATACAAAGCGGGAGACAGCACAAAGTTACAATGACCGAAAGTCAAAGAACTGAAGGGGAAGCACCACGGGAATAAAAGTGAATAATTTGACTACTACGCTATAGCTAAATTAATATTGGATTTTGTTGTGTTAGATTGTTGCCAATAATAATTGTGGCAAAAACGCTTGAAGGCACGGAAGTTCCTAGCGCTGTCCACGAGATCACCGCAGTATGCGACTCCAGATGTACAGAGTAGGTTGTTTAGCATTGTAGTTCTTTCGTCCTGCCAGAGACCATACTCCCAGAGAACATAATGAGCGGTTTGTTCAAACATGTTGCCTTCGGTCGAGCACTCGCACATAGGTGATGCTACTAATTTAAATCCATAAAGTTTAGCCTTAAAATTTCCATGACCGGTCAGGAATTGAGAAACGCAATATCCATCCAATGTTTGGATAGCCGGTCTCGAATATTAAGGAAAAGTTATATAGATGTCGCCCTTTGGTGGAACAGCCCCATCGCGTCTGCCATTCGGAGATGAGGTTCTGCACAGAGTCATCTAAAGGTTCAAACAATCTTGTTATTTTAATTTTATCGCGAGCGCTTAAAAAGAACGGGTTGTCAATGTTTTCATTATGATAATATATAAGTCGCACGGCGCTGTATCTCAAGGTCAACGGGTAAAACTCCGGCTAACACGGGCAAGGCTTCAGTGCTTGTGGTCCTGTAAGCTTTGCATAAGAATATGAGTGCCAACTGCCAGCCGTTGGCTTTGCAGTAGCTTGCGACGAGCCGCGCGGATAATTGCTCTGTCGGCCCACACGGGGGCTCCGTAGCAAATGCTGCCTAGGTAAGTCGCGGTATAAATCAATTTAAGAGTTTTAAATGAGAGGCCCCATGTCGAAGTAGATATTCTAGTAAACGAGTAAAAATTACGTTTGGCTTTCTCACCGGTTTGAATTATATGTTCTAAATCCAAATGAAAACCAAGGTAATATAGTGACTGTTTGCGTTTAACGTTTATATTGTTCAGTTTAATGCTAGGGGAAGAAATAAGGGAACCTTTTAAAAGAATTTGGTAAGTTTTATGCGCGGCGAAATTCAGACGATTACGCTTACCCCAGTCAGATATTAAATTAAGACAACTGTTGACTTTAGACTCAATTTCGGAACGCGAGTTTGCTTGAACGATAAGAAAACCGTCATCGGCGTAACCAACTAGTGTACAAAGCAGTGGAAGTGGAAGACTTAACAAATCGTCGAATCCGATGTTCCATAATTTAGGCGAGATTATCGATCCTTGAGGGCAGCCGCACGTTAAATCTTTGGCGTGTGTACAATGTCCAAGACGGAGCTTAGTTTGACCGTTAGAAAAGTAAGAATGTATTATGGAATAAATATTACAGTAACACCCTCGATTCTTTAGTTTTAATAGTACCATCGGCCACCAAGCATGGTCGAAGGCCCCGGATATGTCTAATGAAATGGCAACCACGTATTTACTTTCCGATAAATTAACTATTTTTCTTACTTCTAACGCCGCGTCAACAGTCGATTTCCCGGCGGTGAAACCGTACTGTTGACTATGAAATTTAGTACCACCGGGTAGCAGGCGAGGCACAATAAGGCGTTCTAGTAGTTTACCTAAGCACGGCAGTAACGTTATCGGACGGTAAGATTTTGGGTCGTCGGGGGGTTTGTTTCCCGCTTTAGGTATTAATTTTAAGCAGCCGGTAAGCCAGATTTTTGGAAATATACCTTCTGCAATACATCTATTGAAAACATATAGAATCGATGAATTGGCCGCTAAACACGCTTGCTTTATCATAATATTCGATATTTTATCCTCGCCCACAGATTTTTTAATAGGCAATAGATTCACTATTTTAGTAAATTCCTCAGAAGTTGGTAAATCTGAGGCCGGCGTATGAATGGGGTCTAGCATTCTACTCCTAATGTCGCGGTGGTGTTCATCATCCAAGGAGGGCTCGTCGTCTGGAATGAGAACGTTTAAATATGCCTTCGCCGTTTCCTTTTTCGGCCTATAGCGACCAAAAAGCAAAATACCTAAATATCTCTGGAAGCTGTCGACCAAAATGACACTAAATCATTTTTTAGGTTTACCTAGTGGTCCCAAACCTATACGCAAAAAAATCAGAAACTTTAGAATTTTTGAAACCAAAAAACCTAGCGCTATCGGTCTAAGTATGGAGATTTAGCGATTTAAATGCAATTATAATAGTTCCTTGATTATTCGGCAGAGGGAGTACTGTCGCTCGATTGCTATCGTATTTTTTGGCTGTTATGTGATACGAAACTGCGATTTTGGAGCAATTATTGCGCAATAATTGCGGTTGCATTGCGCTCGCGAGAGAAGGCTCGCTCCGAGCTAGCCAGCAGCGGCACGTACACGATAGAACCTGTTTACGCGGCAAAATAAAATAATGGTAAACCGAATAATTCGGCCGAATATTCGGTTCGGTAAAGGCAAAACCGAATAATATTCGGTATTCGGTTATTCGGTCAAATCACTATTCGGCGCATCACTAATAAATATATCTAATTATTTATTTATTTATTTATTTATTTAAATTAAGTTATGAATATAATTTTAATACTTAATTGGTAACTAATTATTAATAATATTAATAATAATAATATTATTAATAATTATTAATATATTATTATTAATTTTATTTATTTATTTATTTATTTAATATTGGAAAACCAACAGCTTACAATTTTACTTAAATAGTTATAGTGGAGGTAAAGCAAGAAGCCAATAATAGGTTTTCACCATTAACAAGTAAGAAATAACAAACAAACATGATTTTTACCACAGCAAAAAAAAAATATTTAAAGAAGTTATAAGACTAAGCTTACAAAGTACATTGATGCTTAAGAAAATATAACAGTTACAAATCAATAGAAAATGTTAATCGAAAAAGTTAAGGTTGAGTATAATCTCTTGCATTCTTGGTCCGCAATGTATTATTTGTATGTTTTCGCTATAGGTTTTGTTACCGTTAAGTATTAATTATTTGGTAGATTATAGTACTTAGGTACAAGATGGATCTCTAAGGTAAATATTACTCCACAAAATCGCGCGGTGCAACAGTACAGTATGAGATCACCCTAAGGCCTAAAACAGTCATATACAATCAAACCCAGATACACACAAATTACAGGAATAAAATACAAGTTGATGCCATCACAGCGCCACTTTTGTAAATAGTAAGCCTATGCGGCATTCGGCTAAATGATGAGTTTTATCCTGAGTATTTTTATTTCGCAAAAAAAATTGTAAGGTTGACTGGACCCTCGTCTTTTTTATTATCGTTTTATCCATACTAATGTTATAAATGCGAAAGTGTCTATTTGTCTGTTCCCTCTTCAAGCCTAAGCTGCCTGAACCTATTTTGCTGAAATTTCGTATGGAGATACTTCGAGTCCCGGAAAAGGACATAGGACATTTTCATCCCGGAAAAACATAGATAAAAATATAACAAAAATATAAATGATAAATGATAATACATTATGGGTCTACAATATACATAATGTTCGCTGTGAAAAACGTAACTTTTTCTTTCACCTTTTTATGGAAAAATTCATGACGCTTATGCCCATGAAAATCACAAAAAATGAGCTCTTTCAGCGCTGCTACTTTTACAATGAACTCTGCATAAGTGACACATACACCTTGTATACCCACAATTTTGTAATAGGTATAAAACTTGTTAACCTAATTTGCGTCTTGCCATTTTGGAACATAATGTAGCTACATCTCCGATGTACATAATATATAGGACCGGCACAGCACCTGTATGAAGTTGACGGGTCGCTAAAGGGAATTGGCAATGAGTGTTGCTTGAGCTTTGTGGAGGCCGTGGAAGCCTGTCGTCGTCGTGAAAAGAAATAGGCGTGCTCGTGAAGCGGTCTTGAAAATCAAACGTGCTATTTTTAGTATTTATTGTACTTTATCCTCGGAAGGTCATCCTCACATAATGGCTAATGCTCACTCTTAACCTTATTAAAATTAATGCTGGTCAGTTTAGAAGAAAAAGAAAAAATCGAGGCTTCAGCATGATTGAACATATTTTATTTCGTGATCAAGTTTTTTTTTTCATTTAACCATGAACTTATCCCATGATATTTTCACAAAATTATTTTAGCCAAAATACTAGGACACATCATGGGACACATGCGGCGGCGCGACGGCGCGGCTTCGGCAACACCGCGAGATAATACAAGCAAACGTAAGTATTTAAGGACGCTATTACAAATATCAGCGATTTTCCGGTACCCTATTAAAGAATTAGGAGTCAAACTGCGAGGATATTTTGGTTTCAAATGAAAGATAATATATTCATCTCCACGACTGCACCATAAAAATTCTATAGCCGCATACAAAATTTTCACATAAAATACGTTTTAACCATCACAATAATCGCAAAATATGAAAAAAATGGGGTCTGATTAGGTACCTTAATATCTGAATACACTGAACTGAGGAAAATAAATATACAAAAAAATTGTTGCTTATTTAGTACTCTATAAAGTCCGCTAAAAATTTTATATAAATTTTCCAGTTATAAGAAAAATAAGAAAATTTCTCAAATTTTTTCATACATTTTCGCCATATCAAGAACGCGGCGAGCGTCGTAACCGCCACTGTACAAGGCGCGCTAATATGAATCTTTAATGTCATTAACGTCGATATTCGTACTGACAGACATCCGACCTGCTAATTCTCCGGTTGGAGCATTCTTAACGATTTATTCAGATAGCGGCCCGCGCGGTCGCACTGTATGGCGCTGTCATTTAGGTATAAGGGCGTTCGCTGCGTTGTACGTGTGCCCGTCGCGGCTGCCCGTAGCGGGCGCCCGCGCCGTGCGCTCGCCATAGTAATCGTGTCAGCCGTCGCACGATTACCATGGCGAGAGCACGGCGCGGGCACAAGTATAGTATTCGTTGCGCGGGCACCCGCGACGGGCAGCCGCGGCGTGCACACGCTCAACGCAGCGAACGCCCTTAAGTAGACGTACTTTATTCAGCGTGTAGCCGCGAAACCGCGCGTTCGGGCAGACGCATATTAATCGAGCTTTACAATTACAGAAGACGTTAATTACGGTAAAGTAGAGTATGCCACTTTGTTTCCGCTGCAAGTACAAGGCATCTATAAACGCTGCCGGCCCAAGGTCGTGGCCTTTAACGGCCTATTTCTAAATCCCGGACTGCTTCTGCCTGCTGTGTATTGCGCACACTCAACTTACATGAGATGATTATTGAGAAACTACATCCTACGGATGCTTGTAAAATATGAAATTGTAAAGACTATTGATTTCCAGCCACTTTCGCCGCGGTTGTTGGTTGTTCTTTGTGTTGGCGTTATTCCAGCGCTAACAATCTGGTTACTAAGCGATTCTCAAGACATAAGTGTAACAAACTAACAAGCTACTATTTCTTTATAAGTTAGAAAATCTCGTGAACGCTTTTAAGGAAATTAAGAGAACTATTTTAATAAAAATTCTAACGCCTTAAAATTACTGTAAAGTGCAAAAAACTACTTATTTGAAAGAGGCTTCTTACATACGAACGGCACTTGTCGACGGCAATCGACGGCTGCCGTCGACAAGTGCCGTTCGTATGTAAAAGCCTAATAACGATCTTGTGGTACTCATGTGGCACTTGGATGACACTGTGATGGGGATGTGAGATTCGCAAGTCGCAACCTCCACAACTCGCAACATTATTTAAACATGCCATAATATCGAGTGACAATCAAGATTCAAGACGTTCGGTCAATGCGCCAAAAGGTCATTGTAGGACTAGTACATTTTCATTTTTATTGCAAAAAAACCTATTTTTTTCTTTTTTTTTCTTTATTTTAAGGCTTGTGTAGAGAAAATATTTTTAGTACCTACTATAATGGCGAATCATACTTAAGAGGAAACGCTAGCTCACTGTTTTTCCATACAAAGTACAAACGTATTCCCCAATTTACTCCCTGCCGGCCTAGCATACGCCAACGAGATAATATCTCTCTCTACATGTTTTTCGATGTTTGATAGTGTGTGATCTTCATTTCTATTGAGTATTGACCCTAGCATGACAAACATTTTTCCTCGCGTAGATCTATCATCGAAATAACACATTTTTATAGAGTTTTGTCGAGATAATGTCGAGATTTTGACATTATGAGACGAGTAGTTTTTAATTATCTCGAGAGTGAGATATCTCGTTGGCGTATCATGCTAGGCCGGCAGGACAATGCGTTTAGTCTCTAGACAAATGATTTTTTGTACAATATTGGGATCTGTTAAAGCTATGCCTCAACGTCTGATTTTTTCTTAATTTACTAATAAATAAAAAAAATATGACCCTTCAAAAATCGCAAAAAAATTAATGCCCCGTACGGCGTACCCTGCCAATCCACCGACCATAAAACAAATTTGAAATATCTTTAAGATAAAATAAAAACGTAGAGGCATAGACTCACTCTTTCTGAAGATATTTATAAAAATAATAATCAGATAGGCTCTATTTTGAAAGAGGAATCAGAGGAATACGTTACCTCGATTTACTGTATCTGTCCGTAGAGGCATAGACTCACTCTTCCTGAAGATATTTATAAAAATAATAATCAGGTAGGCTCTATTTTGAAAGAGGAATCAGAGGAATACCTTACTTCTATTTACTGTATCTGTCTCTATGACAATAAACGTGCCGGCGCAGGGTGAAGCGTGATGGCAATTGGCAATCAAAGTTTCTTCGTTTAAGTTCCACTGTACCCGCGTTTCCTCTTAAGTATATTATTAGCTACACTGGTTTTCTGGTGATGGTGATGATTAAGTATAGTATTAGACAACGATTTAAATCTATATGATATAAACATATTAAAATACTTGAGGTCGTTTGAGTATTACGTCCATGGTATTACCTACTCATTAATATTTTCATTTATACTGGTTAGTGGTTACCCATACCTTATTCTTAAAAAGAACATAGCGAATAATCATACAAATAATTAATAATAAATAAAGAAACACCTTATGTAATTCAATTATTATTCTGGTTAGTAATTAACTTAAATACTCAAATATAAGTAAGTAAATATTATATTGTGTTTAAATTCATTTTTACTATTTACTCTGATCTGAGTAAATACTACAATGCTTACCAATCCCTAGTCACTGCACTCCCACGGCCCACCATACACCTTCCGTGTATTCCCGTTTACCGTGTGCCAGCGTTGAGCTATCTACGGCCGGTATAAATAGTCAGTACTCAAGATGCATCTCGCTCTCAAGACGCGGTTCGGCTCTGTGATTGGTCCAAATTTTGACAGCCAACCAATCACAGAGCCTGAACCGTGTCTTGAGACCGAGATGCATCTTGAGTGCTGACTATTTATACCGGCCGTGCATCATATTATTCGAGCAAGCCACGTGTGTCAATTCGTGCGTATATAGCGTGTCCGTGGGTTGCAGTGGACACAGTCACATAATAATGTTATATTTTCTTTCAAAGCGGAGCTTGACGCACGAGCGTAGTCTCTCCGTGCGCTTTGGTGGATTGGCGCCTTTAAGCTGGGTATCGACTTCGCGCTCCTGGCGCGCGCGCCATGACTGACCGCGCCGAGAGTGCGTTCCGCGGAACGCGTTCCAAACATTTGAAGTATTTCTACTAAGCGCGCCTGGCGCGCGCGACCATCGTTCCAGTGTTTGACCGTTCATCATGGTAACCATTCGTGTACGAGCATCCGTCTCAATTGGCGCGCGCGCCACGATTGATGCGCGGTAAAAAACCGACACCCGACGGAACGCACCACTCCGTGTTCGCGCACTCCAACGAACACATTCGCGCGCGTTCCAAAGTGGTATCCATTTCGCGCGGCAGGAGCAACGAATACCATACTCACAAGGACTGGGCAGGAGCGCGCGCCAATGTTCGATCTCTTGGAGCGCATGGTCGATACCGGAGTACTATTATATCATATTCTGTGTCGATACGCAGCTTTATTATTAGTGGTCCTTACAAGTTGAAAGGCCACTGATCTCTATTATACAAGTACGCTGGATATCTGATACAGACTTTTTAGAGTACTAACGGGTAGAGACGGGTAGAGAACTAAATTTGACGTAACCACAACCAATAACAACAGTTGTCATCACTAGTATTAGTTCCAAATACTCTCACTCACAGATTAAGGATGCTCTCACTACTGCTATCAGCGCCAATATGGCGGCTTTCAAACGTCATTTTTACGTCAGATTTAGTTCTCTACCCGAATAATGGGGGCGCTGACTCCGCTTCAAATAGGCAGAAAAATAGCAAGGCTATCAGCTATCCAGCGTCTACTCTATAATACTCTAATCTGTGATCCAGTCATCCAGCGTACTTGTATAAATTGTATTAGTAGCACCAAAGTAGATGCGTTAGCATTCTTTATAGTTTGTGATTAGTAGAGATCAGTGTGAAAGGCATACATTAATATTAATTTATATTTCTCTGTGATAATTAATTTTAAGTTGCATGAAACGTAAAAAAGATTACCTTAGCTGTAATTATTTGGCACGAGATAAAAATGTTGTCCTTTGCTTTTTGGCTATTACTTTGCACTACTTTGCAGACAATTTAGCGGAAGACGAAGAAGAAAATTAGAAGACGAAGAAGACATCAATTGTTTGTTTTCCTAAAATTTTTATAATATTATAATATAGTAGGTTTATATTTTGTTGAATTGATGCTTGATGATATCAGATTTTAGGTTTTTAATATGCCGTAATTGTTTTAGGAAGTACAAATGAAAATGTCGAGGTATAGGTCTCGGAGAAGTGATGGATACTCACCAGTACCAAACGATGATAGTGGTTTCTCTGATGCCCAGTTTGAAGCTCCACTGGAGAAGATCCCATGGAAAGCCATAGGTCTATCGGCGTTTTTATGCGGCGGTGGCACAATAACCTTGATTGCTGGATGTCTTATTGCAACGGGCTATTTAGATAATAAACACTATGAGAAGATGTGGCCTGTAATCGTTTTAGGGTTAATCATGATGGTGCCAGGTGCATATCACATGAGAATTGCTTATTGCGCGTTTAGAGGGTATCCAGGTTACAGTTTTTCTGACATACCTGAACTAGAATAAGATACACAATACTAAGATTTGGACCATTGAAGTTTCTATCTTTCTGTATTCATTAGTTACAATTCAATTTCTGTATTTTCTTTTATTTTTATGCACTTTAAAAGTGTAGTATTACTGCTTTTGAGTTTTCACATAATTATAATATGCAATACAGCACCCAAATCTCGTCGATACTCGTATTTTAAAAATGTTCTTGTAGTTGTATTTAGTTCATAGTTAGTGATAAGTTGGTTTTAAGGTTTATTAGTTGTATCAAACACATTTCATGAGGTATACTTTATTGATGATTCAATTTAATAAATAAATTTTTATTATAATATTAAGGAATCACAAAAATCCACAGATTTTTCAATGAATAAAACAATATCTGCCTAGCTAATTCATTGCACATAGAGCTTATTTATTAACCCTTTTTTCCTTTCTTTTGTGTGAAGCTAGTTTGAGGGAGAGGCACGGAATGCCCAGTTTTCTTCAAATGCTCGAAGAGTTTATTCTTTGATGGGAAATCTGTCTTGCACACAACACACTTAAGATTTACTGTGCTGCTGGAATCCTCAGTCTCGCTAGCTTTGGGTCGCACTGGTTTTCTATCTACCACCTTCTTGCTTTTTAAATTTCGTTGCACCTTAGGAAGAGCCGGTCTGTCTTTGGGAAAGCCAGATTCCACAATAACATCATCGGTAGGAGTTGTACTGGACACTTCGTACAAATTCTCTGTAGATGTTTGTGACTGAGATCCCAGTTTAAGTGTGGCTTCCTTTTTAGCTTGTATTTGACTTTTAAGCATGTTAAACTTCTTAGCTTTGCGGCAGCGCGACGGCCCTTCGATTTCATTAAAGCTCATTTCATCATGACTGTCATTCCCTTCACTCTCTGGCATAGGGATAAATGATTTCTTTTTATTTTTCTTTTTCTTGTGACTCTTTGGCAAGGGCTGGAATATAACAAAAACATTTACTTAGTACATTCTATGAAAATTAAAAAGTAATTATTTTACTAATTCACATGACGTCCCTGAGGTACTAGGCACATGGCCAGAAAGACATGATGTGAAGTGTCCATTATTATTATTATTAATGTAAAAACGGTTAGTAAGATATATTTTGTAAAATATAACAAAAAAATAAAAATAACCAGCATTTTTATTCATTATTTTTTTTCTTCAACTTACCTGCACTTTGTCAGAATCATCACTGAGTGTCTCTCGTATATCATTATCTTCTATATCTGAAGTGGAATTATCAACTCTCTCAGGTTCTCCATTGGTTTTACTGTCCTCATTTATTGGGCTTTCATCTTCATCATCTTCTTCAGCATCTGATATGTCAATATTATCATCTAATGTCATTTTTGCTACATTCTCCTTGTGTTTCTTGCTATTTTCATGATTCTCGAAGGAGTTGATGTTCTTAAACAACTTACTACAAGCTGAGCAATACAAGTTTTTCAATGCTTGTTTTGGTTTGGTAGCAGACTTGGGTTTGTCACTGACCTATAATGATAATAATTAAAACATAATTACTTAACTAGCTAAAAGCAAACCACAAAATGTACAGGTTGTGGATATACTAGGGCTCGCTTCGTTCACCCTGACTAGATCTTAGGTCAGGGTGGCTATTACGAACTCTTATATCCAGCCAGTTTACGGCCAGTTTACAGGCCGGTGTCTAGACAATGTACAGAAAATGGAGCAAGAAAATACTTTAAAGCCTAAAAGACAGGTAATTTATCACCAGTACATGGCTAACACATTTTACTAGCACACACATTGGACATAGTTCTAAAACTAGTCATGGATACATTATGTATTATACATTTAAAAAAGATAGAGTAAGTAATTAAATGCAAGTGTCTCATGTGTTCATGCTACCACCAAACCGAGAAGCAAATTTTGGCTCAACAAAGTTGGACTAAACATTTAGTTGTATAGTATTATGTTAAAAAAAACAATATCTTACTTCTTCAGTTTTAGAACTCTCTTCATTGCTACTCTCCATACCACCCTCACTTATAGTATCATCATCTGATGAAAAACCAAACTCCTCAGCCAAAAGAGATTCAATTTCACTCAACTTCTTCTGGTAGTCTTCACTTTGTAGGAATGAAGTTTCCCCTTCCTTTTTCTTTGCTTCCTCTATCTCTTTTTGCCTTTGAATTATTCTCTCTCTCCTCAACTGTTCAGCCTGTAAAACAATATTTTTTTATTTCTCAAAGTGTTTTAAAAACCTAATATTGTCATATTACCTATTTTATTAGTCAGTTAGATCAGTTTATAAAAGTTAAAACCAGAAAAGAGGTAATATTATATAATTTGCCCAAATTAGTGGATAGAATAAAATAAAGAACAAGTCACCTTAATCTTTTTCTCCTCTGCTTTTTCTTGCAAGAGCTTAGCATGCTCAATTACTCTTTTATCTTTTCTTTTAACAAAACTAACAAGTCTTCTTATCTCCTCATTTCTTTCCTTGCGAGCTTTTTGTCTTATCTTATTATTTTCTTTCTCCATAAGTTTGATTATCCTACGATTGTCACCTTGTGATATTTGATGTTGATCTAACCATACATAGCCTGAAAAATGTGTTGGAGGATTTATTTTAAAGGTTACTTAAGGTTTTATTACTTCATATAATAATTATGACTTGTTTTATTCCATTATATAAGGAGAAAAAAAGTTCTTACTTTTATTAGTAGAGAATCCCATCCAATATGCATAGAATTCATTCACCTCTTCATAAGGTGAAATAGAAGTTCCAAACTTAGGAATACTATTGATTTCTTCTGGATCGTCCAAAAAGTCAGCTTCTTCAGAAGCTAATTTGTTAAATACCTGTAAATTATAATTATAAGTAAGTAAATTTTCAAATTTTTTGACATATTAAATTCCCATCCACAAAACAAAATAATATGAAAGTTATTATACTTATGACTAAAAACAGAAGACAAAAAAAAATTACAGCTATCACAAAATTTTATAATATTATAAATGTTGTTTGTCTAATAATAACAAATGATATTGAATTAAAATTTTAAGAACAGTAAATTACCAATACTGAAATGTTTCAGTGATGAATTATGACACATACCTCAGCGTATACTCCGTAAAACCCTTCTGGGTCGTCCCCAAAGCCTTTGTAGCAAGACGGACTAAAGTATGGGAATACATCGAGGCTGTCATCGTCATAAGAACTGCCAGCACCTCGTAATAGTTGCTCACGATGGTTGTCATACCTGGAATTTTTTGAGTTATCATTTAACTACACAAAAAGATATGGTATAATAGATTTTGCACGCTAAAAATTGACTTACATTAGGTATCATATTTTTTATTTATTAGGTATCATAATATTTAAAAAAGTCAATGCACTTACCAAGCTCTCTCCTGTGGGTCTGACAGCACTTCGTAAGCATTTTGGACAAGCTGGAACTGCTCCTTTGCTTCTTGCAAGTTATCCAAGTTTTTATCAGGGTGCCACTGCAGCGCGAGCTTGCGATAAGCTTTTTTGATATCCGAGGGATTGGCATCCCTCTCAATACACAATACTTCGTAGTGGCACTTCATTTTGAATTTTAAACCATTCTTTTTAGGTAGAATTTAATGTAACCTTTTACGGTAATTTGAGAAGTAAAATTTTTTGTCACATAGGTATGTTTTGGGAAAAATGAAATACTTCAAGTAAATTTACTTAGATTTTAGAACTCGATCAAACGATTATTTCGCTTTATTTATGTAGTTGTGATCCGAAAAATTAGATCAATGCACAATAACCACCATAATACTCTAATCTGTGATAACCACATAGGTACCTACGGCCTACCGCCTACCGCACCGCGCACCGCAGCAGTTTTGACAATGACAAATGACAATTGACAGCTGCATTTGGCACTGTCTGTGGCATGGTGGCAATTGGCATGGGAGCAATTTAGCCATAAAAATATAAACGTCATGATGATTTATGACCAAGAAGTTTAAAACTTAAATATTATCATATGTATGGAGTGTAGATCCCTCCATAATCTTATGACACCAGAGACGTATTTTTGATTATGAATGATTAATATTATTATTATAGCCCGACAAGGCTTTATATGAATGTGTCAATGACGTCAAAAGGCGCTGCTGATAAAGAAGAACTGTCAAACATATGTCAAAAATGACGTTTTTGTATGACAGAAGCATGACAGAAGCGTTTAGTTCCTTTTTTCGCCACGTTCAAGTAGAGCCTTGTCGAACTATAATTATTATATTTATTAAATACCTAGTATAATTTAACATGAGAAAATTAGTTATTAATACATATTTTACAAAAAAATTGGTTAATAATAATAATACTAGCTAAAAGCTTCTTAAAATATACCTACATATTGCTCAGGTTGTGGGATATATTAAGGCTCACTTCGCTCGCCCTGATTAGATATAAGTATCTATATTGTGTAATTGGAAACTCAAATATTTACTCCGTTTAGGTATAGAAATATACTATGATAATTATCCTCATTATTATTGACATAAAGATTTTATAGAGAAGTCTGAGCTTAAATTACGTAGGTAGTAACTAATATCTGATCTGTGAGCTTAAATGAAACTCCGAATAATTATTGAATTTTAGGTTATGAAAACCATAATAATTTATTACTTTAGTAGGTACTTTTAAATTACTTGGGCTCTTGAATACAGTTAGGGCAAGCACATTTACAACGTCCAAGGTCTTGTGGTGGTTCCAGCCATTCTTCGTACAAATCTTTTCTAGGCCCGAGAGGCATCACAGGCGACTTGCGACAATTTTCTACAATCCATTTTTGCTCGTACTCTGAAGGAGCCCTGAAACGATTTGGATTATAAGTTAATTATTGTTGATAATAAGTATTATTTTTACGGCTTTTTTAGGCAAGACTTCTTTGTTGTGGTCGCTAATGACCCTGATGTTAAGCGACCTTAAATAAATAAATAAAAAAAATATATAATAATTACTGTTGAAAACTCAAGCAGATCCAAACTCGGATGAAAATGTAAAAAAATGCAAAATGTTCGGACTTAAGTCATGTATAAAATAAGAATTAATGGCATTAAGTTTATATTAGAAATACCTGAGAATAGCATGAATATTATCACTTTTATGTATCATTTTAGAATAAGGATTGTAGAAACCATCTCCCGTGTCGTAGAAACCGAGCGGTATTTCTCTCGTAGGTTGCTCTGCTGTTAAATATGATTTGCCAGCTGGTTGTAAGCCGTTGTCGCGTTCTATGGTGAATCTGCCAAAAAAATCTAGTTAAACTTTGATTACCTACGTACCTGACATCTAGATAGAAATTATTACTTAATTATTATCAATTTTTAATCTGTGAAGACGGGCCTGTTATGTTAGAGCAGGCGGTCGTACCATGAGAAGTAAGTCTATTGACAGGCCCCTAGACGACCAATTGTATTGTGCAATATCATGTATTGTTCAATATTATTGACGGTCTAGGTTTACCTAAACTAGAATGCGTCGCCTTCCAATTTTAATATTATAAAGCCGAAGAATTTGTTTGTTTGTTTAAACGCGCTAATATCAGGAACTATTTGGTTCGATTTGAAAAATTCTTCCAACTTCCAGTATTAGATAGCTCATTTATTGAGGAAGGCTATACGCTATACATTATCAATCTAATACGGTACTAATAATTAATAAGAGCGAAGAAACAGAGGAAAATGTGGGAAAAATATGAAAGGGCTTATCTTACGAACTACTGGAGCAATTTTTATGTTATTTGGCAAAGATAACAGTATAGACTACGTGAAAGATCATCAAAGGCTAATTTTGGGGGATAATTTGTCTGTGAAATTCCTAATTTACCCGCGCGGAACGTCTAGTTGTTCAATATTATTGTAGGTGTAGGGGCCCGCTAAGGAACCTTTTTTTTACCAAACTTAAAATGTAGAAATATTGTGTTAGTTCATTAGTAAAAATCTTAAAATTCTGAATTAGGTCAGTTTAATGTTTAATGTTTATTTCGTCTACAAAGTTACACCTGATACCGTAATATTTGAATCTCCGGGGTACCTAAAAGTTTATAGAAATTCGAATCTTCAATAAAAATCCACCGCTAGCATTTCCCAGCGGAATTAAAACCGAAGGAGCTCTCTCACAATGTAGTCCCCAATATCAGCAAACGAGGTTGTTGGAGAATGCTTGATACAAAAATACGATTGTAACTTCTCTATTGTGTTTTGTTTATTATTAATGTATTATTTTTAACTTTATGTTATTTTAGGATTAATAATATTATACTTAATATATAAATGACTCTTTCCTAGGCTTTTGCATCACAAAAATGAACTTAGGTAGAGACGAAATATAAATTCAGAACTTTATCCTTTCTTTCCTTATCCTTGGAAATGTATAAAAAAGCGGCCAAGTGCGAGTTGGACTCGCCCATGAAGGGTTCCGCAGCAGCAATAAGGTTTATTTTTATGAAATTAAAAGGTTTTTGATTTATTTTTATATTTCAATCGATTTAATGAAATTTAGATTAAGGTTTACCATTTATGACGTATAAAAAAACTACTGGCTAGATCTCGTTCAAACCAATTTTCGTTGGTAGTTTTTATAGTAATCTACATCATATATTTTTTTAGAATTATCATGCCCCTACTTTAGAAATTAGAGGGGGGGGGGGGACACATTTTACCACTTTGGAAGAGTCTCTCTCGCAAACTATTCAGGTTAGAAAAATATGATATGAGAAACCTCAATATGATTTTTGGAGACTTATCCATAGATTCCACACACGCATAGGTTAGATGAAAAAAAAATTTTTTTGTTTCAGTTGTACCTATGGGGACCCCTAAAATTTTTAATATTTTTTCCGTTTTTGCATCAAAATCTTAATGCGGTTCACAGACTACATCTACTTGCCAAGTTTCAATAGTATAGCTTTAATAGTTTCGGAGAAAAGTGGCTGTGACATACGGACGGACAAACAGACAGACAGACAGACAGACAGACAGACAGACATGACGAATCTATAAGGGTTCCTTTTTTGCCATTTTGGCTACGGAACACTAAAAAAGGTTCATCAGTACTGAATGTCTGATTCAAAGAAAAATTAAGCATTCATTTGAATGGATATAGTCATGGTTACATAGAACTTAAATAGGTCATTCTGTCTGTTTGTTGATTGTTCCGGCTAAGCTCTAAGGCTGTACCGATTTTTATGAGACTTTCACTGACACATACGAGTTCGTTAGTAGCAGTTGTAATATGGACTAGCATAAGTACGCTTAACGCTACCTTTAAATTCCATTTCATTTAATTCCAAATACACAACGTAGATTAAGTTGTTAACAGCTGCACTTAGCGAGATTAAGGGCCTGTTTCACATATTCCTGATAAAATGCCGGATAGAGCTAGACACAACTTTTTTGACAGATTCTCCACACTTTATCTGTCAAGTTCTGTGATGGATACTGGATAGCCTATCCGGCACTTCTCAGGAAGTGGCGAAACAGGGCCTTAATCATTACTCAACTTTAATTTAGAGAAGATTTCGAGTTTCGATATAAATTCCCTGCATTGTCTGTCGAGCTTGTCATGCAAGTAAAGTTAATCGAATCTAATACTTATGTAAAAACAATTTTTAGTTAGTCTTCTTTTACTATGGTCTCGCTAAAACTCGAGTACGGCTGAACTGATTATGATCAGTCTTGAAATATTCGTGGGAGTCCAAGGGAAGGTTAGGAAGAAACTGATAAGAAATTCACAGGGTCATCTAGTAATTTTATGAACTTACTTATTTAGATGATGCCCACAACTCCGTTGCGCCAAACGTTAATCGCGCGGGAACCGTACATTTTTCCGGGATAAAAAGTATCCTATGTCCTTTCCCGGAACTCAAAGTACCTCCATACCACAGCAAAATCGGTTTAGCGGTTTGAGCATGAAGAGGTAAAGACAGACAGCTGACAGACAGACACACTTTCGCAATTTATATTACTAGTATAGTCTCCGAGTGCAGTCGTAAGTACAATATTTTCAAAAATAATGATTCCTGAACTGATAATAAACACCGCTCCAGACACGTTGCACTTAATGCAATTATTAATTCATACGCTAGAACTGAGCTACACTGCAGTGTACAAGGAAGATAAATGACTTGTTAGTGCACTCCCAGGGAAATCTAAGCTTTCTTGCGAGACAAACTTTAACTTGGCACCTAGTACCCATATCTAAGTGTATATTCTTAGGATTATCATAGAAGATACTAGACAAGGACTCTTTTATAAAAATATTTATAGATCTTCCATGGTTAGATTTGTTCTCTATATCATAATATCACTTTAGTAAAATTTAACAGATGCTTTGCAGCATAGGACTCATTTTGTAGAGTCAGCCCCACTTATAATGTACAGTACTCCAAAATTAATAATGCGCATGCAAATCTTCGCAAATTGTCGTAATCACGGAAACACCCGAATCTATGAAACGTGAGAGCCTCAATTAATGCTTTTGCATTTTGCACCTTGTTCCAAAGAAATAGAAGTAAATGTCATATGAATTGTCTCTATTTTTGGCGCATGCGCCATAAAACCTTTTATTGCGCATGTCCAAATCATCTCATGCCATGGCAACGCCACCAACAAGTTTCTCAAACAGTTGGCGTAACCATGGCTATGGCATGACATGATTTGGACATGCGAGGTTTTTTCCGACGCTCGGGGGAAAACGACCGTTGCCGAACAATGACGAAAATTCCTATATGCGCATTATCACTTTTGGAGCACTGTATGTATCAGGTACTAGTGTTTACAGGCAGGTGCAGTGTATAGGACACTTTATTTGCGCCGCCCTATGTACGAAAGCTGCCGCCTCTCTAGGATGCTGCCGCCCTAGGCCACGGCTTATACGGCCTATCTATAAATCCAGGACTGGGCAGGTGGTCGATCTACATAATTTGGTCGGATTATGTTAGTCGTGAATTTTATTTACCGTCTATCCGGCATGACACAGTAGCTAGAATCAGGTTTGTACTCCGATCCATCAGAGTACACCAAAGTCTTCTCAACGAGTTCTCCCCTCCTCCACTTGGTGCGAAGCTTGATGCCACTGGGGTACTTCAGAATACCCTCACCATGGAACATGCCATCCTCAAACTGACCTTGGTATATTGCTCCTGGAATTAGGATTTGCTGATGTGTAAGACAGCAGTGCAGAAAATCTCTAGGAATGAGAGAATTTGCCACCAGGTGCCGTTATGTAGCCTTAAGGTCTATCACGTCAAATAGGCATATTATTATCGTGACATATCACACATGACACCTATATGACAGCGGTTTGATACGATATACCCTAAGGCTACATAGCGGCACCTGGTGGCAAAACCAATAAGCTTCCACTTCGAGTGGTAAAGGTCGCAATAGAATTAATAATAATAATAATAATAATAATATCTATGGACGCTTCACACCACGTCACTCTGGCCCCGTGCTAAGTACCTAAGGGACTTGTGTTACAGGTACCAGACAACGGAAACATATTTAATACTTTTATACTATACATATATTTAAGATTTTTATTATATCATACACATATTTAATACACATCCAGACCCGGGAACATTGAAAACTTTTTGTTCCGTCGGCGGGATTCGAACCCGCGACCCCCGGCTTGAGCTACCGACGCGCTCACCACTGAGCCACAGAGGTCGTCAAATTAAAATTATAATATTAATGGGAGGGATATACTTGGTGAACTGACAGCAAATTATGTCAATATTGGGCTAGAAGTATAAAGCTCTTTAATATTTAATCTGGTAATATTATAATACCCCCCCCCCCCGTTAACGACTCGTGTGGACCCCCATTTTTCTTCCACGCAAGCGTAGACCCCTGTCGGGCTCCCGTGGGCCCTTGGGGGTCCACTGGAGGACCACTTTGGGAATCAATGATGTAGAGTATAGACCGTAGCGTTGAAACTAACTAGTAGTTTAGTATGGTGATGTCGCCAGCAGAATGCAGTGTTCACGAAGAGTATAATATTGAAATGTATAGCAAGGTAACTCACACGGAGACGTTTTGACACCAAATATTAATTCAATAGGGACAATAATATACAGTTTGGAATTTGGATACGTTACAATTGGCGACGTAGTTAGGCGTACAGAGAGTTATTTGTGTTGCAATCCACAAACAGCAAATATCCCATTAAGGCTATCTGAGAAACATTTCTTAAGCTTGAAGAAAAAAAGACTGTGTTTCTCTCCTGTAGAATTCGCGACCTATTATATAGAGCCCGTCAAGAATCTACAGAAAAGTTCTTATAGACAACTTCCAACCTGCATTCCTGCAACTCTCTTAGCCGTAGTTTACATAGTTGGAACTCTTTGAAAGCTTTAACGACCTTTAACACTCAGACGAAAACTTTTAAATGTGTTGGTGGTAGGATTGTCCAGTGTTATTCCAGTGTTATTCTGCTGGACTTACTGCCGGACTTATATACTCTGCTCAAAGATAGATGCTGAACTTAGTGCCAGATTTATATTTTTTTGTAGTTGAGTGTAGGCCGCGGCCTATACGGCCTATTTATAAATCCATGACTGGCTGAATTTTACATACCATTAGGAAAGGTATATGTTCCATTGCCGCTCATGCCGAGAACATCCCAGGTGCCGCTGTAGGTGGAGCCAGTAGGGAACCGCTTCTCAGACCGCTCCACACGAGGTATGGCCAGCGAGTACACCCTGGAAGTGTGGAAGAGGAAGTGGTGTTCAAAAATTTTCGAGAGAAAAGTATCGAGAAAGTTACTTTTCGACTAGTTTCAAAAATATTTTGTGTTTGTAACCGCAACCACTAGCATAGTCAGGACTTTACCAATTTATATATTACGAGCTATTGCCCGCGGCTTCGCTCGCGTTAAGAAGTATTATTATATTATACAAACCTTCATCACCTATTTTAACCCCTTGGAATTGATCAAAATCCTTTCTTATCGGATGCCTACGTCTCTGCATCTACCTGCATGCCAAATTTCAGCCCGATCCGTCCAGTGGTTTGGACCGTGCGTTGATAGATCACCATGTCAGTCAGTCATCGTTGAGTTTTATATATTTAGATTCTGTTAGTTTTCTTGTGTTTTCCTGTAGTTGTGTGTTCCAAAGTATGGGAGAGCACATTAAAATATTTGCTTTGTTCTGTTTGAAATATTGTTGTACTGGATCGCATTAGAATCTAGTTTAATATTATAATATAATATTGCTCGTTTGTTTGTTTTACAGTTTACTGATTAAATAACTTAAAGACGTATTATGCTTACCTGCACTCTTCCTTGTGAGATTGGGCAAACTTGCGCATGAGTTCTTCCCATTGCGATATACGTCTGAAAGATATTTAGTACTTTTATAATTTTATAGTCAGAACTGCGAGAAGAGACACTAAACTTCATATTGAAACTTAATAAAGTTTGGTTCAGTTTGATAAAAGATATAAACGGAACTCTTTTAAAAACGGTTCCTTTAAAAAAATGGAAATGGGGTTTTCAGATCCAATTGCTTGAAAACTGGATTTCAATTTACGAAAATTTGCATGAAACGTAGCGTTCCACAGAAATGTATGTGGTTTTGGTTTTGGCAAAGCTTCTCTTAGTTATTACTTCATTACTTATATAGGAAAGTTATGTATATCTATATCACAAACTATAATATAGTACATGCTAACGCAAAAAATAAAATAATAAACATTTACCCCCTGACGAAGACAGCTTGCAAACGTAAAATTAATGAATGGCTGCTAACCCTTAACTACGAAAACACAGAAAAATTGATAATCGTACCTGACTAACACACACACACACACACACATACACACACACACACACACACACACACACAAAAGCACTACTCCACACCTATTAAGCAACACTAATTTCACTACTCTGTGTGACTAGTTGAGAAAAACGAGTGAGATCCTGGTGTCCTGAAATACAGGCTACGCCTAGTTTAGGCACCAGTCTCCCACATAAATTGTAACAAATTTTTAGAGTATGTAAGACATGTTATTGTACCTGTGGTGAGATAAATAAACGAATTTTTTATTTATTTATTTATTATATCAGCTATGATCTATATCAGCTTTCTTTCACCAAAAATAGTCGAAATACATCCATAGCTCATCTCATCAAAATGATGGCCAATACTCGATAGAGATTAATTATTATTATGTATTATAAAGTACCCATAATTATGTTATACTTACTCCGATCTTTTTCTTCGCTCTTCTATTGACATCGCAAATCTAAACAAAAACGAACATTTAGCAATAGCTTATCTAACTTAGGGTTAGGCATTGTAGTGTAATCACGTGACAAGTTATGTAATTCAATGTTATGAATCTGTAACAAGATCTTAGTTATATTATATAGTATTATCACAGTATTATGTACAGTCAGCTAACTGCTAAATTAAAAGCTCTAATTCATACCTAGGTTTTGGATTCTGAATAAAAAATCTGATGAAGGAGGCCTGAATTTTTTTTAAAACGTAGGTGAACAAAATTTTTGTTATTTTAATATATCGAATTTAGAGCGTAAGTAAAATCGATAACGTAAAGCTTACATTTCCATACAAATAATAATAATAATAATAATATCTATGGACGCTTCACACCACGTCAGTCTGGCCCCATGCTAAGTACCTGAAGGACTTGTGTTACAGGTACCAGACAACGGAAATATATTCAATACTTTTATACTATACATATATTTAAGATTTTTATTATATTTAATACACATCCATGACCCAGGAACTTTGAAAACTTTTTGTTCCGTCGGCGGGATTCGAACCCGCGACCTCCGGCTTAAGCTACCAACGTGCTATCCACTGAGCCACAGAGGTCGTCAAATGTTATATATTATAAGAAAGTGAGTATGTCTGTCTGTTACCTCTTCACACCTAAACCGCTAAACCGATTATGCTGGAATTTGGTATGGAGAAACTTTGAGACCTGCGATGGGAGTTAGGACATAGGATACTTTGTATCCTGGAAAAAAGCACGGCTCCCGCGCGATAAACGAATTTTGGCGAAACGGAGAGCATTTACATGTGATTTTTTTGGAAAGGTCATGGTCACAAAGCATTTAAGAATTTTGTGTGACAAAAACGACACAACTTTCCTTAACCCTATCACTAACAAACAACAAAAAAGTATGTCAGCACAACTGTACTTGTACAATTAATTTTGCAACTTGTAAAAGTACGACATGAATCCAGGTAAAAGTGGCCACGACAGTCACGATCTAGACTAGACGTGTCGATGAGAATCTACGGGGTTATCTGTTACAGTTTAAAATATTAATTTTTTCTCGCTTTTTTAGTAAAAAAGTGGACCCCGTGCGAGTTTCTTACGCCGGTTCTACTCGCCGGGTTAGTTCCCGAACCGGCGGTGGTAGGCACCAGTAGTATCAACATTCTGAAAGCATTTTCTTAAATTTATTCAGAAATAAAACTTTTTTTAGTGATAACTTTAATTAGGCACAGTGACCCTATTATAAGAACTTCAGTTACTACGATCATCTGGAAGTACCGATTTATACTTTTTATGAGAGTGGGTCACTTTTTTTGCGCCCTCCCATGTACGTAATCTGTAGGGCCTCTAATGAACGCTGCCGCCCCTAAAAGACTTCTTTATTTCCTCGTCATGGCACTTGTGAATTACATAAATCTGTAGTCTATACTCTTTGCAACAAATAAAGAATTATCAAAATCGGTTAACAAACAGTGAAGTTATCCGCGAACAAACTTAGGAAATATATGTATTTTTTATGTTTGTTCGCGTCTATATTATTATTTAAACTGTCGAATTGAAACCTCCTCCTTTTGGAAGTCGGTTAAAAAGGGTTTTTGGAATTATGATGAACATGGAAATAAACTAAAGAGAAATGTCGTCAAGTCTGTATTCAAGACGGTGTGCGTTCGGTCATGGTCAAATACGTCGCTTGCATACATATACCTTAATATAAATATCATATAGTAGAGTAGCCGTGTTGGTTACACGGCTAAATAAACTTAGCCCAAAGGTTTGCTCAACATGACGACAAGTTTGAAGCACAGCGATTTAATACCACAGATAACTAAATATAGTTATTACGTAATACTCCATTTTTTGGTAGGTAAAGTTTTATTAAATCATACTAAAGTGTGCGTTGGTTAGACTGCATTTCCAGTGAAACTGAGGTAAATCTGCGACGCGAAGAATAATATTATTGTTTTCTTTCCTTCTTTAACAACACATAGCTTAGCTCCGGTGAAAACTCGCGTGCGTCGTAACTCGTAACACAGCATTTATTTGATTTTTAAAGTTATCCGAAATCATGCTTTGTGCGTGCGCCGGTTCAGACGTTCTTATAAGAAGCTGGTCTACTGTATATATCTGTACTGTGGTGATACACCAGTGAAATTGAGCTTGAACATTCTCGTGAGCTCTGGGGCGTCCTGGGCATGCATCCGGCCTTTATCTACTTTTGCTTTCGGTACTTATTATCATACATAGCAGGGCCGGATTTAAATTTTATATAAGTATAGGCTACTTTAATTTCGCCGCCCTTATGTACGAACTCTGCGGTCTGCCGCCATCCTAGGACGCTCCCGCGGCCCGCCCCGTCCCTAGGGCGCCATAGGACACTGCCGCCCATAGGTTATGGCCTATACAGCCTATACATAAATCCAGAGCTGATACGTAGCCCCAGCTAGCTTTATTCATAAAAACATACATAGATCGTGTTGTCTGTCGCAATCATTACCTTACCTTTTGGCGTCGCCTAATTTAGATAATCAATAGTGATGATAATAATGCGTTGTGAAATTGGCTATCCGACCATTTAAGTATAGTTATGGTAAATTGTAATGTTTAAATGGGCATACTTGCAGTTTGTTTGGAAAGTGGATAAATCACAAAAAAGTCTTGCTGTAATTTTTATGTAGAGATACTAATTTTGATTTTGGTAAATTAATACTTTTAAGTTTTTTTTTCTTACTCAAAATATGTCAGACATGTATATTTTTTTACGGTTTTATTTGACCATAGTTTTAAATCTCAAGGGTCATGAAAAAATTTGTTACAAAATCTATATCTTAATTGAGATATTCTTCCCCGTACTTACATTTTAAACATAAATTGGACAAGTCAATCTCAGGCGCTACACTCTACAGAGTACCAAAATTGAAACTTAACTCGAAAACATTAACATTTTTGGCTCAGAACAGTAAAAAATCGAATTAATTCTGACATCAAATACAGCATCCCATTAACAGTTCATTCTTCGTACATGTTCGTACAAATTAAACATTTTTCACACAGCCAAGTTCGTTCACCCAGTTATAATACAAACAAGAAGCAGTCAAGTCTGAAGTCTGTCCTCACATTGCATTAGTAATTAGTACACTCGATTGTTCACGATTCGTTCCAGAGAAAGTCCCTTTATATATCAACATAGTATCGGAAACATAATTTTCACTACATATGTCACTAAAACACATTTATTTTACGGCTATATAATTTTCATGCGAGTGTAAAACTATATTTGCACACCTGCATAAAACATTCTCTGTATTTTCTAACCGTACAAAAGTGTACCTTGTTTTAGTGTAGTAAGATATCATTTTGTTTGCTCTCGATACTTCGATTTCCAAACCCATAGATTCATATTGAACTCTTTCCTTTGTCTATGTCTCCATGTGAAAATGAATTCAGTAGAAATAACAGCGCACAGGTGCACCTAAGCTACGGCCAAGTCTTAATACTTTCAAATGTATTGGTTTACTATTATTCCTTACGTAAACTAATTTTAAGGCTTTTATTTTAAGGACGCTATTACAAATAACAGCGATTTTCCGGTACCCTATTAAAGAATTAGGAGTCAAACTGCCAGGATATTTTGGTTTCAAATGAAAGTAACAAAATATGAAAAAATGGGGTTTGATTAGGTACCTTAATATCTAAATACACTGAACTGAGGAAAATAAATATACAAAAAAAATTGTTGCTTATTTAGTCCTCTATAAAGTCCGTTAAAAATTTTATATAAAAATAAACAACTTTTCCAGTTATAATGAGTTATAAGAAAAATAAGAAAATTCCTCAAATTTTTTCATACGTTTTCGCCATATCAAGAACGCGGCGAGCGTCGTAACCGCCACTGTACAAGGCGCGCTAATATGAATCTCATTTTAATGTTATTAACGTCGATATTCGTACTGACAGACATCCGACCTGCTAATTCTCCGGTTGGAGCATTCTTAAGGCCAAACCGAGCGAACGTGCGGTTTTGACCAAACCGCACGTTCGCCGCGGCGGGGGCGCGAGATAATAAGCAAATACGTATGAAACGCGGTTTTAATAACAGCGCGGTTGCGGTGTCTACATACATGATACAATATTGATTGTAATCTTAAAAAGCATCAATTCTTCTGGTGGTACATTTAATTTGCATTATGCAAAACTTATAATTATTGCAATTGTAATAATTATTACAAGTTTTGCATAATGTTTTCTTCGCTAGGAACATCCATGCGACTAAAATATAGGGTTTCATTTCGTGGCAGTTTGTATTTTCTCTTCGTTCGTTTTGAGTATGAATAAAATTGAACTTTGTATCCGATGATTTGAAATCTATTTTGTTCTTGTATCCCATGCCACAACGTCAGAAATAACGAATAGGAAATGAGTTTTTGTGAGCACCGACCGCACATCCAAAATTGCTTGCTCTCAATTCGTTTGTAAATTGTATGTGTATTATAGCTAAGTTTATGTTGCTGATAAAAGTTACATCAGTATTTTTACCCGACTACGGCGAAGCAAAAAGGAGGGTTATGATTTTGACCTTTATGTATGTATGTATGGATGTTCATCTGTTCCCTCGTAACTTTGAAACTACTACTTAATTTGATTTGGACAAATGAGGTGTCATTGGAAGCCTCTTGATTGTCCGCTGGTTATAGGCTACATGACGTCACGTTAAATTGACATTTGCGCCATCTAGGGGACATAAAGGAAAGAACAAAAAAATATAATATTATATTTCCTGACTGTATCGTGTGTGGTATCAAATGAAAGAGCTTTGTTAGCACATTTTAAATATGTAAGCATTTATTAGCTATTTCCTACGGGTTTGCCTGCAATCACCTGAAAATTGCAAGATTTCATAAAATCAGTTCAATACAATATGGAACTATAAATAATTATCCTCGATCAATTGAGGAGTTGTAATATTATGGTAAAGAAATTTATCCAACAGATCGCAGCCCCAAAAATTGAAATAAAAATAAAGTTTAAAAAACTAAAACCCGACTACAGCTAAAACACGCTCTAAAAAGTACGAAATAAGAAAATAGTAAAGGAAGTTTAAAGGATAGCCGTGGTCGTATGCCACCTACTGTAGCAAAACAGATAATAATAAATTTAAAAGGGCATACGACCACGGCTATCCTTTAAACTTCCTTTACTATTTTCTTATTAGTCTTGAAAAGCGCTCTTTATTTAAGCATATTTTGCTCGATACTAATATTATTATTAATGCCCAGTGGCCGGTTTTATTGAAACCAGGCCAGCTACGCAGGAGTAAATTTATTGTGCCCAAGTGTGTGCGCAGTACACAAGAGCACTCTCTATTCCTTTACTCTCATAACCCAGTGGGACGGAAGACCGACACGACTGGTGAGAGATCAGGCGCAGGACCGAATTTTTACATGCCCATCCGACGCATGGATCATCTTACTTGTCAGACAATCTGGTGATCAGCCTGAATTGTCCTAACCAAACTTGGAAATAAATGTTTCCAACGCGGGAATCGAACCCACAACCTCCGAGTCAAGAGCCGCGCTCTATACCACTATAGTGGTCTATAGTGGTCTATACCACTATAGTGGTCTATAGACCACGGAGGTGTTTGCAATGCCAATATATGTCTGTCCGTCGATTGACGAGCTATTGCCTCATCCACTTACTGCTCAATCGATTTAGGTGAAATTTTAGTATACAAGTTCTTCAATTTTTAGGGAAACACAGTCATGATATACTTTTATCACGGAAGGATGTACGGTTCCCACACAATAAACGAACTTTGGCGCAAGAGTTGCGGCCGTCATCTAGAAGAAAAATAAATCAAATTCCTCAATCCGAACAGTGCCTGTAGACAAGTGTCAAAACGCTAACGCTAACGCTAACGTTACAAAATGTATGAGATTTGACATTAGTATTCGCTAGCGAAGCGATGACTTAATATGTCAAATCGCATACATTTTGTAACGTTAGAGTTAGCGTTAGCGTTAGCGTTTTGACACTTGTCTACAGGCCCAGAGCTCTAGCGAGGCCAATTACTTTTAACAGTAAGACGAAACATTTCATTTGACGAAATGATCTCTCGGATTGCTCAAAGATGATGCCCGGGCAATTGCCGAGATTGCCCAATTCCCTTAACAATAGGAGCCCTACGTTTGATTGGCGGATTGCGTCCACAAATTATCACCTTATCTCACTCATCTTGCTTCATATCGAATGTAGATTACCAATCCGTGGATTAGGTGGTATTTGGTAAAGTGGTTACCAATTATCTACGGTAAGGTTATTATAAAATAATTATCCTACTAGATCATTAATTATATCAATGTGAAACTTGAGTAATTTACATTGATGTTATAAAAGTTAATAACATAACTTCACTACTTAGTAATCTGTTATTGTAATACATATTTTACTAGCTTAGTAATTAGGTATTTATGTTCTGGAAAGATGCCGTCTACGATCTTTGTTGACAAATAACTTATACTAGTTTGATTCTCAGGGCCGGTTTTAGCACTACCAACGCCCTGGGCGAGATTTCTTCAGCACCCAGGATATTGATAGTGCTGAAAAAATTTGGCGTCCGTTTTGTTTGCCTTCAGCACCATTTTTTATCCAGCACCCTGGGCGGTCGCCCAGCGTCGTCCCCCCTAACGCCGCTACTGTTGATTCTAACGATATAATTAAAAAGCTGTTTAATTTAATTGAGAAAGCTCATAATATGACATATCTAAGTAACAAAAGCTTTTATCTCTACAAGAAATAAGAATGAAAAATTTTAATTTGCAAAAATATCATCCCCTCGAACAGCCTGTGCTGCACTATTAGGGAAATTCTTAACGAAATACCAATAAATATAATAATCTGTGGTCTGACAATATTTTTATTTTGTTTTGTAATAAGATTGTATTATTTACCCTATTTTTGTACATTCTCGGTAATCCCTATACTTATTCCTAACCTCAATTAACAGCACGTTAACTTAACTATAACCATATAAGAAGCAATAACGCTACACATAAAGAAAGCGGTAAGCAAGCCCGCTAATCCCAGGTAAGTAAGCCTGAGAAATGGCGGTGATAAATATCGTCCGAACACACATCTGCTACATGCTCTTTTCTTTGTTAAATAATATCTATTACTTGCTGCTACGAAATGCTTGGGATCGTCTAGTTCTTATAGTCATGAGCAAAATTGGTCTTGAGTATCATAATTGGTCTTGGTCTTGGTGTTATTGTATTGGTTTTGGTCTTGCTTTTTTGCAAGATTGGTCTTGCAAAAAAGCAAGACCAAAACTCTGCAAATTCATGAGCAAAAACTAACCTTGGTCTTGCAACTTCGGTCGTGGTCATGCAAATAAATCAAGACCAATTTTTTTTGCAAAATTGGTCTTGCAAATAAAACAAGACCAATTTTGCTCATCAGTACCACTTCTGCTTATTTTATAACGTAATAGCTAACTTGGTAAACATTTTGCTTTGGTAAACATTTTTGCTATGATAAGAATAGATGTGAGCCGATTATATTATCAGCTCTACCCGATAAGCTGGCAAAATATTATCGAAATCGTCCCAGTCAGCCAGTTTATTAACAGTTCGGAAATGAAGACCATGATAATCAATAGATTTAGAGGTAATTTATTGATTTTGAAGTAATTTCAGCTTGAAAGCTGATGGTCAATATCCTGAGAATTCAAAAGCAACAAAAATAATAGCCTTCTTTTTTGCAGTGGGGTAAAAAATAGTGTATTCAATTCGTAAATATTCAAACACCGTGCAATCAAAGTTGTCGAATAGAATTGTTAGTTGGGAAAAGTGTGACAAAAGTTACAGCTCCACAAAGCAAACTGAAAAATATTTCCATACAATCGATACCGGTTTGTATGCAATTTGTAAGAAATTTATGAAAGTAACATAACTAAAAACTACGCGATCTCTTTTTGATTATGTTTTGTTGCGGTTTTAACCTACATCAAAGAAAGAGGTAAGGTTATGTTAGCCAAAATATACAGGGTGTAACAATTTACAAAACTTAGTGATAATAATTATTTAGGGTGTGTATTTGTTCCATATAGAGAGTTCACCGTGAAAGTCCTGCCCCAAGCCCTGAAAGTCCAATTTTTTTCACTTTTTTATGGGAAGGCGCTTGCCCATACAAAAGTGACAAAAAATCTTTCTGCGCTCCTATTTTTACAGTGAACTCTATACACGGGACTCGTACACACCCTTAAGTATCCCTTGTTTCTTCCCTGGATAATGCCGGTGGAGTTATAATTTTTTCCTGAATATCTAAGGTAGGGTCGCCTAAGAGCGGATGTGCCACAAGACCGGATACATTAAATTTTGCACGAAATAAGCGACATTTTTCACGGCTGGCAACATAGTTTTGTTCTCCATTTTGTTCTTCCCCTCCCTTCATACCGCGAACGGCGTTGTTACGGACAGGACGCGTGCAACAGAGCTTACAAAAAAATGTGCCATTTTTCGTAAATTTTTGGCGATCCGGTCTTCAATCCAAAAGTTTTTTGCAAAATTATGGTGAGTATTTATCATTTTATTGCTTTTTAAGTAGAATCCTGTGTAGAATTAGCAAGTGCTCTCCAGGATTGTTTACTTGGTTTACGCCTAGGATGTCTGTAAGCAAAGATCCGGTCTTTCCTCCCATTGCCAAAGTACGGACTAGATAGTCCGATCTTAAAGCACTAAATAAAAATGCAGTGGTTGTCAAAATTTTCAAATATACAATTAATTTAAATTATTATCCAGTTTATTAAAATTAAGTCGATTCATTATAACAAATTGTTTTTAAATTGTCGTTTTTGGTAAGTACAGCAAAAACTTATTTACCAACGCATAGTATCTTCTTTTCTTAACACCTATTAAGTATAAAACTTCTTAAAAGGACAATAATTTTTTTATTCAGCTATTGTATGTTTTTGTTACTAACGCAGTTCACTTGAGGCCAATTTTAATATCTATCCATAATAAAAGATAAACTTATCCTGGTTACTTTATTCGCTACCATATTTTATAAGAATGAAGTGAGATTAAGAATATTAGGTTAATTTTTGCTTACAGATTAAATTAGGCCTGCAAAATATCAGAGGAGCACACGAGCGACCGCCTATACCGAACATGATTTACGAGAAGCTGTGCAAAAAGTTAGAAGAATAATAAAAGTTTATTCAATAAAACCTTCACTTTTTATTTCATTTTTTATAGTATGGTTTGTGACAAATTTTAATTAAGGCGCTATATTGATAGTAATTTTACCGCAAGGGCAATTTTATACTTAATTTGTATGACTATAAAGTCGTGAATACGCTGCGGCCAGAAGCTATCGGCTCGCTCGGAAAACATGCGAAAAAACGTAATTTTGTTCATTTAAAAAATAACTAGGAGCATTTAAGCAAAATGCTTCTATACGATTTTGGGTTATAAAGGTGTCTATTAATTAGACTAATTTCCTACAATACAGCTATTCTCGTTTTAAAATAATCTTCAAATTTCGTAATTTTAAGAGGTCATTTCGATCGAGAAATGTATCGAGGCAAAATAGATTAATCGTGTTTCTGGTTCTTCTCAAACCTAAATAAGGCTATGAAGATATGTATATCTCATTACCAGATTTTTAACATTTCTGAGGGTCCTATATTATTACTTCAAAAAGGACGTTATTATCAATATAGCGCCTTAAGTACCTACTACCTAGCAATAACCCACGCAGGTAAAGAATAGCACTGGAATACTATACCTGTCAGGCAGCCATTTTTACTTCCATCATTTTTAAGCATGGGTTCTAAATTAGGTATATATAGGTAGTGTAATTTATCTATGAGTTTAGTTCAGTTCAGCCCTATTTCAGCACATAAGTAACTATACGTCCGGTCTTAAATTTCTATCTTCCGAATGCTACATTGCTACCCGAGGCTGACTGAATGAAGTTTGAGAAACTCAATTTTGCTCACATTAGCCTTGGGAGGGAAGATCGGACTAAAAAATGCCAAAAAAAATAAAATTACCTGTCTTTGCCACACCACGCAAATTTACAGGACGATTTTGTGGTATGTTTTTTTCAATTTAAGACCGGATATTTTCCTTTTGTGCACTCTAATGCCACAGCTTCAAGGGCGAAATTAAGCAGTAGTCCGAACTTTGGCTCTGCCAGGTTTTTTTGAAAAGTAGTCAAGAAAACTATTGTGTCACTTTGAAGGCGTGTCTCACATAATCTACAGCGTGTATCGAATTAAACGAAAAGTGACCAGATTATTTGTTTTGTTGCTAATAACTTCCTCTAGCAGTCCATTTGTGAAATAGTTATAGGAAATGATAAAAGCAATGTTTTTTAACACGGTCCGAACTCGACAAAAAAGCGTCCGATCTTAGGCGACCCTACCTTATCTATGGCCACGATTAGAATGTCCCTATGTTTTCTTTCTTTTCATAAAATGGCCAGATTTTCCGTTGTGTTCAAACATCCAGATAACAAAATGTTGATAGATTATACAAAAAAAAAACATAGGAACACAGCTCAAGCCTTTCTTCAATTAATAATGAAAAAAGTAATGAAAAAAATAATGAAAAAAGTACTTAAATCGGTTAGGTTTTGGAGAAGAAATCAGGGGACAACGAATCGTTGATTTTCTTTTCATAATTTTCAATTCAAGATGTAGTTGTCTCTATCGCGCTCTGCGGGGGGGGGGGGGAGACTTGAGGTTAGGGAGACAGCAATATATTTTTGGCTTGGCTTATTATTAGAAGATACTTATCTTCTAATAATAAGCCAAGCCAAGGGTTTTATTAGCCCCTTGCTGCAATCCAAATTCGGTACTACCACTCAGCTAAGATCAGCTAATTATCTATCAACATAGCTTTAGTACAATATTATTGAGTCTTCCTTAGTAAAAAGCAAATCGTATGTTTTGTGCGTGCCCAGATAAACTGTTTTGGTTTGTGGCGCACTTGTAATCTATACTAATATTATAAATGCAAAAGTGTGTCTGTCTGTCTGTTACCTCTTCACGCCCAAACTGCTGAACCGATTTTGCCGGGTGTGGGGATACTTTTATAAGAGTCAGAAGGAAAAGTAAAAGCCTTCCATAAGTATAATGCTGTTTATTGTACTCAATTTCTCCCTTTTACAAAAATTCTTATTATTTTCAACTCGATACCTACTTCACAGAAAAATCCAGAATGTCCGTTTTTACTCCCGATTGGTTAAAACTCCTTCAAACTACACTACTGCCAACATTGACATTTTTCAAAATAAAACAGAACTCCAACTTAACAATTAAAAGTATCGCCTAGTTCCACAGATTATGTGTCAATATTGAATCTGTGCTTTGTTATGCTATTTTGGTTTTACTTTAAAAAAAATACAATCATCATTACTACCAATATAAACTAAAATTGTTAAGATACATTTATGTTAACCTATTATTCTAACATTCGGCCTTTCCTGACAAAAAAAAAGTTTGTCCCCAAACTTATTGTGTATAAAATTACAGCTCAAATCAGAGAAAACAAAGAAAAAAAAAAAAAAAACTTCTTATAAACTGTACTACATAATTGACCAAAGAGAGAGAGAAAAAAAAAAAACCAGATTGGCAATAATTGTCACATTACAATAATTAGTGGATCTACTAATGTTGTCTTGCTACCTTAATTAAGCATTCATTCAAAAACACTAAAATATATAATTTGGCTTGATATTTATTCTCATTTTGTCTATTATTTATGTACCCATCATAACCTTCTCAAATAAAACTATTCTTCACATAGCACCTCTCAATATCTACTTGATAATCAGTGGATGGCTATCAACACTGCTTCATCAACCAAAATTGTTACTCATATCTCACTATCCCAATAATAATCAGTGGATGGCTATCAACACTGCATTATTAATGGAAACTCATATATCTCACTATCTCAATAATGATCAGTGGATGGCTATCAACACTGCTTCATCAACAAAAATTGTTACTCATATTTCACTATCCCAGTAATAATCAGTGGATAGCTATCAACACTGCATTATTAATGGAAGTTATTACTCACATCTCAATATCCCTCAATTACTCCTCTTTATTGAATATTAATTAAACTACAATATAATAAATATTACTTTGTGTACTAAAATAACATTAACAAACAAATGTACTTTGGAATAATAATAAAAAAAATATGGTTCGTTGAATGTAACCTTCAGTATTTTAATATAATATATAGGTAATTCAGTAAATTAATCTAGTCATTTAATTCTCTAATCACTTTGTTCACTAGATTCCAAATCACTTTTATTAGACATAGTTATCCAGGGCTTAATGCGATCCGCAGCCCAAACATTACAATAATCTTTTTGGGATACACTTGTACCTGGTATGCTAGAAACTTGGTATCGATCGTTATCGAGTACCTTAGTAATTTTAAATGGTCCTGTAAATTTTGGAAGCAACTTTTTACTTTGTCCATCATTGCCCTGTGTTGGTTTTAAAATCTTAACTAAATCTCCTATATTATAAACTTTAGCCTTAATTCTCTTTTTATCAAATCTAAGTTTTTGAGCATGTTGATCTTTCTCAATATGTTTAGTGATACTTTCACGTATTTGAGTAAGAGATTCGAGTTGTCGAGTTTCTTTTAAGATTTCAGCAAATATATTTTCGTTCTTGTTTGTCATCCGAGTACCAAATAGGGCTTCTGAAGGTGTTTTACCAATTCCCTTGTTAAGGGTATTGTTAAGACCCCATTGTATTTTTCCAAGAACAGAGTCCCAATATCTTTCTCCTATTTTATCAGAGTATGTAGTCAGTGCATCTAATACGGTGCGATTATACCTCTCCACTTGACCGTTAGCCCGTGGAGAGGCTACCGCATTTAATATATGATTAATTTTTGACTCATCACAGAATTTAGCAAATTCTTGAGAGGTGAATGAGGTGCCTCTGTCTGTAATAAGCCTGTTTGGATAACCAAATGTTGTAAATATATCATCTAATACGCGAATAGTAGGAGTGGATTTTAAGTTTCTGAGAGGCTTGAGAACACAAAATTTCGTGAATCCATCAACCAAAACAAGAAGGTAAGAAAAACCTCGAGTGCTTTTAACGAATGGACCTAAATGATCCGTATGTACGGTATCGAATGGTTTATCGATTTTATGGATAGGATGAAGAAAACCTTCTTTAGGACCACTAGGTTCTTTGGCATACGCACACTCGATGCAAGACTGTACATATTTTTTTATGAAGCGTTTCATTTTGATAAACCAAAAATCTTTGCTAATTTTTTCAAAAGTTTTTTCATAACTAAAATGGCCCATGTCATCATGATTTAATTTACAAAGTTGAAATCTAGTTGCCTTCGGAACTACCCATTTAAGTTCATCTCCTACCTTCCTATATAGTTTATTATTTTTAATTATGTAATTTTTCTTTATTTCAGAATATTCTTGATTTTCTAAAATTTGTTTTATACGTTGAATTTCGGGGTCTTGCAATTGCTGACTTAATAGCCAATCCTCTTGACTTATACGCAACACTGAAGGTAAAATATCCATATCTATATTACATTCTATTGCCTGTGGATTTCTACTCAATGCATCCACATGAGCCATGGCTGATCCTGGTCTGTATTGGATATTGAAGTCGTATTCTTGTATTGCTATCCACCAGCGTGCAATACGCGGAAGTAGATCACGTTTAGCAAATGTAGCCCGTAAGGCACTACAATCTGTGACTAGAGTAAATCTAACCCCAATTAAGTATACTCGAAAACGTTGCAAGGAAGCAATAACCGCTAATGTTTCGAGTTCGTATGCATGATAATTTTGTTCATCTAAACTAGTTTTTCTACTGAAATAAGCAATAGGTTTTTGAGAATTAGAAGCATTATCAATTTGTAATAAAATTCCGCCTAATCCGTGTTTGCTCGCGTCTGTATGTAATATTGTCTCATTATTTGGATTATATAAACCTAAAACTGGTCGTTGTACCAACATATCTTTCAATTTCTCAAAAGAGTCGTCTTGTTCAGATGTCCAGGTCCACTGATGATTTTTCTTTGTCAAGTCAGTTAGCGGACGGGCCAAAATTGCAAAATTTCTGATATATTTTCTGAAATAACTGGCTAACCCAATGAATTGACGAATTTCGTGAACATTTGTAGGTGTAGGAAACTGATCAACAGCTAGAATTTTGGATTTTCCAGGTCTAATTCCCTTTTCACTTATTTCGTGACCTAAATACTCTATTGTTTCTTTAAAAAAATTACACTTGGATAAATTTAAAGTTAGTCCTGCTTTCTTTAATAATTCAAAAGTTTCTTCTAACCGCTCTAACTGTTCTGAGAAATCTTTACTGGGGATTAAGATATCGTCCATATAAGCTAGTGTAGATTTATGCCGGCTATCACCAAGAATTTTATTTATTGTCCTTTGAAATATTGCTGGCGAATTGACAAGACCAAATGGCATCTTTTTAAATTGGTACAAGCCATCGGGTGTAACAAAAGCCGTCAAATGTCTACAGTCCGCTCGGATAGGTATTTGGTAATACCCACTAGCCAGATCTAAGCTTGTGAAAAAACGATTACCATTTAAAAGATCCAACTGATCATCAATTCTAGGCATAGGAAAATGGTCCTTCTTAATTTTGCGGTTGAGTGCTCTAAAATCAACGCATAACCGATATCCACCCGTTTTCTTCCGGACTAAAATAATAGGGCTTGCATAGGAAGAGCTAGATTCTTCGGCAATGTCATGATCTAGTAATTCTTTCACCATATCACGAGTAATATCTCTTTCTTTGTAACTCATGCGATAAGGTCGGTATACAACAGGTGTATGATCTTCTAATTCGATAGTCATTTCCGAAACGTTAGTACAACCTAACTCATCCATTTTAAGAGCAAAACACATTCTATATTTATTTATTAATTTTACAATGTTATCTATTTGCTCGGTATTAAGATCTGCATTAATGTTAACTTGATCTTTGGTAATAGGTGAAAGATCAGATATATTTTCGATTCTATTGCACGAGTATACAATAGTTTCGGTCGTACTATCTATGACTTCCCCTCGTGCGAGAATCATTCCACACTTTAGAGATAACGGCTTACTCGTCAGATTAATAAGAGCTACGTCACCCTTACCATCTTGCAATTTATAAACGCCTCCTATAATATTATAATCAATATCATGAAAAATCCGACTGCTATCATGTAAAAGAAAATCACAATTTGTTTTTGTTTCTTCTACACATGTGACATAACTAAACTGGTCAATGACTACATCCGATTGAATTTTTAAAACTACTCTATTTTGTTGTTCTTTATTTACGGGCAATGTATTGAAATCAAATGCTAAGTTTCTTTTTAGGATATTCAAATAATCATTAGTTTTAACTATAAGTACTTCTGGAAGTTCCGTAAAGTTTTGTCCAACCAATAGTGTTTGGGTCAAAACTGAAGAGTCTACAACAAATGCGTCTATCTCGGCGGTCACGTCTCCCAAAGTTAAAGTGATACGAGTCTTTGCCTTTGGTTTATAAGAACCATTACCGAAACCTCTTATTATAGGTAAATCATTTTCAACTTGGTATAGACCATGTAGTTTAACAAAATTATGACTAATGAGTGTGCAATCACTTCCAAAATCTATGAAACAATCTACTTTAATATTATGATTAATGAATCCCTCTTTGTGATATTTTGTATCTGGTTTGCTAATTTGAGTTAGCAAAGTTCTTTTTTCTGTTAATTTATTTAAATTGTTAAATTTCGTGCAATCAGTTAAACTATGTCCAATTCGCTTGCAACCATCACATTTAATAATAGGTTTAGGACATTTATTTGAATAATGTCCTTTTTCATTACAATTAAAGCATATCAATTCAGAACTAACACATTGTGCACTACGGTGTCCGGTTTTTTTACACTTAAAACATACAACTTCGTGTGTATTTGTATTTCCTCTGAATCTATTAAATTTTGGAGCAGACTCCTTAGACATTCCTTTAAGAAATTTTAATAAATCTTCTGGATCAGCAAAACGAGCCGACGATGCTCCCGATCTAAGAAGCCTGTCTTCAATACCATGAATGAGACAATCTACTGCCTTTTTCCCTTTTATATCACATGCATTTAATAAAGTAATCTTGTCATAATAATATTGATCTACTGACTCACCTGGCCTAATTCGACGATCTAACATCTCTGTTAGTAATATACCATAATTCATTTCAGAAGGAAATGCCTTAATAAGTTTCTCCTGCCACTCCGACCAAGGTAACATAATAGTATTAAGTCCCTCATACCAGGTTTTGGCATAACCAGATAACTTTGGTAATGCAAAATGTCGAATCTGTTTGTCTGTCCAGTTATAAATTTGGGCACATTCATTTACTTTCGCTATCCAATTTTCAATTTTTTGATTTTTATGTGCTGGATTAAATTCCGGCACAATATTCCTATCAAAACTATTTCCTTGTACATTTGAGTGCATCAAATTTTGTAATATCGAGGAAAATTGAGATATACTAAACGTCATATTATTTTCACCACTTGTGTGTTGCACAGGAGCTTTGCCCGCACCCTCCGGTGGTCCGCTCGACATTGACGCCACTTGTGACTCCTTCAACAGTGGTGACACCATCAGTGGCTCGCTCTCCGACGGCGCTGCCTGCATATTCCATTCTGATCCAGTGTCTCTAGCTACAGGGACCCGTACTGCGACCTCATCAAGAACGGCTTGTTCCCATGGTCTCCTCGTTTCAACATGTCTATCACTTTTCCACTCCTCCTGAAAAGCCAAAAATTCAAGCATCATTCCTCTAACAATTTCAACAACTTTGTACAAAATTTAATCATATTCCTGCCACATCAAGCACTAGCATTATATAAGATACTAGTTGACTCGGCAAATATAAGTTATTTGTAGTAGTAATATGTTTCTTTAATTGTACAGAATATCATTTTATTGAAGTGACTACATAAATATGGCACCATAGCAACGTCTATCGCATCCTTTTGCACAAACAATAAAGGTTGCCGTCAGTCTCCAGTTGAAAATTAATAGTTTACTATTTTTTATTCAACAAATTAATGCGCTTTTCAATATAAACAATAGACAGTAGTTGACTCTCTGACTCTGAATACGCATATAAAATTTGTTAACAATCAGTAAAGTCGTTCCGGACAAGTAAGGTAACTAACATTGTGACACGAGAGTTTCATATCCTACGATATAAAACTATATCGGTGGTGTAATATTTTTGTAACCTCAATATAATACTATTATAAACAAAAAAAAAACTTTCTATGTTTTGTCTGCCAATCAATCACTTTGTACTGTAAAATAATAGTATTATTACTAGTAGTTGTTTCACTTTGAAAACAAACATCTCGCTTATGTGGTACTATGTTTGTTTTAAGGTATTACTACACCGATAAAATCTTTAAATCTTTCCAATGTAAGAGATTGATAAGAGAACAAAAAAAAACGAAAATTAACTCGCCTGATGAGTGTTCAAAGATTTCTTCATTACTCCCAGAATAGGTGGTGTCTCAGAGCCTGAGTAAGCTACCGGTGTAGCTGGTTCTTCTGGCTGTGACTCTCGGTGTCGGTCCAACGTCCGTGATCGAGATCGTGTTATTCGTGACCGAAGCGGCCGCTCCTGACTGTCTCTCTTCATACTCCCATGTCGATGTTTCGGTCGCTCCCGATAGTGTATATTCTCTTTTGACTCACACTCACGTCTTTTACTTTTATTCTTGTTTCTATGTGAGCGATGTTGTATTTCAGTATCCGATGAGCCCATGCTTGCACTTCGACTTTTGCGTTTACGCGCCCGAGATAGACGTTTTGGGTTATTTTTACCCATTTTGTGAGCGTTTTTCTTCTTGCCACTTCTGATATAAGAGTCAGAAGGAAAAGTAAAAGCCTTCCATAAGTATAATGCTGTTTATTGTACTCAATTTCTCCCTTTTACAAAAATTCTTATTATTTTCAACTCGATACCTACTTCACAGAAAAATCCAGAATGTCCGTTTTTACTCCCGATTGGTTAAAACTCCTTCAAACTACACTACTGCCAACATTGACATTTTTCAAAATAAAACAGAACTCCAACTTAACAATTAAAAGTATCGCCTAGTTCCACAGATTATGTGTCAATATTGAATCTGTGCTTTGTTATGCTATTTTGGTTTTACTTTAAAAAAAATACAATCATCATTACTACCAATATAAACTAAAATTGTTAAGATACATTTATGTTAACCTATTATTCTAACACTTTGAGTCCCGGGTAAGGACACAGAATCCTGGAAAAATTTACGATTCCTGCGCGATAAACTGATTGGTACTGCCTCTCAGGTAATATAATATCAGAGGAAAGGAATCCACAGTCTATTAACAGTGCTTAGCGGGCCCCTGGACTATCAATTTTATTGCGCAATATCACATGCAATATTTATCGACGAAAACTTATTAGTTATTTGATAACAAGATTGAAAGGCGGGCGTTCAATATTAACCCTAGACGGTCAATAATATTGCACAATACGTGATATTGCACAATAAATTGAGTGTCTAGGGGCCCGCTGACGCTCTATTTTCTGACCTTCCTCAAAATATAAGCATAAGATTTTTTATTAGGCTAAGGTTGTATTTGCCCGTTGACTCGAACACCTTCCTTTGGAAGTAGCTTCTCAACTAATAATATCAGAGAAAAGGTATCCACATCTATTATTATCAGTGTTTAGATGCACCGGAGCGAATGGGCGAATGGGGTCTTAGAACCTGTGTTATATAATATAACAAAAAACGCGAAGCTCCATGTACGGCAGTAATTGCAGAACTGGTTCCGACCGTTTACTCGATACATCAATGGCGGGTCGATGACCTTGCGAATACCGGAACCACCGGAACAAAATCAGAGATTTCGGTTCCGTTGTTGTACCTGTTGTGGTCCCATTTCTTTATACCTAAGGTACAAAGAAATGGGACTTAGGAACAAAATCAGACATTTTTTGGTTCCTTAATGGTTGTACCCGTCTAATATTGTGATCCCATTTCTCTGACTTTTAAAAATAGGAAAAAATTTTGAGATTTCGTTTCCGTAGTTGTACCTTTTGTGGTCCCATTTCTTTGTGCTAAAATGGAAAGAAAATCAGATATTTCGGTTCCCTTGCTGTACCTACCTACTACCTGCCCGGTTCTAATGGTACATTTCTATATGTTTTAGGAATAAGTCTAGGGACAAAACTAAAGATTTTTATTCCGCAGTCTGTTTTGCTATAAACAAAATCGTTAATTTAGGTTTCGGCGGATTTTAAAAAAATCGGCCAAGTGCGAGTCGGTCTCACGCACGAAGGGTTCCGTACCAATGCAGACCAAAAATAGGCTAAAAATTTTGTTTTTTGTATGGGAGCCCCACTTAAATTTTTATTTTATTTTAATATTATTATTAAATATTAAAGTACACATATAAGTAACAAAAGAATGTGTGAAAAATTCAAGTGCCTACCTACCTCTTGCCATTATTGATATAGAGCGAAAAAGACCGAAAAAATCACGTCTGTTGTATGGGAGCCCCCCTTAAATATTATTTTTATTTTGTTTTCAGTATTTGTTGTTATAGCGGCAACAGATATACACAATCTGTGAAAATTTCCGAAGTCTAGCTATAGCGGTTCTTGAGATACAGCCCGGAGACAGACAGACGGACAGACAGACGGACAGACGGAAGTCTTAGTAATAGGGTCCCGTTCTTACCCTTTGGGTACGGAACCCTAAAAATCGGTGTATATTAACCAGTACGCAGTTCTAATTGTATAAAATATGTATTTACTTGGTGCAGAAGCTTTCAGTCAAATAAAACAGGTTTATTATATTTTTATAATGTTAGTAATTGGCTAGATAATAAAGTCTAGTCACTAGACGGTAAACTTAATCATAGCTAGATAATAATTTGATATCGTGACTTTTATTACTTTAAAAGCTTATTATTTCGCGAGGAAAAAAGTTTACGGAATAACGTACGTAAAGTTTCCGAGAATTTTCAATTAGCGGAGACTTAATTAAACTTAAAATTTTGATAGGAATTATGCACTTAATTAATACTTTTTGTGCTGAGCAAAACATAATGAGCATTCCTTTAATGAAACTTATCAACGGGGTAAGGAGTATTCAAACATAGGTAGCTATTTAAAAGATTAAGCTATACATAATATACAGCATGACTGGTGAGTCAATACCGATATTTAAGGAGAGTATTCAGTACTCGATTCTCATTATAAATATGTAATAAAATTAGGTTCTTAATTTTTTTTTGAATTTTCCAAAAATTTATGAATCATGGATACCAAGTAAATTACGCGGCTAGGCAAGTAGGTATACTATGCGGCCGGTGCAGAGGCGTGCGCTACCAAAGAAACACCACACAACTACCCCTCCCGCTCGGGGTGTCCATGCGTTGGGTAAATAATTATTTAACTTTAAGCTACATTTACTCAGTGATCAATTGATATTATTTTTTTATATTATTTTTTTCCAACTAATATAATAGCCAAATATCACGTCCTCAAGTATTGAACATGTCTCACCAGTCACGCAGTAAATAAAAATGAATTTATAATTTTGTTAGTCTTGCTAAAACTTAAAAAGGGTCTTCAAATATTCGTGGATATTCAAGGGTTTACACTGCAAGAGAATGTTATACAAAGTTTACCAGGTCATCTAGTTACCAATAATTACAATCTCAATTCATCGTTCAACCTGTTTTCCCAATCTGAATCTTTAGTCCATCTGCTAGAGTCTATCACGGTCACAGCTCCACCCAATAATACTACAAATGTTCGTTATTTATTTTAGCATGCGCCTTCTCCGATTCTTTCCATTGTGAGTTGTTACGAGAGTGTCGAATATAATATGTTTTGTAAAAAAATATTTTTTTAAGCAGATGACAAACTGACAAAAGTATCGCCTGATAGAAAATGTTTATTTGGAAAGACGCACGGTTTTTAGGGTTCCGTAGCCAAAATGGCAAAAAAGGAACCCTTATAGATTCGTCATGTCTGTCTGTCTGTCTGTCTGTCTGTCTGTCTGTCTGTCCGTCCGTCCGTATGTCACAGCCACTTTTCTCCGAAACTATTAGAGCTATACTATTGAAACTTGGTAAGTAGGTGTAGTCTGTGAACCGCATTAAAATTTTGATATAAAAATGGAAAAATTATTAAAAATTTTAGGGGTCCCCATAGATGCAACTGAAACAAAAAAAAATTTTTTTCATCTTACCTATGCTTGTGGGGTATCTATGGATAGGTCTCCAAAAATCATATTGAGGTTTCTCATATCATTTTTTTCTAACCTGAACAGTTTGCGAGAGAGACTCTTCCAAAGTGGTAAAATGTGTGTCCCCCCCCCTCTAATTTCTAAAGTAGGAGCATGATAATTCTAAAAAAATATATGATGTAGATTACTATAAAAACTACCAACGAAAATTGGTTTGAACGAGATCTAGCCAGTAGTTTTTTTTATACGTCATAAATGGTAAACCTTAATATAAATTTCATTAAATCGACTGAAATATAAAAATAAATCAAAAACCTTTTAATTTCATAAAAATAAACCTTATTGCTGCTGCGGAACCCTTCATGGGCGAGTCCAACTCGCACTTGGCCGCTTTTTTTTAAATACATGACTTAGGTACTTCCTTAAAAATTGGTCAATTATTAATCTTTGTATAAAAGTGTTTTACAAATCTACCAATCTCTTGAAACATCGAATTTACTGAGCTTTCTTTCTACCTACACTTTCAATTAATAAAGTAGGTCTACAAAAACTTTTTTGGAGCCTGCGTGAAGCACGAATTCTGTTGATACTAGAAAGTTACATTATTTACAATCCTATCCTTCTCATTTTCAATAGCAACAAGACCCAGTTAAATCAGACTGAACTTTTAAAGTTAATCAGAGATCAAAATATCTCTCCATGTGTAGACGTATCATAAGAGGGACGCATGATAAGCCAAACTAATTTAATAAATACGAAAGTATGTCTGTCTGTTACATCTACCTACACGACTAAACCGCTGAACCGATTTTGCTGAAATTCGGTTGCAGATACTTTGAGTCCCGGGAAAGGAATTTTATCCCGGAAAAAGGTACGGCTCCCGCGCAGTAAACGAGTTTTAGTTTAGGATGCGGGCGTTATTTAGTATTTGATAAAAACTATTCGCAAATTCGCAATTCGAAAAATCGGTTATCATCACAATTTTCTGGTAAATTGAGTATTGATTACAAGTTAACATATTACTCAATTATTTATTATGTGATAAAAAAATTAGTAATGTATTAAAAAAATCTATTTATTGTCTGAAGTCTGAACATTAAAGAAATGCAGATGCATTTTCCAATAGACTTTTCAAAGACTAGAAACTTCGGCTTTTGTCCATGAATTTGTGCATAATATAAGTTAAAGGAACATAACTGTTTTGGCTGAAGGCAGCCGAAGCTGTAGGCCAAACTAGCAACCCTTAGGGCCTGATTCACCACTTCCTGATAAGTGACGAATAGGCTACCCACCACTTAACTTGACAGATAGACTATGGAGAATCTGTACAATAAGTTGTGGATAGCCTATCCGGCACTTCAAAGGAGGCACCAGGAAGTGGTGAAACAGCCCTTTACTGGATTTAAGTCCTATTAACCGTTTGATAACTAATCGTGTATGTAAACGGTTGTCCCGCTGACAAATCGCCAACATCTCCGGGGACAGAAAGTGTACCTCCAGAGAGCCTTAAACTTTAAAATAACCCTTATCCCAATGATATAAGGTCCTGTTGGACACAAAAAACTATCATCAACAGTCCATTTTGCCTAGATTTTCAATGAAATTGAACCCTATGCTGTTTACATTAAGGTATCTCTCCAGGTTAAAAAACTATGAACGATGCCTCTACAGTCCATTTTGCTAGAGTTTCCTTAATTTGAACTTTAATCCATTGAAATAAAGGTCTCCATAAAGGTGTTTCTCGTTGAACTCTATCGTTGGGACTTGGGAGCTCTATATCGCTCAGTCTCTCGCCGCGTTCATACGACTCTACTCGCATTTGTGTTGTGCTAAGGAAATGTTTTAACTTTCAAACGAAAATTTCTTCGGTAAGTTGTTAAAAATGTTATTTTTTATTTACTATTATATTATGGTTGTTGTATAGGAATTATAGTTATTGTTGTATTTATGTTGATGTAATTTATAAAAGCTCAAAGCTTTTTCTCGAAGTTTTCCAACGACATATTTGTAATTTCTTAGGTCCATTTTCATTTACAGGTATTTAAATTCTTAATATTAAATATAAAATTAAGGTTAGGTTAACATTCAACATATAATTTTAGCCGGCTTTTTATTAATTATTAGCTTTTGTGGGCTTTTAGCCGTCTATTTTCAGAATTGAAAAAAAATTGTAAAGAGACAATAGAAGATCACTTATCGACGAATTATGATTATTATGTAAGTTCATAACTTAGTATTACACAGGAATCATACATTTTGCCGTGGTGCAAACATTCCTTCTTCGAGATATTTTCATACCTCAAGAAAATCAGTTTAGACTTTAGAGTTTAGTCGTTATAGCGCAAGATGCGACAGACAGATAGATCAACACTTTCGCATTTATACTGTAGTATACATTATTATTAGCGTTATAATTCAAGTGTTAGTGGCTAACAACTAACCAGCGATGGTATTTACCGTTTTAGTTCAAAGCGTTTACCGTTATCGTATGAAGATATTATACGCTTAAACTCAAAGAAAGTATTATAATTTTGGTCACTGCTCCATATTCTTGCATATTATATATGCGCGTTTTTTCTTTTTAACCGACTCCATAAAAGGTGTATGTTTGGGTATGGATATAACAACTTTCTTTCATGTTTCTTGTAAATAATTAGACTAGATAACATTATCAATAGATGATAGCAAGATATTGAACGCAGTTTGTTCGTGCAGAAACTTTCTTTTTTGTTCGGGATACCGTACATTTTGACGACCTCTGTGGCTCAGTTGGTGGGCTATTGGTAGCTCAAGCCGGGGGTCGCAGGTTCGAATCCCGCCGACGGAACAAAAAGTTTTCAAAATTCCTAGGTCATGGATGTGTATTAAATTTGTGTATCATATAATGAAAATCTTAAATATTATATGTATAGTATAAAAAGTATTAAATATGTCTGGTACCTGTAACACAAGTTCTTCAGTTACTTACCACGAGGCCAGACTGACGTGGTGTGAAGCGTCCATAGATATTATTATTATTATTTTCCGTGATAAAAACTACCCTATGTCCTTTGCCAGGAATCCCAGGATTGTCTTTATCATCACACCGAATTTCATCAAAATGGTAAAGCCATAAAAAAGCCAGATGGAATTTGGTATGATGATAGTTTAGAGGTCAAGAGGTAAAAAACATACAGTATTTAAATATAGGTTTTGGGGTAGTGTATTTGCGTAAGAACGTTTTAAAGTCTTTCGTGCATATAATACTTTGATAGAGGTAATAGGTAACCCCGCAATTCCGTTGCGCCAAAGTTCGTTTGTCGCGCGGGAACCGTACATTTTTCTGCGATAAAAAGTATCCTATGTCCATTCCCGGGACTCAATTAAGTATCTCCATACCCAGCAAAATCGGTTCAGTCGTTTGGCGTGGTGAGGTAACAGACATACAGACACACTTTCGCATTTATAATATTAGTATGGATATAGATAGTCTATCAAAGCGTCAAACAAACTTAAAGTTTTATAAGTTTGAACAAATTCAAATTCATACTTCTAAACATCGAAAACCAATAGTTTATTTAGGAACTAGTTGTCCCGGCAACATTGTTTTGCCATATAAAGTATTTCTACTTCATCAGTTGATACAAAATCTTACCTCCTCTTTTGTCCCCTAAGAGGGGTGTGGGGGGGGGATTTTCTACACCAGATGTTGAGTTGGAAGAAGATATCCGCGAAAACCGGAAGCAAATCGGATCAGTAGTTTTCGTGTTAAAGAAAAAAGTTTAATACAAAATCTGACTCCCCTTTCGTCCCCTTAGAGGGGTGGGGGGCAAAATTTTTATACACCAGATGTTAAGTTGGAAGAAGACAAATATACCTGCGAAAACCGCATTCAAATCGGATCAGTAGTTTTCGTGTGATAGTGGAACAAACATACAGACAGACAGACAGACAGACAAAAAACTAACCACATTTTTGGCTTCTATAGCGATCTAGTAACACCCTCCGCTTATTATTTTTTGAATATCTTTAATGTACAGAATTCTCATTTCTACAGTTTTATTATATGTATAGATAAACTTAATCTTCAAGGCGAAATAATATAGAGCAGATTTATGAAATGCAAAGACTGTCTCAAAACTTTGATAGCAAAAGTTGAAGACGCGAAAAAAGTAATTACAGATGAAAGAGAAATAGGGAACTAGGGAACTCTCTTGTACGACTTTATTAAGACTGTGTTGGTATATTTTCTCTCTTTCAAGAGATATACGAGTACCATAAAACATAACGACCGCTGTTTATGTCTTTCATGTGATGTTTCTAATATGCTAGAAACGCCTCCGTGGTCTAGTGGCTTAAAGCGTGGCTCTTGACTCGTGGTCATGGGTTTGATTCCCGCGTTGGAAACATGTTATTTTCAAGTTTGGTTAGGACACTGGACAATGCAGGCTGATCACCTGATTGTCTGACAAGTAAGATGATCCATGCGTCGGATGGGCATGTAAAAAGTCGGCCCTGCGCCTGATCTCTCGCCAGTCGTGTCCATCGTCCATGTCCCGCTGGGTAATGAGAGTAAAAGGAATAGAGAGTGCTCGTGTACTGCGCACATACTTGAGTACTATAAAATTACTCCTGTGTAAGTGGCCTGGTTTCAATGAAGCCGGCCACCGTCACCGAAACCGGTGTGGGAGTTACTTTTTTATGCTAGACAAATACAAGCAGAACTTATACAGTTATTCGCTGTGTAAATTTTTATTACTAAGGGGCTTATTATGGTTGTTTTAGGTACTTACTTATTATGGTTGTTTTAGATGAATTTTTAGTTACAAACAAATTGTTGTATTTATGTTCACTTCCTGATAAGTGACGATAGGCTATCCACAACTTAACTTGACAGTCAGAGTATGGAGTATCTGTCAGATAAGTTGTGGACAGCCTATCCGGCACTTATGAGGAAGTGGTGAAATAGGCCCTAAGAGAGATAAAATATTAATATCTATATTCTATAATGCATCCAGTGGCTATATAGCAGACACATAACACATTTAAAGATTAAAACAGTGGTTCTTAACCGTTTAGTCATGAGGGACCGTCTTACCAAATGTTTGTCTTGCCGAGGACTACCCTGTTGGTTTACCTGGGGTAGTTTGATAAAGAAAACAAGCACAACTATAAATAATTATAATCAAAATTAGCACTCATTTTTAATTTGGCAAAAATCTAAAAGTTACAGATTATAATTTAATGTGATTAACTTTGAATTCTCACGTATTATAAGGATGGCTTTGCGGACCACATGGAATGCCTTCAGGGACCAGCAGTAATCCGCGGACCACCGGTTAAGAACCAATGGATTAAACCATTTATTGCCGTAAGCCTAGCTCACTTAGCCGCTCTATAATTTGCAATCCTATTTAAAATTGTAGCTGCAGTTCTCTACTAATGTTCTAAATAAGAAAATGTGTACCTATATAATATTATGTTTGTTATATTTTTACGCTTAAATCACTCAACAGAGATAGATGCAATTACGCCGTTCGACCAAAGTTTCGAGCAAAATCTTATTTATCCATAAGTAAACTTAAAACTAAATGTAATTAAAAAAAACTTATTTTCTTACGGAGGAATACACAATAATTAGTTTGAAACTTCCACATTGGATCACCTGGCTTGTATTTCGTTTCGTTGCTAACTTCAGAGTTTGCAGCGAATTTCATTTCGTTGCTAATGTCACTGCAGTTGCCGGCTAAATGAACTGCAAGTTAATGATTTAAGTTTCTTTATTTTGTTTCTCTAACACCGTTTGGCGTTTACCGACTTGGAATTAGTTTTGAATGAGATACATAATACAAGAATGTTTTATCTGTCTCTAATGTCCTGAGATACATTATAGTGAAATTCAAAATGCTCTTAAAATATAAACGATCGACAAAAATATATTGTATTAAAACATTTTCGTTCTCATGGTCTAAACAGTTAAGGGGTCTAAGTGACATTATTACTTAGTATATTTTTCCTCAAATGAGATTTTTTAATTTAAATCACGTTAATTACTACGAACTACTTCTAAATCTTGGTGCATCATTGTACGCACTCAAAACATATTATGCTGCCTAATTTTCTCCCATAAAATTAATATACCTAGCGGAATAGAGAAACAAAGGCCTGAGCAAGCGAGATGTCACTATCAGTAACACTGCGTGGTAAAAAGAGACGTGTGATACATGACAGCATCACTCTTTTTTTTGACGACCGTCAGCCCGGGGCTGACCGTTGACAATTTAATCTCATAGAATTCATGTTCAATCATGCTTGTGTAAGTGTATACGTACACATATTTTTCACACAGATGAGAACCAATTTCGGTTACGTTTGACAGCTCGAGTTTGTTGCTCTATTCCGCTAGGTATATTAACTTTATGTTTCCTCCACTCATGTAAGTGACACTAACACACTTCTTTGTGAAACTGATTCATTATAACTTTATGCAAATACAAGTGTGTATTAGAAAGACTTACAACTGTTTACTTACAACAATGACACTTAGCATATTTCTCTAACCGGATTTTATTGTGGGATTCCTACAAAACTTGATAATTGTTCACAAATTGGCTAGTGCTTTAAGTCCCGTTGATCTTACTGTCAGCTGTTTGTATGTAAAATTATCATTGTGTAGAGTATGTAGTCATAAGTAAGTGCCAAGTGCGTGTCGGATTCGTACGAGGCTCCGTACCTTATTTAATTAACTAGAAGGTTAATTTTGAGTGTTAAGCAGAGTTAATCTTGCTGTTAGCTGTTTGTGTGTTATATTATCACTGTATAGAGTGTCATAAATAAGTGCCAGGTGCGAGTTGGACTCGCGTATAGAGGGATCCGTAGTTTGATTTTTAGTTTAACTTAGAAGTTTCATTTTTTCGCATCTTCATGACTGAGATCTAAGTGAGTATAATATGTACATTGTACGTGAACGGTTTTAGTTAAAATTTCTTAGCCCCACATTTCCACATGTTCTCGAAAAATGGAAGACAGACAAACAGACTTAAGCTCCTAATTATTTTCAACCAAAACAGGTGGAATAGGGATTCTCTTGTTAGTAATATTTCTAATTATTGCAAATATCGACAAAACTTCATTAATACGTAAACAACTAATTGAAAACTGCATATTCGGGGGGAATAGTTTCCAAACTACTAAATAAGCGGGAACTTCATCAATAACGTATGTATTGACTTTCCAAATTAGTCGGAAATTGTATAAGGGCTTAATGAGAGAGTATTGTATGGAAAATGTTCGGAAAATATCGGAAGTGTACTTCTCTATATAATATTTAGGCAAATTTTGAAAAGCTCGTGGTAATTTCATATGCTGTTCTTAAAAATAAAAATAAACAGTACTTATTAATATAAATGCGAAAGTTTGAACTCTTAACTCTTCACGCCCAAACCGCTCAATTGATTTTGCTGAAATTTGATTTTTTATACTTCGAGTCCCTAAAAACATAGGATACTTTTTATAGGAGTTGGGGACATCATTAAAAGTATAGAAATAACGGTTTTATGATGCGCATTTTCATATTTAAACAAAGAGATTATTGCGGTATCATTTTATACAGACCGCATGCAATTTGCAAGTTTCGAAATTAATTCAGAACAATACATTCGCAGTAATTAAATTACATGTAAATGTGCTCCATCGCTGCGGGCCCGATAAAGCGAAAGTATGGACTTCGGTTTATGACGATTCGTGGCGCAATATCACTGAAACACCACTTTATCAAAGTGTCACTTTTCTGAGAGCAATTTTCCTAATACAAGGTGTGTTAGTCCTTCATATTACGAATATTAATTTTATCATACATATATTTCATATTCATATTTAAAGTGCGAAAGTTTGTCTATTAGGCTATTTATTTATCTCTCGTCACGCGTCGGCGGGATTCGAGCACGCGACCCCCGACTTGAGCTGCCAGGCCTGCCACACACTCAACCAATTGAGCCACAGAGATCGTCAAATAAACAAATTTCAGCAAAATCTGTTCAATGGTTTGGCCGTGAAATAGTAATATACATATATAATAGTAATATACAGAAAGACGTACAGATGGACAGACACACTCTTGTTTTTATAATATTAGTATGCATAATATGGATACTGAACAAAATGTAGATATTCATATGCGCTTTCAAGCCATCGTCAAATAACCCTACAAAATTGTGTCGGATTCTGATCAGCATTTCCGATAACCCATTTCGGCTGCAGCGCATTCCCAATAATTGGAATATAGGTAATGTTATTGCGTCGTCATAATCTAGAAACTAGATTCTACGTACGGAATTGGGAACACTTACGTAATGTCGGTCCTAAATATCTTCGAAGCTTCACTTCCATACTAATAATATTATAAAGGCGAAAGTGTGTCTGTCTGTTACCTCCACAGTCCACGCACATAAACCGCTGAACCGATTTTGCGGAAATTTGGAACAGAGATACTTTGCGTCCCGGGAAAGGACAGCTAGGATACTTTATATCACGAAAAAATATACGGTTCCGCGTGACACAATTTTAGCGCAATGGAGCTGCAGGCGTAATCTAGTAATTTTTAATTTTTTCTGGGTCTTTTTGTCTTAGCGGACCCCTAGATGATAAATCTTATTGTGCAATATCACGTATTCTGAAATGTTACTGACCGTCTATCTTATTGTAAAATAAATTATGGTTTAATAATATTGCACAATAAAATTGAAAGTCTACTGCTTATAGCTACATTGTCAGTTTTAGCTCGCCTAAATAAAAGTTTTGGCTTGGTGTGTAGAGTCGTCATGATAATTCAGTTATCAGATTGCATTTTAAATAGATTAATTTATTTTGAGTAGGTTTTATTTCCGAAAAGCGGCAGTATAATATGTTCTAATTTTTACTAAACTTCCACTCAAAATTAGAACATGTCCTCTGAAATTGATGAAACTCGTTCTGGTACGTCCGATGGGAATAATGGAAACGGTAGTCATCACGTCAAAAGGGATCTCATACATTTAATTTAGGTACAAAAGCTTAGCCCGATATTAAATGTTACAAAAGGCATTAGAAACTTCACGATATGAGAAGTTTTGATCCATCAAACACCGAGTTGCTCGAAGTTTGAGTTGGAAAAACGTTCACGTCACAACTTCTAATAAACTCCTAAAGAATGGTCCTCGAGGGAGAAATTATATCATGGCGTATATTCAGCGGAGCTTAATTTCTATGCAAAGACAAATTGCCCGTGCCAGAGCCATCGATATTCTTCCAAGATGGCCATTTATATTGTAAGATGGCGGTGCCTGAAATACTGTCCGTTTGACCCAATTTTTGTAACCTGCATTGCAGCAGCTTACATTATGCGTTCCAACATTTGAGTTTGAGTTATCTCTTATTTTAATTAAACTACACGACTTTGCTTTTAAACCTTTATAATTTATACTTCATAAGCGTAACATAATATAATTTAGTATAAAACTAAGCCTAGACTAAGGCAAATAAGTCTAGCGTTGCTTAAACTATAAAATTAGTTTCAACAGTAATTGTGTCTGTGTCTCGTTCTCAAAAAGAAAAAAAACACAGTATAATAATTGCTGAAACATCCAACTTAAAAACATGCAGAAACTGCGGTTATTTTCGTCTTTCTCAAAACTAATTTGAGAAAGACGAAAATACCCTAGTTTCTGCATGTCTTCAGTTCATTTTCCTGGTGAAATTAGAGTCAAATTAAGAGATTTTCAAACTTTCGTAATGGGTTGAACTGACACTCACACACACCAATTTTACAAAAGCAGGAAAAGTCGCTACAATAGTTCTCATTTTTTTGAAGGATAATATATTTCCACACCTTTTCGTAATAGGTTAAGCTCATACCCATTACAGGAAAAGATGCTTAGCACGTAGTACAGAGTCGTAAATGTTTACTACAAAACTTCCCTGAATACTCCAGGTAATATACCTATGACATTAGTAAAGCAAACTTTGCTGAGACCAAGTTTACACTTCACAAGCACCAGAACTTCGCATTTAGAGGAGCTCATTTTGAACAACGATATCTAAATACTGTTCTATGATTTTGAAGGTATTAAGGAGTTACTAAGGTCCTTTAGTGTTTGAATCCTTTTTGATTCATTGTTCGATGAATGTACGCCTAGGCATAAAAATAGGAAAACATGGACATAATATTATTTACGTCTATTTCTCAATATTTTATTCCTCGGAGCCACTGTAATCCAGTGGACAATAGACACACAGCCATGGCTTATCAGATGGTTATGTAAAAAAATTAACTTGCACATGATATTGATAATGGGATAAGAGAGTATAGGAAGAGACTTCTTAATGTGTTAACACTAGTGCATTTAAAAAAAAATTCTGGCCTGGTTCAAATAACTAAACCCAATTTTGGAGGCATTATTATTTAATTGTTTTACTATTGAAAACTTCATATTCATACAGAAATAATGGGATAAGAGAGTATAGGAAGAGACTTCTTAATGTGTTAACACTAGTGCATTTAAAAAAAAATTCTGGCCTGGTTCAAATAACTAAACCCAATTTTGGAGGCATTATTATTTAATTGTTTTACTATTGAAAACTTCATATTCATACAGAAAATGTTTGAACCATAACAGTTAGATAAATGTACTAAATGTTTCGCGCATTATTCTCATAACTCATGTCCGAACTGCGAGCTAAAATGTTGCAGCTATATCCCAGCCTGACTGCAACTAAATATTTTACGACAAACAACAGCTATCTGTCTCCCACATTATACTGGTTCCATTGGAGCGATAAGGACAGGCTTGGCCTACGGGATGACTTGCTCACATTAGGGTTAACGATTTTGATAAACTTTTGCTTTTAATATTTTTTCTTTTAAAAGAGAAGTTAGGTACAGATTGCATTTTCAGTACGAGTATGTTTGTCAACCGACTAAAATATGATAGTACAGTATTTTTGATAGCTAATTCTTTACGGTGTGTAATGTGTATGTGTGTCCCCTGTAAAGAGTTGTTGACTGTGAAAGTAGCGACACGGCGCTAGAGTTACTTTTTCTTACGTTTGTATGGGCAAATGGCAATACAATATGACTCTGCGGCGTTTGTCCATACAAATCACAAAAATTACTCTTTCAGCACTGCTACTTTCACAGTGAACTCCATATTATAAGGGACACACCCTAAGGTATTATCACTTTGATTTGTTATAACTTGTATAATATGTGTTGACGTGTGTGCAAAGTAGATAATGTTCTCGTGTAATTTCAAAATACATTAGCTCTTTTCGATTATGATAAAATACTATGTAACATTCCCATGAAGTAATTTCGTTAAAATTTCGAATCCCTTTGAGCAATCGCTAAGAGGACAAAAGCTCAATAGAACACAAAATTCTCGAGTCAGAATTTACGAATGATTGAAAAAATCCAACGGAATAAATATTTGAAATTCGAGTTCTATCTTTTGAATTTTTTACCATCGAACAGTATCTCTGGTTGTTTATTTTTTGCGTGTTGCTATAAGCAAGCTGAAATGTTAACAACTTTATTAATAACCTTATTTTTATAACCTATCCATACTAATTATACTAATATTTCTATATTCGATTTATCGAAATAATAATTAGATAAATTTAATAAAAGACCGTTAAATAATAGGAAAATATAGAAAAGTTTAACAACGTTATTGTGTTACAACTTTTTATAAACGCTAAAATTCGTTAATCGCGCGGTGACAGTATTTTCCAGGACGAAAATTATCCTATGTCCTTTCCCGGGATTTAAAGTATTTCCATACCCAGGAAAATCGGTTTAGCGGTTTGGGCGTGTAGAGGTAACAGACAGACAAACACACTTTCGCATTTTAATATTTCGTATGAACTTTTCGATTTTAATTTTTGACAGCCCTACGCTTACCTATTTGTACGGTGGCTCAATTGAAAAAACTACGAACCAAGTAATGGAATCACGACTACGTCTTTTTTGTGATTCGGAACGACAGATAAAAGTAATTCTTGTCAAGACTACCGATGCTGCGAGTTTTGTTTTTATTTCGTCATTATCAGTTTTTACAAGTCCCGTTGGCTTCCCGTCAAAAAATGAGACCAGAAATCGTCAATGGAGGTTTTTGTTACGGTTGTTTGTGGGTTACTTGGGATACAGTTATATTTGCTACTGTTATATAATAAATAAATTCTTTATTCGGAGCAACTAAGGCCCAATATATGTAGTAAGAGAACAACTTTTTACATCGCGACGCAGCTCTACAATAATTCAAAATAATCTCTATTTGCTGCACAAGAAGACACACATTGCCCTGCCAGAATTCGTATTTCAAGCTGCACTGTTTGCGTAGCGTCTGCGTGCCGTTCTCGCAACAAAAAAAATATTGTGCAGCTCTACCGCAGCAAGCTGCCGCGTGCCACCCTCGATTATGACCGGGCTGTCATTTTTTTCTGTGTTTTCTACTAAGTATTACACTCCCGGAAGGCGATTGACTTCAATGAAATTGAGATTTATTTAATCATTGTATATTTATCTGATATTTAACTTACGGAAAACACGATTCACTGATTTTGACTCGATACTTTTATTTTTCGAAATTATGAATATTTTTGGGCTTTTCAACGAATATCTGTTACACTTATTGAGTTACTATCATTAAATAACATGCACTACTACAATCACACACCGTATAAAATAATAGCTAGAGGAAATATTTGTATTGTATTTAGTTTTTAAGTAATCACCAAAAACAGTTCTGGGACTTACGACTTTTACTTTCGTGCTATAATGCGGGGACCGTTGTTACGCGATATTGTTCACTATTAGCTGCAGCGTAAAGCACATTGCTCGGGAGCACGATTCATGGAATCATTGTATCACGATTGGAGGATAGCGGGATATGTAGGCGGGGCTAGCGTTTTAGCAGCAGGCTCTTAAGGCATCTCCCAGACAGACGCGGGCAGCGGTGGCGGTGGCGGTGGCGGTCAGTTGCATGACTTGAAAGTTCTAGGAACGACACAGACACACGCGGTGGCGGTGGCAGTACAAACAACTGACCGCCGCGCCGCCGCGACCGCCACCGCTGCCCGCGTCTGTCTGGGAGACGCCTTAAGCATTTTTGTGCAGTAAATATAATGTTAATTATTTGAATCTCTATCTTAATAATGCATCACCATTCACCACGTCGCGTATCGGACTGACCTTTACGAGTATAATTTGGCAATCGCTACCTAAAAAGCTATATTTTTTACCCAGGCGCCTCATTAAATGCACATTAAAATGTATGAGCGATGGCCGATGGCGATGACACACTTTGATGTCCTGTTGTTAGCTGAAGTTTGTTGCATGTAGCGTGACACTGAAGGCCGATTTTTGATTGAAGCCGAAGCCCATTAATCGATTATAACCAGTCAGAAGCCGAAGCTTATTAATCGGTTATAAAGTCCTTTGGCCGAAGCCAATGGTGCATGTTTTCTAGGAAATTCTATTCCAGATAAGTTGAAGGAAAAAAATGTGAAATGCTTTTACAGATTCTTAAATGAATTAGGAATAAGTGTAGGTGATTCTAAATGCTTTTGGACAGTTAAATAACTTAAGAAAAACTAAATAAAGAAATGTAAACCTTAAACAATAAATAAAATATTGGTGGTAAATTGTTAAAACAGTTCGATCAATTTTGACGTTCGTTTTGTAAGAAGCACACACAATAATTTGCGAATGTCCTTCATCAGCTGTGATAAATTTACCCGAAGCCGAAGCCGAAACTTTGTATACTGCAATTTTACGACTTAACGGTTTATGTATGGCAGTAAAGAAATCTTATGTTAGGAAATAATTCGGATTAGGCTGCTAGCCTAATCGTTATAATAGCTAATAGCTAGCTTAATAATTTGTGGCATTTAATTTAACCACAATATTATTATAATTATGTAGATTTTATATTATTAGTATGTTCTAAAGTAAAATAAATTATAAACGAAAATTTAAATAATTAAATACTGTTGTTATACAAGCAAAAATATGTATTTGCGTCTATTCAGAGTGTTAAATTATTATTAGTAATTAAAAAGAATAGAATATTATTTTATGTATCGTTAAACTTTTCAAGTTCGACAGCAAAATAAAATTTTGCTATGAAAAAATTAAAAAAGTGCGCCCTACGGACATAAAATTTCGGACGCAGAAGAATTTCATAGCCCGTTAAAATCTTTTATGGGTCGTTTTGAAAACTTCCTTTTAAATATTATAGTATAAGCAAAATGAAAAATATTTTATTTCAGACTCTTTTCTCTAAGATTACAATGAATTCTAAAGGAACCATACATTTTGCGCTTCACAAACTATATTATAATATACTACATCCTACATATTTTATAATGCGTAGTCTACTGCGGTCTGCGTAGTGCGTAGTAGAATAATTATTATTTATCTACTAGCTGACCCGACAGATGTTGTCCTGTCTTAACCATGACTATTTAATTCTAATTGGTATAATTAAGAAAAAAATAGATTAAAATTAGTATCTCCATACCAAAATATTTCATCAAAATATACACACCGGCAAAATTAGCGGAACATAACAAAATTTTCAGTTTTTTTGTAAATTATTCGCTTATTTGTATATATTTCTTTATTAATTTAATAATTGATGATTAAAAAATAAAACTTATATAAATTTAGGGCATGAAATCGTGTAAAAAGAAAAAAAATCAGCAAAAATCAAAAATTAAGAAAATCTTTGAAATTGCAGCAGTAATTTTTTAAGTTAAATTCTCCATTTTTACTTAAGAAATGCCATGTTAAAAGCGTTTAATGCCTTCTATGGATCTCAAGAGGGCCAGGATACGCCATTCCATGCTTGCATTTTGATTGTCAATCATTTCCTGTGGAATATTCTCCTACTCCTCTAGTAGCGCCAACTCGAGCTCCTGAACAGATTTTGGAGCTGGAGGTTTAACTCGTACCGTTCACCCATTGATGTGCCACACGTCCTCAATCGGATCCATATCCGTAGACCGTGCTGGCCTCTTCACCTAGGCTACGCCAGCATAATTTAGGTAATAATGCCTGATTTTTTTACTCTATGGACGCGCATAAAATTGAAGCTACTGCCTAAACTTGTGTAAAAGGCACAACATGCAGTTCTAGGACATCTGTGCTTTAGCCGTGTACTGTCAAAGTACCATCATTAACAATCATCAGCTCCGTGCGGGCTCCAAGTCATATGCCACCCCAAACCATTTCGAAGCCTGCATGATAGGCCACTGTTTCCGTTAAGTTTGATGGTCTATAGCGTTCCTTACGATTTATCCACATTCTTTATCGCCTGTCAACAAAATTTACACAGAATTTGCTCCCATCACTGTACAGCATACGATTTCATACACTTGTCAAATTTTGATGTTCACGCGCATATCTTAGCCTAGCTCTTTGGTGTCCTGTCTCAAGTTCTGGTGCCCTTGCTGGCACTTTTGAGTTTAATTTAACTTCTTTGAGTCTTCTTCTTACTGTACAATCGCTCACACGTACATCTCGGATCTGTTCCGACAGGTTTCGTGTATGCAATGCAGTTTGAGGTCGATTTCTTAAGGCTTGTACCCTAACAAAACGGTCATCCTGAACCAATGTCACCCGATATCTGCCTTGTTCTCGTCTCCAGACGTAAGATCCAGTCTCTCTGTAGCGTTGAAAGTTACGATGGACCACGGAAGCTGACCCACCTAAGGCCTGACTGACCGAACGGTAGGTGTGACCTTTCTCTATCGTGGTTACAGCTCTAGCTGTCGTAGATGCTGGGAAATCACTAATTTTATATCTAAGCAATGTGTTCTTCCAAAAAACCAAACAATCAAATGAGCTGGCATACCTTGAACCCCGCTAAAATCGCCATTCTTATCAGAAACACTTACAACGTCAATCATCGAAAAACATTTATTATGGCATAATTGCAATAAAAATCTCTCAAATTGCCAGTTTTGTTCAATATTTTATTTCTTAAATGAGCTTAGAAACTATATAAAAGGATTTCAGACAGCCCGACCCACTTGAGTTCAAGTTGTGCCCCTTTTTGACTATGTTCCGCTAATTTTGCCAGTGTGTGTAGTAAGCGAAAATCATAAAAGTTTATTGTGCAGGAACCGTACATTGTCCGGAACAAAAAGTATCATTGTTCTTTTTCGAGACCCAAAGTATCTCCATACCAAATTTCATCAAAATAGATTGAATAGTTTAGGCGAGAATTATAAGTTTATTGTGCGGGAACCGTACATTTTTATTTATATATAGATGAATAATTACTAGATGACGCCCGCAACTCCGTTGCGCCGAAATTAGTTTTTCGCGCTGGAACCGTACATTTTTCCGGGATGAAAAGTATTCTATGTCCTTTCCCGGGACTCCAAGTTTCTGCATTCAAAAGTTTATCAAAATCGGTTAAGCGGTTTAAGCGTGAAGAGATAACAGGCAGACACGCTTTCATATTTATAGTATTAGTATGGATTATCACATAAAATTATTAATCTTCCGTCCGTAAATGTTTATTCTTTTTCAATTTATACGTATCTGGGGAACATCCCTATACATTTTAAATAAACCATCCTGGAATAATCCAGAATATCAGCTCAGTAGGTCATCTGTCATTTAGAAACGTTTTCCTTTTCCGTCAAACGCGTTTGAGACTAGAATTCATACACTTGACCTAAACTTTGTGTTTGCGTGATTCTCAAAGAAATGTTTGCTAGGAAAAGGGCTTTGAAAAGTGTGGCTGGCTCTATGTTTGAAACTAAAAAACACAAGAATGAAGTGAAGTGACACTTTGGTTGAAAATATTTTGAATGCCTAATGAACTTCCACATTGGACTAGATGGATGCTATGCCATTATAGACGATTATAGCAATAATTATGCAATAACTGGATAACACGTTAACGGTAAGGCCTGACAAGCATTTAATGCGCGTTTTCATAGCGCATTTTGATCGCCAAAAAGCGCGTTAGCATGTGTACGGCCTGATTGAAATTGTACTTGCAAACGCGCGTTATCGTCTCAACATACGTGATACGGCCCTTAGGCTTGGTTTATATAAATCCGCGCGATCGAGCGTTTTGGTCGCCACACCGCAAATTTACAAGACATTGTATGTCAGCAGTGGCGCGACTGCACCCTATTTAAATAAATCGTTTCATACAATTGCTTGTAATCTTGGGGTGTAGCGACCAAAACGCTGCGCAATTTTACGCATATAAATCGAGTCTTAGGCTGGCCTCTTTTTCGCCAAAACCATGAAAAATCAGTGGCCAAAAAACCGCTCACCTTTGGAATACTAAGCGGCGATTACCATAAGCGGGGAATTCTCATATTATATCTTATTGTACGTCTGTACATCTCTCGATCTGGGATAATAGGGTATGCGGGTCACGTATCAGATGATTGCCGATATATTACCTGGGCTTACATAACGCGGCCATATTTCAAAGGTAGGCAGGTAATACTTTTAGCTATTTTGCCTATTTACAGGCGATTGTGTCCGGTTAAAGAAAAATGTTTTCGATTATAATAATTGTTTTCGTTACTTATTGTTACGTGCTAAGGTTCGATGATTCGGAGGAAAAGACCTGGTGACTCTCTTGAAGACTTTTATTTGCACTACACTTAACACTTACACTACACTTACACACACTAGATCACTATGTCTAAACACTAAGCACTAGGTTCAAACACTATGCACTAAGTTCAAACACTAAGCACTATCACTGGTTCACTCACTAAGTCACTTGTTTCTCACTTCCGAAGTCGCTTTGATTATCGCTCACTCGAAAACATTCGAAGACTGACTCCTGGCGTGTTTACCTGCCCTATTTATACGGGTCGAGGCAAGTAAAAGAAAGTTCGGGAATTTTCCGAGAACAATACCGGTTCGCGTAATACGTAAACAACCGTGGGAAAATTCTGGATTGTACGCGTAAGTAAACAAAAACATGCAAGTAGCGGCATCTGGTATTGAATAGGGGATTTACGCTGTCTGTGATGGTTTCGCCTGGTTGCCGCTAGATGACACTACGTGTCCGCATTCGTAACACTACTCCCCTCTTAGAGATGCTCGTCCCGAGCATCATTGTTACTGCCATGGTAACGCGCCAGACGGTCTATGTGTACCACTTTGAATGTCCCTCTTGGTTGCTTTTGAATCCTATAAGTCACATCATTCAATCGGGTAACCACTTTGTATGGGCCGTCCCACTTGGTCTGCAACTTCGGAGATTTCCCTTTTCGACGAGTTGGGTTATGCAGCCACACCAGTGTCCCTTCTTCGAAGCCGCTCGTGTTCGATTTCCGGTCGTATCTGGTCTTCATGTTCTCACTTGAATGTAACCCATTCTCCCGAACCATGCCGTGTATATAGCGCATCTTTTCCCTCAAATCGCAGACATAGTCTTGTACGGTCTTTGGTTCCTCCGGTGACCCTCCTGTCAAGAGGTCTACTGGTACTCGCAGTTCTCTCCCGTAATTGACATACGCCGGGGTAGCTTTTATGCTCTCATGCTCGGCGGTACGATACGACAGAAGGAAGAGCGGTATGTACTTGTCCCAATCCTTTTGTTTGTCATCTACCAATTTCGCCAAATGCCTCTCAAGGGTCTGGTTAAATCTCTCAACCATTCCATCAGACTGCGGATGGTACGCGGTGGTCCTCGTTTTATGCATTCCCAAGATTCTGCACACTTCCTGGAAGACCTGCGATTCGAAATTCCTGCCCTGATCGGAATGGATTTCCAGAGGCACACCAAAGCGAGATATCACTTCTTCCACAAGCTTAGAAGCAACTGTCGTAGCTTCTTGGTTTGGTATGGCGAACACTTCAGGCCACTTGGTGAAGTAGTCCATGACGACCATGAAATACTTGTTTCCCGACTCCGTTACAGGAAATGGCCCAGCTACATCAACTGCAATTCGTTCCCACGGTGCGCCGTAGGTTCCCACGGCTCCTGGTCTGTGGTCCCTTCACTGCAGCGCAAGTAGTACATTTGCGGCACCAATCCTGCACGTCATCTCGACAGTGCAACCAGTAGAATCGTTCCCGCACTTTTGTTAACGTCCTCTTGACACCTAGATGACCTCCTGATACGCCATCGTGCATTTCACGGAGAATATCTGGTACTCTCGCTCTTGGGACAACTATCTGAAGATGGAACTCTCTGCCGTTAGTCTTCTCCCATTTCCGGTAGAGTATTCCGTTTTGAAGTACTCTCCCACTGCGCCCAGTACGCCTTAGTGACAGCGCCAGTGGGTGCAACCTCACTCCAGATTGGTTTTACGTCACCCCGTTTCTTCCATGTGATGATGTGCCGAAGGTCGTCATCTTTTTCTTGAGCCTCCCTCATGGCATCATTCTCCCATGGACCCAAAGGACTTGTTCTCGTTAACTTTATTGTCACTTCATTAGATTCCTGCTTAACACAATGTTTGCAGTCTTCTGAACACGGCCTTCGTGAGAGTGCGTCGGCGTTCCCATGCGACTTTCCGCTGCGGTGTTCGGTCTTGAAGTCGTACTCCTGGAGCTGCTCAATCCATCGTGCTACTTGACCTTCTGGGTTCTTGAATTGCAGTAGCCACTTCAAGGCTGCGTGATCAGTTCGCAGTAAAAACTGTCTGCCGATGAGGTATTTGCTGAAATGTTGTAGCGTCTTTACCACAGCCAAGAGTTCTCTTCTTGTCACACAGTAGTTTCTCTCTGGCTTGGATAAAGATTTGCTGAAATATGCAATTACAACTTCTCTTTCACCCTGTTTTTGAGATAACACCCCTCCAATGGCCGTGTTGCTTGCGTCCGTGTCGACTATAAACTGACCTTCAGTTTGTGGATACCCCAGGATTGGTGTTTCACACAGATGTTTCTTCAGTTTCTGAAAAGAATCTTCAGTAGTCTCGTCCCAGATAAACTGTCGTTTATCTTCTGTCAGCCGGTGTAATGGCTTGGCTATCTCCGAAAATCCCTTAACAAAACGCCTGTAGTAGGAGCATAGGCCGAGAAATGCTCGCACTTCGGTTTTGTTCTTAGGGGTTGGCCAATTTTGAACTGCTTCCAGTTTCTCCGGGTCCGTCTGGATTCCATCACTGGAGATAACATGGCCGAGATAATTGACCTTACTCCTAAATAAACGACACTTTTTCGGATTCAACTTTAACTTGGCCCCCTCTATTTTGGCGAAAACTCGTTCTAAGTTTCGCAAATGGTCCTCGAAGTCGCGGCCAACAATGATGACGTCGTCCAAGTAGACTAAGCAAGCCTCTCCAACTAAGCCTGCCAGTACACACTCCATGAGTCGCTCAAATGTGGCAGGTGCGTTGCACAATCCAAAGGGCATGACGTTAAACTGCCATAAACCTTTACCGGTGGAAAAAGCTGTCTTCTCCTTGTCTTTTGGATGAATTTCTACCTGCCAGTATCCAGATTTCAGGTCCAGGGTCGAAAACCATTTCATGCCACTCAAGGTATCCAGAGTGTCGTCGATCCGAGGTAATGGGTAGCTGTCCTTCTTAGTGACATCATTGAGACGCCTGTAGTCCACACAAAATCTTGTGCTGCCATCTTTCTTCTTTACTAACACAACAGGTGAGCACCACGGACTTGCAGACGGTTCAATAATTTTATGCCTTCTCATGTCCTCCAGAAGGCCTTCCACTTCCTTCTCCTTTGCAATTGGTATCCGTCTTGCTCGTTGACGAATCGGGTTCTCGTTTCCGGTATCTATCCTGTGCTGAACCATCGACGTTCTTCCAAGGTCACCTTCCTGACTGGAGAAGATATTCGCGTGGCGCTGTAAAAACTTCTTAGCTTTCATGCTCTGCGAATAAGTCAGATTACTCTTGCAGTCATCGAGTAGCTCAGTCACTAATCCATTGTTGCTGCTGTTTGCTGGGTCTGCGTCTGTCGTCGAACTACACTTTCTCATCCAGACAACTTCCTCGCACTTTCCAATGACGTCACCTTTGTTCAAGCAGATCTCGCGTTCACCAAGATTCAAAACCCGAACCACAGCGTGACTGCTTCCACTCACAAGGGTTCTTGCCGTCATCAGTTTTCGTGCTGATGTCTTGGTGGGTGTGTCCTCGATCAACACGCATCTGTTAGACTTGTTCTTTCCAGCTGGCGGTAGTTTCACCAGCACCCGGGCTTCCGCTCGTCCAGGTATAATGACTTCCTTTACACATGCGACTTTCCCGCAGGCGCCTCCAAGGATGAAAATTTCTTCTTCGCCACATTTGAAAACTCCGTCAGCGACATTAATCCTGCAGTTGTGCTTCTTCATGAAATCCAAACCCAAGATGCAATCATCCATTATCTCAGCCACGATAACGTCATGAGGGTATGAGGACCCCCCTACGTTAATCATAACTGACATTTCTCCCAGGACGGGTATTGGCTGACCGGAGGCAGTAAGAAGCCGACAGTTAATTCTCCTCTTATGTCTCCTTGCGGCCTTTACCAGATTTGGGTTCACTATCGTTCTAGAGGCTCCTGTGTCTAGAGTCATTTTGCAATCCGTCCTGTTAATAGTCCCCTGAATCACAAGACTATTCCCGCTGCTTGCTTGGGAGACAACAGTTATTGGGGCTTCCTCCGCGTCAGCCAGTACTCGCCCCTTAGTCCTGGCTTTTATTCGTTTCCCTGCTCCCGGGCAGGGGACGAAGCCCTTTGCTTCTTCAGCTCCTCCATCTGTTCCTCAAGCCTTTTCATTCTTGCCATCTGGGTATCCTTCTGCGGGCAGTTGAGCTGAAGATGACCCCTTTCGCCGCACTTGTAGCACATGGCTCCGAAACTTCTCTTCGTAGGAGCCTTGACCTCCTTGACTTCCTCCGAGACCTCGCGGATTTTATAGGTCTGCCGTATGTCACGCCGGGCAGCCTCGACCTCTAGAGCATGCGCCAACGCTTCCTTTAGCGAGGTGTGGTGACGTAGCCTTACTGCAGCTCGGACTTCCAGATCCCTGATTCCGTCGACAAAGGCTTGAATAGTGTTTGAGTCAACCATCTTGGAGTCTGCTCCTGGATGTGCCTTCTTTACCAGTTTCTCAATTTCCAACGCCCATTGTTGTAGTCCCTCTCCTGAGCGTTGGACTCTGTCACGAAGTTGGGCACGGAACACGTGCTCCAGGTGTCGCTCCCCGTATCTGGATTCAAGCGCCTCCATCAGATCTTGGAACCCATTTCCTGTATGTGCTTCCAGGACCGACAAAGCTTGCCCTCTAAGCGCAACAGTGAGAGCGGTCAGGCATTGGTCTTCAGTCCATCCGTTGGCAGTAGCAACCGTCTGGAATTGCTGACGATAAGCGTTCCAAGAAGTAGTACCGTCGTACGGCGGCACCTTGACTTTTGGCCCTTGTACCACTGCTCCGGTAGTTCCACTAGACGTCGCGACTCCTGTGGTTTCCAGGCGCACTACTTTCTTCTGTAGTTCGGTGATGTTGGTTTTCACATTTTCCATATCCAATCCCAACCCGGTAACTCGTTCGTCCATTACGTCGACATCTTTACGAAGCTTTGTCACCGTGTCACTGACATCCTTTATCGCCAGAAGCGCCTTTTCTTGAAGGTCCTTTTGTTGCTCTTGTGACTCTTGCATTGCCCTTTGAGAATCTTGCAAAGCGCCGAGCTTGCGGTCTTGGGCTTCTCGCAAAGCCTGAATATCAGCTCTTTGGGACTCCTGCAAAGCGCCGAGCTTGTGTTCCTGGGCCTCTTGCAAAGCGCTGAGCTTGCGGTCTTGTGACTCCATCATTGCCTGAATCAACTCAATTATGCTTTCCAATTGAGGAGCCATTTGAGGTGCTGTAGACGCTGCGGACGAGGCATGGTCGCTGGAGCCAGTTGACGGGGCTTGAGCAGACGGGGCCTGGTGGGCGGGGCCAGTGGGCGTGGCCTGAGTGGGCGTGGCCTGGTGGGCGGAGCCAGTGGGCGTGGCCACACCCAAAGTGGGCGGGGCCTGAGGGGCGTGGCCAGTGGGCGGGTCCCGGTGGGCGGGGCCAGTGGGTGAGGCCTGCCCCGCAGTGGGCGGAGCTTGGTCCCCAGTGGGTGTGGCCTCCGCAGCCCGTTGCGCCCTTGTCCCGACACTTCCCTCGAAGTCTTCTCCCGGAGTCAATGGCACTGCGCCGTTGTCCTCACGCTCCCCTTGAACTCCTCTCTCGGAGTCAATGGCAGCAGCTCGCTGTGCCCTTGTCCTGACACTCCCCTTGAAGTCCTCTCTCGGAGTCAATGGCATCTCCAAATCTCACTTCCGACACCAGTTGTTACGTGCTAAGGTTCGATGATTCGGAGGAAAAGACCTGGTGACTCTCTTGAAGACTTTTATTTGCACTACACTTAACACTTACACTACACTTACACATACTAGATCACTATGTCTAAACACTAAGCACTAGGTTCAAACACTATGCACTAAGTTCAAACACTAAGCACTATCACTGGTTCACTCACTAAGTCACTTGTTTCTCACTTCCGAAGTCGCTTTGATTATCGCTCACTCGAAAACATTCGAAGACTGACTCCTGGCGTGTTTACCTGCCCTATTTATACGGGTCGAGGCAAGTAAAAGAAAGTTCGGGAATTTTCCGAGAACAATACCGGTTCGCGTAATACGTAAACAACCGTGGGAAAATTCTGGATTGTACGCGTAAGTAAACAAAAACATGCAAGTAGCGGCATCTGGTATTGAATAGGGGATTTACGCTGTCTGTGATGGTTTCGCCTGGTTGCCGCTAGATGACACTACGTGTCCGCATTCGTAACATTATTTATTCTACTCGCAAACGAATGGGGAATCTGGTATAAATTTTTTCTGTGAGTGAAGAACACAGTAAAGATAGGTCGAACTTCATGACCAAGCTTATAGACTACAGAATCATGCAGATTGATATTTTATTTCATCCAAATTAACTTAAAAAGATTACGATGAATTGATAAAAATTATAATAAAATTTGAATGACCTAGTAATACCCAATAGGAAAATTCTGGCGTTCCCAATCTTACTTAATTTTCCTCGAAAAACTATGCGGTTATTAGTGAAAAGACAAATTCTTATTCGTAAAGTGCCTGATAGACGTACGCATTTAAAGTACGCGAGTTTAAAGTTCGCGAACTTACTCGGCTCGCGTCGAAAAAAATGGCGGCTAGCGGCTGGCACTTAACTAGTGTTGCCAATTTAGCATAATATTTTATAGATTTGGCATATTTTTACATTGTTTAGCATATTATTTATTTGTAGTTTAGCATAATATAGCATACTTTTATCATAATATAATTACTGCATAATAATAATGGACATAGCTTATAGGTACCAAGCATAAAGTTAATATACCTACCTAGCGGAATAGAGAAACAAAGGCCTGAGCAAGAGAGATGAAACATAAAATAAATTGAGATTTTGTTGATTATTAAAGATTTTAAATTAAAAAACGTTTAATTTGACTGAAAATGTTAGCATAATTTTTAGCATTAATTATAGTACATTTTAACAGTAGTTTAGCAAATTTTGTATTAGTCGTGTTGGCAACACTGCCTGACGGCTCGCGGCTCGCGGCTCGCAGTGCTGCCAGACGTACGAGCTACGAGTAAAATTCCAAGACCGCGAACTTGCGCGGCAATCTTTAAGTACGCGAACTTTAGGTGACACACAGGCGAGCCGCGAGCCGCGAGCCGTAAGTCCGCGTACTTACTCGCGTGTCTGTCACCTCTTTAAGATTAGAAAAATTGTGTCACGAAAGAGGAGAGGATAAAACAGTTACCTATACATGGGTGTAACAAAATTAAGTGATAATACTGTAGGGTGTGTATGTGGTCCTTGTAGAGAGTTTACTGTGAAAGTAGCAGCGCTGAAAGACGAATTTTTTTTCACTTTTGTATGGGCAAGAGCCCGAGCGTCACGGGTTTCCCCATACAAAAGTGAAAAAAAATTTTGGTCTTTCATCGCTGCTGCTTTCACAGTAAACTCTCTACAAGGAACACATACACACCCTACAGTATTATCACTTAGGTTTGTTACACTCTAGATTGAAGATTCTATAGTATAGTAGTATAGACTATAGACTATATACTCTATTATAGTACCAAACGTTTGTGCAGTACACAGGTGCACTGTTTCCTATTCCACTTTCGTCATTCAATTAAACATACAACCGTGCAAGATCGAAACGACATACATCTTCAAAAATTTTCTCTACGAAATAGTTTTTCTACAAAATAAAAGTTTTTTCGTAAAGGAAATATTATGTTATTTGTAGAGTGTATTCGGAAAAACACTGTGCGTTAACTCGGTTTTAAAAAAATACGAGTTTTTTTTAGACAGAAAATTTTGAAATTTTGAAAAATACTTGTTTTAGTGTTCATTACCTAAGTTGAACATTACCCAAGTCGCAAAACGGTCTGGAAAACGGCTAGGCTATTTAAAATCGACTTAAGTGGCGCTTGTCCGCTCTTAATAACTTAATAAGACTTTACTAGCCGGACCAGCTAATGAAGTCGTTTGTTAGGATGTTTGTAAACTTACATAAATATTCTATGACATTTTGCTTTATTTTAATCTCTCACTTAACATGTCTTGCTCTATATTTTGATACTTACATATTGACTTAAGGGATATGGTACATTTTTCGTCATGAAATAATATTATAAGTAAAAGAAACAAGAAGGTACCCAAAACCTGAACACTTTACATAATTATGATTTTATTCCAAATAATGGTGCTCAGAACTCTATCTTAGACGAATCTGGAGAACTAGACGATAAAAATATAAAATTGCACGTTGCAATTTTGTTGCGATGGTATAATACAGCTATATTATTTTTCTTGAACGAACGCTACACTCGGATAGTCATACACTTTCCGAAGGTGCCATAAATATAAAGGCGCGCGCACACCGCCGATTCAATTACATTAAATTACACCTCGACCAGCGGCGTGGCGGCCCAAGGCGTGCGGTTTGTGTTATATCGATGGAACTTTTTTTTATTTAGCAATAAAGAAATGTTGTAAAAATAAAATATTTATTTTAAGGTTTTACAGCATTTTGCTTGTTCTATCGTCTACGTTCGCGTGAAAATTCGTTTATTGAGGTATCTGTAGTCTAAATATTTTTTCGTAACAAAATGTATCCTTTACTGAAAATCAGAGGATATTTATACGAAATCAATTCTAATCGATTTATTGGTAGCGTAAAGAGGTAAGAGATCAAATCTTTTTTAACGTAATATGAATATAGAAGATTTTTTTGTCTTCACTCGCAAGTCGCATCCAAAATGCTAATTTTCAAGTAAAACAAAACTCCTTTGGATGCAACAGATCCTAGAACATGAACTGCAAATCTGCTAAGCTAACCAGCCCTATGAAAGTGTCAGACCGGAAATTACGTAGTTACCACCACAGACCATAGAATGTAGAGTCGAGAGACACGCCAACGTTAGCGGCCATTGTAGTTTGATATTTAAAAGAGTTAGAGTTCTCTTAAGTTTGTTATCAGCCGTAACAAACTTTAAAGAACTCTATAAACTTCTATTAACTTTAGCAGTCTTTTAGGATTGTTATTTATAAAAAGTAGCATAACGTTCTGTTGTTATAACATTTCTCATATTTTGTTAGCACCTACCCAATTTTATTTCTGAACGCCTATAGATCGATTGGTTGATTATTAAAGACCATTATTTGTAAATAATTATGAACGAATAAATATAATATTTTCGTTCATTAAACGATTGCTAGTTGATACATATAGAAGTTTAAAATAAAATATAAGTTTGTTGTTTTACGACCAAACCTGTTAATATGTTCTTTTATCATTCACTTACTCCCTTCTTCTGGCATTTCTATTAGATTCTATGCTTAGTTTTTCGACGAACCAATCAGAGAGCGCCACGTAATACAAAATGGCTGACAACTTCAGAGCCGTTTGCCGCCACAATTTGTTTTCCGGTTTGGGAATCATTTTATCGACTTGCGTTTGTTTATGTTGAGTTATCAGTACTTACCTATTTATTATTTCACATTGATTCGATGGGAAAGAAAATATTTAAGGGAACAAACGGGCCAAATTTCGTTACGCAGAAATTCGCTATAACGCAGGACCTATACATTTTTCTGGTATAAAAATATTATAATATTATTTTCCGGGACTTCAGTATCTTCATACAAAATATTATCATGATCAGATTTATAGGTTAAACATAAAGAGGTAACATAACAGCTAGACAATTAGAAAGACAAACACAATTATTTCACTTTTATCTATACATATAATAAAACTGTAGAAATGAAAATTCTGTACAAAAGACATTCAAAAAATAATAAGCAGGGGGTGTTACTACATCGCTATAGAAGCCAAAACTGTGGTTAGTTTTTTGTCTGTCTGTCTGTAGGTTTGTTCCAGCATCACACGAACTACTGATCCGATTTGAATGCGGTTTTCGCAAATATATTGTTCTTCTTCCAACTTAACATCTGGTGTATAAAAATTTTCCCCCCACCCCTCTAAGGGGACAAAAGAGGGAGTCAGATTTTGAATTTTCAAACTTTTTTCTTTAATACAAAAACTGCTGATCCGATTTGCAAACGGTTTTCGCAGATATATTTGTCTTCTTTAAACTCAACATCTGGTATATACAATTTTACCCCCCACCCCTCTAAGGGGACCAAAGAGGGGGTCAGATTTTGTATCAAACTTTTTTCTTTAATGGACTTACTTCATATTATTTACTGTATTTTCCAACTCAACAATTGGTGTATAACCCCCCCCCCCTCCTTAGGGGACAAAAAAGGGGGGAAGATTTTGGATCAACTGAAATACTTTATATGGCAAAACAACGTTTGCCGGGACAACAGCTAGTTAAATTATTATAAGGACAGATTTTTCAACAGTTTCCCTAATCCTATTTGAGCATAATCATTCACCAAATAACACATGGACTACATAATATTCGCGTTCATTCCTGATTTATTCATAGATTCGTTATTCCGTATACATTATTTCGTCTATCAAATGAATCAGGTACAACATTGATGGAAACATTCACAGTGTAGCGTTTACATCCGTTTTATTTACGGGCCCATGAATGTTTAATGCTACCTCGCTGCTCGTGTAGTTTAATACGATTTAGAAGTATTTATCATTTACCAGATGACGCCCCCAACTCCGTCGCGCCAAAATTCGTTTATCGCGCGGGAACCGTACATTTTCCGGGATAAAAAGTATCCTTCGTCCTTTCCCGAGACTCAAAGTATCTCCATACCTTTCAGCAATATCGGTTCAGCGGTTTGGGCGTGAATAGGTAACAGACAGACAAACACACTCGCGCATTTATAATATTAGTAAGTATGGATTGTGTTAATTGGTAAAAGAAATATGTCAATATCAGCTATCAGTAATAATTCTTTCAAAATTTTTTTTCATTCTTGTTCCCCCGTACATTATTCAGGTAGATTTTTACCTTTCTTGTATTTATTCACATTTCTACCACAATAGATAATATAATTTCTACTATGGACTTACCGCGGCTGGCTGCTGCATGCCTGCAGCTTATACATTTGGCATGGGGATTTTAAAGATATTATGGTTTGTCACATTCAATATGTGACAAAACATATCTTCGACCCTAGTCAAAATATAAATTGCAAGAGTAGTAGCATTTTCAGATACCCTTGAAAAAGCAAAGTTGCAGAAAAAAGTTATGATACCAGCCACCATACCATAATGCGGTCCTACATACCTGTCTAAGCCACAATTTCCCAACGTTATACCAAACAATGGCAACGAAATCTATAGGGTTAGCTGATTTTGCCAAAATTGATTTGCGGTTACAATTTGGCGGTCTCGCGTTTGGATTGAATCGCTTATCTATTTATGTGTTTTCGTGTTTATTTATGTTATTCGATTTGTTAAAGTTGATTTATTATTATCAATGGGTTATTTAAGTACCTTTTGACTCGATCAAGTATTGATAATATGCTATACCTAAAATAGGGTTTTATAAAATTGATTCTGGAAACCTTGGAGATATTTGTTCGCGACAAATCACTGTTGTGTTTGGTTATGATATAAAATAGATTTCCCAAAATATTCTACCTATATGTGTAGCACAAACCACAGAACTAATTACAGTGAACACTGACGAATATTTAGTTACCTGCAATTCCTACAAACAATCAAACTCCATCCAAAATGGCGGCAGTTTGCGCTCATTTGCACGAATTGCAATATTGTATGTTTTGATGTGTGTAATTGTATAATTATATTGCATTGGACGTGTTAATTAATATTAAAATGAATGCAATTTGCATAAACTTTTGTCTTAATATAATTATTTTAGCAATAAATAATAATATTTGAAATACCCCGATCGATCGTGGAAAATCAGACACAATACCTTATCTATTGTTATCGCGGCCGCATGTGGCCTCTTGGGAGTTGAAGAGAAAGTTTGTCTACCCGTCTATAATAATTGTGCCTGTTGCAAATCTAAACACTTGATTTACATTACGTATATTACAGTCCTGGGACAGGACATATATTTGTTTTTAGTTCGGTAAAATTTAACTTAATTAAAATTTACAGTCTTAAAAAATCTGCTCGTAAAAAGTGGCGGGCTACATCAGCTAGTCTTCTTCTTATATATAAAAATGGATTTTCAAATGTGTTAGTTGCGCTAATTTTAGTATTAAAATATTCGTAGAAGTCCAGGGAATGTTTTAAAGTGACACGAAGTTAACCGGGACAGCTAGTCTAGTATAAATTATATAATTAATACTATTTCTACTCCCATTTCCTGATCAATTTCGTTGCAGACTTAAAGACAACTTTAGCATGTCCCTGGGGCTCCCTGTAATATAACTATTATGATAAGCTTTTGTTGTTACGACTGTCGATTCATACAGGATTTGTAGTTGTGGGAATGTGTCATGGTGGGCCAATTGTTCGTAAAAAAGGTAAATACCCGTTAAAAGAAGGTATTATTTACACTTTTCTGATTCCATTCAGTTTTACGCCATTCGCCTATCACGATTTTACCAACAATTCCATTTACAGTAGAATTTACGGCGGTAGGATATTAAAAGTTTAAGTGTAGGTAGAATATAAACGAGGTTTAGCGAGCCAATATATCATCAAGTTCGCTAACACGATCTCTAAACTTCTGCAGTTAGATGGAACTATTATGGATATGACGCTTTTATGGCGGTGTTAGAAGTTTTGAGGATATATGCTGATGTGTCCTGTCCTAGGATAATTGAGACACGACATAGCACGACGCTGTCACACAATTCGTTGACCAATTTGTGGGATATGTGGTGAGATAACTTTTGTCGCGCGAAGATTTTTTTTCATACTAAGACCTTGAGCCTTTTCCGATGGCATATCTTAGTTAAAGGCTACGTTGTGTCTTACCTTCGGAAACTAATGCTGTCGAGAAAGAGCAAGGCTCTCTATTATTTATAGTTTCAAATTCCGCAAACTCAAAAAAAAACAACAAATCAAAATGTACCATACAAGTAATACAGAATCATTTCACATTAGGCCGTCATCGCGATTGCGGCAGTAATTACAAAACTAATTAGCGATAGTGTACTCGTTACAGACTGTAATCAGTCCTTTTGTTGGGAATTTCGGTGCAGTTAAATATTAAACACGGTAGAACATAATATTTGTGACGTATGTGCAGGTAAATAGAATGACAGCCTTACTACCACGGGTCCCCTAGTATCGTTCTATTATTCGCACTTTAGGTTATGAATGCCAATTAGGATGAATACTTAAGAGGATACACCAAGGGCTAGAAAAATGAAAAACAAGTATTTGTAAAATCTTTTGCTGTCTCCGTAACCTCAAGCCTCCCCCCGCAGAGCGCGATAGAGATAACTACAGCTTGAAGTGAAAACCTGAACAGAGAATCAACGATTCGTTGTCCCCTGATTTCTTCTCCAAAACTTAACCGATTTAAATATTTTTTCATACAAAATTAACCTATGTTTTATTTTTTTTGTATAATCCAGCCAAATTTGTTTTCTGGATGTTTGAACACAGCGGAAAATCTGGCCAATTTTTTGAGTTTTTGGATTTTTTTTATTGACTAAATTATGAAAAGAAAGAAAACATAGGGACATGCTAATAGTGGCTATAGATATTCAGGAAAAAATTATAACTCTACCGGCATTACCCAGGGAGGAAACAGGGGACAATGTTTATATGGGAAAACGGCCCTAGTGAACGCTCAGTCCAATATAATCTAACTGTAAAACTGTATTTAGACTTTATACCTTAATTTGTATATCAACCATCAGAGTAATTAATAAGAATGGCGGCCCTACATAATTTGGAAAGCTTCTTCTACCACAATTATTATTATAATGATTCGTGCTAAAAGAGAGATACTTTTCACTCCAATAATACTATGAAGCTTTTTTACTGTATTCTTAGAATATAATATTTATACAATCAAGTAATAAATCGAATGCACCGCTCCTTATATCATCGCAGACGGGTAATCTTGATAACTGCAGTCTGCAACACCATCTTAAATGATACATCCGAGTATCAGATGGCGTGAGATTATATAAAGTATAAGACATTGAACCTGCTATCGTGATTTACTAAATATAGAGTCTATTCGCGGTAAAATTTCAGTGAATTTGGGTTTTAGTGTACTTGTTTTAATTTATCGAACATTACCCATGTTGGATACATTAAAACAAGTTTCAAGCTCCTACCTTTTAAAATTACAATACATTTTATTAACAAATTTTAAACCCTTGCAACCCCTTATAACGTTTTTCCGGGATAAAAATATCCTATAACTTTCCCCGGGTCTCAAAGTATCTCTATACCAAATTTTAACAAAATCGGTTCAGCGGTTTGGGCGTGAAGAGGTAACAGACAAACAGAGACACTATTTCATTTATAATGTTAGTATGGATGTTGTGATCGCTAAAGTAAGCTGGGCTTATCTTTCTTTCCTCTTTCTATCCAATGACCGGACTTTAATACCAAGTTTCCTTCTAAGTACAGTATTAAGTTACTCGCATTAGAAGTTAAGTTCTCATTTCTAAATGGAGTTAAAAAGACGATTGCCACTCTAATTCTAACTTGAACATTTTTTAAAACAACTAAGCTGAGCAAGTCATTAATCTAAAAGAATTTTCTTCGCATTTTTAACCGACTGCAAGAGGGTAATTTGTTGTTGTTCAATTTTAAATAAGGGGCCTAAATAAGCAATTTTTAATGATAGGTAAACATAGCCTCCACATTGATGTCAGATGATTCTGTTTCAGTGGCTGTATAACAGCTATAGTGTATATTTCAAATAAAAAGCAAGCTTTTTCATAATGCTCAAAAATGAGTGTTCAATACGAAAGGATACCTTTGTCACTTTTAGTTAGAGATAATCCTACACAACCGGCAAGAGACCAGGTGCAGGGTCTACTTTATACATACTCATCCGACGCATGGATCGAGTTTCTTATTAGACAATCAACTGCAGCGTGCAAGCTGCCTTACCAAAATTCAAAACATTGTCGGGAATCGAACTCATGACGAGTTAAGAGCCAAGCTCTAAACCACTAGAGCACAAAAGCGTTTGCCTACTAATTGAATGTTTTAATAATTGATACATGTAAAATAGAGCATACGTAACTCTATTTTAGAGGTAAATTCAAATAACCAACCTTTATACATAACCACCATCAAAATTCAATTTCCAAGTACCGCATAAATCTTAAACCGATTAAGGTGTAGGTGGGGTTTATTTAGGGGCCTAAATCATCAAATCAAATCTATTAAGGTACATCGGTCGGCCGATATTATTACCCTGGGGATAGAGAGTCCTTTCTATAGAAAGTTTTGAATGTTCTAGAATTTCGCCGTATGAAAACTACTTTTTAATTAGTTGCCAATAATTCTAGCAATTGATAGTAGAAAATAATGTATATAAAATGAATTAAAATTTGTTAGTCTCGCTAAAACTCGAAAACGGCTAATTTTGGTCATGAATGGACCAAAATTAGCCGTTAGCCGTTTTGGATATGGAAGTCTAGAAAAGGTTTATAATATTAGGATGGAAGTTATGCGAAGTTCACGTCGGGTCATCTAGGAAAGATATAATAATACAGCCGAATGATCCAAAACTTTTTCGTTACGTATCACCTTGTTATAGAATCGCCGTTATAAATTAATGTATGGAATTGATATAAGCATTCGTTATACGGTATATGTACGGTATATGGTAGAAATGGTTTCGTATAAAAAATACACAGTTCCATTAACAATTTTTGATAAACTTAAACGGAACCAGCCATCTGGAATAGTAATAATTGATTATAGCCGCAGTTAAATGGAGCTTTATTTTTCATCCTGCTCTACCTATACTTTATAAGTCTATATCTATGCCTCTTATCATAATCGGTCCAGTAATTTGGGAGCCTGCTCTAGAACTCTTTACTTTTCAGAATAAAGATAGTACTATATTCTGAAGATAGTAATAGATAGTACAGAAGAACATAAGAACACGTAGTTGAGTAAACTGTAAGAGCGTCTCATTACAATGTTGTATGTGGGACGACTTGCCCCGGGAGACGCCTTTATCTATATCATAATATGAAAGCTATGACCTGCTTATTTTATAAAAGATCTAGCTTTACACGCAAAAATTGCTTAACATTTTCCTGTAGTTTAGTCAAAGAGATATTTCTGAATTCTGATCATAACTCATAAGTCTTAAGTAAGCTGATAATATAATATATGACAACGCGATGACATAGCCTCCTTTTTTTAAGTTTTAAGTCGAAAGAGAAAAAGAAAAAGGCGTTAAAACATTTTTTATTTTTAAATAACGTTGCTGTACTTTTGATATTAATAAACTTTTAATGCACCACCATAATCGTACTCGTAGTTCTTATAAATTTTTGAAATAATATTTATAAACCCCAAACATAATAATATCTCTGTCCAAATGACGTCATAATATAGTTTGCAAAGAACAATCTCTTCAGGCGTCTCCCAGACAGACGCGGACAGCGGTGGCGGTGGCGGCGGCGGTCAGTTGTTTGTACTGCGACCGCCACCGCGTGTCTGTGTCGTTCCTAGAACTCTCAAGTCATCCAACTGATCGCCGCCGCCACCGCCACCGCTGCCCGCGTCTGTCTGGGAGACGCCTCAAGCTGCATCAGCTATGAAGCGTGTAATAACAAAGATGATAGGCATTTAGGTAACGGCATATAATAACGTACATCGAATCGTCGGTAATTTCAATAAACTTTATTTGTACGTGACTTTTAGAGCGGTGTCTTTGAATTGTTTTTGCTTTCGCGTAGAGAACGTAGTTTTATCAAAATCTTCTTTGATTTTCTTCTGTTATTTTCATATATTATGCTATAAATGTATACTTATGTTCGTCCATTTTGTTTGCAGAGAATAAGATAGTATTTAATTTTATATATCTAATACAGACATAGAAAACTAAAGCTGGGTTTCATTTAGCGTGCGGCCTTACGGAAAAAGTTTTTTGTCAAATGAGATGAGTGATGTTCATTGTCCATAATAATACTCCCCACACCGGTTTCGGTGACGGTGGCCGGTTTCATTGAAACCAGGCCAGGTACGCAGGAGTAATTTTATAGTGCCCAGGTGTGTGCGCAGTACACAAGAGCTCTCTCTATTTCTTTACTCTCATAACCCAGTGGGACGGAAGACCGAACACGACCGGCGAGAGATCAGGCGCAGGACCGACTTTTTATATGCCCATCCGACGTATGGATCATCTTACTTGTCAGACAATCAGGTGATCAGCTTGCATTGTTCTAATAAACCAAACTTGGAAATAACATGTTTCCAACGCGGGAATCGAACCCACGACATCCGAGTTAAGAGCGACGCTCTAAACCACTGGACCACGGCGGTGTTCATTCCTTAATAATGATAACAATGTTTCAGATCAAGCAATTCAATTACTCAGAGCCTTTTCCCGGGCATTCACTTTTGTTTTTTATCGAATCGGACCGAAGTAACATTCAGGAAAGAAGCTAAATCTAGTCTCTATATTTCCTAGGGAGTAGGAACAGAACTAGCAGGCTTCAACTGAGATTTATCTTCGTAAGTTATTTACGAAGCAATCCTTGCTACTGTCTCGGTGCAGAATAAGATGAAATACTGGAAATGTGTATGCTATATGAAATTGTTTGCCTCCATTTCGTTAAGGAGATAATATTATTGGTTAATAATTTGTTGCCAGCAATAATAAAGAAATGCATTTTGTATACATAGCATAGTTTTAAAACTTTACTGTCAAATTTACGATAAAATTAATCGTAATAATCTAGTTGAATTGATGTTTTAACCTTCAAGCCCCAAGCGGTCGCATGCGACAACGATAACAAAAGAAGAACGATAGATTTCAAAGAATCTGTGATCTAAGGTTTAATAATAATTAATAATTAAAGTAATCGCGAGAAACGTTATCACAAAATGTTTAACATTCCTTATACCTACTTGTAGAGTTGCGAAACTCTACATCTCTTCTATTTCTAAAGAAAATATTATCACAAAAAAAAACTACCAAGAAACTAGATACAAAGTCATTCTCCTACCTATTATACTACTAAGTACTAACCAATTATAACAATCTATATCTATACTTCTTCTATACTAATATTATAATTCTAAATAGTTTGTTTGTTTGAACGCGCTAATCTCAGGAACTGCTGGTCTTATTTGAAAAATTATTTCAGTGTTAGCCCATTTATCGACGAAGGCTATAGGTACTTATAGGCTATATTTTATCACGCTATGACTAATAGGAGCGAATAAATAGAAATGTGGAAAAACGGGGGAAATTATTTGAAAGGGCTTATCTCACGAACTACTGGAGCAATTTTTGTGTTATTTGGCACAGGAAGTAGACCACATGAAGGATCATAGGCTATTTTTTGTGGACTAATTTGTCTGTAAAATAACTAATTTACGCCGTATGCGAGCGAAGCCGCGCGGAACGTCTAGTAAAAATAACTATGTACAGTTGAACATATTATAATATCTGATAAGCAGATGCATTGATTACCTCTATCGAATATCGAACTGACAATTCTATGCATTTAAATTAGAACATTTGGATATTTGCACATGCATATTCTGTTTGCATTTACCACAGCAAAACCAATAATTGTTTACGAACCCTAGGCCGGTATAAATAGTCAGTACTCAAGATGCCTCTCGGTCTCAAAACACGGTTTAGGCTCTGCGATTGGTTGGCTGTCAAAATCTGGACCAATCACAGAGCCGAACCGCGTCAGGAGACCGGGTCACATCTTAAGTACTGACTATTTATACGGGCCCTAGTCTCACAAAACTAGAAAAAAAAAATTGAAGCCTCTCACGCAGTTCATAACATTATTGAAGAGTAATTATTACTCTTCAATAATTTATAACATATAAATGTTATGTATAGTCTTTCTATCCGTCTATGTGTCCGTCTGTTACCGCTTCACGCTAAAACCACTGAACTGACTTTTTTTGGTTATGGACAGACATTGAGTCCCGCGAAAGGAAATAGGATACTTTTTATCCCGGAAAAAATGTATGGTTCTCGGGCGATTAACGAATTTTGGCGCAACGGTATGCGGGCGCTATCTAGGGGATAAATAAACAGCTATGCGTATAATATAGCCAGTATCCCCTCACTAGTTTCTAGCCAATAGATTAGTTTTACGTTCACGTCAATACCATGAATGGAACATTAAAATACTTTTAAATGTTACAGTTAGAAAGCGAATTGTTCCCATGATGAAAGCTTACTGCTTTTCGAAGCTATTATGGTTTTGATCTCGATTTTCGTTTCACATCACTGTTGGAATGGTGTCACTATTTACACGCTTCGTATTGTGTTCGAAATATTATCATGAAGTATGTCTTTAGTTTAAAATAAAATCGGCCAAGTGCGAATCGGACTCGCGCACGAAGGGTTTCGTACCGTTATAGAGCAAAAAATAGACCAAAAAATGTGTTTTTTTGTATGGGAGCTCCCCTTAAATTTTTATTTTATTTTATTATTATTCTTAAATATTGAAGTAGACATATAATTAAGGCCTTTGTGAAAATATCAAGTGCCTACCTGTTGCTATTATTGTTATCGAGCAAAAAATCCCAAAAAATCACGTTTGTTGTATGGGAGCCCCCTTTGAATATTAATTTTATTTTGTTTTTAGTATTTGTTGTTATAGCGGCAACCAATATACACAATCTGTAAAAATTTCAGAACTCTAGCTATAGCGGTTCTTGAGATACAGCCAGCCAGACAGACGGACAGACAGACGGACAGACAACGAAGTCTCATGAATAGGGTCCCGTTTTCTTTGGATACGGAACCCTAAAAACTGGAGGTTTCCGGTTTTGTCACCGCCAATTATACTAATTGCCTACAGGCTACAACTGTTCATTTGGGAAAACAAAAGCTTGGTGGTTAAAAAAGTTCAAAAGATAGAATTCAATTTTATTTTTTTTTAAGAATATTTGTTTCAATTGCTGTTGTTTTCTATCTCTGTAGTTTTTAATGTTCTAAATGCCAAAGCTTTTCTGTCTAACCGTTAACGTAAACAAAGTCATACAATATTTTTCATTTTCAAATCAAAGCGATTAGCTATGTCCACATTGTGCCCTTTCATCTTCAATTTTCATAATCTTTTGACATTTAGAATGTCAAAAGATTATCAAAATTGAAGATGAAAGGGCACAATGTGGACATAGCTAATAATCTACTAGTATATTCTATGAGTCAAATTAACTATAGATAAAATATTTATTCACCTTTCTACCAATAATGTTATATTTATCATAACTTTTTCCTTTCCTTTATATATCCTTCTATATATATTCCTATATATATTCCTTTATATTTCCTTTATGTATCCATGTCGGTTTTTTATACAAAAGACCGTAGCCTCTATAATTGATACAAATGTGTGTTTTAATATAATAATACATGTTGTGGGACTCAACGGGGACCATTTCTCCTCATTAACCATGACATGCGGGGTTTTTGTATAGTCATTTGTATACAAAAAGTTAAGGGGTAACGTATTGGTGTTGTGACTTTAAGGATATAATATTTTGCTGTGATAAATATATATATGTATTAGCCTCTGTGGTCTAATTTATAATAATTGTACCCCTTTTTAAAGGACACACCATGCTGGCGAAACCAGTCACCGCTACTAAGGTACATACAATATTATAGGTATATAATACTACTTCTACAACATAATAATAAGTTTAGGTATAGATTAAAGATATACAAAAACCAGAAGCAGCATAGGTGATAAATTGATAATGGACTTTTCAAGTTTTATGTTTTATCGTTAGTCAAAATTGAAACCAAATACCAATAAGTACAAAAGTTAAAAAAGAGGATTTATTACGTTTATTTTAAGACTCTAGTACCTAGTCTTTATTAAACATTTTTTCCAGTGATATTTCAATGCAAATAATACCGTTAAAATTGGTGCTGGATTCAAACACAGCTTTAATATGATTGAAAACACGAAGCACATTTCATTCACATAAAAAATATTGTGAGCTGGGAAAGGCTTCAATTTGCTAATGTAAAACGTAAACTGTGTAGTTCGTTCTGTATTTGCACTGCTAAATTGTGTGCGCAGTTCAATTATTTATGTTTGATGATACAAAGATTTTACAACGTTGTGTCTTTCCGAAATTCTATAAGTTCTGTAAAACTTACAAAAAAAATAATAATCGGCCAAGTGCGAGTCGGACTCGCACACGATGAGCTCACATGCTCTATAACGGTACGAATACCGTTATAGAGCAAAAATATGCAAAAAATTGTATTTTTGTATGGGCTAGCCCCCCTTAATTTTTTATTTTATTTAAATATTATTAATAATTATTAAAGTAAAATTATATTTAAGGCCTTTGTGAAAATTTCAAGTGCTTACCTCTTATCATTATTTATTACTAGCCAAAAAGGCCGAAAAAATCACGTTTGTTGTATGGGATATTAAATATTAATTTTATTTTGTTTTCAGTATTTTTTGTTATAGCGGAAACAGATATACACAATCTGTGAAAAATTCAGAAGTCTAGCTATAGCAGTTCTTGAGATACAGCCTGGTGACAAACAGACAGACAGAAAGACAGACAGACAGACAGACGGACGGACAGAGGGACAGAGAGACAGACGGACAGACGTACAGACGGACAGACAACGAAGTCTTAGTAATAGGGTCCCGTTTTACCCTTTGGGTACGGAACCCTAAAAATCAGATGTAAGGCGAAATTCAGGTCATTTATTTTATGTTCTGATAGGAGATTTTCATATTATAAAGTCTTCTTTAAAATTTCGAAATAAAGGCAAGATTCAATGAAAATTCTTAAATATTTTGGCTTCTGAAAATCCCTTCCAGACCTTATTAATAATAAATTTATATTATGGCTTATGAACACGAATCTTCCGAGACTCAAGGGACCCAGGCTCAATGATGGACGTCGGTAAATAACTGATAATACCTTCCAAATTGAACAATTTGTCTGCTGATATAATAATAATATTATGTTATACCAAATGTTGGCATCTTGACGTCGTCTCGGAGTCAGGGTGTCTCCTACAGCCTACTCCTCCTACCTTTCATTTGACTAATTTCATTGCGGGTCAAGATAGATTCACCTTGTCCCTTGGGCTGAGATCATAATTCAAAAGGTTTTCGTGGTTGGTTACTAGCGTTGATCCTGGCGACACAGGAGATTAAATGGCGGGATTTGGGAAAGTGTGGTGCATCGCTATAGTAACTTATTGTATTTATCACAGAACAATAAAAAAAGGTATTTATGTTACATTGAAAAATTCTTTATTGGTATTGTGCGTTTCTTGGGATTGAGTATTTGAGTAACATCTAACATTCATAAGAGGGAGGATATTTTTCTCTTTATATTAGTTTCTTTCCTACGGGCTACGCCACTAGTGGCGTAGGAAAGAAACTAATATAATATATTATAATAATAGAAGGAAATAAATTAATATTCCTTTTCTACATCGTTCTAGCGAATATTAGTTTCTCTCTCTTCCTTTTCAACCCTCGACAAAAAAGAGAGGTGTTATAATTTGACATGTTATAATTTGACGTGTCTGTAAACCGTAGCATCCAAACGGGTGGACCGATTTTGATCTAGTTTTTTTTGTTTGAAAGCTGACTTGATCGAGCACATTCTAAGCTACAGTTTATCATCATCTGCCCGCATACTACTTACAATTTTTAATCGATTGTTTTTAAATTTATTAATCTTTCCACTCTTCTATTCTGCTTTATTTTTTCTACTGGGCTGCGGTAAATCTTGTACATGATGAGACCGAACTACGCAGTTCCATCGTCGTCTGCATTAATTACCTAGAATCAGGCACTCAGCCAGGTCGGTTGCTCAAATTCTATTATAATGCGCTTATTCTAATTAAATCCGGCTTTTGCTGCCAAAGTCTCCCCACAGCGCCGTATTTAATATGGGAGCAACATTTTGGAAGGAAATGAATATTCTAAATTTTAATTTAATATGGTACATATTACTGTTTTAAACTGTATAAGCAACATTGCCTAGCAAACGGGAATAACTTGGTTTATTCCCGTTTGCTAGGGCTTAAAAATAAACATTTGGAACCAAGACCATCATATCTTCACTATCATTTTCTTTACCATATTATATACTTGAGATATGAAACTTTCAAGAGAGAGCGTATTCCCTCTTAAAAGGCCGGCAACGCACCTGCAGCTCTTCTGATGTTGCGAGTGTCTATGGGCGACGGTAGTTGCTTACCATCAGGTGACCTTTGCTCGTTTGCCCCCTTATTTTATAAAAAAAAAATGATAATCCGAATCGAACCTGTACCTTTTCGTATAAGAATCAAGCTGGTCTTCTCACTAGGCCACGGTCTCTACTGTTATTTAATTACTTACTGTCTACATTAGCTTTACAATATTATATTTTAGGCGTTATTTAATTGAGGCTTCAAAACTGCAAAACTTTTTGAGAAAAAACTACAAGAAAGAACTTATATCGGTAAATAGTGTTCCTTTCGCGCAAAGTTGCCGGCATCTACGAATAACGATAGTAAATAACCTAAAGTTCTAAAAACTTCTAATTCTCTTCTATTAGGAATCCTTCTGATACGTAGGTACTTAAAATATATACAAATAGCATTCAATAATTTCGACGGCAAAGCTTGAAATCAATACTTAATGTAGGTTTTTTTAGGTTTAATGCTTTTAAGATTTCTAACTTTTCAATCGAAGAATGAGAAAGAATCAAATACAGTAGTATTAGTGCCCAGCCCCTTTAGCCATTACCTTTTCTTTATCCTTCTGTTTAGAATCGCGCCGATAAAAATGTATGGAATTGACATTAGCATTCGTTAATATGTCGTTGACGTTTGACTCGTCTAATGTCAATACCATACATTTTTATCGGCGATTCTATAAAGAAGCGATAAAGAGAAGGTCGTGGCTACAGGCTCAGGCCATTTAGCCGAAACTTTTTCGTTTTCGCTTTGATATAGAATCGCCGATCAAAATGTATGGAATTGACATAAGACGAGTCGAACGCCAACATATTTTTTTTATTTCATTACTTGACACTGGCAGAATGTTGCAAAAAGCGATGGTTTGCCGTAAATAAAAGAAGAAGAAGAAGAAGAAGAACGTCATATTAACGAACGCTAATGTCAATTCCATACATTTTCATCGGCCATTCTATAACGAAGCGAAAACGAAAACATTTTGGCTCACCCCCCTGGGTCGTTAGTGTAACGTGATTGGCGGGATTATTCAGGCTTCGCTTTGTCTTCATCGATCACGTCGGACACCTGATGTAAGGCATAATTTATGTAAGTAAAGCTTTTTATCGCTCTTCATATTATATTAGGATGTTTTAGCACGTGGATGGCATTGACATTAGACTATTATCTATTCTGTGACATTAGGGCTTGGATGAGAAAAATCCAACTATTTTACTCCAGAACTTTGGTGGAGCAATCGTAACGCACACTTTTAATTGGAGGGTCATATACTATTATGTGATGGCATAATATCCTTTCAGACATCCATATTCCATAATAAAAATATTATAAATGCGAAAGTGAGACTGTCTGTCTGTCTGACTGTCTAGTATCTGTTACCTCTTCACGCCCAAACCGCTGAACCGATTTTGCTGAAATTTTGTATAAAAATATACGGTTCCCGCGCGGTAAACGAATTTTGACGCAACGAAGTTGCGGGCGTCATCTAGTTACATAAATAACATTGATTCAAAACCATCCGTTATGGCTGGCTTACACGTTTAATAACGGTTAGTTAACTAAATTTTAACTTAATTTTAAGTTATAAATTGCATGTAAACACATATAAGTTTAAAATATTTAGTTAACTACTAAGGCGGACTTGCGTAGATCTGGGTTTAAGTTAACTCTGAGTTAAACATCATGTCATCTTTATCACTCACTTGGTGAGTGATACAGATGACATGATGTTTAACTCAGACTTCAGAGTTAACTTTAACCACAGAATAGATAATACCTTTAACTCAGATCTGCGCAAGTGGGCCTTATCGACTTAATTAATACGAGTAAACCAGCCATTACACTCATAAGTCATAACATAAAATATTTACCGTGCCTTCATAGAAAAGTAACATTCTGTGACAGTAGGCCAAGTTTGTCTGACCTCTTTTTACTTATAAAGGATGCTGTTTTTGCTTTATGAAAAAGAGGCTTCTATTTTTCATAGAATATCTTTTTGTTCCGTTTTAGGGTTCTATAATTAACAAGTCATCGTTGACTACGGAACCCTTAAACGGAACCCTAAACATCCGGGTTGTACGATATACTAGTAAACCATAGTATGATATGCTAGTGTACAGGTTCCCCTGTATATCAACTAGGCATTTAAGTACATGTGTACAATGGCATTTCGTTAGTACACTTGGCACGGCGGTTTTCATCAGGACCAGGGAATGGGGTCATTAGAACGTTCCAACTTCGCTTGCCAAATTACACGATCTTTACTGCTTATCAAATGATAAAATATGTTGTAGCGTTGATGTTTAAAGAATATAAAGTAAATTGTTAAAAAAAGGTTTATAGAAATGTAGGTTCTAGGATTCATACATTTTTACCCATAATTCTTTACGGGGTTAAAATATAAACTCAACTGTTGTAAAAACTATCACAATCGTAAATGGCTAAAGACTGGCATATTCAAAATTTCATTCTAAAATATAATTTAACATCTATTGTTGAATCCTTAACATGTTAGGAATATTATTCGTATTGGAGTATCGATTGGCTTTATAAATTCTTAAGTTTTATGCAACTTTAATTCATCTATCGAGGGCGAAAAAAACCTCTCTTCTGTATGATTAAAACAAAGGTTTTGCAAAAAATAACTCTCGTCTTTAAACAAATGGGTTAACATTATTTAAAATCTAACAAGTTATTATATTTTCTCCGTTCCTTTTGTTAGTTGATTGTTGTCATTTGTTCTGTTGTAATGCCGTTATCACGGGCCGAGATGTAGGCCATCTTTTGTAAGATGAAGTAAACTCGACACTTTTTGTTTCTTGAATATAATTTCATTAATTATAGTCCTTGAAAGCCTAGTTAGCAATGCCGTAAATAGCCTTTTTTGCGCCCTATGCGAGCTTCTATAATGATATCGCCCTTTTTTTAGGGTAATAATAACTCATGAATAGGGTCCCGTTTTCACCCTTTGGGTAAAGGGTGAAAAAGGAGCCATATTCATGAGTTTTCGATGTTTGTCCGTCTGTTCGTCTGTCTGTCTCCAGGCTGTATCTCAAGAACCGCTATAGCTAGAGTTCTGAAATTTTCACAGATTGTATATATCTGTTACCGCTACAACAACTAATACTAAAAACAAAATAAAATTAATATTTGAAGGGGGCTCCCATACAACAATCGTGATTTTTTTGGCCTTTTTAGGCAGTTGATATTTTCACAAAGGCCTTAAATAATTATATGTGTACTTCAATATTTAGAAATAAAATTTAAATAAAATAAATAATCGGCCAAGTGCGAGTCGGAATGGCGCACAAAGGGTTCCGTACCATTATAGAGCAAAATTAGGCCATAAATTGTGTTTTTTGTATGGGAGCCCCCCTTATTTTTTATTTTATTTTAATATTATTATTAAATATTAAAGTACACATATAACTAAGGATTTTGTGAAAAATTCAAGTACCTGCCTGTTGCCATTTTTGATATAGAGCAAAAAAGGCCAAAAAAATCACGTTTGTTGTATGGGAGCCCCCCTTAAATATTCATTTTATTTTATTTTTAGTATTTGTTATTATAGTGGCAACAGATGTCCATAATCTGGGAAAATATCAAATATCTAGCTATTACCGTTCTTGAGTTACAGCCTGGAAACAGCAAAAAAGGCCAAAAAAATCACGTTTGTTGTATGGGAGCCCCCCTTAAATATTCATTTTATTTCATTTTTAGAATTTGTTGTTATAGCGGCAACAGATATACATAATCTGTGAAAATATCAAATCTCTAGCTATTACCGTTCTTGAGTTACAGCCTGGAGACAGACAGACAGACAGACAGACGGACAGACGGACAGACAACGAAGTCTTAGTAATAGGGTACCGTTTTTACCCTTTGGGTACGGAACCCTAAAAATTAAGGGGGGCTCCCATACAAAAACACAATTTTTGGTCTATGTTTGCTCTTAGATAACAGTACGGAACCCTTTGTGCGCGAATCAGACTCACACTGTCCAATTTTTTTAGATAATAGCCTGGTCTGGTCATTCTTGCGCCCCCCAGAGTCTACGCTCTGTGCCTGGGCACCGGTGGCACTGCCCTATTTACGGCACTGCTAGTTAGGTACGGACTTGCAGGAAAAAATCTATGACTAATAATTACTTGACCCCTTACCTTAGATTAATGATACCCAAGATATTTATGATCTCCGCGAGCGCGCGAAGATCATAAATATCTTGGGCCTTCAGCCTTGGCTAAAGAGCCTAGGCCGTACAATGAAACCGTTTTGAAACTCAAAAAATTGAACGAGAATGGCGAGTCCTACTCTAACAAACGTACTGAAATTATGTTGCTAGACTAGGACGTGGCATTCTCGTTCGATTGTTTAAGACTCAAAATGGTTTCGTAGTAGCCCTCCTGGCTATTAGCTTTGCTTTGCTTGAGCACTGATCATTCGGAAGCTGCCGTTAGGCGTTAGGGTCACGGGTTCCCACCGCAGTGTCTCACGGTGTCTCAGTAACGGGAGCGAACGCAGCGGACCGTACGACATTATCTCTAACTGCACTCGTCAAATAAGAAAAATATTGCTAACCGTAAACTTTTATGGCCTTCTTCAAGACAAAAAGTAAAAAATAAAGTAGCAATCGTAAAAAAGTAGCCAAATATTCTTAGATCATTGAACGACTGAACCAGTGAACTGATTTCACTGATTGGACAACAAGCAGCTGAGACGGCAACGTACCAGCTATTTTCGGTATAACATACAGTTTACTTCACAACGCCAGTCAAGGGTTAAAATTAGTAATGGCCAATGGGGTCTCTCATTCTAAAAGGCTTTTTGAAAATTCCTCTCCCCGACCCCTCTAAGGGGACCAAAAAGGGGGTCAGATTTTATATCAAACATTTTTCTTGGACTTACTTCATATTATTTACTGTGTTTTCCAACTTAAGATCTGTTGTATAAAACCCCCCCCCCCCCCTCTTAGGGTCAAAAGAGAGGGTAAGTGATTTTGTATCAACTGATGAAGTAGAAATACTTTATATGGCAAAACAACGTTTGCCGGGACAGCTAGTTGATAAATAATAATAAACCAATCAAGCATAATCGTGGTTGCGCTCTGGCCAGCAATCATCCTGCGATTGACTTGCAATTTGCGATTCACGAAAACCGCTCGCCTGTGATTTGGTTATTGATTGTTCCTGATTGCACTCTCAAGTGCTTCGTTGTGCTGTAGTTGGTCGTGTACTTGTTTGAGGACTGGACTCGGTAGTTAGTCAATAGTCCTTAATCACTGTAGGTACGGATCTTTTAAGCTCTTCGTCTAAATTTACGAGTCTAAAAGATAGCTTCTGTAAAAAAGCGGAATATTGCATTTGAGGAGATAGTTTAGAGGATTTAACTTATAATTCATGATGAATATGATATGTTTTGCCATACATTTTATATATAATAATATTATTTATAATAATAATAATACTCCCCTCACCGGTTTCGGTGACGGTGGCCGGTTTCATTGAAACCAGGCCAGGTACGCAGGAGTAATTTTATAGTGCCCAGGAGTGTGTGCAGTACACAAGAGCACTCTCTATTCCTTTCCTCTTATAACCCAGTGGGACGGAAGACCGACACGACTGGGGAGAGATCAGGCGCAGGACCGACTTTTTACATGCCCATCCGACGCACGGATCATCTTACTTGTCAGACAAACAGGTGATCAGCCTGCATTGTCCTAACCAAACTTGGTTATAATAACATGTTTCCAACGCGGGAATCGAACCCACGACCAAGAGCGACGAGTCAAGAGCGACGCTCTAGACCACTGGACCATGGAGGCGTTATATTAATTCTTAAATAAATAAAAGCCAAAGACATAGTGATCTGTGATAATCCTCTCGTGAAACTTGATTGACCCACGCGGCATGCCAAAGCGTAAACAAGGCACACGCAAAATGTCAAAATTAATGTAAAACTCTGTGCCTTTCATTTATAGACCCAGAGCCCAGAGGGATCAGACACGAATGTATATTGTATTCTAAGTGCCTGCATGAGGCACTACTAAGAACCTAAGGTTTCATCCATGTGAGAGTCAGCTAGGTATGTCTTATTCCTCTGGGATCTAGGTCTATTAGAATATTTTTGTGTCAAATAAGCAAGTAAGTAGTTTATAATGCATGGCTTTTAGTATAGAAGCTAAAAGGACTAGCGTATCAGCTAGCTGTTCATAAAATAACATTGTAGAGAAAAGAGTTTTAAAAAGTTTGGTAAACACAAATGTAGGTTAACTATAACTGTTATGAAGTTGCCCTGTGGAGTGTCCCACATTATAGTGCAAACACCAGCGTTGACAAAACACAACGGCACCTAAACTAATCCACGTTAAATCTACACTGTGCTTATTATGAAGTGACATTTAAGCTTCGCGCTCACTGAGTCGGCGCGGGTCGCCGCGTGCCGGGGCGGGTCGGAGCTCAGTGCAGCGCATAATGCGCTATAGCACACTGTTGCCGGGTTGGGTTGCATCGCATTGACGGATTTTAACACCCACTGAGGCGGAGCGTGCCGGGGCGGGCTGGGGCGGCCGGGGCGGGCCGGGACGATCGGCGCGGGTCGGAGCGCAACGCTCTGCCATGCTCTGCGCGACGAGTGACGGCGGGGCGATGCGGGGTGTGGCGGGGGCCGGGGCAAGGCCGCATCGCATCGTATCCGCGCTTCGCTTGCCGGGGCGCAGCGGGTCTTGCCGGGGCGCAGCGGGTCTTGTCGGGCCGTGTCGCATTGACGGAAATCCGCCGAGCAAAAATCCGCGCCGATGCGCGCCGGCACAGTGGGCGATACGCGCATCCGCCTCCATACAAATTGTATGGCGGCGGATTTATGCGATGAGCCCCGGCACGCTGAGCCCCGGCAAGGCCCGTCTCAGTGTGCTCAGTCCTTTAATGGACAGGAAAAATAGCGGGTAATATGTAACGTAACAACACATGTACAACAATAAAATAGTTAAAGCTTAAACTAACTAGTTAACGGACTGCAAAAAAAAATCTAATGTGAACAATTAACGTTTTTAGGTTCCCGTATTTAATATTTAAAAATTCCGTATTTAAAAAGGAAAACCTTCAAAAACGGAACCCCGTTAGTATTAGTAGTAGATTTAATTTATTATCTATTCGTCAAACTATCAGTTTCAGGTGCAGAAGTGATCACAAGATGCACGCGTTACTGTGCGCGCTGCTGGCGACTGCAGTGGTAGCGGACGACAATCAAGAAAGGTAATTAATAATTATTACTTTAAAGATACGAACACATTATGTCGGGTTACTGAAGGCATTTTCTATACGTTTTTATGACCCCATATTAGGTAAAAAATAATGGAAAATGCCGCCCTACGTTATGTGCGCATGTTTATAGCTGGTGTCATTTTACTATAGCAAAATACTTTGTAGCACGTGCAACAATAAATGAACACACTTGCTTGTAAACCGGAAAGCTTTATAGAAGTGATAGTAGTATGTGCACAAGTGTCTTGTACTCGTTATATGAGCATAAGTGCCTTGTTCGCTTAAAATAACCGTAGAATTTTATATCATACTATTTTGTTTATGCAAGTGAAAGTGGAACTAAGAAAATTGAGTTTTAAACCTAATTTGCATTTTACATATTGTATCTAACAGAAGTATTTATAATTTTTCAGGCGATCGAAGCTGCCGTACATCGCCGATGCAGTTGGCAACAATCTACCAGCGCCCTCCATAGTGCCAGCGACAGTTGGCAGTCCAGTCAACCTGCTGACACCTGACCGATATGAATTCTACACTTTCGATGAGTCTGGAGAGCTGGTTAAACGATTGATGACTCTAGAAGAAATACAAGCTATCGTTGCAGCAGGAGAGGAAACTGAAGGATTGGTGACATTCGCAAATGACAACCAACCAACTATCGCTTTCAATTTTAGTCAACCATCGTACACGAAAGTTCATAACGTCGTAACAAATGTACAAAATGTGCTCAAGGCTCAAATGGAAGCGCATAAAAACAGAACCAACATACCAACAACTTTAGATACACCGGACGTCTCCGACTCCTGGAGTCAAATTCTTCCATCGATATTTGGAAATACTGGGGGAGTGGACATAGTTCCTGATAGAACATCAGAAACGTTCATAACGCCGGAAACTGAAACAATTGAATTTGAGAACATGAATGAAAATTCTCTGAGTAAAGATAATGAATTATCACCCAATAAGATATTGAGTAATGATATACCGGTAAAGGTTGAAAGTACTTCGATTCCGACTACATCTACAACTAAACCTACAACGACAAGAAAGATAACAACCACTACAACTAAAAAACCTACACCAAAAACAACGACGACGTCGAAACCTACATCAACGACTCAAAAAATTATCAAAAGCTCTACAGTCAAACTTCTAACATCTACTACTTCTACTACGACTACTACAAAACCTAGCACAACAGTTCGAAGTACTACAAAAACCAAAACGACGTCAACAACTGCAAAACCAACGACTTCAAATACTAATAAGTATCAATCAACAACTAAATTCAATGTGAAAAATTCTGCTAGCACAAAAGACAATTCTAACAAAGTAAATGAATTTAACAAAATTACTCCACAATATGAAAAATTTAGCACATTTATACCAACAAGTGCAACCACTAAATCAACCCCGAAAACTACAGAAAAACCAAGCACAACTACCAAATTAAATATTTTAGTATCGTCAACGAGTGTAAGCAGTTCACAGCCATCTTCACCTACAGAAAGTCAAATTAATGATGACGTTACAAAAATGCCTAGCCCCGAACAAAAATTTGATAAAGTAAATGTAACAACAATAACGACTCAATCAATTTCACCATCTACAATTGTTTCATCAATCGAAAATGTTATGCAGCCATATAACAATACAGGTGTAGATGGGAATCGAAACGATGACACTAATGATGAACCTGTGCTCCCATTGTTTGATGTAGCACAGAGCATAAGTCAGATTGCATCTGATCTCGGTAATTATGCGCCCTTACCAACATCTGAAGATACGCTGGATACTGACAAAGTAAATGATTTAAGCTTAGAGAGTAAAGAAAATTTAGAATTTGACATACCTGCCGATGTAAGGCCTGCTAATAATACAAAAGTAGAAAATAATGCCAACAACAATAACTTTGAAAACTACGTAAAAATTTCAACACTGGACCCTCAAAAGAACGATAAAAGTAATGAAACTAATTTGAATATTATTCAAAATGACACTGGCTCTATGAATACAACTGACTCTGCAGAAGACGTAGTATTATCAACTACAGTTTCGTCATTTGATGATATTGATCCTATTTTGTCTAATTCTGTTGGAGACATGCTGTCTCAAGTCATACATGAAAATCCCATCCCAAATGCAATTGAAAAAAGTAGTGCAGCTGAGCAAGAAAATAGATCTACTACACAAACGACTTTAGAAACGACTACTTCTTTTGATGATGCACCGAGTACTACTGTAACTGAGGTATCAGACGTCGAAACCACATCTATCCCAGCCACAACTTACTCGATAACTTTGGTGGATGAAAATAGTGACAAAAAAACTAAAAAGACAGAAGAAGTCGAAAAATTAGCTTTGAAAACAGATATTCCTAATGCAATCCCTAAAGAAAAAATTAAGTCTCAGCTTTTGAAGAAGAATAACACATTTTTCGAAACAGTGAATGAACTAAACATAGCTGCAGAAAAAGAAACAAATAAGTCCAGTGTTTTTAAAAACTCTGGCATTATTGATAATAACCTCTTACTGATTATGTCTTCTACAACACTCCGGTCTCCTGGTAAAATTGAAACAACTACAAAACCTTTAATCGAAAATAGCAATGTACAAATTGATACCTCAGAAGTAAAAAAAAGCTCTTTGGTGAAAAATATAGATGAACATAATACGAATAAACTCAAAACCAATATTGAACTACCAAAAATTGATGAGATTAAGAAGAAGTTTCAAAAAGTAAATATTGAAGAAAAAGAAATAGCAACAGACCGAAATTCTTGGAAATTAATTCCAACTGTTCCGCCACCTAGGTCACAGGAAAGTGAAAAAATTAAACAAAAGATAGATAAAAACAGCTCGGAATCTTCACCAGATAAAGATATTATTTTGGACTTTTCAAATGAAAATCAGGGCTTAGAAGTTACAACTAAAGACTTGGGAGAGGATGTTGTACAGTTTACTGAATTATGCAATGAGCTTGCTTTTAGGTACTGGAAAGAAGTCATTCCCAATCTAGATAACAAGCGCAGTTTCGTATTATCTCCATTTTCTGTCACATCTATGTTGGCAATGATGTTTATGGGAGCTAGAGGTGCTACATCAGGTGAAATGAATGAAATACTTAAATTAGATGACATGGTTACATTTAATCCACACTTCACTTTAAAGAACATATCGGATTCGATAGAAACATCTTCGAATTCTGGCGTGGCAGTTTCAGCGTTTATTAGAGAACTTTACAGCGAAAGAAGTAAAGGGAAAATATTGACTTTCTATAAAGAAAGAGCTCAACACTTCTATAATGGACATGTAGAAGAAGTTAATTTCAAACTTATTAGCGATATTATAAGGAGGCGAACTAATTTATTAGTCAAAAGATACACCTGGGGCAAAATTCCAGAATATATAAAGAGTAATTCGATATCAATGCGTCCACCACTTGCTGCATTTTCAACAAATATTTTTGAGGTTAATATTTTATCACAATTTATTATTTCATGATACTGATTATCATGTCAGTCCGAATTCGGAGTCTCTAGCGTGAAAACATTGCAGTAAAATTTATGGCTAATTAAAAATATATTTTTTAAGAATTTTTATGAAATCACACTTAATCAAATGACTTTAATTACTACAGTTGAATAATTTTAAATTTGTATTAAATTTCACTCATGAAATAAAAATGTTTCTTAAAAGTTGCATTGAATTTTTCAGACCGACTGCACTGGATCATCTGTTGACGGAAGAGACGGAGAAATGTATTTCGTGGTGTCGCCCAACGTGAGACAACGACGCTTGGTTCCTGTTCCTGCTGTTGTCTACAAAAACAACTTTATGGCTGGGTACGACCCTATCCTAGACGCAACTGCAGTCGCCTTAGGAAATACAAACTCAGTCATTAGCACTCTATTCCTTATGCCTGGACAGCAGGGCAATGTTGTTAACGCGGAAGATTTGGAATCCTTAGAGAAACGGCTCCTCGAATCGAAGCCAGCTGTGGCTACATGGAATCGGCTACTGAGAACCCTTCTACCTAGAATTGGCTTAGAGCTCCAAATTCCTAGATTCTCACATAAGTCAATGCTCAATATTTCTTCCCCGCTGAAGAAAATGGGTTTGAAAGAGCTGTTTGATTCCGAGCATGCTGACTTAGCTGGACTTAACGGTCCATCTAAGGACATTTACTTGTCAGACATGTTGCAGCTCACGACGTTCGTGACATGCGGGGAGGGCACAATTGGCGAGCAGCATCATATAGAGGAATATCCGGAGATTTCCCAGCAGAAGCGTAGATCATCTAGATGGGCGACTATTTGGGATGAGCCCAGGGATTATCAGAGGGCATTCCACGATCCCCATGACTTAGGAGATGCCATGCACTTACCACTCCATTTGCGACCAAGACAAGCGCGACTTCCAGCCAGAAACACACAGCCATCTCGACGATTGAAATTCGATAGACCGTTCCTATATTTCGTGAGGCATAACCCCACGGGCATGATCCTATACGTCGGTCGGTACAACCCCAGACTTTTACCATGAAGCCTTACAAAGACTGCTAGTTTAGTTTAGTTAATTTTATTTAAGGGCCCGGGGTACCCTCGAAATTTTCATACATTCCTAATACCAAAATCATTTTCTCATACGAAAATATTTAACATGTTTGAGTTATTTTTCAGCTTAAGATAGTAATTACCTAAGGTCCTGAACAATTTTTTTTACAAAATATTTAAATACTTACTAAAAAAAAAATTTGTTTAAATATTTTTTAGTAAATTTACTACTAAATATTTAAACATCAAAAAATAGACAAAAACACTAAAAATATAAAAATAAATAGTAAATTTACTACAAAATATTTAAATAATAAAAAATATTTTTTAAACTTTAAATATTTTGTAGTAAATTTACTATATATTGATATATTTTTTAGTGTTTTTGTCTATTTTTTGGTGTTTAAATATTTAGTAGTAAATTTACTAAAAAATATTTAAACACAATTTTTTTTAGTACTTATTTAAATATTTTGTAAAAAAAATTGTTCAGGACCCTAGGTAATTACTAACTTAAGCTGAAAAATAACTCAAACATGTTAAATATTTTCGTATGAGAAAATGATTTTGGTATTAAGAATGTATGAAAATTTCGAGGGTAACCCGGGCCCTTAAGGAATAGTGATAAAATATACTTGGCTAGTGCAATTTTCAAATCAATTTTAATGCATTTACACACAGATTTGGCTTGTTTTGATTGCTGCCGTTTGGATTGCTCTCAATGACAAATATTATTATCGTTATTGTCAGCAGTTATTATGTTAAAATATATAGATTTCATAAAAAGGCATCGTCCATAGATAGCAACACTGTTGATAGAGCTAGGCAATCACATGTATGTGACTAAATGGTGGTCTAGATAATTTTCGACGTGTATAATAAGTTGAATTTAACAGGAATAAGCATTATAATGTTTATTAGAGGCTCTTAATAGTTACTTAATTGTCCATTTATACATCACAGTATTTTGCTTTTTGGTATGCAGGTTAAAACAGAAATTTTGGGAGTTGAATCTGTTTTCACCTCTATACTAATAGTTGATGAATAAGACGTATTTTTAAGATAAGTAGTAGTGATACACAAAATGTTTTTTTTTTAGAAATTTTAATTAAATAAGTATAATATAACTTTTATGATGTGTAATTAGTAGATAGTAAATCTTTATTATGGAATAGGTTTAAATTAATAATATCAATAAATTCAATAGTTCAAATCTTTACACGTTATTTTCTTTAAACGTTAGTTTTTGCCAATAAAATATCAATTAAATGAAATACTCTCGACATTCGTCGTAAAATTTCTTCCATTCCATACATGCTGCAGTCTGAATAATGTCTGGACAGTCCTAAAAATAAATCATTTAAATAATTACAAAACTGTAACCTGACAAACTAAACAAGCAATTTCAAAATGTTATTGTTCTCATACTTACTACATTAACATAATTCCTTATACAGCCTTGAAATTCGAAGAACTTACAAGTCTTTATTGGTAACTGCTTTGTTATTTGGTAGATTTGTTTGCAATGGGTCCTTCCAGCAATGATTACAGTTCTGAACATTGAGTTAAGGCTTATCCATACATCGAGATGGTCGAAATATTTCTCCATACTTAAATTGTTTTCTGTATCCAGCAATCCATATTTGTCTAAAACGCACTCCCAATAGTCACACTAAAGCAAGTATAATTAATAAGTTGTTAAATATAGTAAGATTTACTGTATTGTGATTTAAATTAGTTAATTATAGTAAGATATACCTTTTATATTCTGATTTTCCTTCTTGAGTACATGAGCTAATGAGCAATGTACCATAAGAGAAATTGGTTTATAAGCAGATGACGGACTACGTTATTCAGTTGGGTTTATGTATGTAGGTTCACTATCTTTATTAATATTAGCACCATCTGTTACTGAACTTCTAAGGACAGCAACCATGATGTTAATATTTACTTACATGAATGTATCTTTTGCTAAGTAAATATCTTTTGCTAAAAGCGAGTGTCCATGGGCGACGGTAGTTGCTTACCATCAGGTAACCCGTTTGCTCGTTAGCCCCCTTATTTAATAAAATAATAATAATAATAATAATATGTTCTACTTACGCCGCTTACAAAATTTCTCTGGCTACCAGTGATATTGACAGTTCGGTCTGTGAATGAAAGAAAAATCTTGGCACCGCACTCTCGGGCTGTCTCCCTGTTGAAAAACGGCGGGAAAATACAACACTGTCTATCCTGTGGACAAACGAGGATGTAAAAAAGCGGCCAAGTGCGAGTTGGACTCGCCCATGAAGGGTTCCGCAGCAGCAATAATGTTTATTTTTATGAAATTAAAAGGTTTTTGATTTATTTTTATATTTCAGTCGATTTAATGAAATTTATATTAAGGTTTACCATTTATGACGTATAAAAAAAACTACTTGCTAGATCTCGTTCAAACCAATTTTCGTTGGTAGTTTTTATAGTAATCTACATCATATATTTTTTTTAGAATTATCATGCCCCTACTTTAGAAATTAGAGGGGGGGGACACACATTTTACCACTTTGGAAGAGTCTCTCTCGCAAACTATTCAGGTTAGAAAAATATGATATGAGAAACCTCAATATGATTTTTGGAGATCTATCCATAGATACCCTACATGCATAGGTTAGATGAAAAAAAATTTTTTTTGTTTCAGTTGTACCTATGGGGACCCCTAAAATTTTTAATAATTTTTCCATTTTTGCATCAAAATCTTAATGCGGTTCACAGACTACATCTACTTACCAAGGTTCAATAGTGTAGCTCTAATAGTTTTGGAGAAAAGTGGCTGTGACATACGGACGGATGGACAGACAGACAGACAGACAGACATGATGAATCTATAAGGGTTCCTTTTTGCCATTTTGGCTACGGAACCCTAAAAATGACTATGGTCCAAACAAAGAAAGTCACAAAACTTAAAATTAGTACGAAATGTAACTGGCTACGTGGTCACTAACAATGTTGGCAAGCTCTCGCTCAAATGTATTGCTATCGTGACGGCAAAGGCACGCTATAATTTATAAAAGCAGGAGAGGAATATAATAAAATTCTATGCAAGGGAAAGAGATCAGAGGGACAAGGCTAGCGATTAATCACTGGATGAAATTCAACATGCTTCTTCAATCATGACTCGAGTTCACAGACATCATTAGCTTAGTCCTACTCGACTTATCATCGAGAACATAATATCTGTGGCCCTAGTGAAAAGGGGTACAAGTCCGATTTTGTCGAAAATGAGTTTATTATACCAAAATGATCAGAAATAAATGCTCTATCGATTGGTGTAAACGGATCTAAGCTATCTTTAAAAACAAAAAAGTTTCTTGGTGTATATGGGTCTAACTAACACAAAAAAAACTACATAAGTTGGATCCAAGTACATCTGTATTGTTTTAAACTGAAAAATTTTAAAAAGAAATGTGTTTTTTGATCTAAATTAACATAAACTACCTTCCTTTTTATAAAATTTGGTGTTTACTAATACAACAAGAGTTGGTCCTTAAAAATGACTTAGTGAGTAATGATGTTACTGGACATCAATCTGTTTTCACCAAAATAAATGACAAGAGTCCAGTATAACTCAGTTTAGATCAGTATTCACAATACGCTATCCTACGAATGGTATTCATTTTACGTGTAAAACGATATAAATCGTCGATGCGGGGGATTGGTTCGCACCGGGTCTGTAGAGGGTGCATTGCGCGGTGCGCCCGCGCCAGCGTGACAACTTTTAGTAGATTTCTACTTTTTTTGATTGGAGGCAAATTGAACTGATTTAGTAGTGTAAAATCATTTAGTAGATTTCGGTAGAAAATCGGTATTATGGAACAGTCTTACATGATAATCCAAAATGCAAGTATCAAGGCCATAAGAAACCTCTTGGGTCCTACAGAACTCAAAACTGGCAACACAGAAAGGTGCGAAGTCTTTCAGGGGATTTCCTGTAACAAATACAGTGCTATACAGGTAGGTCTCTTTTCCACATACAATGATAGAACAGGAAGAAATTGATATGTCATTCAATTCTATATTGGTCATTTCTTAGTCAGTATTTTATTGAAAATGTGGAAAGTCACCGCTTATGATGGGCCGTTTGCAATTTCTAATGAGAAAAGAGAGACTTAGTCTTCTCCCATTAATAAACCCATGAGTGTCAGATCTTTTTACTTACAAAATCTAATAAGACATGATGTGTCTGCTAGTAGCTAGCTAGTAGCTGGACTGTAAGTGATGATAACGGTGATCAGCATCCTCTTCTTAATGATGACTGTTCAGATGAGATTTTCTAATATTTTTATTTAGTTAACTCGCTATAAATAATTTTCCATATAAACTTAATCAATATGAAAACTCTTTTGACTGTTGTAATTTACTTTAAAGTTACAACAGTCAAGTATGACTGTTGTAAGGCCTTAAGTTACACCAAAACCCTATTTTTTTATTCATCTTAGTTCAAAATTGTCCTAAAAAAACGGGGAATGTGTAGTTTATGATATTGTCGATCTATTGGCGTGTGTTTCAATTAAAAGTAATTTGTCAATCTTAAGGGGATGCTGAATGTATGCTTAAATTTTAATAAATTGGTTTTACTTTGGAAGCTCATATTATCATGAGTACCTATACTTAATAAACAAAAATATAAAAAATAAAACGGGGAAAGGAATGTTGATATACTGAAGATTATTGATGTATTTTTATTATAACTTTGTAGCTTTCAAATAATGAGTTTGTAAGGCTTTAAATACGGTAAATTACGGAATTATTTAGCTTTTTCCATAATTTCAGACACTATCCTTTACACGGATCGTTTCTACACTAAGCGGTTACAGATAAGTACTATAAAAACATTTTCAGGAGCATTTTTTCTTTTGTTTTCAACTCAATTTGTGATTTTGTGAGTGTAAGGGCCTGTTTTACCACTTCCTGATAAGGCTATCCACCACTTAACTTGACACATAGAGTATGGAGAATCTGTCAAATAAGCCTATCCGGCACTTTATCAGGAAGTGGTGAAACAGGCCATTAATTTAAATAACATTGATTTTATTTTTAGTTGAGAGAAATGCGAGTTACTCTCAAATTATTTTTGTATTGTACTACAAAAGAGACTTACTTAACTACGTTATCTTATGTTAATTATTTTGTAAAATATCAAAATATAAGTAAGTATATTAATTTTGTATTATTTTCTGTTCTTTTTGTTAAAATCATGGATATAAGTTGCACAAAGTAGTTCATATAAGTCTAGATATACCACACGCCACGAATAAAATCATTGTGAAAAAGACGCTAAGATATTTTTTTCATAATTTTGACTTTTTTTGAGTCGAATTAAAGTACACAGTCAAACACTGTATACTTTTTATTAAGTGAGCCATTAAATATTTTTTTTAATTACTTACTTATCATAAAAGTTATTCCAAATGCGTATTCTTTTTCACATAACAGAATTCACAATTTACTTATGTGATAAAGGGTATAAGTTATTTTATACCCTTGAGGAATTTATTTTTTCGTGGGTATAAGTCATTATCTCGAAAAATATTAAATTTACATAAAAAACAACTTAATAATAATAAAGAGCATACTTTGTTTACCAATAAAAATATCACATGTATTATTTAGCTAGCAGTTTAAAGAAGCTACACGAGGACAAACACGAAATTTCTGCGCGCTGAATGTTTTTTGCCTCTCCTGTAAAGTTGTAATTTTAGACTTAAACCCCTTTTCACTAGGGCCACAGATATTAGATGTTATGTATGTTCATGAGTGTTTCTAGCGTATTAATAGTATGTTTACTTGCCGTAATATCATATGTTCCTATGCAACTTTCTGGTCTGGGTAGTGGCGGAAGATCAAATATATCTCGTGTATGCACCTACAAGATGCAAAACTTATTGTTAGTTGACGCCGAATGTTAATAGTAATTGGTATATAATATCTTCGCAAGGTTAAAACTTAATAGGGTTCTGAAATGGCTAAGGAGACAAACCACTTTTCCAGGAAACTGATCATTTGGAGGTAGATAGAACTAAAATTTACTCTGCCTCTTTTCGCCTACTAACCTTCAGCTTTAGAAAAATACGACATAATTTTGTAAAGGTAATAAAAAAAGAAAGATAATTTCTAAGGCTAAAATATAAAAAGAGAATACTTACCATATCAAAACAAACAAAAACAGCGACAAAAACATATAGGTAAGTTGTTATCATTTTATTCACAACGAAATTCCAAGTTTTACGATTGAATTTAATACGAGTAGCTGAGGCAAATGGCTAGTGTTATCGTAAGATGGAAGTCGATATGTTGAAATAACGTTTAAAATTTATAAATAATGCTGTTGCATATTTTGAAACTTAACTGCGGCTCTGTTCTAGTAATGTTTTACACGACGTGCAGAAATCATTTAAAAATATAATTATGTTAGAATTAGTCATCAACTTTACGAAGTATAATGTGAAAATTATGATGTTCAATAGATAGTAACTACAATTTAAGTGGAAAAAGTAATTAGGATGAAGTTAGTCATTGTACTACCACTTACCAGAGAAATTGATTCTTATGCAGAAATGGCGGACCTAAATAATTTGATAACGACTAATTATACAGGGTGTAACAAAAATAAGTGATAATACTTTAGGGTGTGTACGTGTTCCTTGTAGAGGCTCTAGAAAGTTCATTGTGAAGGTAGCAGCGATGAAAGACCAAATTTTTTTTTCACATTTGTATGGGGAAACTCGTGACGCTCGGGCCCTTGCCCATACAAAAGTGAAAAAAATTTTTCGTCTTTCAGCGCTGCTACTTTCACAGTGAACTCTCTACAAGGAACACGTACACACCCTAAAGTATTATCACTTATTTTTGTTACACACTGTATTAAGCTGACATAGCTAGACCAAATAACATACATTTGCCTTCATAGGCAAATGACGGACCTATATGAATCGATTTCTTCGATGGTACAAGGAAGGTTGGGACTGGGAGGCGTTATAATATTATAGAGTTGAATAATTCGTAAATAAATGACATAGTTTTTGCAAATTACAAAAATGCTTTATATCCGCATTATTTTAAATTTAGAAGTCCGAATTTTTTGGTTTGAATGTTTTTTTTTTTACTTTTGTGGTCTGTAAGCTTTGCACTCCTCGATGTGGTCCTTGAGTTTCTTGCAGTTGTCATTATCTGCCCACGCTGGACAGTTCTGAAAAGTGGGGAATAAAAATTAAAATGATGATACCCTAAAATATTTTCTGGGAAAATACTATGATAAAATATACATACTACAGAAAATCACATTTAGCTTTACTATTTTTTTAACTAAAACCTAACGTGTCAATAACAGGATAACTGCCTACGAACAGTTTGCCTTACATGTGAACTGAATCTTGAAGCCAAAAAAAAAATAATCCAACAAAATTTTCAAAACCCTATTTTTAGTCAGGGGCTAAAAAGTTAAACGTCTTGTGAAATTTGGCACATTTGTTCAGAGGCTGATATAGAAAGAAATACGAAAACTGGGCAGTTCTGGAAATGTTACCTACAGACGGGTCGAATTGATAACCTCCTTTTTAGAAAGTCGTTTAAAAACTCACCTCAAACAGCACGTGAGAGATGCAGAAGATGGTTCTGTTGGGTTCGCAGATCTCCTTCGGTCCCCCGGGACCTTCGGCTCCCAGGCACTTGTCCTTGGCGATGGCGACGGCATCAGCGAACTGGGGGTTGGCTTCAGCGTACTTGTCGAGGAAGGCTTTGCCGGCATCCTTGTCGATCTTATCGCCGTCCTTAATGAGATTCTTCTTGCTCAGCACGCAGATTGATTTTTTGCACTGAAAGTAGAAATACTTTTAGGTCCTTGTAAGCAGAGGAAAAAAATAATGACGAATCAGCGATATAAAAAATACGAACTTCAGTGACTCTTCAATAAGGGCAAATTCACACAACATAAACGTGAAGTGAAAGTCTGTCTATTACAACTTCATGGAGTCTTTAGGCTGAGAAAGGACATACGATAATTTATACTTTTTGCATTCTTGGGCAGAAATTCTCCTGCCAACAGTTTTTTTTATAAGATAAGGGGGCAACTGAGCAAACGGGTCACCTAATGGAAAGCAACTACCGTCGCCCATGGACACTCACAAGTACAGAAAAGTTGCTGGTTGCCGGCCTTTTAAGTGGGAATACGCTATCTTCTTGAGTTGTGGCTCAATAGACAAAACGAACTGCTTGTTCTGTCTATTGTGGTTGTGGGCAATATCAAGTAAAAAATATTTTCTATTGTTAATTTCAAAAACTTTATTTTTTGACTTACGTCTTGCCCATGCGGTGGGCCGTGCTTGCTCTCATCGGGCTTCTCGATCCCGCACGATGTCAGGTCCTCTTCAGAGAAGACTTTGGGAATTTCGCAGCATTCGCGGGGATTTACCTACGAAAAATAAAGCAGAACATTAAGAAAAATCAAAATTCAAATTTGGAATTAAACTGAATCTAAGGTAAAAATACAAAATAAAAAAATTTTGGGTACTTACTACGCCGGGTGGTGGACCTCTGCATTGTGGTGGTACGTCCGCAGAGTACACAGCCTGCAAAAAAAACGTTACAAAAATAATTGCAATAAAAATGTTTTATTACAAGGGTGAAGGTTATAGTTGTATGTATCCAGCATATAATTTGCGCACACGCGCCAATGCGTTTCTATGTCATTCATGGCGCCTACCACTGAAGTTGGAATAATAATAGTTAAAATAACTGAAATAACTAAAATTTATTTAATTTTTCAAAAAAAAAATTAACAAATTATTGCATTGTCATAGGCTTAGGCTTACTTAGGCAAAGTTTCGTCTTAGTTCTAGACTACTGGAGATAGATAAAAATCGTACTCAAAGACTCCGTTACATACACATACAGCCCACCCAAGCTTATAATTCAAACGACTTTTTTAAATTGTATTTTTTTACCTGAAAGACCGCGAGCGAAACGAAAATGATTTTGATGCCAAACATGTTCGCTCGCTTGTGTGTATTGCTATTTGCTGCGGCTACTGCCAGCTTATATAGAGTCGCTCATGGCCGCTGACGGGAAACTACCAAGGTGTCGTGTTACTCACTTTAATGGACGCTCTTTATCTGATCCTGACGTATCATTTTCTTTGGATACAGATGTGACGTGGGCTGGACTAAGTTTTACTAGCTAAGAGCTTTCTGAGGGCTCGCGTCGTTTTTCTGCGTGGTAATAATCATTAAGGCAGTTTTTTATTATATTTTAATAGTAACCAAACCTTGATGACCGTTGTTAGCAAATCTACATAATATATAAATTAAAAAATAATATGTAAAGCACAAATCAAATAGGCGTGATAGTTTTTCCGTAAAGTATACCACAAAACTGCTCTGGTTATACTAGGGCTCGCTTAGTTCGCCTTGAATAAATGTAACTGGACTTAGTAAGCAAGAGCAACACGCTTAGAAAAACTACCATAGAAAGAGTTAAATTGCGAAATTGATAAAGGAAATCTGTCAATATTTCCAGTCTATACTGTGCTCATGCTTAAACCAAACACCGTATTTTTTCAGGGCCCGGTAGCAAGTAAGGGAAAGCGTAGCTTCTTGCAGGATACCCTAAGGGCATTCTTAATTCTATTGCACTGCCCTAAATTAAGGTCCTGAATACAGTGTGGTGTAATACCGGCTTAAACCTGCTGGTGTAAAATGGCTACATCAATTATTGGTTTATTTGAAATTTGAACATTTATTGGCTATGAAAAAAAATAAGACTTTTCTTTTGATAACTCTGCAAAATTAGAGCCACTTCCTGATAAAGTGCTGGATGGGCTAACCACAACTTTTTGACAGATTATTCATACTTTATCTGTTAAGTTGTGGATAGCTTATCCGGGACTTATCAGGAAGTGGTAAAACAGGCCCTTAGTAGTTTTTATTTCGAGTGAAAGTTTTTATATTGAATGTTTTTTTAACACATACATGCTGCTGAGTTTTTTTCTTTTCAGTTTTTTTATTTAGATATTAATCATCATTTTATTAACTACTACATCTTCATGTTATGAGCTCACCTATTTTATCGTCAGTATCAAATGAAAATAATACTACGTCGTAAAACTGAACAAAAACAAAGTTATCGTGTTTCATTAGTCATTACTTTTATTTCCCCAAATATTTAGGATTTCATAGGCTTATCCGATCCGAAACTCTGATTTGCGACTTCCGCCGGAACTGGCTTCTTGTTTCTATTGGCAAGGTCTTCAGGAAACCTACAGGAATCATGACTTACTAGCTCTATTACTTGGCAGTATGATGTTCCAACTTTTATTATTTTAGACTAGTTGATACCCGCAATTCCGTTGTACCGAAATTCGTTTATCATGCGAGAATCGTACTTTTTCCGGGATGAAAAGTCATTTACTGTTAAGAGGAGACACTAGGGCCGTTTTTTCATACAAACGTTGCCCCCTGTTTCCTCCCTGGATAATGCCGGTAGAGTAATTTTTTTCCTGAATATCTATGGTCACTATAATTAGCATGTCTCTATGTTTTTTTTTCTCTTCATAATTTAAATATTAAAAATATGTGAGCAGTACTTAAGAGCACTCACTATTCCTTTACTCTCATAACTCAGTGGGACGGAAGACCAACACGACCAGCGAGAGATCAGGCACAGGACCGACTTTTTACATGCCCTTCCGACACATGGATCATCTTACTTGTCAGACAATCAGGTGATCAGCCTGTATTGTCCTAACCAAACTTGGAAATAACATGCTTCTAACGCGGGAATCGAACCCACGACCTCAAGTCAAGAGCCATTCTCTTAACCACTGGACCACGGAGGATATTATGTATATAATATTACTAGTGGCCCGCCCGTGGTTCATACGGGATTATCGCTTTATAATATTTTTCCTTAGATTATCGTGTTCAATTAAACAAACTCTTTAGCTTTATAATATTAGTATAGATTTCAGATTAGGTCACTGCGGTACTTCCCCGTCCACGTCATGAAAATGGCGTCCTACGTCACAGCTATAATTTTACAAGTTTTAGCACGTGGTCGAAACAACTGACGCTGAAATCTTGTAAAGTGTCGTTTAAGAGACAGCTGATGCTCCTGTCAATGTTATCCAATACTACTGTTTCACCACTTCCTGATAAGTGCCGGATAGGGTATGCACCACTTAACTGGCAAGTCGTGATCTGTGGGATGGGTTTGAGTTTTGACACAACGCGACCAATTTACGTTACGTTATTATTATTATTATACAAATAGATACTTTTTCAATGTCCACATAGGTAGTGAACAAATTATTGTCCAAAGAACATGGAAATTCACTTTATATTATTGTCGAAAACATCCGGCACTAAGCGCCATCTACGGTGAAAGTTGCGAACAAATTAGGCTTGTTGAGGAGCTACGCCGTAGACGGCCTGTAGCCGAGATGTTTCCTTTATCGCTTCTTTATAGAATCGCTGATCAAAATATAATATGGAATCGACATTAGTCGAACGCCAACGGCATTTTGATCGGCGATTCTATAAAGAAGATAAAGAAAAGTCTTAGCTACAGGCTCTGTACGTCTGCCTTGTTACTAAAAGCGTGACATTCCTACATTTACTTAACTATAAGCATACTCATTAAGAGGCCGGGGTACCCTCGAAATTTTCATACATTCTTAATACCAAAATCATTTTCTCATGCGAAAATATTTAACATGTTTGAGTTATTTTTCAGCTTAAGATAGTAATTACCTAGGGTCCTGAACAATTTTTTTTTACAAAATATTTAAATACTAAAAAAAATTTTTTGTGTTTAAATATTTTTTAGTAAATTTACTACTAAATATTTAAACACCAAAAAATAGACAAAAACACTAAAAAATATATAAATAAATAGTAAATTTACTACAAAATATTTAAACTTTAAAAAATATTTTTTATTATTTAAATATTTTGTAGTAAATTTATTATTTATTTATTTATTTTTTAGTGTTTCTGTCTATTTTTTGGTGTTTAAATATTTAGTAGTAAATTTGCTAAAAAATATTTAAACACAAAAAATTTTTTTTTAGTATTTAAATATTTTGTAAAAAAAATTGTTCAGGACCCTAGGTAATTACTATCTTAAGCTGAAAAATAACTCAAACATGTTAAATATTTTCGTATGAGAAAATGATTTTGGTATTAAGAATGTATGAAAATTTCGAGGGTACCCCGGGCCCTTAATCTTTATATACATCATAACATTATGATACATATATAATTATTTATCTGTCATAATATTATGATGTGCACACTGCACGGTGCACATAGCATAGCATGCGCTTCTGTAGGAAAACCTATCATTAGTTTTGTTACAATTTATTTCCTGCAGCTGTACCTAATAGTACGGGTGCCTTAGAACAAATTTTTTTGTGATTACTAACAAGCTAATTTTTTGTGAGTAGCTACATTTTGATAAGACGAACAACATTTTTATTTTCGAAAAATCTCGAAAGTGGTAGCTAACAGAGATAGAAAGGATTTCATACTATGGATTTGTTTTATTCGGAAAACCAACAGCTTAAGAAATATCTTAACAGACTTTATTTAAGCAAAGCTACAATATAGCCGTCTATTCCCATTTCATATTTTATAATTATAGTCTACAACGTGAAATTTTAGTGGTTGTTTTCCCGCAGCAGAACGATTTACCTGTAGTAGTACTATCGAACCATGCATGTTATTTTTTGAAAAAAAAAATATTTTGTATGACGTACTATGGAAACTTTATGCCGATAGGCGCGAGTTACTATGGACCTGACCGATTTTTTTTATTTGAACAAAAAAAACTTTACAAATCTATTGTACTACTAAGATAGAATCATTTTACTGCGGGAAAACAACCATTAAAATTTCACACTGTATAATATGCTAACTTTACAAATTTTAGGACCTGTGTATCGATTTGCGGTTGAATCGAATCGTGTCCAAAGTTGTGGTAAACCACAAATGTTCAACCTTAAAGTTTACAAAATATGTATTCTAGACAACAATATTAGCTATACCTCATAGGCGTTTTGATACTTTGACTTTAGTGCAGAGTGAAAGTTTTTCTAATTTTTCACAGTAATATAAGCTCACGGTCAGTAATACCTGCTCACGGTGAGAAGTGAGAAAAACCTATGGAATTGGAACCGATTTCAAATATACTTAAAATTGAATGTAACGCACATGAGACATGACTCACGAGACCTATAACAAAAAAATAATTCACACCCTAAAGTATTTTCACTTAGTTTTGTTTCACCTTGTATTTACGTTTCTATTAAATTGGTCCTGAACAAAGTTGTTGTAGAATTTCAACCCCTCGCCCGCTTCGCTCCAGCGCATCCACTTACAGATCTCCGAGTTCCGTATAATTTTCGTATTACTGAATATTTTTGGATGATCTCATGAGTAAACATGTGTGAATTTCGTGGCGATTTCATCCATCGTTACTCCGACTAATGGCGCCCATAATTACAACCCATTCATTATAATGCTCGTCACTTTTAAATTGGACATGCTGTTGTAATATTTACTTAAAATAAGCCTCATATTGTAAAACTTATGATGCATCCTGCACACACAAGTGACAGGATACATTATTTTCGGCATAAATAATATAATAATTATTGTTAGTACACCATAACTTATTAAGTTGGTCTTATATTTTAATAGGTTTTATGTAAAATTAAAAAATTGCATCTATTTTTTATTTTTTTAAATTATGTTATTTGAATGTAGAATTGTTAAATTTGAACACCAATATTCTGATTTAACCGATAGAAACATCTAGATTTTGTTTCAATCGAAATCGATAAACAGTCAATTAGGTACAAAAAAATGGCTAGCAGAAGAACAATTCTCGTACCTTCAATACAGAGGTAGAGTACAGGCAATCAAATCGTGATTCGAAGTAAAGAAATGATATTTAGCCCCCAACAAACATTTTATCGTTAAACAAGACGTAACATCATTGAAAGTTAAAAATCGTATCAAAATAAATTGAGTATTCGTCAAGTTTGCAAGTTCATTAATTAGATTTTGACAAGAACATTACTTAGGCCTTTAGGGGCATCCGCTGGCAGGGTCGCGGTTGTGTATTCCGCGTATCCCGTGGCTCTGCCTTTAAAGCGGAAGCGCAGGAACACCGTTGGGGTTTTAGTGGGTATGCCCGGGTGCGGCCCTCCGCCCCCAGGGTGTCCCACATACCCCGGTAGCGGTGGTAGCCCTCCGCAGACTGCCGGGGATACGTAAACGTAAATCCCCAACGCAAAAAAAGGTTGCATGATGATGATAGCTATACTGCGTGACTGGTGAGACATGTTCAATACTTGAGGACGTGATATTTGGCTATTATATTAATTGGAAAAAAATAATATAAAAAAATAATATCAATTGATCACTGAGTAAATGTAGCGTTAAATAATTATTTACCCAACGCATGGACACCGCGAGCGGGAGGGTAGTTGTGTGGTGTTTCTTTGGTAGCGCACGCTTCTGCACCGGCCGCATAGTATGCCTACTTGCCTAGCCGCGTAATTTACTTAGTATCCATGATTCATAAATTTTTGGGAAATTCAAAAAAAAAATTAAGAACCTAATTTTATTACATATTTATAATGAGAATCGAGTACTGAATACTCTCCTTAAATATCGGTATTGACTCACCAGTCATGCTGTATATTATAATATACAAAATATTATATAGTTTATATATCATAAACTATAATATATTTTGTAGCCTCACGGCGCTAAGCGGAATAGCTAACGATGGACTAATGGTCACAGTAGTTGCACGCCGCAAACTCCTCATTATTTCACTACTAATGAATTTTTAAATGCACAACACTATTTTAATTGCTGCATAAAAGTGTTAGAAAAATGCAATTTCTAGCTTGCTTTGAATAAAAATAATAATAATAATAATAATAAAACTCTTTATTGTACACCAAAATACATAAACAATATGAATGATACATTACTAAATATTATTATACTATACTTATTGATGTACAAAAGGCGAACTTATTGCTACTAAGCAATCTCTACCAGTCAACCTTTTGTAGACAAGATTTAAAATAGGGATAAAAGAAAATCGTGTGTAGGTGCACAAACTAAACCAATCTTAGTGTTTATACTATAACTAGACTTGACTATACTTAACTAGAACTAGGACAATATAATAATAATATTTATATACAATAGTAATAATAATTTAATCGGCAGTTAACTATGTTGATGGTCACAAAGCAACGATATAAAAGTAATGAACTAGGGCATATTAAGGAAATAAAATTTTAGTTTACGTTTAAAAATATTTATTGAACCGGCTCGTCGAATATTTAAAGGCAAAGAGTTCCAGAGAGTAGCAGCGCGAACAGCAAAAGATTTGGAGTTTATGGAAGTAGAGTGCAGAGGGATCTCGAGAGTGAGATTGCTTGAAGAGCGTAATGTTAGTTGATGTGTGTCGTGTAAAAAATTAAAGCGGTTTTTAAGGTAAGAAGGAGAGGATGGGCTAAACAGGATGTTGTACAAAAGGGAAAGGACGTGACAATCTCGACGCAAGCGGATAGGAAGCCAGCGAAGATTCCTCCGAAATTCTGTGACATGATCATATTTCCGCAGGCCATAGACAAATCTGATGCAAACATTCTGCAGTCTCTCGAGTTTATCTAAAAGTTCTTCCGTGATATCGATGAGACAGATGTCTGCATAATCCAAAATTGGCATAAGCAATGCATGAACCATATGTAACAATAGGTTATGTAAAAGGACTGCATTGGACGTGTACTTTGATAAATTGTCTATGTGTTCATTTTAAGGCTCAAGACAAGCATTGTTTTTAAAACAAAATAAAAAACAACGCAGTGTCTTCTATCGTTTTTTCTTTTGCTTGATTTTCGACCAGTCACCTCGCATGTATCCAACAATTTTGTGCAGTCTTTCTTCTTCTGGTCGCCTATCCACATTGAAGGCGTCCAGCATTAAAAAAAATAAAAAAGCGCTATGTGTATTGTGTATTTACGTAAGGTAAATTTAGAATATTTCACAAGTTGTACTATCAGGGAAGTTGATTCCTAGGCAGATGGGGGACCTACGAAGTTTGGTCGCATTACATTTTTTTGGTTTGTCTGTCAACTGGAATAGAAGGAATCGATTTCCTCGATGGTACATTTGAGTAAAAATCTTCCATTAGGAAAGTCTGCCAATCACAAATTAGTTTAATTTTTAATTACAGGTGTAGTCCTTTAAAAGGACCGAATAAGGATTATGTGACCTACTGGAACTAGTTTAGAAATTCATTAAACTTTCAAGCGATGTTTTGGTCTGATGACTAATCCTTTTTAGGGTTCCGTAGTCAACAAGGAACCCTTATAGTTTCGGTCTGTCCGTCCGTCTGTCCGTCTGTCCGTCTGTCTGTCTGTCCGCGGTTTTGCTCAGAGACTATAGGACCTACAAAGCTGTAATTTAACATCAATATACATATTAATAATGTCTACAAAATGGTACATAAAATATTTAAAAAATATTTTTTTTATGGTACCTCCCCTACACATCAAGCGGGGTTGAATTTTTTTTTTCGCGTCCACCCCATCGTGTGGGATGTCGTTGGATAGGTTTTTTTAAAAATATTATGAGTATTCATAGATCATTTTCCGGTTTAGGGATCCATTTGTAAAATATTAAGTTTTCTACCAGCTAAACGGTTGCTTCCGGAAATGTGAAAAAATTCATGGGAGTAGGAAATATGTTGAATTTAAAAGGAAAACTATCACGACTAAGTTGACTTCATAAGTTATTGAGTAATAGTCGATCAATTAAAAAAAATGTATTCTGCGAAGTATAAAGGAACTTTTCGTTCAAATTTCTTTGAGATGATGTTGTTAGTAGTGTAAAACATGTTATAAATGTACATTCATTGACCATACAAAAATTTTCAAAAATTAGCGGTGCTACGGAACCCTACATTGCGCGTGGCCCGACACGCACTTGGCCGGTTTTTTTTTAGTGAAATGGGTCAGTTGGAACAGAACCTGGATTCTGTTTATCTTAGTTTACTTCTTTACTCCTTTCTTATTCTTCTAAGTAATAAAATATACCTCTTCTCCTAATAATATATTTTTATTTCCAGACAAATAAAAAAACTAAATTTCCCAATATAAAATGGCCGGTATAATCAATATAATCATTGTACACACGTCATTCTCTTCGTCTCACAGAATTACTGGAATTCAAAAAACAGCAGAATAGCCATCCAGTTAACCGTGTTCAGCAGTTATTACTATTCTATGGAAACTAGAAATAATGAAATAAGAATTATTATAAAAGCGATGTTACGTATGTTTATTCCGACGTATAAAGTTAGACATGGTAGAGACAGACTCTACAGTATATCTACCAACTTCACCATGTAGAACGGTAAAGAAACAGAGAAGTAAAATGGTAAATGTCGGAAACATACCGATTTAGTAGCTCGTATTGCAGAATATTTAAAGCAGTTTATTGTCCAGTTGCGTCTACATTTACAAGAATATCTCTATGGTTCTATCACAGCCTTGTTTCAGCCTCATAAGTGCCCATATTTTCCTCACATCTTACAAGATCTGTTGATAATCTGTCTGTCGTCATGGTGTCATGGCGTCTTTGTGTCAGGGTCTGGCGGCCGTGGGCTCCGCGGTCAACCGCGACAGACAATGGCCTAAAACTTTGATGACCACCTGTCACCTTTGTTGTCGCTTGGCATACATGAAAGTTGAATAATAGTATAAAGGAAGTCTGTATTAATAAATAGTATTTTAATTTAAAAAGATAAAACCGACTTGTAAATTGTACCAAATTGAGAATTAAAATTTCCTATCTCTAAAACTACTGAACCGATTTTGACGAAACTTGCCGTATTCCCTAAGTTGAACAATACCTAACAAAAACAGAATTACTTAAATCGCACTTTTAGTCCCGGAGACATGCGAACACAAACATAAAAACATAAGAAATGTGGCACATTTGTTCAGACGCTGATAAAGATATAATATACGAAAATTAGGCAGTTCTCCAAATATTACATACATACGGGTCGAATTGATAACCTCCTTTTTTAAAATCGGTTAAAAATATGCACATTATGTGCACAGAAGAATTAATTATTACAATGTCTTGACCTTGTCTCGAATCACGAAAAGATTTTAGGGACATAATGACACATTACTATTGATTTTCTACATTATTAAAATCAAACGCGCAAGCGGATCACATGTAACGATCGGCACACGGAAGAGAAACAACTAGAATAACGCATGAAATTAACCAAAGTCAACCCCTACAAGAAATTCAGCAATGTTGTAAATCTAGTATAAATTACCATTAGGGGAGCACATCTGCAAAATAAGAATTGTATTTATAGGTCCATCATGGATTCATTATCTCCTAAAATTATAGAGCTGTCATCATAACATAGGACATGTAGTTATTAGTTGTTAGTAGTTACAGTAATGTTATGGCTTATTAAAAATACTGGACACATTTTAATAATGCTAAACAAATTATTATGGCTTACACTAATTGGGTAGTAAAATAAAATAAAGCGAATCACATATTAATTTATCCTAAATAATATACAGTATATAATTTGTGTAGTGTTATTTTATATTATTTATATTTCTAAATTAATATTCTTTAAATTAAAATAATAAGATCTTCTTTTTCTTCCACGCGTAGTTGTTTTAACACTTCCAAGCTTCTTTTGGGCATTTCTGAAAGGATAAGAGTATATTGATTAATTATATAAAATAATCAATCCTATTTAAGTGAATTAACAATAATTATAATAAACCTGCAAAATTACAAAACACTTTAAACACTTTAAAAATGAAATTAAAGTCGACACAAACCAATTATTATACGATAAACATTGAAATGTATACAGTATGTAACAAAACTAATTGATAAAACTTTAGGTGTGTATATGTTCCTTATAGGGAGTTCACTGTGAAAGAAGCAGCGCTGAAAGACCAAATTTAGTTATTATAATTATCATTTAGTTTTGTTACAACCTGTAGAAATATTGTAGATAGAGCAAACGTTTACTAATTTTGTTAGAAAACAGAAATAAAAAGTCTTTGCATTCAGTCCAGAAGTAGCGAATGTTTACCTACACTAAAAGTTAATTTATATTTCCATTGATAAACAATATTTGTGATACGTAACTAATTAGGAATGTGTAAGTGTCACTTAAACATTCCTAATTAGAATAATTATAACATTGCAATATTACATAGGCTCTAGAATAGCTAGGAAATCCATTGTCCTCATTGGACGAACAATGATTGTGTTAATTATATAATTGATATTTGAATGTCAATGGTTGTATTGAGGACCGTCACGTCACCACTAATAATAATGTTATATTTATCCCAGAAGAATGCACGTTCCCACTTATATTCAACAAATTAAAGGAAAATAAGAAGGTGAGATGCACATTGCACAATGAAAAATCATAGTTCTGTACTTATACAGTGTGTAACAAAAATAAGTGATAATGCTTTAGGGTGTGTGCGTATTCACTGTGAAAGTAGCAGCGCTGAAAGACGATTTTTTTTTCACTTTTGTATGGGCAAGGGCCCGAGCGTCACGAGTTTCCCCATACAAAAGTGAAAAAAAATTGGTCTTTTAGCGCTGCTACTTTCACAGTGAACTCTCTACAAGGAACACGTACACACCCTAAAGTATTATCAATTTATCACTTATTTTTGTTACACCCTGTATAATAGTTTCATTGTTAATAGTGCAAGTCGACCCGGGTGACTTCGCATATTAAGCGCTAACATTATAACGATCTCAATAACGTCATCTATAATTACATCAAAAATTAATATCAGTTCTTGTCTATTATTATACTAGCGACCCGCCCCGGCTTCGCACGGGTGCAATGCTGATACTAAATACACTACAGAAAAACTGTGAACGTTGTATATAAAAACATAGCGGCCCGCTCCGGTTTCGCACGGGTATAAAATATATCTAGCCTACGTGATTAAAATCGATTCAGTAGTTTTGATAAATTGCAATCCATAAATTATGGTTTTATTTAATCTAATCTTATCTCACCTTATGTAGGTACTTATAATTACTATAAGTGCGATTTAAAAATTAACCTTAGAATAGAATATAATTTATATTTTAAAACTACTATCATACAATTATTTATCGTAACTTACTTATAATTACTGATACGTTGTCGCGCTGAAAAGCATGTTTTTATAATAAACGCGTCCGATCGCTGCTAAATTCAAAGTGCTATAATAATAAGTTATAATATCGTAAAGATATAGACAACGAGAAACACCTTGTTTTTTTTGCTATACAGTGGTAATTGATTTACCTTCAACATAGCAATGCCCGTGCAGGTAAACACGTCATAGGCCCTACAGGGGTAGGCCAGGAACTGCCTCAGGTCCTTATCCACGCAGTCCCGTATGGCCTTCTCCACGGCCTCGCTCCAGTCCTGATGGGTCTCAAGCCACCTCCTCAGATGAGTTCTGTACGCCTCCTTGTTGAGAGTGTGGGTGTCGATGAGGAAACCAGATTTCTCGAACGCGCATTGGACGTCGTTGCACTGAAACATGTGTAAGGTTTATTTCTGATTTCTTGTGCTCCTGAAGTACTTTATAAACGATTTAGTACTCATATTACTCTAAAGGAGAATATTAAGTAGATTCTTAGGATACGGGATTGTTTTTATGGTGTAAAATTCGCATGTAACATATATTGTGGTTCCTGCGCGTTAGGGTTGATTCAGACCGCAACGCGACGCGTAGATGCATTTCTAAATTAGTATGGATTTGACAGATTCGCAAGATGTCTCACGCTGACGACATCTGTCAAATCCATACAAATTTAGGTCGCGTCGCGCCTCGCCTCGTCGCGTTGCGGTCTGAATTGACCCTTAAACGCATTTCACCGTGAACAAAGTTGCTGGCAACGCGAACGCCTAGAGTCTAGTTGCTATTGGCTTGTACAGGTTGTACTGCTGCATTTTATTTTCATGTAGTATTTCAACATCTACCGACCAATGCAAAAATTGCTATATCAGCTAAAGATTAGTGCTAGAAACTAGATAAGCGAAATATAGTTACAGGTCCCGGCAGCTTCTGGCACTCGCTCAACGGCTTGGGGTCACCGAGCTCTGGGATATCACAGCACACAGATATTGGTTTCTGAAAACATAATTAAATTAAGAGCTTTGCCTGATTCTCAAGCCTCGAATTTCGATGGTAGACCATCTCACTCGCGCGTGTAGCCTGCGATCGAAACTACTTTCGACGCTCGAGAATCAGAGGCCGTAGACAAAGTCCCTTTCGATGACGATATTCGTTATCAAAATTTATGGGATTTGAAATTAGTCTTCGCAAGCGAAATGTCATTTAGCCGTAACTTATTTCAAACCGCATACATTTTGATAACGAATTTCGTCATCGTTTTTAACGAACGATACTTTGTCTAAGGGGGCAGGGCCCTGATTTACATTTAGGTAAATTAATGAGCGTTAGTATCACTGGACTCTGTAAACGACCCAATTCGTCAAATGTATTACCAACAAAGTAGATCTGGCACCCTTTTCTACTAACGGAGTTACTCTTCCGAAGTATGAGAATAGAGTAGGCAAACCATAAATATGCCAATAATAAATTCGTGCGCACTCACACACGGAGAAAAACGGACTCTGATTTACGGTAACGTCTGCAGTCAATGCGTTTACTTTCTTTTTAGTTATTTCGTGACATTCTAGTTACAAAGAAGAATATCAGCAATTTTTTGACTCGAATCTTTGCTAATTCTTTAATACAAACAAATCCTTCCTTGTTATTACCTAGTTAGTAGTGATGTAATTAATTACCAAGCAATTAACCATTGTCTTTTGTCATGTACTATCGAGGAAATTGATTCCTATACAGTTGACAGACCAACTAAATTTTTTGTGTGATCTGTCGGCTAGGTTTGACGTAACGCGACCAAACTACGTAAGTCCGCCCCATCTGCCTACGAATCAACTTCAAGTACAAGAGTCAGTTAGTGCCAATACTTACCAGGGTCACTACTTTGGTCCTTTCCAAATCGGCGCTTACCATCTGAAATGGAAGAGTTGGTGACAATATTATATCCCCTTTCCACAATGGCTCATGATAGAGACAAAGATGAACTTGGGCAAAGGGCATTATATTATGAGTTTATGATTGCCAAAATTAGAAGCCGATTGTACATGGTAGACTTAACTGGCTGGTAGCAGTCACGGTTATCTTGCTCCAACATAGTAAAGGGTTTTTATAAAAGAAAAACAAAACACAAACAAACATATTTACCAAAAAAACCCAACCCTTTTTCAGAAATCGGTTATACAAAATTCACACAAACAATAAAACGATGACACCAATAAAATGAAATTCAATTAAATTTTTCTGAGGGGGAAAATTTCGTAGATTTTGTATGTTTATTCACTCACCGCGGTAAATAATAAAAGGTACGTTTTCGTGAACATTTTGCGTTGGGTCCTGTATCAATATACTTTATGCAAATAAAGAAAAAATAACCAGCTACTTTTATTTATAGGTGCTACGGGTAAAGTTCAAATCAGAACCTTTCGCATAGTTTCTATTTTTCTAGTTTGTACCCACATAAATAAATCAAGATAGAACGGCGACGCGCGTGCATTGCTAAGGAATCGCTCGTGTCAATTTTTGCTTTGCTTTTAGTTAGAACAAATAACTTACCCATGGTTTGTAAATTTGGATAATTTTGGTCTTAAAATAATCATAAAATAATGGAAAAATTGCCAGTAACATTTCCAAAGTGATACGAAGTTAACTGGGTCAACTAGTACTTATTATAAATATTTACTTAGCAAAAGGTAAAATTTCCAAAAATATCTTTACAATATAATAAGTTACCGACGTTATCAAGGAAGCTCGGATAAATTGACAGAGGCATAGCGAGGTGTAAAACTATAAGATTGCATACTAAAACCCTGGAACCAACTGTCGCTGGCAGTATTTCCGGACTAATACAACCTGCAAAACTTCAAGAAAAGAACGTATTAAGGCCGGCAACGCACTTACAGCTCTTCTGATATTACGAGTGTCCATAGGCGACGCATTTGCTTTCCATCAGGTGACCCGTTTGCTCGGGTCCTAATCATAATTTTAAATATAAAAAAATATTTTCTTGACTTTGACTTCTTCTTTGATTGATGTGTAATATTCCAAGTTTTACCGTAACATAATCATCGTTATCAACGTAAACACCACTATCTTCATGTCACAGGTCACTTTCTTGGTACATATCGGTTAAAAGAAAGGTAATGAACTTACGACACACATGACTTCTGATTAACAATTAGCAACAGATAATACAATGACCTAAATATCATCAAAATCAGTAAACATTATATAACAAGGTCAAAATCTATTGGGAACAATTACATATTATACACATTCTAAAAGCGATTTTGCTCACTTTTACGAAGTATTTTCTACGAAACGCTCTATTGTCAGAGAATTTATTATTATAGGTCGAAATTTTCTAATGTATGCCATAATCTACGGTTTACCGGAGAGGCCGCCTGTGCAGGTTTGCCTGCGGCGAAAGAATTGATTTTCGATTTTGCTCCGGTCGACTGCGGAGGCCTAAAAACTGCACAGGTCTATTCCCACACACGTTCTGGTCTACCTGCGCAGGCAAACCTGCACAGGCGGCCTCTGCGGTAAACCGTAGTATGTATGTCGTACATTAGGCAGGCTGCAGATTGTCTTCGGTAAATTTACACCATTCTGATTTCTGACATCTCTAAAACCAAAATAATATGTAATATTTTATGCAAAGTGTTTGCTTATACCTAACTACAAAATTGAATTAAAGAAACTTATGAGCAAATAAAAAATCCAATGAAATAATGGATTATATGATTGATTTTTTAATTTTTTGCTTAATTATGCATTATAACAGCCTCAATAATGCAACTTCTCCATCGGTATAAGGGATTAAAGTATAGTGGTATCTTGTGTGAAGTGACATAACTGAGTGTCTCTAATACTTAAGTGCAACAACAAAGTGAAGCACAAAGCCTTACTCGACACGTTTTCTTTTCATTTTCCCTGAAACACCTTGCGTCTTGAACGATTTTCAGATGCATCGCTATTATTTTAAGCCTTCTTAGGCCCGGTTTTAAGGTTTTGTAACTGGAGTTTATGTATTCAACAGAGTTGTTAATTGGTTTACGTTTTGATGTTGCTTCCGGAATAATATAAATCCTCTTCTTAATTTTTTGGATCTTATTTTAAAAATCCCCTAAGCGCTCCCGCCATAATGTAAGTATACCATTTACTTTCTTCCCCATCACAATAAATGATAATATTATGCCAATTTATAGTACCCAGAAGGATTTAAAAAATACATAATTATTACGTCACTTTTTCAGTTCTTGTCAGTTCTCGGGCTTTTTAGGGTTCCGTAGCCAAAATGGCAAAAAAGGAACCCTTATAGATTCGTCATGTCTCTCTGTCTGTCTGTCTGTCTGTCTGTCTGTCTGTCTGTCCGTCCGTCCGTCCGTCCGTCCGTCCGTCCGTCCGTCCGTCCGTCCGTCCGTCCGTCCGTCCGTCCGTCCGTCCGTCCGTCCGTCCGTCCGTCCGTCCGTATGTCACAGCCACTTTTGCCGAAACTATTAGAGCTATACTATTGAAACTTGGTAAGTAGATGTAGTCTGTGAACCGCATTAAGATATTGATTCAACTAACCTATGCGTGTGGGGTATCTATGGATAAGTCTCCAAAAATCATATTGAGGTTTCTCATATAATTTTTTTCTAACCTGAATAGTTTGCGAGAGAGACTCTTCCAAAGTGGTTAAATGTTTGTCCCCCCCCCCTCTAATTTCTAAAGTAGGGGCATGATAATTCTAAAAAAAATATATGATGTAGATTACTATAAAAACTACCAACGAAAATTGGTTTGAACGAGATCTAGCCAGTAGTTTTTTTTATTCGTCATAAATGGTAAACCTTAATCTAAATTTCATTAAATCGACTGAAATATAAAAATAAATCAAAAACCTTTTAATTTCATAAAAATAAACCTTATTGCTTCTGCGGAACCCTTCATGGGCGAGTCCAACTCGCACTTGGCCGCTTTTTTGAAGTAAAATAGTTTATACACATTTTTGTCAATTTTACCCACAATAGTAATATGAAGTGTCTCAATAACACGAATAGTAACCTGTAAGTTTTATTCTCACTTCGGTTTACGGCCACATTGCTCATGGAGTGTTTACGCGCCCTTTACGCCAATGCAGGGTCGGATCGTGAGCTTAGGGGCCCTGTCGCCCTGGGCTACTAGTGCTTGGCAGCCGAACATTTTAACTGTTGGTTAGGTTATCAACACCGAAACGTATACTTGAATTAAACGAATAGGATATATTACTGCACTGTTTTCAAACTAAAGGCAGTACCAGCATAGACAGTAAACAAAAAGTTTTATTCGACGTTTTAACAACGTTTTTGAAAATATTCTGATAAGAAGTGTGCAACATGACGGATTTTGGCCGGATTAATTATTATTTACTGTAAATGCTAGTAGCGCCCTCTGCTTCGCTTTTTAGGGTTCCGTACCCAAAGGGTAAAAACTGGACCCTATTACTAAGACTTCGATGTCTGTCCGTCTGTCCGTCTGTCCATCTGTCTGTCTCCAGGCTGTAACTCAAGAACGGTAATAGCTAGAGAGTTGAAATTTTCACAGATTGTGTATATCCGTTGCCGCTATAACAACAAATACTGAAAACAAAATAAAATGAATATTTAAGGAGGACTCTCATACAACAAACGTGATTTCTTCGGCTTTTTTGCTCTATATCAATAATAGCAACAGGTAGGTACTTGAATTTTTCACACAATCCTTAATTTAATGTTTACTTTAATATTTATTAATAATAATATTAACATAAAATAAAAAATTAAGGGGGGCTCCCATACAAAAACACAAATTTTGCCCTAATTTTTCTCTATAATGGTACGGAACCCTTCGTGCGCGAGTCCGACTCGCACTCGGCCGATTATTCCATAATTCCCTATTGAGTTCGATGGATCGCAGGATTCACAGGGCTACGACTGATCTGTATAAATTAATAAAGATATCGATTCTTTCGCACTTTCGTCTATTTTTTTGACATTGGATTGACTTAGCTAGGGGCCCATGAATTTATGAGGCCCTGGGGTTAATCCCAAAATGCCATATAAAGCAGGCCACAACACTGCGTTGCTTTGTCGCCTCGTTCGTCATACCGCAAAAACAAAATAGGAAATGCGATACGATGTTGTTATTGTGGAAATGCATCGGAATTACATCGGAAATTTCGTCGATTTTTACGATGCGATGCTGCAACGCAGTTTTGGGGCCCTATGGTTGTATTGATCCGGCCCTGCGCCAAGGAACAAATAAGGAGTGACGTCACGACGATATTCGACAACTATAAAAGACGCACAGACTTGATTAACGTAGCGATATTAAAAAAGTTGGGAGAGACGGAGTTACTTGCAACTTAAAGGGCATAGAGAGATTTAATTGTTACTTAACGTTAATGTAATTAAGACTTCTACATAAGCTCATTTTTGATCAAACTTTTCATTAGAGACTCGAAGTATTACATCATTTGGATCATGCAATAATATTATGCACTTAGTCATCACACCCTTACTTAATATTTTTTCCAGAAAAAAGTCACAAAAATTTTTTAAACGTTCTTATAAACGGGAATAGTTAAGTTCGTCGCTAATCCTCAATGGGCTTACTATTTTCATTTACTTCTCATTAAAATTATGAGTAAGTCATGTCGTGTCGTGTTTTTGTGTCCCGGCCGTAAGGCCCATCAATAGAATTTTGGCAATTTTCCATTTAACCACACACACATACATAAACACTTTAAGTAGTTGGGCGTTTATTGCATCTTTAAACATTTACTAGTCGTATAAATCGCTCATCTACATATTCTGGAACATCCTAGAACAGGGGTTCCCAAACTGTGCGCCGCGGCGCCCCTCTTGGCGCCGTGAGTCGATCCTCCATCATTATCTATAACCACAAATATTAGAAACTAAAATTATAATATGAATTATATGCAAAGCAGGCAGATGATTTAATATTTGTTTATTATTATTTACTTACTTAACCTAACTAGAATCATTAAAGGTGTTTATCTTTTTTGTAATAGCTATGTAAAGGAGGGCGCCGCCGCCGACAAAATATTGACTTGTAAGCGCGCCGCAGGCTGAAAAAGATTGGGAACCCCTGTCCTAGAACATTGTTGGCCGTCTGCGAAAACTTTTAATGGCCAATTAGTTTATTAGTCATAGTCATCTCGTTGCGTCATCGTTAGAATAAAAGGAAATAGAAACAATTGTCAGTTTTTGTAGGTCTCAAGTCTCAACTCTCAAGGTTTTAAAGTTTACCTACTTAAATACTATAAGTTTTTTTCGTCTAGTGCACATTGTTTTTTCTTTTAATCTTCGCCTAGCCTTACTGCCATATCACTTTAGAATGAAACAACAGTTTTTTTTAACCAGGCGAAATAGGAAATTCGTTGCTATGACGAAAGTTGCTTAAATTAAGGGATTTCATTCCGCAAAGCAGAAAAGTCTTGAAAGTGAATCAAATTATTTAAATTTGTACCATCAGAATAATTAACACATAAGCAGAAAAACCTTCGTAATTTGGTCGGGTTAAGGTTTAAGCCCTACAAGATCGTAATAATTAAAATTGACATAACTCACAGACATAGATCATGATCTATTATGTCTGTGACATAACTCAACCAAATTACGCAGGTCCGTGATCTACCTATGTATAAATTTCGTTGTTAGTACATTTTAGTGGAACGAAAGATGCAATACCAAAATGTCGCCTTTGACTCTTGAAATGAAAAGCCAGTATTCTAGGATCTATTTATGTCCTAACAATATACACTAAGGTGACCTGGATACATGTAAACTGACACCGATATGCACTATGTGGGCTTATCGGGCCTCAAATCATATTTCTTTTGTTTGTTCTTGCGTAGACGACTCTATTGTCTAGCGGAAAAATGGAGTGATTGGGGCGCGCACATATTGCACGCTGAAGCGTTTTGATGACAAGCGAAAGAGGGGCGAAAGAGGTAATATTTATGTACTATTGAGGACATTGATTCCTAGGCAGTTGATGGACCTACGTCAATTGGTCGGATTATGTCAATGCAATATTAGCTGTGTTCGGTCGGATGCAGGGTTTGACTTAACGCGACTAAATTGCGTAGGTCCGCCAGGCGCAATCTGCCTATGAATCAACTTCTCTGACAATACATAAATTACGTACAAATAGTACATAGAGGAAGCATATTAACAGACTCTGTTTTTTAAATTAGTAAACCGTACCCTTGTTTAGTCATTAGACCTTCTTCAACACAGAGTCTCGCCACTCACTCTGACATTGGCAACTCACCAAGGAGCCATAATAAAAAGAAGAAGAAGAAGAAGAAGCATATTATATCAAAGAGCCTAAACTACTGATTCGGTTTTTATTAATGCAGTTTCAATATTTAAAACAAACTACACTAATCTGTAATTACGAAGTTATTTCACAAGCCAAGGCCGGGTCTGTTTCACCACTTCCTAATAAAGTTCCGAATAGGCTATTCACAACTTTTTCGACAGAATCTCCATACTCGATCTGTCAAGTTAATTAGTGTATAGCCTATTCGGTACTTATCAAGAAGTAGTGAAACAGGCCCTAAAGGTAATAATTTAATGTACTAATTTAGAGTTTAAGATGGAAATTTAGAAAAATCAGCCAATCTTCGACCGATTTTAGCATTTTAACTTTGTCGTGAAACGGTCAATGGTTACAGAACCTACATCGAGATCGGTTTGAAGGCCCTTCTCACTGGGTTGTCAATATAAAAGGATATTGCACTGGAGATTACAGAAAAAGGGCTGGAGTCATTTACATTTGTAATTTGCTCAACGGAATGTGTCCTAGATAACAATTGACTTAAAACCTTAGTACTTCTTGAAGGTATCAGGTTTCATAATATTTTGAGCCTTATTTTGAAAACTCCTAACTAATGTAGCTAATGCAAAATTTAAACTAAACGTCCTAAAAATATAGATTTGTGTTCAAAGTTTCTTAATAGGAGAATAATTTGTAGAACTTCATTTGTTAGCTATAATTTTTTGTCAGAAAAACTTAAAAAACTTATTTTTCTATAATAATAATCGGATTATCGGACAAATTCGATTATTTGACATTGCAAAGAATATAAAAAATAAAAGAATAATATTATAATTTATTACACAATGATCGCTCCGCCACACTATGTGCGTGGCGTTAGGCTAATATTCTTGAAATGGGATTTCATTATGAACGCTGATCATAAATGTGCTAGAATAAACTATGACAATGTAAAGATTGTTATTTTGATACTTGATCGTAGCGAATTTAAAAATTACTTAATTGAATCATAATGCATTCATCATCATTCAAATCGGATCAGTAGTTTTCGAGTTATGTACAAAAGTTTGGAATAAATTCTGACCACTCCTTTGTCCCCTTAGAGGGGTGGGGGGAAAAATTTTTATACACCAGATGTTAAGTTGGAAGATGACAAATATATCTGCGAAAACCGCATTCAAATCGGATCAGTAGTTTTCGTGTGATGCTGGAACAAACATACATACAGACAGACAGACAGACAGACAGACAGACAAAAAACTAACCACAGTTTTGGCTTCTATAGCGATGTTTATTTATTTATTTATTTATTTATTTATTTATTTAAGATATACCAACAACACATTGCGGCAACATTCATAATTAAAATCTACAACAGTTATGACAAGATCTGACGCAAAGGTCTATTACAGGTATATACAACAGCTAAAACAATGTAGTAACACCCCCTGCTTATTATTTTTTGAATATCTTTAATGTACAGAATTTTCATTTCTACAGTTTTATTATATGTATAGATTATTTATTATTTATTGCACCAAGCAAAAAATTGCTGCTGCGACATAGATACATCTACTTGTTTTAATCAAAGTATTTTACTATGAATACCCCTAATTATTATTTTGGTATTCCGTAATAACTGAAAACATTATTCTTAAGACAATCCTTCAGATATACCAACAATAGGGTAGTTGTGGTGAAGTTTATAATAAAGTTAGAGTTTATTGACAATATCCAGGGATTTGGAGCAAGACTCTACAGTTTAATTTAGTTCCAGCTAAAAGTTAACTGCAGTTTTACTTTACTTTATTAATTTAGTTAAACAATCTTTCATAATACGATTTTAGTTGGATGTAGTTTTGCCAGTTCTCGTTATGCAACTAATCGTTAAAATAATAAGTGTTTTTCAACTTTTTTATTTTTTATGACGCGAAAAAATATTTCACGACCCCCCCCACATTTTGGTTTTTTATTATGTATGTAGGTACTATGTATGTTTAATGTTTTGTTTATTTACTAATAATACATGCCATTTTTAGTTAAAATTCTCGTACTTAATATAACTTTTTTAATCTTTACAGTTTTTTTACCAAGGTGAGCAAAAGCGAGTCCTAGCATATCCCACAACCTTTACATTTTGTGGTTTACTTTTTGGTGGTTCAACATAGTAATTTATATTTAATATAGATGTGCTATCGTGTATCGATATGTGTTGTCACCAGTCAGCCAAGATGTGGCGACGCGAGCCTCACAAATTATATTGTGTTAGGGCGAGCGAAGCGAACCATAGTTATAATATATCCCCCAATCAAAACAAAGATACAAAGTGTACCACAAAATGTAGGTGCATACATACATTTTGTGGTTCACTTTAAGGAAAAACTATCACGCCTATTGATTTGTACTTTAAGGGCCCGGGTTACCCTCGAAATTTTCATACATTCTTAATACCAAAATCATTTTCTCATACGAAAATATTTAACATGTTTGAGTTATTTTTCAGCATAAGATAGTAATTACCTAGGGTCCTGAACAAATTTTTTTTACAAAATATTTAAGTACTAAAAAAAAAATTTTTGTGTTTAAATATTTTTTAGTAAATTTACTACTAAATATTTAAACACCAAAAAATAGACAAAAACACTAAAAAATATATAAATAAATAGTAAATTTACTACAAAATATTTAAATAATAAAAAATATTTTTTAAAGTTTAAATATTTTGTAGTAAATTTACTATTTATTTATATATTTTTTAGTGTTTTTGTCTATTTTTTGGTGTTTAAATATTTAGTAGTAAATTTACTAAAAAATATTTAAACACAAAAAATTTTTTTTTAGTATTTAAATATTTTGTAAAAAAAATTTGTTCAGGACCCTCGGTAATTACCATCTTAATCTGAAAAATAACTCAAACATGTTAAAATAATATTTTCGCATGAGAAAATGATTTTGGTATTAAGAATGTATGAAAATTTCGAGGGTAACCCGGGCCCTTAACATAGTGTTTTTTATTTAAATGTTTATATGTTATTGAGTATTATATTATGTCAGTCAAGGTTTTTTATATTATCATGAGTCAGTCAAGGTGTGACGACGCAAGCTAAAAGCCGAGCTTTGTGAGGGACAAAGCTTCACTGTGTGAACTGTTTTGATATAGTTCTAATATCAATAAGTATTAATTTTCAAGTACCTATATATTTTAGGCAAAATTTTAACTCGATGTAAGAATATTTGAAAATAACAGTTATTTTCAAATACTTACTACACGCTACTATTATGTATATTTAGCCTTTTTAAAATATTATTTGTTTTGATAAAAATTCAAAGAAAAAATTTATCATTATGTTTCATAGTTATTGTATTATGCCATCATACGCAAGATTTAAATTTTTTGCATAATAGTCCATGCTGAAACTTTGGTTAAAATATATAGAAATAAAGTATACAAAATACAGATTAGTATGTTACATTCATGGTTTAATCAATTTTTATTATGTTTAAAACCGTTAAAACAAGTACTCAGGAAAATTCACACGCAAAAACTTGTTATATTTTTACGTTCATTATTTTTTATCGTTCATTATTTTCTATTATAATTAGGTGTATATGTTATCATTATGACATTTTTAAGACGTCATAACATAAAATTCAAAGCCTAATATTAATTTCGGTTGAAATTGAAGTGCAAACTGTGTTAGTAGCACCATGATTAGGTGGGCGGCGGAGGGCGGCGCCCGCCCAGCGCTATATAAGGGCGGCTTTAGGCGGGCAGCGGCACAACACTTGTTGCCATTGCCAGTTGCCAGTTGCCAGTGCTCGCTCGCCGACAAACAACTTTACGTCAGGTGAGTGAAAGTTTGTTTATCAAAAATTCGGCAAAAAATAAAAAAGAGTTAGGAGAAAACGAAATAATTAAAGTTTGAAAAGTTTTTTTTTAAATTGAAACTTTTATAACACATGCTAGGAATGCCGGCAAATACTTTTTAAATTTTAATACATTTTAATTAAACAAGGTAAAAATAAATTAATTTTAAACCAATTGCTTTAATATTATTTTTACTTTCAACAGCAAAAACGAATGCAATACATACGTACATAATATTATTATTAACCTTTCTAAACATTGAGAAAACATCACTTTTTCTATATTATTCATGTAGATGATCTTAGAGAAAATACCGAATAATAAGATCTCATAAGAAATTTAATAGAAAATTTCGTGAATAAAACCGGCGGTGGCGCCAGGGAGACGCCAATAAAATTGTATGTAAAAAGACCATAGCGTCTTATAATGGCTGCTCACTAAACGATTACTATGGCCATAATATATAAAGAAGAGTTAAATCCACAGAAAAAACGGGATAATTCATGAAAAATACGGGAAAAAAGAACGTATACAAGTTTATAGTTTTGTAATAAACTCCATTATTTAAAGAGGAAAAAGTGTTTTCTAAGGACACTTTTTACGTTCATCAAATTATTACTTATTATTACGTTTTTGTGTTTTAAAAAAACAGGCACTCTATTTTGACTCTAAAATTTTAAAGTTATAATAAGTACTTAATTGAAATAATTGAGAACTAAGAATATATTATACTTTAAGGAAAGTGTTTTATCAAAACTAAAGAAAACTATATTCTGAAAGTTGAAACAAAGGCTGTGTTAGCTCCGCAAACTAAAAAATAGACACAAAAAGAAAAAGTTTTAAGTTGATGCGGTGTAGGAATAAGTTCTTAAAGTGTTTTTATAACTCTTTGGAGAACTTTATTATACACTTAGGTAACTCAGTACTGTGATAACTATTGAAGTTTCAATTTTCCAGTAAACGTGAGAGGTTAAACTTCAGCAGTAAAATCGTGTCGATATCCCTTTGATATGCCGCTTTTTCATTAACTTTCTAATTACTTTTTTTTACGGCTTTGAATCAAAATTTTTGCATAAACATATTTTGGGCTTTAAGAAAATTTTCTATTGCGAATATTCAAGACCAACCGATTTTTTATTCTCTTTCTTTTTTTCCAAAATGGCAACTATTTTTAATAACAAAATAAATAAGTACCTTCTAACAATTAAAAAGATCACAAACATAAATAAAACGAGAAACAACTTCAAACATCGTATTTTGTAATTAAATTCTATTAATTAACGAATTCGTTTCTATTTATTATAATTAAGTGCTATAGTTGATTCTCGGAAAAGAAGTACATTATTAAATATTTAAAACAAATATAATACAAGTGTAATTTATTTCGAAGAAGTGTAAAATATGTCAAAAGGCAACAAACATATTTTGGAACTTTTATAACTATAAATTGTAAAATAAATTACAAATAATTTTGAAGTGACATATAAAAGGGAGCGGAAAGCGGGGTATTTCAATTTTCATTTTCCACCATTAGATAAAGATTTTTAGACCCAACCTCGTCTTTTCTTATTTCATTTCTTCTTTATTTGAAGAACAAACTTATCGCAATCACAGGAATTGTGTTTTCAATTCGTTCGCAAAAGCCACACAATTTAATTAACAATGAACACTTCATAGTACGCGAAATTTAACAAAACCCGTACAAAATGAAATTCAGTTAAAATAACTGCAGCAAGAATCCTATAGTTAATCTTAAGTGGGGTTTTAACTACGGCTTTAAAGATAAACCTTATTTTGTATCGCGAAGAAAAGTTAAAAATGTTTAAATTCACGACGTCATTCGAAATAGAAAATAAAATAAGCCAATTTTTACTGCTTTTATTTTACTAGTATCATAATTTTATGTTTCATATTAGATGCAACCCGCAACTCCGTTACGCCAAAATTTGTTTATCGCGCGGAAACCGCACATTTTTCAGAGATAAAAGTCTCTCTTCCCCAGATCTCCTTTCCCAGGACTCGGAAGTATCTTCATACCCAGCAAAAGCTGTTCAGTGACTTAGGAGTTAGGCGTGAAGAGGTAACAGACAGACAGACACACTTTTGAGTTTTGCATTTATAATATTATTAGTATGGAAGTATGGATTGAGCAAAGCCCCATTTTTTGTCATCACCACATTAATATGGTGAATTCCTTTACAATATTTAGGGTTTTATCGTGGAATAGCCCATAAAGTGGGACATCATAATTGAACATGTCGTGGACCATGATGTCATCATGTCATGTCACTAAATATTTCTAAGTATGAATATTAAGAGAAAACTGCGCCTTCTAAAGATTTTCGAAAAATCGGTAATAATGAGATCGTTACATTAACGTATGTTTTATTCAACGTAATAGGGTTTAAAAAATAGATGAGAAAATTTTAACAAAATCGGCTCAGCTTTTTCGGAGGAGGATCAGGAGGAGCAACAAACACTACGAGGAGAATTTTATACATAACTTAACTTTGTATAAAAAAATTGATGTAAAATTCTACGAAAAGCTTTAACATTACAACAATTTTCAATGTGAAAATTAAGCACGTGTTTTCTTAGGACGTTTGTTATGATAATGTCCAAAATAAATATTACAATTGCAACACACAAAGTTGTTTTATTATAATACTTAAATAATTTATTTACAAGTCAAGTGTTGTTTTTGACTAAAAAGGGATAAATTAAATTAGTGATACGCCAAATTTTTAAGCCGTTTTCAGGAATAATTTTTCAAAACGGCAGATTTTGGAAGATAGCAGTACAATTTTTTTAGTTTTTCATAAAAGAAAATTTCGGTTATAAAATTTTCTGGTACAGTTTGAGAAATTAATATTTTGCAACTGATATACTATGATCGGCTACTCAGCTGTTCCTTATCGTCGAGAAATAGTGACATTTTAAAAGTGAATTGGCGTAACAATCAATTTCCCCGACGGTACGATAGCCAATACCCTGGCCACTTTCACCCAGAAATTGGCAGGTCGCATTGTGCTCTATATGGAAATTTTAAAATACACAATGAATATTTCATGTGCAAAATTTCCATGAAATTTTGTGAGATATTGTCACAATATAAATAAGTGTCATCAATCAATTACTAGATATTGCCCGAAAGTTTGAAACGCAGAAATACGTTTAAAGCGCGAGAACCGTACAATTTGTTCGGGAAGATGTTTTATATGTCCTTTTCCGGGACCTAAAGTATAGTCCGGGACACGGAATTTAATCGAAATCACTCCAGCAGTTTTAGCGTGGACTGATTATAAATTATAGACAGCCAGACATTCGCATTTAAAAATAGTATGGACATACATACCATTTTTCTAGACCACTCAAATAACAAATTTCAAAAAACTTTTACAAAACGATGCAGTATAAATATCGTTGCACGAAAGTAAATAGTCTATACTCGATAATAATTAATAACTATAGTTTGTGCGTTATAAGATGATATGGGTGACACTTCTCGTATTCCTTGCTACGGATATTTTTTACAAGAAAACAAAAAAAATAAAAATGTAATAAATTATATTCCATCTACAAAAACAAATGTTTCCTATAATTGTAAATGATTAAAAATTAAAAGTTGCTAAATGCTAACTTATTAATATGAAATTATAAATATTAACTGTGAAATAGGAGTATAAAATTATTGTTACGAAAGTATTTGAAAAATGTCATATGCATGAAACGGAACTTTTGCCGATAGAGATTGACACTGTTGAATCGAAATCAAATCGATAAAAAGAGCGGCCATCTTAAATCACCGGCGCGGAAGAAACGTCAGTACGAAATCGATAATTTCGATTGCAATTCCTTTACGAAGTGATTCGATGTTTTTAAAATTATCGAATATTTTTTTTAGGTAACTTCCCTACTATTGTCAATTACAATGTGTCACCCATATCATCTTATAACGCACAAACTATAGCTAAAAGCCGAGGTTTGTGAGGGCTCGCGTCGTCACACCTTGATTGACTGATGATAACACATCTACATATAAATAAAAATTACTATGTTAAAGCACAAATCAACAGGCGTGTTAGTTTTTCCGTAAAGTGTACCACAAAATGTACACTGTACAGGTTGTAGGATCAAATTATACTAGGGCTCGCTTCGTTCGCCCTGATAAAGACACGTGGCTTACCCTACTGTGATATTATAATCTGTATTCATGATGATTATAATATTTTAAAAGCAGTGACATTTCGTTAGGCTATTTTAGGTTATAAAGACGCCACAGGATTAAAATCGAAGTCTAGGCTTCAAGGTATTAGGTCCTTTAGGGCTTTGAGTGTTAAGAATTTACAGAACTGGGAGTTTTAGCACATAATAATATTATATAAAATATCCATATTATTATTAAAATGCCAAAGTTTGACAGTCTGTCTGTTACTTCCGCACGCTGAACCGATTTTGCTGAAATTTGCTGCTGAGATACTTTGAGTTCCAGGAAATGACAAATGTTACTTTTATCCCGGAAAAATGTACGATTCCAGCGCGTATAACGAATTTTGGTGCAACGGAGTTGCGGGCGTCATCTAGTATTCTTATACACTCGTTTTCAGGACATTGTACAACATTGGTTCACAAAACACAATAGAGTATTCAATAATCTCGTTCCTGGGAAACTTGTGGAAAATCAAAATTGCATCGAATGTGGTTTGCGCTCGTTCTGAATACATTGTGAATACATTTTGTACATTTGCACATAAATACGTGTTGTTCTTTTGATACTTCACAAATATGAATATTATTTATGTTGTCCTGTGCATGGAAATATTATAACTAACCATTTCTGAAAATAAAGAGCCTGTACCACTGTTCACAAATACTAGACGTCTGCAACTGCCTTGCGTCGAAATTCGGTTATGGTGCGGGAGCCGTACATTAAAAAAAACTATCATAGTATGGTCTTTCTAGGTACTTACTTAATTAAAGTATCTTCATATCAATTTTTATCAGAATCTTGGTTTACTGTTTGAGCATACGCTTTAAAACATATACACTTTCGCATTAAAAACCGTTTTTTTACACGCTTAGGTAAAAATGACTCTTCTATGATGATTTTCTTGGATGAGTTTTAATAAGTTCATTCAGGCATTAAAGAATAAGAAAACTCTTACTAATTGTCTACTAACTATTTATACCAAACTTAAATTAAATTCTGATTACTAACAAATAAAACTTTGGAAACAATGTTCTAGCTATTTCGCTATGCGTACAAAATATCTGAAGGAGAGTACAAAGGTCAATTTATTGAGAAATAATAAATACACACATGAGAAATTAACAACGATATTTCATCTTTCATAGATAACAAATATATTTCTGACATTATAATATTATAGTTTTTCTACTTTGTTACAAATACTTCCAAATTTATTACTAAAGTGAATGCTCTATCCATCAACTTTGTATGAAACCTTGCCAAGTGAAACTGTTACTTATTAGTTATTACTTATTACACTCAGGCGCAGTCCGAAGGGGGGAGGGGTCACAGGGGACATGGCCCCCAAATCTGAGGTCAAATTGAAAAATCTCAAAATCTTGCCAAATAATAAATGGACATTCTATCTATCCCATAGCAGCGACTTTTTTAGTGTAGTGAGTGACCCCCTCCAAAATTTCAGGCTGCGACCGCGCCTGATTACACTTATACTTACAAAGATTATACACAGCTTGTAATTATTCAGAGTCTCAGAGTCCGTTATCTTATTATCTATCTTGTGATATTTCAGATGTGCTAGGAAAAGCCAAGCGGACCTTTTACTATTAGTTTTAATTCTAAAAGGTTAGGTACAGAATTAGTAATAATACTTCTATTAGTAAGAGGGTCATTCTTAAGTTGTATTTAGTATTTACCTAAAAAGTTAATTATAGTACAGGTTGGAAACCCTCTAAATACTTTTGTAAAATGTGAACTTATAGTGCTAACTTTGTTATAACGTTCTGTTTAAAGTACAGTTTAGCATAACTTTATTTAACACATTCCCTACTATGAAGGTACGAGTACTATTTTAACTACCACTTACAATAATTCAGCGTTTACGCTTTACTATAAGATATAATAGTGAGGTAGACCTAAAAGCAAGTTTATTGTAATTTGTAACATACAGTAACATAAACAACTGTAAGCTTCCATATTTAAAGTTATCGCTTTCAAGGCTTGTTACACACTAAATTATAGTTGGAATAGTACCAGAGTGATCTCTATTGGTATATTTTTTGTCATTCTCTTTACATAATAGAGTTATTAAAGTAAGACATTACTCCTTTGATCTTTGTATTTAGTTTTTTAAGATCTTAGATCTCACAGTTGAACAGTTTTATGAAAGTTTTTGATCATTACTTTAGGAAATGAAACAAAATAGCATTTAATAAATAAATAAAATATTGTATCATTAAATTTATTTTATAAAAAAATTGTTGTCCCACAAACTTGGTAATGATAAGATTCTCATACATTTTTTTGAATGTTGGTAAAGAAAATGATAGCTTTATGTCGAAGGGCGTTGGAAAATTAATTAATAGTAAACAGGAGGGTCGAGTAGAAAGACCACGGCTCCACTTTAGTGGGGTGAAAATATCCGCCCCCATAAATCAAAAATAAATTTCATGGTCTATAATTAGAATTTATAAATTGAATCAAAATGAACCTATGCCGAAAAATGTATTAAACTGCGTTCTAACAGATATTAAAAATGATTATTTCATTTTTAAATTACTTTCTAGATGAAGCCATGGATACAAATTACTCAATAAAAACTGTCGTATACCCAGTCCCTTGGTGATAGAATTTTATATACTGACGTGTTAAAAAATTCTTGAAAATTAGATGCATCTTTATGTTTTTTTCCGTCGAGAAAATTTTAAGATATCGTGTTTTCGCTTTTCGCTAGGTCGCGGAATGGAACGGTATGGAAGCATCAATTACGCTTCAATCCTCATGCCTCATGCGAGGGAATTGGCATCGGAGAATTCTCGAGAATTCCGCGGAATTCCGTCCATTTCTTTTGGCTCGTGTTAAATTTGTGTTATGCTGTTGATATAAAGTTCATAGTGATATGTACAGTTTCGTTGCAAAAAGTCGCTTCTATTCCATTTCGGTATAAATAATTTTGCCTCAGCCACTCGTGTAAGAACATAATTTTTAGTACATTTGCTATCGATATCTGAGGTCTATTATATCGAGAAGAGTTGCCAACGATATTATTTTCACACAATACACACTAAGAACGCGATACGAGTTTACAGCGGAACTGGTTTTGTCAGGCTCGTCTCTTTGTTAAATGGTCTGTATGTGATAGTAAAAATATCGATAAAATTTTATTCCTAAACATCAGACTTATCCTTACGAATAAAAACGTTTATGATAACTACGTAAGAGAGGGTTTGTATGCTAAGACTCCTGTAGACTCCTATGCATAAGACAAAGACCCTGTTAAGTTACTTGCTGAGTTTTTTGAGTTTCGTATGCTTTAATTATGGAAGAGAGTAGTAATTAAATAATTTGTTTGGTTTCCTTAGCCCTTAGGTCTGATTACACCTACCGAGTAGAGTGGCGAGACAGTGACAAGACAGTTACGAGACAGTCACGAGACAGTTACGAGACAGTTACGAGACAGTTACGAGACAGACAGACCTTTCGGCCAATCAAACCGTCTGTTTTTTATGAGAAGAGTAACTAGTAGTGTTTAATAGTGCATTCTAAAAAGAAAACATTTTCACTATTTCAAAACAAGGCTGAAGATTTTATGTACAACCTTTTGAGGCTAAACTTAAATTTTCAGCAAAATAATAGATATTATTTTTTATCACTTTTTTAAAATGGCTTTATAATTTTTGTACGTACATGGATATTATAAAAAAATATTGGCTATCCAATTTGAGCCGAGACTCTTTCAGAGTGAAAAAAGAAAAATATTTATACAGTAAAATTTCAAACGTATTTCGTTGACCGAATTTTCATATTGCTAGTTTTTTTTTTTTTAAACTCCAATCTAGGTGTGAAAAACACGTAAATATTTTAAAATAAATATTTAAACGCAATAAAGTATATTTGAATGAATAGAATATTCATTCGAATACAGGGACTTATAAATTATTCATTCGATTAATTGGATTTACGTCGAATAAGAATGTAAATCTTGTATGGAGATAGTTTAACTTGTAAGATACTTGAAACTAATTAGCTATGTCCACACTATACGCTTTCATCTTCAATTTTCGTCATCTTCTTTGTATTCAACTCTTGTTTGGCGCTTTCATTGAATGCTTCAACGAACGCAACGCCAACATTGTAATTTTTGTTCAGTTGCAGTGTCTGTCAGCGTTACATGTGCGACGAGAACATTTTATTGGGTGGAATATGTGCGGCTTATTTGGTCATAAGAAATTCAAGAAAAAAAAAGAACAAAGCGAAAGTTTTGGATACGGTCAGGACGCATGCGTCGTGGACATGCCTCACGTACGCTGTTGACTGCGCTATAACGCATGCCTTTGATGAACAAAAAAAAGGCACAGTGTGGACATAGCTATTCTACATTCTGTGGGGTGGGTTTTTGACAGCTCCCATACAGTTGACAGCTTCCTCTGTTGTATCTATATTTGCTGAATTTCGACTCGTTTTTGTTTTGAAAACAGCAGGAAGGCCGAATTAATCTTACGATGTAAGGCTTTTAAAAAGAAACAGCAGAAAAAAAGTTGGCACATTTTTAGGCATAACGTCATAATATAAACATCATCCTTCTTATCTCTCTACCGCCCGGCAAAAATATAAGCCTGCTACGGCCTACGCTGTTTCGTTTTCACTTCTTCCGACACCAATTGTTTTTCTCATAGTCACAGTATTTTCATTTTATGACATTCTAATCTTCAATGTTTATTCACGTCTGTCGAAGACATGAGTGGAAGACCAGTTAAAAATTTACCGTTTTTTGCAAATGGAGGATTTTATGTGAAGTCAGATATATTAGCCAGTTGATGAAGTACGTAAATAACAAAGTTTGAATAAGTATACAAATGTTAGTTATCTTGTTCTTCCACTAACGTCTTTATTTATGTATGGCTATGGCATGGCTCGTGTATGTCCAGCTTAACTGACTCCCATGGGGTTACTATAAACAGATGCATGGGGCAGACACGTGGACTGTCCAGACAACTCTTGTCAGCTCGCACTTGCAATTACATTATATAACTACCCCTTTACTAATGAAAATATTATACAGTGTATATACAGGGTGTAAAGAAAATACTTTAAAGTGTGTATTAAACTGTTAAGTGTATATAGAGCAAAACACATTGTTTAAGAACCCCTTTACTAATAAAAAGATCCACAGCGTATACAGGCTGGAGTTAAAGGATGTATATCAAATGTATAAAGGATAGGTAAGATAAAACCTCGATAGATTTTACATTTAATATGTAAACTATTTATATAAAACTTTAAAGAGTTTTTGCATCAAAATTCAAAGTAAAAGACTTACGACTTCCATAAAATAAATTAAAATAACTACCCACACTGCATTATATGAAAGCTACCGACGCCTTAATAATATTATGTCTGAAAATAAATTGGCTTGATTTCCATAATTTGCATGTGAAAGAAAATGTGCACGATATTTGAAAATTGACGTTTCTCTGAATAATAATCAACTCATTTGAGATTCTTGAAACAATACGTCCCATTTATTCAAATACCAGCATGCGGTATAATATTATTATGTTTATTCAAAAATAGGTTAAAAATAATGATCCAGAAGCTTCTACATGGAACTCGGAACTAAAATATAAAAGTGAAGATTTTTATAGTAACAATACTATTTAGTTTCAAAAACTTATCTTTGAAAAGATCAACAATACATTATAGCTGTTCTTGATTTCCAAGAAAACAGTTTCAATCCCAGATTTAATTTAAGCCTGATAATATAGATTACAGAGAGCTCTGGGACTGGGATTCGAAAGGTAACGATTCGAAACGGAGCAGCCAGCGTTTAAATTATTTACTGTAGACATTTAGCATACTGTCTGAGGATTTAGCTAATTCTAATTTAATTTCTAAACCTGTAAACTGCAAAATGTTGCTAATCTTACGTTTGTATAATTATAGCACATGATTAGCAATATCTATTTAAAGTTGGACGCGGCTCCGCGTGCGTAAAAACAGTATCTAGCGCAATGCATTATCAAAGTTATTATTCTTCTTCATAGTCTATGTTGGTGTTAAATTTCATCAAAATTGTCCCTTCAGTTTCGAAGCCTATTCGGTGCTAACAAAAAACTTTACCTATTTATAATATTGTTAGTTTAATGTATTATTATAATTATTTATAACTAAATAAGGCGAAATAAGTCATTTGTATACAGTATCACAGACTTCAATAATGTGACACATAAATTATATTTTATTGCTACTCGCCTCCCACGGGCATAACCAGGCTATACTTTTGCATATTGTCGCGTCTCTTATAAATTTAAATAAGGCATTAATTCCGAGCATACCTCGCGAAGTTTTACAAAGGACTCAAAACAATGAAGCGTGAAATATAACTTTAATAAATTGTATAATCCTTTTTGTCTTCCGGCTTAAACTGTGTAAGTTTGTTGAGTTTTGTATTCATTTCACTTGAAGTTTATTGAAGTTAGTGTTGAATTTTGATGGATGTTCCTATTATAACTGAATACCTTATGTTGTCTACTTTACATAGTAGTTATGAAATTACATGTGAAGCAAATAGTTTGGGCTGTAGTTGTTAGACCCATGTTATGTACTGGAATTAAGCAATTAACTAACTTGAAGATAGTATCTTATATTATAATTATCTTTTAAATAATTTAAACACGCCATAGACTTATACATATAAATCGATGAAACACGCGTATTTAAAAAAAAGTAAGATTTCGTGACTATTTTATTGATTAAAATCAATAAATTCCATTACCAAACGCTTTGTAAGACCCCAGAGGTTTTACTAAGATAGATAATAAGACAAACCGAACCTCTCGGTTTGTCTTATGTGTTTTCTATAGATAAAAAGTTTTTTTTACGAACGAAAACAAAAGCACAGATTAACAAAAAAAATCTGTCATTTTGTTCGTTAAATCTGTCAGTATTTATTTCGAATTTCTACTGTGATTGTACTATGGTAGATTGGCACGTGTTTTTTCACCACTCAGCCAGGTAAGGAGATGAAACTTTGCATAATTTACCCAAATTACAGTAAAGCCACCAAACACCGGGTTGTTTAACAGAGGGTTAACTCGAATTAGGCTCTTATGCCAATTATAATAAAACTTTTATTGCCGTACAACTTTGTTGGGGAAGGATTGTGTATATTTCGCTTTACCTTGAATATTTTACTCTTATTTAAATGAGAGTGAACAGAATAGGTACGATATAGTAAGACGCGATATTATTTTGTTAAAATCTTGAAACCACAAACAAACAACACACATGACACAACACAAGACAAATAATCTATTAATAATGTGTTTTGACACATCTACAGTTAAATAAACTATTATAATAATATAGTTTAATTAATCAAGCATTTTTGTCATATCTACTATAGCGGCCTAACTTAGATTCAATCAACTTACTCAAAATAATTTACAACGCAAAATAATATTTTATGCTATAAAAACCATAAAATACTATTTTTAGTTATATAAAATGCAAAAGTTCTAAAATCTATACGTATATCTGTTACCTTTGCCCGCTTAAGCCGCTAAACCGATTTGTATCAATTTTGGTACAGACATAATATGAAAGGAATGAATCCTACATAACTTTGAAAGAATTTCGACGCAACAAAGTAAGGGGCATCATGCTAGACTCTAGAGGATTCTTATAGTAGATGTGCATGAGCAAAATATAAGTATAAGTATTATAATAATATAAGTATATTTCTATTGTCTACGAGAATAATTTCGGATGAGTCCGAATTCCTCACCCTATAACAAATGGACAGATATTTAATATAAAAGAGCTCTATTCCAGGAAATACATTTTACACGATGCTATACTTAGAAATTATTACTGTTATATAGAACAGCTCCTAGCCAAGACGTTTTAATAATCGCTTCCTTATAGAATCGTCGATTAAAAAATATGGAATCGGCATAACATGAGTCGAACGCATTCAATTGTTCATGTCAATTTTATCTTCTTTACGCCCAAACTGCTGGACTAATTTTGTTGTTTAGATAGAGACATTTTGATCCCTGGAAAGGACATACAATACTTTTGATCCCGGAAAAATGTACGGTTTCCGTGCGATAAACGAATTTTGGCGTAACGGAGTTTTGCGCGTCGTCTGGTTATATTTTCTAATTACGATCTTGACACATTAATCACATTTCGATTAACTTCAAACATTATAATTGAAACGAAAATGGAAATGATTAAGACGAATCGAATTAGTTGACGAAATCGTTTCGAATCGTGCCAGGCATTTTAATGTTAAAGCAAATTTTGTAATTTTCTTTTTAAACCATTAACGAAATTTTGTACACAATATTTATTTTATGATTTCATATTGAAGTGAGCGTTTGAAATTTATTCCATAAATACTTATTAGAATATAGAATATTCAATAGTTAAAATAAGCACGCGTGACAAACGCATGCTTGCTACGACTAGCAAATTATAGCTCTAGATGAGCTCTAGTCTCTAAGGCCGGTATAAATAGTCAGTACTCAAGATGCATCTCGGTCTCAAGACACGGTTCAGGCTCTGTGATTGGTTGGCTGTCAAAATTTGGACCAATCACAGAGCCGAACCGCGTCTTGAGACCGGGTCGCATCTTAAGTACTGACTATTTATACGGGCCTTAAAGCGTTGTAGAAAAATATCGTTCTACATGGCTGTTTTGCCATGTGGCCAAAACTAACGCCGCTAACTTGTAGTGCCACTTGTTAGGCTGTGTGGTCGATGCTTGAAAGACGACAGCAGGTCATAGACCGACAAGGCTTTATATAAACGTAGGCGGGGGCGCTGCCGGTAAAGGAGAACTGTCAAAAACATGTCAAAAATGGGGTTTTTGTATGATGGCGGAGTTAGTTCTATTTTTAGCCACGTTCATTAAAAGCCTTGTCGGTCTATACGCCGCGTTTCTGTCAATATTCTAATAAGACGTGTGCATTTTTTGTCGGATTGTTTACTGTATGTGGTAGTGGAGCTCTCTACTCTGAGTTTTGCGTAAGTATGTTTTCCTATTGTTTGCTTATAAATATTAACTTTATGAAAAATATTTCAATACATTACATACCTACTCTACGGCCGCAAAGAGTTTGTATAATCCTTACCAGGTTTTGGTAATTTCTGCAAATATAATTTTCGGTTATGGCGATAAATTTTCTTTCACATTTTCTTGTAAAACATACGCTAAGTAAGTAGGCGTACCGTAATCTAATATATTAAAAATCAACAGTCTTTATGTTTGCTTTTAGCACTTAAGTCGCCAACTTTACTTGGCAAAGTAATTTCAATGCCTCATTAAAAAGACTAAAGATAAAGTTTTTTTAGTAAATATGATACCTAGATCCTTTAAAGTCCTAGACAACTTAGGTTTCGATACTAATATTTTTCATCGTTAAATTATTTTTGGTCCAATTTAAACGAAAATATTGTGTACTTATAATTTTTCTTCTCATACCTCGTCCTATATTGTTTGTTCTTAAGGTGTCATTAGATATTCTAGAGGTAATTAATTAAATATAAATACTTAATATAGGTACTTTAGTTTCAAATACGAATTTAAATTTAAAAAATTTCGACCGTTACGATTACTTAAATAAACATTCGTTTTCAAGTAACTGTATATTTTTACGTAAAGTTAAACTCTAGTTTTAAAATAGGTATCACAAAGTCTTGGCATCAACAAAACTTTAGCTAGAAATATTGTATTCGTAATAAATATTTCTAGTTGTGTCTAGACTAGAATATAGACAGATTTACAAACGTGCTTTCATCTAAATATGTTATGACGTCTTACGAAAATAGATCATTTGGCATATGATTTCATTTTGCAAAGTATTATGATATCAATGCCTAATATGCCAATAAACCTTTTCAATGAACTTTTACTTAGAAACAAAAGGAAAATTTCTTAAATATCTAAGATAATAATACGATAACAGATATGTCTTAATCAAGATAGTAAACTTTAACATAATTATTAATAGAAATGAGATAAAAAAAGTAGATTTGAAATTGATTTCAGGTAAAATGTTTTTAATATTAATTTGTACTGAGATTTACCTCAACTCAAAAAGGGATGTAATTTCAGCCCAAATAAATTTAATGTTAATCAAAATTTTATGAAACCGCCTTTTCCTGAGATATTGTCCTTACAAGTGGAATATACAGAGTTATGAAATTAAGCGAAAGTGAGTTATTTTTCATTACTCATTGCCAACAGAAGTCGAAACGGCAAATCCAGGCACAACACTTCATATAAAATGTCAAAATTTTATGAACCTCGTCCATATAATATGGACGAAGTGTATTTTAAATACCACAATAGTTTTCTATTTTCTTACCAAGGCCAGAAAATAGTTTGTTTGGCTGACACTATAATAGAAGGACACAGTTTTAAGCAGTTTTTTTTTGGTTTGTTTTAAATAAGTAGCTCTTATATTATGTACTGAGTGAAAGTCAGTATTCAGTATATTATTATGTATGATATAAATTAAAGACGCAATTTTTTCATATAACTACCTGTTTTGATTAATCAATAATCACACAATTTTATATAGTACATTTTTTCCGGGATAAAAAGTATTCCATGTTCTTTCCCGGGACTCAAAGTATGTCCAAACCAAATTTCAGCAAAATCTCTTCAGCGGTTTGGGTGTGAAGAGGTAACAGACAGACAGACAGGCAGACAGACACACTTTCGCATTTATAATATTATTAAGTAAGTATAAAAACTAAAAACTATTGACAAAAATGTAGACAAAAAATGTAAACAATGATAATAAACTTTAATCAATGCAATTCGTTTTATGATAACTTTGACATTAATTTCAATCTATTGTACAATTTTAATGAATATATTTTTGACTTTTATTTTATTTTTGGTATGATCCTTATTTTATTATTGTTATTGGTAATTTATTCAATTTCAACATATCTATTTTACTTTTTTTTTACAATTTTATTTCATTACTTAAAATTTATAATCATTTTTACATTTTCCTGATGAATTTATTATAATAAGATTACTTTTAAAATAATTGCATGTCCTTTTTAAATTTTTAATTTTTTTAATTCTATGTACTTTCCAAAATTATTTGTTATTAACTTAATTTTGATTGTTTAATTAATTTATCTAAAATGTTGTGCATATCTATAATTGATGTAAACACTAGCTCTTATTTATTTAATGTTGATTAAAATGTATGTGTTTATATTGTTGATGTGCCTGAAAATAAATAAATAAGTATAGTTAGTAAGTAAGTATAGTATGAATATTAACTTGAATTTCAGTAACATAATATAATTTTATAGTAATTTTATATATTCCAAAAATATTCTTAATTAAAAAATATATTTTTCGTTACAAGGGTCCCGTATCACATTTCGCGTTGTAATTAATTTCTGTGTTTTCGGGCCGCACGTCCCTTAGGAGTGAAATCAAATAGTAGCTTGTTCAAAGATTCATCATGTTATAGAGGCGTTTCCGGCTATCATCAGATCCAAATGGCGACATTGATGCCCAGTTTCTGAGATGGGAGTTTATAGGTTAAGGTGACGCCATGTTAAAGTAAAAAATCCTGTTGGATGTGTTTGAGATTGCTTGTTTTCTATGCGAGGCTGGCCCGGCCTCTCATAGAAAACAAGCAATGGAACAGCAAAAAATTGAAAGGGCGTAGCGACAAAACGGTTTTTGTCGCGTAATTTAAAAACCATAAATACATTTCATATAAGCTATGGACAAATTAAAGTGTATACTAGAACCAATTTATGTACAAATTTTGGAAGCTTATATCACTCTCCTCTGTTGGCAAAATAGGAATCCCTTTTTTACAGAGGTCTTTTTGATTGATTATTCTGTGTTATAAAAGTTGACCAATCGTGTTATGCTATGGGTAATTCAAAGACAAAGACATGATGAATACTGACAGTGAACTTTAATTTCTTAGCTTTAGTCATTGCTGAGAAAAATGGACATCGCTACAGCCAAATTATCAAGGCGTCACCTTAACTTTTTGACGTTAGCGAATCAAAAACGCTGGTGAATAAACACGTGCAAAACTCTCAGAACCCGGAATTGGTTTAATTTTACAACGTAGAAGTTGCTTTGTAGTAATAGCACGTTAATTACGTACGGTATGTCGTACTGCTTATGTGATGTAGGATCACATAGGTAGAAATTAACTGTTAATTGTTGATTGATGATGATGTTTATGATGTTTATGTTGGTCTGTCAACAGTCTAGGAATCAATTTCCTCGATGGTACTTAATTAATTTTACTACTACGCTGACTTTTTTCTATCTAATAAGTTTTTATACATCCACAAAGCTTTAAATCTTTTAAACAAAATTTCATATTCAAATAACAATAGTTGAGGTAAATGTCAACTTCGGGGGACCCATGATATTGTTTCCCCTGCGCATCAAAAAAAGGTAAATGTCAAGTTAAAATGTACGAACATTTTCCAACAAAAGCTGACCGGCTTGCCCTTTCTGTCAGATACCGTAAACAAAGATTTTGTATGATACGCCACAAGGAAAAATAACAGTACCTTTATCACCGCTTTTGATAAAATAACACTTTATGTGAAAAAAATAACTACGCATTTCCACTTAGGTATCTGAATAAAAATGTTTACATAAATTGGCATATTTTTCTACATTTAACTATAATATGTACCGAAAAGAACGCTCTTATTTTGTGGTAACCAAACAAATTTCCGTTAAAAACAAAACGAAAAGTAAAATAAAAACTCATATTAGAATTTTACAATAAAACGTCCAAGAATTTTGTGTTCTTTACATCAGGCAGGCAAAAGAAACTACAAAGTCGCGCTCTTCCATGCGTAGATAAAAGAAAAATATCTTCGGAGCTCCACCCTATCCGGTTTATCTGGATAAGCCATTATTTTATCCAGAAACTGTAAATTGAATATTGATAAAAGTATAATTGAAAACAAAACTTTCTTTATAACCCATAACGCCGCGCTGTAATTTACAAACTTTTTCCTTTATGATCTTACTGAAGATCAACTGTACGTAATAATGCCAACGTTTTTGCCATATTTCGCAAGTTTTGTTTCCTTCAAAAGAAGTACAATAATTATAAAACTCAGTATAACATTTATAATTGTCTGAAATTGAATGTACATGTACAATGTACTACAATGAATAGAAAAAAATGATGCTACAACATCATCCTTGCAAATATTTCTTGGATATGAAGAGTCTTTATTTATTTACCGGCGTACCAGATTTCCCATACAATGTTGACATAAATCTATATAAAAACAAAGCATTTTCCGCCCCTTAACTTGCAGGTAAGGGCGAAAAATTTATAAAACTGTAAAATTCATTTCGCCCTGCCTGTGAATCGCGACACTCGTAAGTCGTAAGCCCTGTTAGTGCAAGAGCCAGCGACGACCAGAATTTGGTCATTTTATATAAGCTGAAAGTATTCCTGTGTATGACCTCTATAGATGTAAGAACCAGCAACTATGGAGTTTCAGTCGCGGTTATTTGAGGGGTCCACCACAAAGTCTAATACTTTAAGGATGTCGGGCAGTGGGAGCAAGCATCAAACAACACTGTCAAAAATGTTCTGCTGTGGAAAACGATTCCTGCAGTTACCTCGAAGAAAATAAGATAAAAAATAAGCTTAAAATACTTTATTGAAAGTTACACCTTCAGAACTAGACCTTCTAAAGTAACTTACCGAAACTTCATACTTGCAGGTCGTTCTTACCTCTATGGGAGTCGTAGACAGGAAAACTTTCAGTTTTTAGAAAATGGCGATGGCTCTGGCTGCCACTGGCTCTTAGGCCATGTTTTTATCAGGGATTTGTTGCGCAAATACTATCAAAAGGTTTCAAATATCAATTATTTATTTGCACCTGCGAGCGTTGAAAGTTTTAATGTTATATTCCGTAGATGACACGAGTAATCCTAAGTGACGCACGGAAAAAAGCTTATCCCAGCTTTGTAATGTCCTAAAGTTTGTCAGCAAGGTAGGTTTAAAAGAAATCGAAAATATTTTTATATTATAAATATCTTATCAGCGTTTGTCTCCCGAAAAGCGGTATTTTTCTATGACAGGTTAATTATTTCCTTGTCTATGAAAAAACTATACTTTTTCGGAACAAAAGAAGCTTTAAATATGTTAATTTAGAACCTAAACTAAACGACAACCATACCGAACACTTCAATTGAGTGTAATTGAAAAGTACTTAATACAATACATTGACTATTAAATTCAAGCTATAATTATAATGAAGACGTTAATATACAAGCTTAGTTTGTCTACATCAAGTAAATACAGTTTATAATATTATTATGTCAGGTTAAGGTCATTGGACGAGGCAGCACGAGACGACTGTTGACTCAGCAAAGTGGCTGTTATACTGTCACACGCCCTATTTATAACAGCTGTCTTCCACGTAGATTTTCAGCCGAAGCATTTGTAAGAAAGCTCGCTACAAAGTACAAAAACCTTTGCATTTATGTTAATAAAACTACAAAGCTAAATAACCCTCCTGGCAGTCGGGTAAAAAGATGTTGAACGAGATACAATAATATTGTTTTGAAAATGAGTACTTACGTCCAATCAAATATCATAATATAAAAAAGTAGTAATAAGTACCCTAATATGTGTTAGGGCTCTTTTAAAGTTCAACGTGAAATTAGCAGCCCTAAGAGTAACTTTTGACTTCATATTTCTATGAGAAAAGCCTCCATATCATTAATTTGTTAAAAAAAAACGCCGTAAAATCTACACACTAAACTACCTCTATATACAAGGGACATATTATAATAATATGTACTAATATATACACCCATGTAGTAACTAGTATACACACCCTAAACTCTAAAGTATAATTATTATCAATTCTTCATGCTATACGCTATTTTGGCTGCTTTCTGTAGACAGAAGTCTAAAGGTAGCAGCCAGCAATGTCTGCAGTCCTTAATAAATGATGATCCAATTAGAAACGAATGTTTGTCTTCGAAACATGCGAGAGTTAGCTTTTTGTTAACCGTCCCTCTTGTTAGCGAAGATACGTTAATTGCTTTTGGTATTTGAAAACTTCATTTATTTACAATAATAATAATGCTAATATAATTTGGTACCATACTATACCTACGCTGGAAATCATCAAGCATTTTATTTGAGTGTCTTAAAACCGTTCTTAATATTAATTATTTTTATTATGAAAAGAAAAAGTTATTACAATTTAAACACGACAACAACTGTTTTAAACTTTAAAAATCTTCCAGCTTCATAAACGTGTAAATATGATATCTCTGGTGTTTAAATTAGTATGTGGTACCTACTTCGTTATTGCTTAGTTTTTTTAATACTTTTATTAAGTTATCGCTTACTTAAATCAAAAATTAATAATTAATTATTATTTTCCAAAACGAACAACTGAAAAGTGAAGACTCCAGAGTCCGTTTTAACACGAATTGTCATATAATATGGCTCCCAAAAGAATTTAATATCAGTGAAACGAGTAGGTATTTCAATACATGTTGATTTATGTTCGTGTGGGAAAATATTCGTGTGACGTCACTAATCTCAGAACGAACCGTAGAAACACGTATTGTGTACGTTTGAGAGTTTTAAATTATAGTTTTCAATTTTCATATGCTGGACTCAGCTTTTATTATTTCTTACTCTCATAAATGTAAAAGGGAAGCAGTTTTATAACATGCGTCAATGATCAATATCACATTTTCTTATAGCTCTATAACTGATATATAGAACTGTAACTATAAGTGGTAAAGCAGTCTTTCCCAAAGTGGGCGATAACGCCCTCTTTGGGAAAGACCCTCTTTGGGAAAGACCCTCTTTGGGAAAGGCCCGCGCTGAAGGACTAAAGGGGGGCGGTGTGGGACCCTGAAAAAAAGGGGCGTTGCTTAGAAGCTTGGGGGTGATTTATTTCATCTGGATGCATTTTAAATTGAAACAATAGGGGCGGTAAAACATAATTAGTGGGCGGTAGACAAAATAAGTTTGGCCTGTTGTAAAGTATCAATAATTATAGAGCCTGCATAAAGATAAATATTTTAAGATCTTTTACTTGCAATAAGGAATTCATTTATTTTTATTTGATTCTTAAAATATGTACTATCAGAGAAGTTGATTCCTAGGCAGATGGCGGACCTAAGTAATTTGGTCGCGTTAAGTCAAACTTATCCGACCGATCACAGCTAACACTAAATTGACATAATAGTACGGGTGCCCTAGAACAAATTTTTTTGTGATTACTAACAAGCTAATTTTTTTGTGAGTAGCATTTGATAAGACGAACAACATTTTTATTTTCGAAAAATCTTGAAAGTGGTAGCTAACAGATATAGAAAGTATTTCATACTTTGACTTGATGGTCCTAAAATATAGATTGTTTTATTTGTAGGACAAGGTTACTCTTAAATAATATAACTATTAACCTACCAATATACAAAAAATCAGCTGGTTAGTGTTCCGTTTTAGGGTACAGTAATCAACCAAATGAAATCCTTTCTATCTCTGTTAGCTACCACTTTCAAGATTTTCGAAAATAAAAATGTTGTTCGTCTTATCAAAATGTAGCTACTCACAAAAAATTTGCTTGTTAGTAGTCACAAAAAAATTTGTTCTAGGGCACCCTGACCATAAGCCGACCAATCGACGTAGGTCTGCCAACTGCCTAGGAATCAATTTCCTCGGGTATACATTGTACGTATTTTCAAAGGTTCCAAGCTACCACCACACAACGAATGAAGTCTGACTTACATCGAAGGCTAGCCATTGTTTTATGCCTATTTTATAAATGACTAGATGTCCTGGACTCCTGGTGAACTTCGTGTCACTTATAAAGCTTTCTTGGACTTCCACGATCATTTTAAAATTAAAATTAGCCAAATCGGTCGAGCCGTTATCGAGTAATAGCGTTACTAACACAATTGAAAATCAAATTTGTATATACTAGATGTAGAACTCGTACATTTTGCCCTATTAAAGTAGTATTTGCCTATTCCTTATAGTCTACCTCATATCTGTGCTAAATTTAATTTAAATCCGCTCAGTAATATTAGAGTACATTCGACGCTTTCATCTATAAAGGAAAAAGTTAGGATTAAAGCGAGGTCCTGGCAAACCCAGGCATTTAATAAATAAGCTGAAGTATTTCCAGCTAATGCTGGACATGACACATGAAGATTGCTGAGCTGACGTGGGATTAAGCTTGAACCGAGTTAGACGTCAAGATTACCGGACCACCTGATTAACCGCTTATATTAAAACTATAAAAGTGAAGTCCTTTTAAGGGATTTTTATACGGTTAGTCGTGTAAAAAAGTTTAATACGGCCTATAGCGAGTCCACACTGTTGCGATGCGTTGCGCGCACCGCAGCGCAAATAATATGCGTTGCATCGACGCAAGAGCTCGAGGTTTTAATATTTTTCAGTAAATAAAGATTAATTTTAAAAATAAAGTTTCAAAACGTTTTTAGACAATGTAAAATATACAGTACCAGAATTCTAACTACAGTCATTCAAGACTGTAAACCACAGAAATAGTAATACACGAACTTTTACTCTAGGAATAATGCAAACAAAATATAAAGTAAAGACGAAAGTCATGGAATAAATATTTTATTCCTTCCTTTGCTTCTAAGGCAACCTTGCCTTAGAAGAAAACAGATGCAGTGTAATAATTTAAATTATTATTATAAATGCGAAGTGTGTCTGTCTCTCCATCTGTCTTTTACCTCCTTACGCTCAAACCACTGACCCGATTTTACTGAAAGGTAGGAAGATACTTTCGAGTCCCTTTTTTAGAAATTTTTTATTCCGGAAAAATGTACGGTTCCCGCGCGATAAACAAATTTTGACGTGACGGAGTTGCAGGCGTCATCTATACTGTACTTGGCGAAACATGGCGGTAGCGGTCATTGACTCCCTGTCAAAAACTTGTCATTTTCTATTCAAAGCCACGATTCACAACATCTGACACTTCATTATCAATCGCGGTGTATAAACGCAGTTTATAACTTAGTTTTGTTACACCCTGTATAGAAAATGACAAGTTTTTGACAGGGGGTCAATGACCGCTACCGCCATGTACAGTATAATCGCCGAGTACAGTATAATACCTACTGTAATAAATAATAATAATTCATTGTAACGAAAGATTGACATTTACAAAAACATTAATGCACTTGACACCAGATGTTCCTCTGAAATAAAATAAAATTTACGAAACTGGATATAAATACAGCACCGTTTTCGATTGGACGCGTGCGTTTCCTTTTAATTATACATTGATTAAAACCTTCACAGTAAATGGACAAGCGTTTTTCTTTTGTTCAAATTCTAAGGACCATTGTTCATATTCCGTGCATTTTTATTCCCACTTAGAATTCCTTATTGTGGTGAGCGTATTTTTGATTTTTATTTCAATAACTTTACACAACTTTAACGCATATTCATATTTTCCATAGAGGGGAAAATTTCATGGCTTTATACAGGTTTATTCTTAGCTATATTTCCTATAATAAATGGTTCATAATTCAGGTCGTTGTTCAATATTCTTTCAGTCGTGCACGGTGCAATATTGCAACAAGCCATGAAAAAATATAGCTTTCATTTTAAAAAGTTTTTTTTACGCAATAATTTTTCGATACACTTCATACAATAAATTCAAAAGTTTCAAAACAATTTTAGTGTGAAATACAGCGTGCTTACTAACCCAATAAAACTTGTACAGGGTTATAAATGAACTGGAACAATACTCTAGGGTTGAAACGGTACAAATAAAAGCACAATTCCTTCTGTGTATAGTATTTAGACGTTTGTAAAATTTTATTTTGACGTATTTTTCTATAAACCTTTAACCCTTTTATAAGCAATTTAATTTTTTTTTAATTTATAAGACTTTATCCCTTTTATAAGCAATCGCACAGTTTTTTAATCAAGAGAATATACGCTGAACAACTTTTAACCCTAAAATGCATTTAAAAAAAAAATAAATGTCAACTCTATGGGTATAAAATATGTACCCTACCCAAAATATTTAAATATATTTTCACTTTTCACTTTCATTCGGTCGTTCGCCTCGCAGTTTGCATACATTAAATGTATGACATTAGATAACGATCAGCTATCAATCATCCCCACTAGATCCATCATCACTTCGTGAAGCCACACATTCATCACATGTTAACACGCTGAATTCCTCGTTCTTGCTTCATGCTTTTATCATTTGAACCAATTTTTAACGAAAGTGGTTACTTTAATGTCTAAAATAGAAAAGAAGTAAAGAAAAAACAATCCATTACTTTATGTGGCATAATATTGTAATAAAGACAAAATCTTTAGAATAATATACACCAATACTCACTATCATTTCGAGAATCAAAGCAATATACAATAGCAGTACTAAAATTTCCTAAAAAATATTGTGATACAAACAAATTATGACTTTTCTACCGAACCCTGAGCCTTTCTATACTTTAACGGCTTGTATTACTTTCAAAGTATCCCTTCAGAGGACTTCTAAGCCGGCCAATAATCTAAGTATCAGACGATAGGGTTTCCAAGTAAAATATGTACTTTATTATAAAGGAGATCATAGTTACCTTTATTTTTATAAATATTTGCTACCTTTACGTGATTATCAAAACTTAAACCTTAAATATATTAAGAAAAGGGAGATAATTTTGTCAATTTCTATTTCTTTATCAACTTCAAATTCTCATTGTATGCTTACATAATGCCACATATTATGTTACAAATGAATATAATATTATAAAATGTATGCTGTTTTATCAAGCCTTTGACCCATATTGCATAATTTTCGTTAATCGTTTATCACCCATGGTGTCAAAGCGACCCGCATTGACTTTGTTACCGTGAAAGGGTTAACTTCATGAGATACAATGTTCCTCGTAAAACAACTGCCACTTCAGACAATGCATTTCCTCAGCACTTAGCGAAAACGACTGATATTTTTATAAACTAAAAGCGAGAATGAGTTTTGGAAAAGTGGATTTAAAAATGCTTACTTTGGTTTCAAAGTTGCTTTTATGGATTGTGAATTTGTTCTTGGATTTTAAATTCGGAATTTTTTACTTCTATAACATAGAAAGATGAGGCTAGCTAAAGCTTTTTAGGGTAAGAGTTTTTTAGGGTAGTCTCATCTACCCTAAAAAACTCCGTAAGCTTCATACGTAATAAATTAAATATAGTTCCATATTATTATGGTCAATTATAGTTATATACAATTTTAAAAAATCATTCAACGGTGGATGACTTTCCAAAATATAAGTAAATATCTGGATGCAAACATTTATAGTTTATTTAAATTATTATGCGTTTCTATATTGCATAAATAGCCTTTATTAACAAAGTGGTTTGAGCTAATACTAATTAGAACGTAAAAACAGCTGTTTATCTTCACTGAGGAGTCCCAGCAGCTCGCGTGGAATTCTTAAGTTTTCATTATTAGAACACCCTTTATTACCTCACTGTTTAAAACAGAAAAAGACGTTTAGTCGCCCTTTTGTATTCAATAGTTTTTCTCTCAATATAAACGTGGTGTTAAAATAGTTAAATCGATAATAATACTAAATTAGAAGGTCAATAAATGGAACAACATTCAAAGATATTTATCAGTATTGCTAATAGCAGCTTTACGTTTTATAAAACATCTAAAACAACCTGTAAGACAAAAAATTTGTCTGTTCAAAGAAGTCTTTCAGCATAAAATTACTATTTCAATCAATCTGTAACACAACTTTTTCGGAATTCCTATGTCATAAATCGGAATTCCGGGACTTGTAAGTCCTTCCGAAGAATGCGGTTTGCTGGTAATTTGCCAAAATAAAAACATATCTGTAACCTGAGTTCATGAGTTAAAGAAACCTTCCATTTTTACATTCCCTAAGGAGTAGGAACACTGATCTCTATTAAACAAGTACGCTGGATTGCTGATAGCCTTTGAAACAGCAGGTTGTCGGGAACAATTATATCACAATAAAATGACCTCTCTGCTAATTGCATGCTAATATCTTTACCAGTGCTATCTACGAAGTGCTAATTAATTTTATGAAATGAATAGCGAGCACTATTCGTGACATCACAAAGATAGAAATTAAATTGTCACGTTGTAATAAAATAGTAAAAGTTAAAGCTTGAATCTTACTACATTTTACATTACATATGTACACAAAAACGAATGCTGTTGCACATGCTGCAAAATCTTTAAAGCATAGAAACTTGAATTTTCGTACATGTCATATCAAAGATTTTTCCAAAATTCAAACTCCTGGGAATCAAATACTGCGTATTCACGTGGACGGTCAACAATAAGATCGTTCAACTCGTTGCCTACCTGATTTGATACATATTTATTATTTAAACATATACATAGGTATTAGGTAGTTTAATGAATCACAAGAGATGTAGGGAATATGGCACTTGCGATAAAGTCTTTTTATCCCCTAAGACCTTTTTATTTTAACGAAGTAATAAAACTTACATCTCAGAGAGCCATACGTAAATTTTTATCGTTTCTAGAAACTTTAATTAAAAATGCGTTCTTAAGTGTTATGGGATCTATACTTTTATAATCATGTAATGTTGCTAGATGACGCCCGCAAGTCTGCAGCGTCAAAATTCGTTCGGAAACCGTCCATTTTTCCGGGATAAAAAATATCATATGTCCTTTTCCAGGACTCTATCTCCATAGCAAATTCAGCAAAATTGGTTCAGCGGTTCGGGCGTGGAGAGGTAACAGACAGGCATAACTCATAAGTATGGTTGACAGGTGTACGACTACAGATATTTTATTTAATGAATTTTTTGCTGTTGCTTACCTGTCGCATGATACAGGATAATCACCCTACGGATCTATCTTTAGCCTTAGTTTTATAAAGGCGTCCTCGTCACAGCAAATATTATCCGGATATCAATTAGTATGGAGTAAATATTGCAATTGTAAGGACGTGGTCGACCTTACAGCCCTTGTGATAATAATTGCTCACAGATTATTAGTTTTTGGGGAGAAACTCATGCAATAAACATACAGATATTTTTATGGTAAAAAAACCGGAAGAATGAAATTTACGACTCAGTAATACTTTTGTTTTACAAGTCATAGTATGGGAAAACTCAAAATATATACTTCACTTGTTCGTGAATTTGGTTATTTAATCGCGCTTATCTCACTAACTACTGAACTGATTTATATGTAATTTTGCCCAGAAATATTATAGTAGACCCGCGGGAAGGGTATAGGTTATTTTTTGTGGGAAAATGTACGGAACTGCGTGGAACCTCTAGTGATGACAACACTATAATAATATTATGATATTATACCAATTTGTAATAAATTGACGACTGGTTTTATTCTTTAAAAGACAAAGAAAATTGCCTGATTTTAAATTTCAATCTCCTGATTTTATAAACGTAGACCGGTCAGTCCTTATCCATATTACATGATTTAATTTAAAAAACTTTTCCCATTCCTTACAGCGCAGGTTTCAGGTCTTATTTTAAATTACCTTCTGGTTCATTTTACATTTCCTAGCTTTTTAAATTGTAGATTTTCTAGTCTTGTAGAATAAGTTGACTTTCTACGATTTTTTTATGTAACGAATTTGACACCATTTAAAAATAACATTACTGTTTATTGTACAACTACCGCCAAAGTGCTGCTGTTTACAGCCGTCAAAGAACGGTAACGATTTCAGGAAACGAGAAACAGACCATACATAAAACTCTATAAAACAATAAGTAATCACGAAAATCCTTTGACATTGTTGTGAGAATTTGTGGAAGCCATAGAAATCAATGTATCGGTTTTGGTCTTTCACGAAAAGGGGGACATGTTAGGCATTGTGGAGGACAGCGGGGCAGATGGCCTGAAATCTTCTCTTTTCTTTAAAATGTATCGAATTGACATAAGACGAGTCGAACGTCAACGTCATATTAACGAACGCTTATGTCAATTCCATACATTTTTATCGGCGATTGTATAACGAAGCAGTAAAGAAAAAATCTAGGCTAGAAATTAAATGGTCTGGTTACGCTATATGTTACTAATTCAGAAAACTTCGATAGCGTGATACAGGACGAATTATTAGTCCGGCAATTATGACATCCGTCATCTTACATCCTCTCCAATCCTCATGCCGAGAACAATTACGAATAAAACTAACTGAATTATAACAAGGAACTAAAACCTCGAAGGGCCAAATTGGTGGCAATTATTCACACTCGTCTAATCTAATATACGACCCTTGAAATTACACAACACTCGTCATCGTTAAATATTTATATGTGCCTTAATTTTACCGAATCCTATTGATATATCTAAACAGATGGTTAAATAAATAATAACGTATTGTTATGAACACTTAAAGCTAATCCTAAGTGTAGGCAAGATTAGAATGGTTAGGCCACAATATCGGTTAGGCATAGTAATAATTATGTTTCGTAGCTTCATTATCCTCATAATTTATTCGTGTCATAGCGAGTGAGTGAGCATAAACTGCTTCGGTTGCTTATTAGTTATTTTGTTGTTGTTTGGGCGTGAAAACAGACAGACTGACAGACAGACAGACACACTTTCACATCTATAATATTAAGTAGGTATGAATTTAAAAGAGTTTCGATCCGACGTAGCTCTTAACGTTTAAGCTGCTAATCCAATTTGAACATAGGATCGGTCATCTATACATATAATAAAACTGTAGAAATGTGAATTCTGTACATTAAAGATACCTATTCAAAAAATAATAAGCGGGGGGTGTCACTAGATCGCTATAGAAGCCAAAAATGTGGTAAGTTTTTTGTCTGTCTGTCTGTCTGTCTGTCTGTCTATCTGTCTGTCTGTCTGTCTGTCTGTCTGTCTGTCTGTATGTTTGTTCCACTATCACACGAAAATGACTGATCCGATTTGAATGCGGTTTTCACAGATATATTTGTCTTCTTCCAACTTGTTAAGTTGTATAAAAATTTTTCCCCCCACCCCTCTAAGGGGACGAAAGTGGGGTCAGATCTATCTATCAAACTTTTTTCGTTAACACGAAAACTACTGATCTGATTTGCATACGGTTTTCGCAGATATATTTGTCTTCTTCCAACTCAACATCTGAAGTATAAAAATCCCACCCCCCACCCCTTTAAGGGGACCAAAGAGGGGGTCAGATTTTGTATCAAGCTTTTTTTCTTGAATGGACCTTCATATTATTAACTGTGTTTTCCAACTTAGCAAAATATTTCCCCCCACCCCTCTTAGAGGATAAAAGAGGGGGTAAGATTTTGTATCAACTGATTGAAGTAGAAACACTTTAAATGGCAAAACAACGTTTGCCGGGACAGCTAAGTAGAAAATAATATTATGATTGTCCCACGGTAAACAAATATCTTGCTGCGCGAAAGAAGTTGCAGGCAACAAGTGTATTATACGTCAGATTACGCTAAACCTAGGGAACAAAATCCTAACATAAAACCTAATTTTATCAGCGAAGTATGTCGATAATAAATCTTTCGATATATCATGAAAGCTTTGACAGGGATCATCATAAGGTAATATTTTTCAGAATAAAGGCGACTGATTTCCCTAATAAGGTACATGTTGAAAATAATGACATGATTCGTTTGTGGAAAAGTCGGATAAATAGATCTATAGATATTGATTTAACGGTCTCATGAAATAATGGCGTAAAAAAACGCATGTTCAGGTACAGGTCATTAAATAAAGATAAAATAGTTACAGAGTTAAATACGGCAAAGTAACGGCTTCCCATTAGGTGATACATCTGCGATTTATCCTGAATACCTAGGAAATATGGCAGTCATAAGCACTAATTAGTAATTAGCACTTTCCCATTCATACAAGATTGACAAATTCACTGCTTATCTTAGGGCAATTATTACAAAAATACCTCATACGACATTCGCGACCGTAATTTTTCATAACTGCGCTAATATGGCACTTTTACCATAAAAAGATATGAGTTACAATTAATTAAACGAACTTACAACGTTTGTTGATATTAGCATTTAGCATAACGCTCGAGAACTGTACAATTTTTGAGAAATATCAGCTGTGCTTTCCCGTTAAACTTACAAGTTACAAATTATCTCCAGACGTCCTGGCCATTTAAACAAGACTTTTTCGTTTTCGCTTCGTTATAGCCGATCGCCGACCAAAATGTATGGATAATGGAATTGACATAAGCGTTCGTCAATATGACGTTGACGACTCGTCTTATGTCAATTCCATACATTTTGATTGGCGATTCTATAAAGAAGCGATAAAGAAAAGATCTTGGCTGATGGCTCACCCCTCTGCACATTTAATTTTTCTCTAAGTCAAGCTGATCATTCTTTTGTGGGATACTAACAAGGCGTCTATGGGTAAAAGTCACATAACAAATACACAGTCATTTGCTGTCTCGTTGCTGCTCAGTGCAAGAATTATCTGACATGGAACAGCTAGGAGATGCGATGAAAAATTGATGAAACAGATAATTATTCATGGCCATTGATTATCTTGCCTGTTCTGAGAATAGTATTTTATTCGTTAGGAGTTAGGAGTAACCACTAGTCATTGGACTCGCCACTTAGTCACGGTCTGCTTGGTGATTGACGATGGTGACACATCAGATTATGTTCATCATCAATTACTATAGTAGGAGCTAAGAGCAATCTGGAAATTATTAATGCATATTTAAATTTAATATAGCCCTACGATCTCTGCTTATTTCTAAGGTGTTTTGAGTTTTTGACTAATAAAGATAAAACCGACTTCAAAATTGTACGTAATTGAGAATGAAAACCAAAACTACTGAATCGATTTTGATGAAACTTGCACTATTCCCTAAGTTGAACAATACCTAGTACAATAAAAAAAGAATCAATCAAATCGGACTCGTAATTCCGGAGATATGCGTGAACAAACATAAAAACATACATACATACATACATACACTTTTGAAATTTGGCGTATTTCTTCAGAAGCTGTTATAGATTAACATATGCAAAAACTGGGCAGTTCTTTTTTTTTTTTTTTTATTAAATAAGGGGGCAAACGAGCAAACGGGTCACCTGATGGTAAGCAACTACCGTCGCCCATGGACACTCGCAACATCCGAAGAGCTGCAGGTGCGTTGCCGGCCTTTTAAGAGGGAATACGCTCTTTTCTTGAAGGTTTGCAGGTCATATAGGTCCGGAAATACTGCTGGTGACAGTTCGTTCCAGAGTTTTACAGTGCGCGGCAGAAAGTTACGCGAAAATCGCACTGTGGAAGACTGCCACTCATCAAGGTGATGAGGATGGTATGTTTTTCGCGTGGGACGATGGCGAAAAGTTGCAGGTGGTATGGTTGAAATCTAATAACTTACTCATAAATCTAAGGAAAACACAAATAATGAAATTCCAGCAAAGAAAACCACTATTAAACACATTAAATATCAAATATGATGGGGATAAAATTGAAGATACTGAAGTTACAAAGTTTCTAGGTATATATATCGAAAAAGACCTTAAATGGGTAAAACATTCAGAACATGTCTGCAAAAAAGTAAATCAGTTCTCTTATGCTCTATATACTACCTCAAAAGTGGTTAACGAAAAAGGTTTGTTAATGGCCTACAATGGTTTCGTAATCTCTACTCTTCGTTATGGTATCATATTCTGGGGTAACTCTACCATGCGTGAAGATATATTTAAGGCGCAAAAGAAATGTATCAGAATTATCGCCAATATACGTACAACTGAGAGTTGTCAGCCGTATTTTAAAAAATATAAACTTCTTACCTTTCCATGTTTGTACATATACGAAGTAGCATTATTTGTGCGATCAAATCTACATTTGTTTGAACGTTTCAACACAAAAAGACTAGCCGACAAATTATGTTGTGTTGGATCAAAAACCACCCTAATTAGAAAAAGTGTCTTTGGTATGACAACTAAAATATATAATAAACTACCACAGAGTCTTAAAGAAATAGACAGCATTCAAAGATTTAAAAATGAATTAAAAAAGTATTTGGTTGATAAATGCTTCTATACTATCGAAGATCTCTTTCGTGACTAATTAATTGGATATGAATGTAAATTTTTAATAAAATATTATGTATCTGATGTTGATTACTGACTTGTTATAAACTTATGAATCAATTTAATGTTGTTATAATGTTATTCTAAATTTATAATGTACTATGACATGTTTTAAATATTTTTATGGAGAAATTACTACCTATTTACACTGACATTAATTTAATTTAACAATGACGTCATTTTAACAATAATTTAGGATAATATTATTAATGAATTAATTTTACAATATTATATTAATTAATTATTATTATTTTTATGGACTGATACTTTTTATGACTTCTTGGCGATTGCATGACATCATTTTATTTCAATGTTTAATTTATTCGCTTAAATTTTACTAGTGTGATGGTTATTAATCTATTAATAATTATTGTTGTAGACTGTAATGATTTTATTGTAAATTTTGCATGCCCAAAGAGGCCTATGTGCTGAACCTAGTATCAAATATAAGACCTATTAATGTAACACACATAAGCAAAAATAAATGAATTTGAATTTGAATTTGAATTTGAATTTGATTCCGAACAATTCCTCAGAGCACTCCCCGTAATACAACCGATAGAGGATGCAGAGTGAAGCTACATCTCGGTGTAATTCCAAGGGGTCCAAGCTGTTCGAAACACTATGGCAGTCAACAATTCGAGCGGCCCTTCGTTGGATACGATCCAGAGTTCTGGAAATATTACATACATACACGTCAAATTGATAACCTCCTTTTTTTGAAGTCGGTCAAAAATTACCAATCAATCAATATAAAATAGTACAAAATCGGAGTTCAGGCCGTTACTAGCACAGGCAGTATAAATAATCCGACCAAAATCCTACGTCATGTTCTCAGGTCATGTTGCACATGCCATATCAGAAACGTTGTCAAAATTCGAACAAAACTTTTTACTGTTTATGCTGGTGCTGCCTCTAGCGTAAAAACATTACATTAATATTATAGTATCCGATTTACTAGCACTTTCATTTAGCTTAGCGCCATGAAATATCCAGCCCATTAGGAATGCTGATCTAATTAATCAATTTATTCACAGATAAACTCCTGAAAAAATCTCACAAGCTCGTTACAATACGTAGATCAGCTATGTCACAACCCGATTACAATTACAAATCATTCAGTTTCTTAGGCGCTACGGTATAACAAACATTATAATATTAAGGGCTCCATTACACCGCGGCGCACGGAGAGACTACGCACGTGCGTCAAGCTTCGCTTTGTAAGAAAATATATGTGACTGTGTCCACTGCAACCCACGGACACGCTACGTACGAATTGACTCAAGTCAAATCAAAGAAATAAATCCGTGCACGTCCACGCGTGCGCCGCGGTGGAATGGAGCCTTTAAACTCAAGCTTACACGGTAATATTCCAATCGATTCTCACCTAAATCCTATTATTTTCTTTCGAACACCAAAAATTTAACATTTAAATACATTATACGCGTCACAGCATTCAAAACTCTTTTAAATACGCTTAAAGAATTAAAAAACTTTTCAATTGAAGTTTTAAGCCTTTTTAAAATGTATATTTTCAAAATTATTCACTGATGAAAGCGCATGAAAGTTTTAAGTGCATTTGCGTATTTAAGTTTGCCATAAAACTTACATAAGCCAGATAATAAAATTGTATATTCTTGCCACTATTACTTATAACGGTGCACTTTTATACTTTTAATGTAATATTCGTATTCTTCGTACTTGAAAGATGAAATACAGCATTTAAATACATGCAATAATCAAAATTACTTTACATACAGAACGTATTTAATAAAAAGTTGTGAAAGCATCTTTAACTTTTTATAAAACGATAAAATAAGCTTAAATTTTTTATTACATATAAACCACTTGTTACTTGAACCGAACTCTCAATAGTCAATGAGACGTAAGACCTTTGACCGACATTGGTCAAAGACTTGCCTTTACCTTTAACTTATTTTGATCTAAGGCTCTATTGGTTTTTGATTTTAATTATTAATGTGCATGGAATTGAAAAATATGAGTAAGGGCACTGCATTCTCCACTTCTTTAATCCAATTTAATATAATTTGTGGTTAATTGAACTTACCTTAAGTGAACTTCAACCAAAATTATACGAGTTGCTGCATCCGTAGAGATTTAATAAACCTGTAGTCCGAATTTTGTGGTACTGCATCATCACACGCCATTTAGATATTATTTATTTAATTTAAAACTGAAAAAAGACAATCAATTGGTTTTATAGTACTTCCGCCTTGCTTTCCTAGATGGCGGTGTTAGTTCGTCCGTCATTCTTTTTAGAGAGGATAATTCATAACATTTTATCATTCCGCAAGTAAAGAATAGGGGCAACAAACTAAGAGAAGTGGGTGGGGTGGGATTTTAAATCTCTACGGATGCAGCAACTCGTATAATTTTGGTTGAAGTTCACTTAAGGTAAGTTCAATTAACCACAAATTATACTTCGTTGCTGCATCCTATGAGATTTAATAAACCTGTAGATGTTCAGCGCGTAATTGCGGAATGATAAAATACCAGATTAATTACATTAAGTTAATTAATTACGGAATTTAAAATGATAGGTATAACATTATAGACATCATAACAATTTTTATTTAATAAAGTATTGTACTTCTAAATAATAATACTACTTAATTAGTTTGGATATGCTATGAATCAGAATTTACATTAAAAATAGCTTCTGCGAAAGCTGTGTCTTGTGCTAAATCTGGTAAAGGTAAGTTATAAAACTTAGCAAAACAAAGTGATGAGCCGGCCCAGCCAGCGCATCGCTTGATGATGTCGACGGAGACTCCCGCGCGGCGCGCCGCCGACGTGGAGGCGTGTCGCGTGCTGTGCGCTGAATAAACGCCAATCTCTATGCCACTGTCCTTGAGGACACTCTTTATCCAGCGACTTATAGATTGGGAACTGGCATTATGAAAAGGCTTTTTAGTTGTTAAAATGAGCTTATCAGTAGCTGGGCCATTTCTCAGCTCTTTTGTCTTATCTAGGTACACAGATAAAGCTTTAGCTGGGGCTTGATGAATAATTATTGATAGTGATTACGATACGTGAATTTTCGGAATGAACGTCTTCTGTTCTTATGAGTGATAACGTCTGCACCCGTTGTCCCGTCGACAACGAGTTGAATTATTATATATAATTATTATAATATTAGAATGAGAGTTACCATTTTTTTTTTTTTTTTTTTTTTATAAAATTTCTAATGATAATAAGTATAGAATCTTACGGATAAAATTTAGATACGTACTCCAAAAGTTTATAAGGTTCCCTTAAAAATGAATACTTTAGGAAGCTGGGCTTACTCCTAAAAACTCCTTTAAAAAATCTTAGGATCGTTATTGCAACGGGATTTACCAATAAAATAAATAAAATAAATAAAATAAAAATTGTTTTATTTCTGAATAGATTTTAAAAAAATGCTTTCAGAACGTTGATACTACTGGTGCCTACCACCGGTTCGGGAACTAGCCCGGCGAGAAGAACCGGCGTAAGAAACTCGCAATGATTATTAATAATGATTAGAGACAAACTAGAGTCTAGACCTATAACAATTTAACATTCCGCAACTTGCTTTTTCATTAAGTTTTTCTGTTAAAATTTAAGAATTCGTATTATTATATCAGCTACGGATCCTTAATACAAATCAATATTATTAATTTGACAAAAATTAGACCAATGTTTTAATCCTGTATCATACTGATTAATTGTACCTCCCGATAACGGTTTTAGTATGATATTGTCAATAGACATCTCCGGTATTCAGCGTCTTAGGTAGACTTTCCGCACAATACTGCGCACGCCAGAAGGTTTTATCTGGCCTAAAATAAATCTCGTCAGATTTGAGAAGCGATCAAAACAGTGGAAAACACGGCCGAGACACGACGGCCAGTACGGAACGACTAATTTACCAGTCGCTTCCTCTTCTATAATTTTCCTAAGACAGTATGAGCGCGAATGGCGGAAAGGCATAAAAAAAAATAATCGTGCCATGAAATTGTAAAAGCAAGGATGATGAAGGCACCTGGGTCTTGTTTCCAAGAGACATAATATCTTAGCAGATAATAATATAGCACTTATTATTAAAGCACAACGCGAGTAAGTACGGTATCAGCCATCAGGTTGTCAGGTTGACCGAAGCTCAATAAGATCTTTAGTAAGTTCCTATCGTTACGTTACGTACCTAGACGCCTGGTCAGCATCTGTGTTTTTATATAAATAAGAAGCAAATAAATTATATATGCGTTGTTTCTCGCACTACTGCCATATATCTCTCGCGATTTCATTGAGATGATGAAATTGAATACTTCACATTATAATATTAATATATAAGATAATATAATTATGGCAGTAGTATTATTTATTCTTAGTAAGACATTTAAAATATTATCAGAACGATGAAATGAAAAATGATTTCAATCCCTAGGCAGCCAATAATTCGAGATAATTGATATGATGGCGAGCTTCATCCGCAGACCAATGGCATCTAGTTACTCGTACTACTCCGTCGCACGCGGCGCCCCAGCCGGTTAGTGACGAGTCTGTGAAGATCTCCAGCTCGTATAAACTTGTGTTTATTCTATTAAAAAGCTTACTTTATTCTATTAAAAATAATATTGCACCACCAACTGGTGGTACACATAAGGTTTTACAGGCATGATGGAATCAAAATTATTATTACATTTTTGTGAAGCTAAAAACTTATCTCGTTCAAAGTATTTAGTACGCGGCCAGTTGTATCAAAGAATATACAACTACACGGCTGTATGCTATTGCTGGTCATGCTGAAATTAAAGTGCCAATGAACTTCGCGAAATCGCGCTTTGTTATGGATTTCGTTGGCTAGTTAGAAAATTTCTGGAGTAACTGCATGACTTGAGTATTTAATATTATGTCAAAGCTAATATAATATCATTGGTCAAAGCCAATAAATCTACAAAGTTGTGAAGGCGTCATACTAGTTTTCTCAAAGTTGATAATAAAATCTAATTGTTTCAATTTTGACCTTAATATATTATATATTAGCATAATCTTTAGATTTCGATTCGAATTTCGACCACTAGATGGCCCTGCTTTCTTGACCACATAAAAAGAGGCTTTTGAAGCTTTACAAATATAAATGGCACAGAACTTAAGCCGTACAGGAAGGCAGTTAAATTCACAAAGATTATCATGAAATCGAAATCTCAAAAAAAAAAAAATAATAATAATAAATTTATGTAATGTATGAATCGGCACACCGCACAAGCAATTCCTTGAGATCGATTGAGATATTTTGAGATTGAGATATGAGGAATATAGGCATTTGAAAAGACCAATTTTATAGCAGTGCGAATATCTTCCATTTTAAAAGTTGATTACGTGCAAATTAAAAATATATTTAAGTAATTTTGAGTTGAATATAAATCTTAACCCACCGATACTTTTCGGTGTAAGAAAAATGTATGAAATAAATTGGTCTGGCAAATTTTCATTACATACTGAAATAGCACCTAATTGTTTGAGTTCACTTATTGCTTTGCTCATCTGACTCTTTGTAAAAGGTGGATTACTTGGTTCCACACGTTGGTAAGGTGGCTTACAGAAGGAACTTATAACTCAATGCAGAAGGGTATTTTATAATATCCTTTAGCATAAGACAGCACTGCACCGTGCTGTCGGGAGGTTATTAGAAGCCAATTGCGTAAAAAGAATTGGATGCGGCCAGCGTGAGGTACCTCTAGTAGCGGCGTCTCCTGTCGTTGCTCGGTCTGGCGCTCGCGTAGGGGCGGCCGCGGCGCGGGGGCTGCTGGGCCCTCCTCGCCAACGTGTCGACGGCTGCGGCTCGTGCGGGCGGGCCGGCGCTGCTGGCGCTGGCCTCGCGTACTGCTGACGAGGAGGAGCTCGGGAGTTGCCCGGCAGTGCTTGTTGCTAGCGCTTTTCACCGAAAAGGTAGACGTCGCTTTTTACGCCTTGGATTGTATTATAAAAAAAAAAATATCGGTTTTTGCAGCCTGCTGTAGAACTGCGGCTACCTCTTGATTGAGTTTAGGCGCTTGTGACAGCGAAAAGTTAGTCGGTATAAGAATCTTCGCCACAAGCGACTCCTTGTATTCCTTAGCCAAACCATCGACCAAGATTTTACCCCAACGTTCAGAGAGTTCGGTGGGAATGCGTTCGCCTAGGGCTTTCTCTGTTTTATTGGCCTTGCCAAGAATATTTAGTATTTCAAGTGGTAACCTGGGAGTAGATTCTTGGTTAGGATCTACTGGCACGGTGGCTTCTGGTTGGCTCAGCGGCGCTGATGTCGGCGGTGCGGCCTGCGGCGACGCCGGTGCAGGCGCGGCCGACTCCATATAATCCACGTCTTTGACGTCGGCTAAAGATTGTGGAGTTCCACAGCAAGATTGAGCCTCCCGCGCGTCAATGTCTTCATCGCGCCTTTTGTCGTCGGATGAGTGCTCGTTATCGCAGCGGCCTTCCCGGGAGGAAGACGCTGATGACTCGGATCTTGTCCGGTGTGAATAAGCAAAAGCATAAAGTTGCTTTCAGGATGATATCACGTATCATCACGACTCAGTTTGTAACCTGGATAATATCGCGTATTACCCCATTAAGGTACAAAAGGTTGACTATCTGGTTAATATCACGTATTAACCCGTTAAGATAGTCCTTTTTTAACGTATCGTTACCATGCCATAGCTGAGAACAAAGAAAAAATTCATAATATTTTTAAAAATTAATGCGGGTAGTTTGGTACCTTTTCCTTTGTTGCAGCGTAATTTTACTTCCAATCGCCGTATTTTGCGGCGAATATGTTCGTAATCATCCTTATTCTTCCTTTTTCCAATATTATTCGGCGATTTACACTAATTACAACACTTTAACACTGTAGAAATTAATTTAAAAAGGATAACGTGTTGACGATGCCGCACACGAAAAACGAATGACGGACGAACTAACACCGCCATCTAGGAAAGCAAGGCGGAAGTACTATAAAACCAATTGATTGTCTTTTTTCAGTTTTAAATTAAATAAATAATATCTAAATGGCGTGTGATGATGCAGTACCACAAAATTCGGACTACAGGTTTATTAAATCTCATAGGATGCAGCAACGAAGTATAATATCATTTTAAGCAGTCTATTTTTACTTTTATGTAAATCGCTTACTTCTCAACTTTGGGATAGACAACCACAGAAAAGATTACAAAGCCAATAAAAATTAACAATATAAAATTTTCGCTTAATACGAGTTTATGTAATAAACACATTTATGGAATCATTTACGAGGTCGTTAAGTCGGCAAATCTTTTTACGGCTACTAAAATTAGGAACAGCCTAAAAATACTATCTGCCATTTTATGTAGATCCAGCCTCCAGGTTTAGTGCTTACTTAATTATAAAACTTCACCATATACCGCTACGCGTATTTAAAATATAGATAGATAACATTATCTAAATAAAGATCAAAATCAGCCTAAAAGTTTTCCTGACCTGTAAACTAGTTTTCTGCATGACAGAAGTGTATGTCTATATTGTGCTTACAGACACTAACTATAATGAAGTATTCTGTGGCGTGCCGCGTGTGGGACATCAGTGCAAATGCAGCGTTGAAAAAATATCATAGGGACAAAAATGTTTCCATCCATTTGTATGGTTATAAAACATTAGTATAAGACCACCACCAAAGTTGAGTTTGTAGTAAATCACTTCAGCAAGATACCTTTGCCAAGCAAGAGTTCAAAGTATCAGAAGTTAGGGGGACCCTTCGCTTTAGCCCTAAGGGTACTGACAGAAGCCACTAGGAGGACATGACTGTAATGACAAGGGTATAAGATAAGACTCGAACACACAATACATAATATAATATAGCACTTGATATCTTAAATAATATATTAATAATGTTATTCATTCATGATAAACATTATAATAGGTAAAGCTAAATTTCTGTTTGATTTTCTTAATAGCTTACAAATTAAACAAGTTAAAAGGTTATAAGAAACTTATTATTTGTACGGTTGGCGCCAAATATTCGAGAAAAACTGTGTGCTTTTCCAGGGTAACAAATAGTCCTAGATGGTCCTTTCAGACCTCATTACAGATTTTAAGTAGTTTTTATTTTAAAGAGTAATAGAGATCCTGGATTCATTCTCAAACATTTTCACATTTATAACTAGACTAGATGACTCCCGCGTCATCTAGTCTAGTTATTCTAGTAGTCTAGCTGTTAGTAGTTACGTCGTTACGTTGCACCAAAATTCGTTTATCGAGCGGGAACCATAAATTTTTCCGGGATAAAAAGTAGTATATATGTTCTTTTTCGGGACTAAGACTATCTCCATAGTCCATACCCAGCAAAATCGTTTTAGCGGTTTGGGCGTGAAGAGGTAACAGACAGACAGACACACTTTCGCATTTATAATATTAGTATGGATAGAATGGATAGCATAATTTTTCTTTCTTCGAAGGAGACAGTGTTTCAAATATAAAACTTTCAAGCACGTCGTCTAAATTATTGAATAAACGTATAATATATTGTGTACAGAAGGTGAGACGATATATTCTGCATGTGTTGTGAATAACAAGTTCAGTGTACAGTGATCAATTGGGGACAATATCACTATTGACGCGTTTACCAAGATAGGACAAGAAGTTTCCCAGAAATAAGACTTAGTAATAAGACTAGTTTAAAGAAGAATAAAATCTGAAAATAAGAAAATAGGCGGATATTATGTAAAAAATATGCCATTCATTAATGCAATAAAATGAAGACTTTTATAGAGAGCTTCATGTTTTAAAGTTTTTTTATTATTATAATATGCTCAAGAAATATTATACTTAATATGTTAAGGTTTTTTTTATTGCTAAAGAAAAGATTGGGATGAAATGTAGAAAAAAGTATAGTTGCAAGACAGTCTTGTCCTTTAGATATAAATAATGACCTTAAGAATACTCTTAACTTTTACTTAGGTACTTTAAACTTCGTAAAGTTATATAATTTCCAGTACAAGTAATAATATAATCTCCAGCATACAACAATTACAGCATGGTGTAAAGTGTAGTAAGTGAAAATTAGCATAAATTATGATTTATTCAATAAGCTTGACATTTATTAAGTAGTTTCAGCAAATTTACGTTCGCATTATAGTGCTTAATATCGTGCCTAAAACACAATAATTGAAAGAGAAATACTAAGAGTTTCCTCGCAACTTTGTCCCGAAATCTGTGTTTTTGCCTTTTGGAGTATATCTTCTCTATATTATAAACGTGAAAACGAGGCTATAAGGGCCTGTTTCACCACTTCCTGATAAAGTGCCGGATATGCTATCCACAACTTTTTTTTGACAGATTCTCCATACTTTATTTGTAAACTTAAGTTGTGGATAGACTATCCGGCACTTATCAGGAAGTGGTGAAACAGGCCCTAATAATTTTAGATTAACTAGGTTTCTTCTCTTTATAATTTGATATTAATATAATTCAGATAACGATATAATTAATCAATAATTACCTATATGCGAAGCTTTTCTTTAACTTCTTTGATGTCTTCACATGCTAAAATTATTATTTTCTACTCATTAATCATCTTTAATTAACTCTCGTTACATAGGCATTAATCATAATAATATTCTCAAATTAAATCAAAACATAACCAAAAATCAAAGGGTTGTTTCAATACAAAATTAAACAAGGAATAACTTTTACCGAGTTGACTGTCGAGTCTCGAGTTTTCTCGAATGTTCCATTCGTATTAATTTTACATCTCGAAGTTTGCAATTGTCGAGTCGTCACGGGTTCCTATCGGGAGATCTTTAAATTAAATGAGGCTCAGTTAACTAGTTGTCACCCGCAACTTCGGCACGCCAAAATTAGTTTGTCAAGGAACCGTACATTATTCCGGAATAAAAAAAAAACTTATACGTGCTTTCAAGGGACTCAAAGTATTTTGATATAAAATTTTATTGAAATCAATGCAGCACATGAAAATATAAAAGAGGTTGCACACCTGTTTTCGTATTTATTATATTACGGCTTTTTCACATTGGCCCATGACCGGCTAGTATAAACAATATCGAAAGTGTAGAGGGGCTGCGATTGCCATGATCGAGGTTGATTGTAATGCTATGACAGCTTTCCTACTCATGGCACCAATCGTGATAACTTAAACTCCGATAGGCGCAAGTTATCTAAACATAACTGCAGAAGAAATAGGGTGTCACTATTTAATGTTAAACATTTACTTAAAATGTTAAAAGGAAATGATTATAATTTATAGAAAACATTAACAAAATGGTTCCATTTATTATTTTGATCTTGGGTGAAGATGAAACAATTTCATAAAGTGCCTAACTTTGTCGTGATTCATTATTTATAATGGAGGTATCAGCCCTATCGTTTTAAGGTATTTAAAGGGGGCAATAAACGGATATAATAATCCAGGGATTACTAAAGCCATTACAAAGTTATACACAGAATTTTTCATGACCACTAGGTTAATTTTAAGAAAGACTGTCTTAAAAGGGTCGGTTCAGGAAGTCTTTTAAATTTTTACCGTTTAAATAATTTCAATCTTATAAGAATAGAAAAAATTATTGTATTGTATTCATACAATATATTGCTATAGCAAACGATTAGAATTATATCATATTAAAAGAAAAAAAAAGATAAGTACCTTTTGTGGGTATTTATTTTCACCTCAGACCTTGTTTAATTTTTTGTTCAATAAAAGAAAAGTATGGATCTCTCCACAAATTTAACATTTATGTATTTTAAAGTTACTTAAAGTCTCATAAAGTATTGGCAACCCTAGCGGCAGTCGGAATATTTACACGTTTAGATCTCGGGGGTAATGTGATCAAGTTTTTAATCTCGACCGCCGCTTGTGGCTATTTTGTTAAAACGACAGAATTGAGCGAAAAAAATACCTAGACATAAGCTAGACATTTTATTATGATACAAAGAGCAAAATGGTATAGTTCTACCAGAATCTGATGGCAAAAAGTGAGATCAAGGATATTTTTTGAAAATCCGCTGTCAAAAATTGCCATCAGATTCTGGTAGACCTATTATAGCTTAGATAGTTTTTCACATGAAATACCTGTCTTAATTATAACCAATGTTGACGTTTATCCTGTAGCATACCAAATAGAACATAATCGTTAATCGTGCTATCAAAATTTCTGAGATCGCCGCAACAAATTAAATGACTACAGTGGGCTTTAGCCAGACCGAGCAGCGAATATCAGCAGCTCAACAATCTTCCTTTTCCAAGTTGGTTAAAAGACGAAACTTCACTTAACACTTACAAGATATCTAAAGGCATTCGTGAACCCATTCGCATGTCCCATTCAGTTAACCCGTATTCCGAACTGCCCAAACTATCCTTACGAGTTTATATCGTACCCTGATAGTATCATCCAATCACTTTACTGAGGAAATATGTTTGGGCTGGCATAATATGGAAATATTGAGACGACATAATAAATTGATTTGGTTACAACTTACATCATTGGTAAATATTGAAAAAGTAAAGGGTCTCAGTGGTTTAGTAGCTTAGGGCACGGTGGTCGTGGATTTGATTCCAAAACTGCAAAAGATATATATGTATAATAAGGTTTGAAGAATGTAGACTGATTGCTTGACAAGAAAAAATCTATTCTAGAGAAATCTAGAGATCAGGCGCAAGACTGACTTTTTATATATTATGTTCTTGTCAAACAATCAGGTCCTAAGCAAACTTGTAAACAACATTTGAGTGTGAATCGAACTAACGACTTCCGAGTCAAGAGCCAAGTTCTAAACAACTGCACCACAGATATGTTACCATGATCCGTATGCCAACGATATAATAGACCAAATCAAAAACTACATAAATACGTGAGAATAGTATAAAGTATGCAAAGTTATTTAAAGCAGCATTAAGTCGGTCAAAGCAGCCCTCGGTACCTCTTGACCACGCGATGTCACAAAGTATGTTTGCCTCAAACGCGAAAAAACTCCCAATTATTCGTCAAGCAGAAACATTTTTGGACATATTTTGGAGAGAAAAACGTTTTGTGAAATGAAAATAAAGTATTTATAGGTTGACAACACTTTTGTATGTTTATTTCGCTTGTGCTAGTTAGTGCCTATAGATTTTAGGCTGTCTTTATAACAATGACAAAAATAAATGTTGAGAAGTCTAAAGCTCTCAATTTAAGGCACATTAAGTAGAAAAGTTAACATTGCACAGACTTAATTCATATTCATTTAGAATAACTCTATATTAGTGTAACAATATTATTATAACAATAGATTATATGTGTCTATGAAAATATTTATCTACAATCAAAGTTTAACCCTTCTCAATTAAGTATGTAAATTTACAGACCTACGTAATTTCGTCACCTCGAATATTATATCTACATTTTTACAATGTTCCTAATTCCTATAGTGCAGTTTGAAATAATATGGGCGGATAAATATAACTTTTAAATGTGTTTTTTTATCGTCAAGTAAACTTTTGTATATTATCGTTAGTAATGAACTTTTAGTTATAACTTATAAGTTATATACACTTTGGAATCATAACATTTTAAAACAATATTGTTACGAAATTCAGACCCATATCGGAAGGTACCTACATTTCAATATTGCTGCTATGACATTCCATCTTTATTTCATACTCTTTAGTATGAAAATATACTGAAACACAATTTAACAGGAAAAGTTATGTCACAATAATTGATATCGGTGATCCCTTCCCCTCTGGGAGTCGAACTAGTGACTCTCAACACTTTATGTACAATGATAAATATATTATGATTCATCTTTGTCTCGTCCAGAAATCGTTTCCTTGTTATTTTTCTATATTATATATATTTTGCTTCAGCCAATATAATCGCCAAATGTCGGTGTATCTTATGAAAACAAGGGTTGTTATTCGGAACTTTTATTTATTATTTTTAAATTTCTGTACTATAACTGCAGTCCTCATTATAAGGCTCAAATTATAATATGCTATAAGTTAAAGCTTTTAGGTAATCCATACTAATATAATAAATGCGAAAGTGTGTCTGTCTGTCTGTAACCTCTTCACGCCCATGTTTGGTGTGGAGATATTTTGAGTCCCGGGAAAGAACACAGGATACTTTTTATCCTGGAAAATGTACGGTTCCCTCGCGATAAACGAATTTTGGCGCAGCGGAGTTGCGGGTGACATCTAGTATGAAATAAAATTCCAAGAGACTCGAGCAGTTTCTAGCTTCAACATCGGCTAAAAACTATCTAAGCTCAGACTCTTCCTTTAAATACTAGATACTAGATAGAGTCAGAGCCTCCGTGGTCTAGTGGTATAGAGCGCGGCTCTTGACTCGGAGGTCGTGGGTTCGATTCCCGCGTTGGAAACATGTTATTTCCAAGTTTGATTAGGACAATGCAGGCTGATCACCTGATTGTCTGACAAGTAAGATGATCCATGCGTCGGATGGGCATGTAAAAAGTCGGTCCTGCGCCTGATCTCTCGCCGGTCGTGTCGGTCTGCCGTCCCACTGGGTTATGAGAGTGAAGGAATAGAGAGTGCTCTTGTGTACTGCGCACACACTTGGGCACTATAATTACTCCTGCGTAGCTGGCCTGGTTTCAATGAAACCGGCCACCGTCACCGAAACCAGTGTAGGAGCTATTATTATTATTATTAGAGTCAGAGCTTATAAGGTCAAAAGAGGCTTGTACAAAGGTTTCAAGCTTTCAAGTCGTTACTTAAAGCTATTTAAATTGTGTTAGGTCTACATTTATAAATGGTTCACAAATATCACACATTTACCTTAGTTTTTTTTCTTTGACGCCATTTAAAAGAAAAAAATGGGTCAATGATCACACTAACATAGTGTTATTTGAGGTTTAACCTCTTGGCTTTTGCTATAGATATAAATAATTTGTATTAAGGTTTGTACAAAGGTATAATAAAAGTGTGTTTTTTTTTGCTAGTTTAGTAAGCGAATAATAATTATTCTAAAGAGTAATTTCAGTTGTTTTATAATGAAATAATTATTATTATAACAATATTGAAATATTACATACTGAAATATTAAAATATTCCAAATATTGTTACATAAGAATTTTTGACTTTCAATCGTGGTTTTTGTCAGTGAAATATTTAACTTCGGGCGTGTTTTATGAAGGTCCAAAATTGAATTTAGTGTAAATGTTATCGGCTTGGGAATGGATCACTGTAGTTTATCTTCGCTATTTTGTTACGTGTCACTCTAGAGTCTAGTATATTATTCGTAGTACTTTGCCTGCGATGATAGAGTACGTTGTAAGAAGAAAGTAGGTACTTTGAAGGTTATTCAAAGAAAAATCCTTCAAAGTTCCTTTAAATTTCCTTCGTTCCTTCAAATTATTACTAAACTGTAATCAAATGTAGATATTGAACACTAATGAAACACAATTTTCGTGCACTTTTTCCACTATATTTAAGAAATTATAACAATTTTAACAAATTACACGACCGGTTTCGAATTAAATCATCATCAGGTGTAAGTTTAACGTCGGTAGTTTTAAATAATTCAGCCGTGCTTGCCGATTTAATATATGTAACTGATTGTACTGTTGGTTCTTGGTGGAAATTCATATTGAACACTAATGAAACACAATTTTCGTGCACTTTTTCCACTATATTTAAGAAATTATAACAATTTTAACAAATTACACGACCGGTTTCGAATTAAATCATCATCAGGTGTAAGTTTAACGTCGGTAGTTTTAAATTATTTAAAACTAGTTAGTTAGTGTGTAGTTTTAAATTATTTAAAACTACCGACGTTAAACTTACACCTGATGATGATTTAATTCGAAACCGGTCGTGTAATTTGTTAAAATTGTTATAATTTCTTAAATATAGTGGAAAAAGTGCACGAAAATTGTGTTTCATTAGTGTTCAATATGAATTTCCACCAAGAACCAACAGTACAATCAGTTACATATATTAAATGTAGATATTGACAGAAGCCCCATATATTATCTGTCAAACTCTCCATTAAATTGAAGTTTAATCATTATTATTACTTAACAGTTTCACAGTCCACCATACAAAAACGAAATCTGTTCCTCGAGTCCACTCCAATATTCATTGTAAAGCATTTATTTATAATGGATTATAAGTATTATTATTTTATTAAGTAATTTTTGTATGCTTCTGTGCTTCTTATTTTTTTATGCTTTTTAGTGCCAATGCATCCTTTTGGATACATGGACTTCACGGTTAAACCACGTTTTTGTATCCATTTGGACACCATGGACTGTGAAAGTGTTAATGTCTCCGAATATGGCCGTTAGTTTTCCATGAAAATCACAATAAACAAATTGTATTTACAATTCTTGTTTTACAAAACTTGAATTTCTCCTTATTCTCCATGTTGTGCTGTTGCTGTGCAGTTAAAGAAACAAATTTTATTTAAACAATTCTTGTTATATAACTTGGATTTCTCCCTATTCTTAGTAAACCTGCTACTCTGTACTATCCAGCTACTATACTATTTAATCTACTGTAATCTTCTAGTCTGTGGCTAAGCGTGTATTGTGGTTGTAGACAATGTGCATCTTAGGAGCCGCTCTATTTGCGTCCGTCCAACCATCCGTCTAAGCCAATTGCGTAAATTGTGGACACACTATTTATGCCTCGCTTACATCGGTAGTTCGGTACCATATTCGGTACTGTACTTGCTATATAATATTTATTATATTTTACGTTTCAAGTCATTAAAAAAACATTTGTGACACATTTGCTGTCAAGTTGACAGTACAGTATGTAGAAGCAAAGTATTATTAGGCGCCGTTTGTTAAAAAACATAACTTACTGATTTCTTTGAATAACAATTTTTAAATTATATAATATGGTTTCTATATCCCAAACGCTAAAGCAATTATAGTAGATAGTGTTATTTATTATTTATTTAATACTTTTTGCACAGTGTACAATGGCAGACTTAATGCCATAGGGAATTTTCTACCAGTCAACCAAGTATTATAATATTATTTTTACCATGCAAAGTCACTTGATTTACAGTACTTAAATAGAATTTACAGTCTGCTGTCTGGCAAAGCTAAAAATCAATGAAACGACATACATAATAACTTTTGAATTATTGAGTTGTCTTTAAATGTGGCTTGCATCAGAAAAGTCTGACGAAGATTGGCATAAAAATATACTAATGTTTTTCTTAACGTAAAAAATACCAAAATCGTTTTTTTCCATCCTTTATGGATTGCTTTAACTGGTTTAGAATTTTAAACAAAAGTAAAACCAGTATTTTCACTTTGACAACTTATAACAAACCTCTATTAAGAGGTAAGTTTTTTACAAAAGTAATACAGGTTTTACTTTTGTAAAAAACTCTCTTTCAAAAAATGTGTTAGTTTAAGGTTAAATAATGTAATTGGGGTCACCAGTTTTTATTAACTGTTAATAAATAAATAAAATATGTATATATAGAGGTAGGTTGTAAAAGTGTTAATTATACATATTATTAACCTTTCAACATTTAGTTAATACTAATACAATACAATTAATCCCAAAAACTTCAAGCCAGTATGTTTCACGATTTGCACCTAATAAAATTCCTATAAAGTTTATTCACGACCTAGTTTCTAAACCACTACTGGCATAAGCCAATAATCAAGTTCACGTGCGAGTAGTTACAACCCACACGGGCCTACCCCATTGTCCCTTCACTCGGTCCACATGCTGCACTCTGATTATTAACACATCATACACACAACATACGAGTACATTCATCACCATTCACAGCGCCAATAGGGAATATCACGCAAAGGTTGGATTAGAGAGCGCTTACCAGAATATTGTTAGAAAACTTGTCAAACGTTTAACAAAACTTTTTGTTGACTGCCTATGCTGGTGCTGTCTCTAGCGTTAAAATCCTGGTCATCGGCTTTAAGACAATATCTTAGGCAATTACTAATAATAATAATTAGTAATTACGCGTTTTTAACCTGGTATACAGGATGCAATTAAACCTTCCTGCCAAATTTTTATATATTGATCCTTGTTAAAAATAAAAATACACGATTTTTTTCTTTTATAGTCACTCAGTACTAAAATGTTGAGAAATAGCTTCCGAAAGTTATCCTAAAGACAATACAATTATTAATTTCCGAAAGTTATCCTAAATACACTGCGCGGGCGCCGCGTCGTGTCCATTACACGACGCGGCGCGATAAAAAAATAACAATTGTTTTTGGTTAAACGTACTCTCCTAATAATACTTAAGCCTTGGTAAAAATTTGGCAGGAAGGTTTAATTGCACCCTGTACATAAGGATGTATTAATAATTATTGTCTATTGACTTTGAACCTGACCTATAATCCTGATACAATGACCATCACTCGATGACGTCATCGGGTTAAGGACCACTCAGGCCACTCTAGTCGCTAATTGGAACTATAGGCCCAAAGTACCTTATTAACAGCGTTTGCCTCTAGCAAGAAGTTGTGTTTTTTAAATTTCTTGGCCTGTAGGCTGTAGCTTACAGCTTTAGGGTCAATTCAGACCGCAACGCGACGCGACGCATAGATGCAATCTGTCGACAGATTCTAATGCAGCTTACCAGTAATAGAATATAGTGTGATTCAAGAAAAAGTTAATATTATAGCGTTGTAGCCTCTGCCAATGTCATTTCGGCATATTTTTAATAAGCCGCTGTAATAATAGTAAGCAAACGACCTTAGAACATCTTTTTCAAGGTGTACCCGTCCCTGATATGACGTATACCTTGTATAATAAAAGCTACCTATTTATAGTCAATTAATAGTTTTTTTTTTATAGACACATAATTATAATAGAATTAATAGTTACAAAAATTTTAATAATTTCGAAACTATTAGTTAATACTTTTTTTACACCAACCTAATAAAGAAAAATAACTATTAAGCTACGTGCACACTAATCGGCAAAATTCAAAGTTCTGACTACAATACCACTTTAAAAAAATATTTAAAAAACGAATTTGTGTCTACGAAACGACTTTTTAAAGTTTTATTCAGAAAATCCCACTATGAAAATAATTGAGATGGACACTACAAGCCGACGACTTTTCATTTATTTTAACCAATATTAATTGTTATTTTTTAATTATTTTGTCACCATAAAATCCTATTTATTTTTGCGTCGTAGTTTAACTGCAGGTAACGATGATTCACGTGACATGAAATATCTGAAAAAATGACATAGCGGTACTCTAAAATATTTGATGTTATAAGCTTAAAAAAAATAAAAAGGCTTAACTAGTAAAATGTGAGTAAAATCTTGCCTTATTTATTCTCTTTTAAAATTATTTAAAACAACTAAGCTATATCTTCGTCCAGTTCCTGTTGTTAAGATGGTGATAAATGCCATCACTCTGGGGAGATTATGGACTGAATTTAATTACTATCAAAATTACGACAAATATTTACTCGGCGACGCGTGACAAATGGTAGAGGTTAAGGCGGCTTCACACGGTCCGACATGTCGGTGCTACTTCTCATCTTTCGATATTATGTATTGTGTCGTATCTACGACACGATACATAATATCGAAAGGCATCCTCATCGGAGTCGAAATAAATAAGAAGCCTAAAAGAAATCTTTCATAATGTGATTTGTTTAAGTGTACAGAAATCAATTGGTTGTGTTTTTATACACACACATATTATTATTATTGGATATAATGGTATTGTTACACATAATTCATACTTTATAGGCCCCGTGGCCCGTACATGTTTTATGCTTTCTCGAGAGCCCGAGTCCTGCCAGGTCAACCAGCGATCAGTTCGACGGTTCGACCACATTCGATCGGCCTCCTCGTCTGAAATAGCGGAATAAAATGTCGTTTCTCATTTCGTCGTATCGTATGATGTAAAAACGGCATAAGGTTCAAAATATTAATTAGTTTTAGCTAAGTACATAGTTAATTTATCTATGTCGATACTGGATGGGCGAATGAAACAATCTGTTGCTCAAACACAATCTATCAATTTCAATAGATCTGTTAAATATTTCAGGAACATAGATAGGTCGTAAACCTAACATTTATAATATACTGGTCGCTGTCATCTAGTAGGGACTAGTGACTAAAAAAGTAAATCTAAAAGTTAAACACCGCCGCCACAAAATACTGTCTGCGTTCTGCGTAGATCGAAACGCAAAATAAATATAATATATTGATGAAAGTTTAAGGGTAAATTGAAGGGTAGTTTTAAAATAACATCATTTCGTCACCTCAGTCCACACGTGACCACAGCGGTTGGAAAGCAGTCGAAACGTTAATTAACAGAGAAAATACATCCCTATAATACATTCATTCTGATATGCATAATAATTTTATTTAAAAATTTTAGGGCCTGTTTCACCACTTCCTGATAAGTGCCGGATATCCACCACATTACTTAAAAGATGAAGTATGCAGAATCTGTCAAAAAAGTTGTGGATAGCCTATACGGAACTTTATCAGGAAGTGGTGAAACAGATCTTAAGTAATTTCTTCTTACCAGCCTTATTAACACCAATGATATATTTTTGCAGGATGGTCCGCGCTACCTCTGTGCTGGTCTGCTGCCTGCTTGCTGCGCTGCTGCTGGTTCTCCCTGCAGCCGCCTACCCCAGGTAGTACACCTGATACATATAGCCAGGTAGAAGTGGCTCTAGTATATAAAAACCAGGTAGTGGTGCCCCCTTACATTTTTATCCCAGGTAGTGATGGCCCTAAGACATTTATAGTCCAAGTAATCGTGCCCCTAATGCTAAGTACTCACATTCAGCATTGCTCGATAGTTTTAAGGCCGTCACAGACCTAGCTATAATATATATTAATATATTTATAGCTAGGCATATTAATATATATTTTCTGTACAATTTTCGCGTGACCACACACTCAGCTATAATATATTTCTGGTCTCAGTGTGCTTAGTACGGTATATTAATATATATTATAGCTAGGTCTGTGACGGCCTTTACTCCAAATCGAAGGAAATGACATATTTGACATATTTAATTCCATCGAGCCGGCTCGAAGCGAGCCTTCGAGCTGTCAGTTTTGCGGTCCACACGGTGGTTATTGCTCGATTTGGAGTAAAACTATCTAGCAAAACCGTATGCGAGTACTTAGAATAATAAATATGCTACCTAATGCATATAACACATTAAAGAAACACCTGCACCAGTACACAAAACACCAAAATTGTTTATTCTGTATCAGAAGAAGTGTTGATACTTGATAGACAGTTGAAACTATCACATTTAAAAAAATTCTTTTACTAAAAAGCTTTCTATTTGGTGTATACAGTGATCCAAAGTCTCTTGGTACTTGAATGACATCAATGTATGTGTCAATCGAAAATAGCTGCCACTCAAAATGCTGTTTTGGCGCGTTGCGAAAAGCGAAACTATTTCCGCTACTTATAATATTATACCCTATCCTTACGTAAATCGTTTCAGTGTGGTTATAGCCTTTTCTTAGGCTGATCGTACATTGGTCAGCACCGTACGCGCCGCATAGTTTACGAAATGCGAAATGCTGACAAATGTGTGAGGTTTCACATTTCATAAAACGAATTCTAAAAATGTGCGGTCACCTTTACGAGAAATCGTTTCAATATGAACATAACCTAACCCTTGCAAATGTGTTTTCAGTATGAACAGCAACTACCGCGAGGCGTCGTACGAACCTGAGGAAATCCTGGACATGCTGACCCGCCTCAACAACCTCATACAGATGGAGCGCAACATGCAGACGTAAGTGCCCCAGTAGCCCTAGCACGGCCACCAGTAGAAATGCGAAAGTATAGACAAACATAAACTTAAGGTGCCGTTCCGATCTTTACCGCGGCTAATCGCGACCGACAAAAATTCAATTAAAATGCCACTTTATGACAGACTATAGTATATGACATAAAGTAGGATATTATTTGAATTTTTAGGACTATAGTCTAACATAAAGTGGCATTTTAATTGAATTTTTCGGAACAAAAATAGATCGCAACGGCACCTTAAGTTTATCTCCACAGTTTGTCTATACTTTCGCATTTCTACTAGTGGCCATGCTAGGACTACAGGAGACCTACCTACCTCTGCCGTTTCAACAATTCACCAATCCCTTTTCACCATTTCACCACAATTCTAATCACACAACTTTCTATGGCTGCTTATAATGATTAATGGTTTTATTAGTAGTTAGACAGTAATTTTCTATAATATTATGTATAATAATAGTATTATAATTTATTATATAATAATAGTAATAATATTTGGTACGTGAAGGATAATATCGGAGACTGTCCCACAGACGACCCTAATTACTGTATAAAAAAATAGTTTTATTGGTGCTGGTTATTATTAATTAATAATGAGGTACTCGTAAGTCGTATGTTTTAAGAAACGCTTGACACACTTTAAGTTTATTTAAAGCCGCAGCAAGCAAGGCTCAAATAAAATAAAATTATTTCAAATATTTAGGCCTTGCTATATTATTGCTTTACTTTTTTATGAGCTAAAATTAATATTCTTTTTTACAGATACAAAGAAGGCATTGACACGTAAGTACCAATATTATAGTAGTTTGCGTAGATTGAAGTCATAACGATAATACTTGTTTCATAACAAACTATACCAATAGCACTGCAATTTTGCTGCAATATAAGATAGTAAAGAGAAAAAAAACATCGAAGAATATATTATATTATACGAGCTATTGCCCGCGGCTTCGTTATTATACTACAAATATTCATCCCCTATTTGAACCCCTTGGGGTGGGAATTTATCAAAATTTATCAAAATTTTAATTTAGCGGATGCCTACGTCATAACATCTACCTGCATGCCAAATTTCAGCCCGATCCGTTCTGTGGTTTGGGCTGTGCGTTGATAGATCACCATGTCAGTCAGTCATCTTTGAGTTTTATATATTTAGATTAGATTGGTCGCGATGTGCTTTTATTATAGAAAGAAATAGACAAAAATAATAATTAAGACATTAATATCTGCCATTCTTATAAGTACTAAATAGAAGAAAATACTTTAGGCGGACTGTGAGTTGTGACACACCAGGTGAGTGATACAGATGTCATGATGTTTAACTCAGAGTTAACTTTAACCTAGATCTGCGCAAGTGGGCCTTAGTATTCTAACAGCGAGAATTCTATAAAACAAATGTCATAGCAAATAATACTTTTTCACCTGTCCCGATTCCCGACACATTACAATAATCTTACATAAGTACCTTAAATCGAGTGGCTAACGCGCGCCCGTCGGTGCAGCACGTAATTGCGTTCGGTATACGAGTTGTTTACGTTTTGTCGATTGTTATTGAGCGGCGAGTTTTCGTTTCGGAGAATTGCAATGAAGCGCATGCCTACAGGCTATGGCTAGCTGTTCACGCGATTTGCATTCCGATGATGAGCAGAATTGTGTTGTATCTATCCCTATAGAAGATTTGACGGAGAGTAATATGGAGAATTCGATGTTGTGCGGGAGCGGTGTAGAACTTATGAATGAAGATGTAGATAGTCAGAGGCCGGAAAAGAGGTTTCGATGTGTAGACGAGGAGGACGTATGGTTGGAGGTTGGGAGAAGAGGTAAAATTTTGGCGCGCAGTTCATCGAAGGATGATAGCACTAGAATTGCGCAGGATCAGATTGAAGTGAGTATTACGTCGAAAAAGGAGCAGTTGCCTAAACAAATAGGGTTGGCGCGTATTTTGAAAAACGAGAACATAGAAAATATTGTTAATATTAAATATGTGAATGCGTACAGAATATTATTAAAATTTAGTACGGAAGAGAGTGCAGATAAATTATTAAGCTGTAAATTCTTTACGGAACATGGATATAAGTGTCAAAAAACTTTCGAAGTTGGCATGTCTTACGGAATTTTAAGGGACATCGAAAAGGATCTGACTGAGGAGGAAATTTTAAAGGATTTAGAAAGTAGCATTCCCATTTTAAGTGTCAAACGATTAAAGAGACGTAACTTTGATAATGGTAAATTTGAGGACAGCGAATGCATCCGATTGTGTTTTAAAGGGTCTACCCTACCTCCATATGTTTATACCTACGGGATGAAAGTCAAAGTTGAACCTTATATATTTCCGGTGACACAGTGTTCCAAATGTTGGCGGTTTGGGCATTCTTATAGAACATGTGCACAAGTTCATATAACTTGTCCTAAATGTGGAAAATCTCATCCGAACTGTGAAACTTCAACGTTCCGATGTGTGAATTGCTCTGGTTCACATATGGCTCTGTCAAAATCATGTCCAGTTTATACCAAAGAGAGGAAAATACGTGAGCTGATGGCAGAGTTTAACTGTTCTTTTAAACGTGCGCTTACTATGTATGTTCCACCTTCTCCTCGAGAAGATATTCAGACACCATTTAGGCAATCTGACAATACTGAGAGTCGTTCGGTACAGGGTCATACAAGGCAATCTGACAATACTGAAAGTCATTCGGTACAGGGGCATACAAGGCAATCTGACAATACTGAAAGTCATTCGGTACAGGGGCATACAAGGCAACCTGAAGTTAACTCTACGTATGCTGAGGTTCTTAAATCGACGCCAGATACTCGACAGTCTCCACCTAATTCAGTTAATACTCAAAAGGAGAAAAGAAAGATAACAAAAAGGCAAGTTAATAATGAGAAAGATAATGAATTTTGGAATGAGCAGCATGACATTACCTCGAATGATACAAATAATGAAGATGAACAAGGATCTAGAAATAATATTATGGACTTTAAGGAGCTGGTACAGAGGATTAAAGAAGTTATTTTTATGACAAGTATGAGTTTTAAAGAGAAACTGAAAGCATGTGGGTGGTTAATTTATGACTGGGTTATTAATATGATTGCAGTGAATTACTTCTCGGAGTGGCCGGTTGTTCAATCATTTATTAAAAATGGATTTGGCAACTCCACGAACGATTAATTTAATCCAATGGAATTGCCAGAGTATTCGGTCGAAGCTCGTGGATTTTGAATTATTACTTTCTCAAGAAAAAGTTCATATTGCTATTTTAAGCGAAACGTGGCTGAAGCAAGAAAATATACTCAGAATATCAGGATATAGTATTATACGTCAAGACCGGGATGATGGTTACGGTGGTGTGGCTTTGATTATTCATTCCAGTATAAAATTTCAAGTATCTCAGGTTCACAATCTTAATCCTGGAATTCAGATTCTTCATGTTAAAATTTTGAATTGCTCTAATTTAGGAAATATAATTTCGGTATATTGTCCTCCAAATGTTCGCACAACAGCTGGTGACTGGGATACAATTTTTAGCCTGTGTCAGAATAAAACTCTAATTGCTGGGGACTTCAATGGTCACCATTCCTGCTGGTCGTGTAAGACGGATCCCAGGGGTAATCAACTTTTTGACGCTATGTTAGATAAAAATTTCGTTTGTCTGAATAATGGGTCGTCGACCAGAGTCAAACTAGTTAACAACAGGTTACAGATATCTTCCCCTGATGTCACGTTTGCCTCGAATGATATCGCTTTACAGTTTAGTTGGAATGTTTCTAATGAGTGTTTAGGAAGTGACCATCTAGTAATAAAGTATGCTACTCATACTGTTGCAAATTCAGTTAGTTGTGAGAAAAGAAATTTTAAGAAAGCCGACTGGGAAGGATACACTGAGGCACTTGATCGCGCATTAACAGGTTTGTCTTTGGCAGACGAGCCACAGGTGGCATATGATCAATTTGTTTTTGCGATTGAAAACGCTGCAGACTTACATATACCATATATTAAGATTTGCCAGGATCCCCTTCGTTTAAATAAATTTACTCCGAAACCATATTGGAATGTTGATATCTCTCGTGCAGTGGCTGAAAGACGCTTAGCCTTAGCAAATTTTAGACGGAACCCCACTCCTGATAATTTAACTTTTCTGCAGATGAAAACAGCATCATCACGTAAGTTAATCCGAAAAGCCAAACGACGTTCCTGGCGAGAATTTTGCAGCAGTATAGATCATACAACATCATCGAATGACATGTGGCGTCGTATGAAGTGGCTTAAGGGGTATAGGTTTCCAGGTCATTCAAGTGTTGACAAGGAAACTGCAAGCAATCTATTACACAGTTTGTCTCCAGATTATGTTTCGCCCATGAAACCTAAATTTTATTCCATTAACCGTTCTCTTGAAGGTAAAATTTCGATGCAAGAGCTTAACCGTGCCATTAAATCCAAAGATACTGCGCCAGGTCTAGACAATATTTCTTTTTCAATGATAAAGCATCTTCCTTTGATTGGCAAGCAGATTTTAGTTAATTTATATAACACATTTCTTGAAAAAGGTTTTTCTCCAACACAGTGGAAAAATGTCAAAATTGTACCAATTCCTAAGCCAGGAAATGCTAATGCCCAAAGTCAAGAGGTTCGTCCAATTGCTCTTATATCCTGTTTATGCAAAATTTTTCATACAATTCTAAAACACAGATTAGAATGGTACTTAGAGTCTAAAAATTGTTTTTCAGAGAACACAGTAGGTTTTAGGAAGTCACGCTCATGCTTAGATAGTCTTTCCCGTTTAGTTTCTCAGATTCAACTGGGCTTTAGCAATAATTTAGTTACGTTAGGATGTTTTATAGATATTAAAAATGCGTACAATAATGTTGATATTTCAGTTTTGTTAAACACTTTGGATAAGGTTGGGGTGGGTGCTAAAATTTGCTATTATTTATGGGATTATTTGAGTGCTAGGCAGTTAAGTTTAAAATATTCAGAGTCAGATGTTTTAACGAGATTTACTGGGCGTGGTATTCCTCAAGGGGATCCTTTATCGCCTACATTGTTTAATGTCGATACTATGCACATTTGTAAAATTATTAAAAATGTTCTTACTTCACAATATGCTGATGACTTTGTTTTATTCGGTTCATATAAATTAATTGCGGAAGGTTGTCGTAATATGGAGTTAGCTCTTAAAGTATTTACCAAATTGATAGAGGATCTTGGTTTGGAGATATCTGAGAGGAAAACTAAGCTCTGTTTATTTAGTAAAGGTTTTAATAGACAAGAGGTAGATGTACACATTAAGGAAAATAGACTGCAGGTTGTGGGATCTATAAAATATCTAGGCATGTGGATAGATCGATCTCTTAAATGGGGCAAGCATATAAACGAAGTTACGCATAAAACTCTTAGGTTTGTAAATGTACTCAAAGTATTGTCTGGTCCTGGCTGGGGCGTTCATCCTATTCAATTAAGGAAGTTGTATATTGCTCTAATTCGTAGCAGATTGGATTATGGCAGTTTTCTTTATGACACAAGTGTTAAATCACATCTGGCTAAGATTGATAAAATTCAAAATCAATGTATGCGTATTATAGGAAGTTTCATAAAGAGCACGCCAATTCATGTTATGCAAAATGAGCTTTGTTTGCAACCTATGTATCTGCGCAGGTACTATCTAGGGGGAAAATTTTGGTTTCGAAGTTGTAGTGTCCGTGGTAATTTAAACAATGAGCTTATTGTTCAGCTTTTTGATCGTTGTAGTAGATCAGGCTATTGGAGTCGTAAGAGAAAACCACTTCTTACTGAGATTTATAATTCTTTCAGATCTACTGCTATTTATGTTTCTCCTAAATTAGAAATGTTTAGTCTTGATACCTGGGTGCAAAATATTGATTTAGACACAAGTATTTCTTGCTATATTGATGGACTTACAGGGCCTAAAAGGAATTTGGATGTTTCGTATTTAAAGATAAGATGCAATCAAATAATTAATGTTAAATTTTGCGGTTTCTATTGTATTTACACAGATGGGTCGAAAGGAAGAGATGGTGTAGGTGCGGCGGTTTTTGATCCTCAGGCTAAAGTTAAATTTAAATTTAAAATAAATCTGGATGTTTCAATAATGTTCGCAGAATTAGTTGCATTGTCAGAGGCTCTTGCTTATGTGTCTCGTTTAAGCTACAGTAAATTTGTTATTTTCACAGATGCTAGAAGTGCTTTGCAACATTTAGCTCGATGCACCTCGAGTTTTCGAGGAGTACCGATAGCTTACAAAATTTTAAATAATTTACAAAAGTTGATGGAGTCTGGGGTAACTGTTCACCTTCAGTGGATTCCGTCTCATGTCGGGCTAGAGGGAAATGAGGCAGCAGACAGGTTGGCAAACGAAGCCGTTGTCGACGGCATACCTTATGATATACTTCCTTTTTATACTGATGTTTTACCTAAGTTGAAAGTTGAAGTTCACAAGCTTTGGTCGGATTACTTTGAAGGTATGTCTTCAAATAAGGGTGTCTGGTATAGAACGTTACGGTCCAAGCCGTTTTTATATCCTTGGTTTAGCTATAGTAAGTTAAGCAGAAATATTTTGATTCTTGCATTTAGGATTCGATCTGGACACATTCCATTGAATGAGTTTGCGTTTTTAATGGGGAAGAATGAGTCCTCAAATTGTGCTGTATGTGGAACTATTGAAGACGTATATCATATTTTAGTGGAATGTGTTCGGAACGCATCATTTAGAAATAGTTTATGTAATAAGTATAATATGGTTGATAGCGTAGGCAGTGTTAATATTGTATTGTCAGAACCCTTGTCTAGTGATGCTATATGTTTGTACAAGTTAGTTAAGTTTGGTTTAGACGTAAGAAATTGTTAATTTGTAGTTTTGTAGCCTTATGAGGACGACATGGTCGCCTATGTTTGTGAACCAAGTCCTAAATAAAGATTAAAAAAAAAAAAAAAAGTACCTTAAATTTTAAATCTACTCGAAACCTATGTAAATCATGGTGTATGTAAACAATCGCTTCTAATATAAACTCTATGTTGTTAGAAATAGGGTTGAGATTCCTATATTATACGTACTCGAAATACGCAAAATAAGGTGTGATTACATTACTTTGTGGTGAAAAAGATTAAACGCGCTTTATAGCTGATACATAAACATGGTTTTATAAATATTAAACACTAAAATCTAAATAAACACAATATAATACACACGTATGTTAAGGTTAAAATACGCCATATTTGAAGCTTGAGAGGAATCCATACAAATATATAAATGCAAAAGTCTGTGTGTCTGTTACTCAACGTGTACACTATTACCTATTCATGGAAGAGTCAGCAGCGCTCACCTAGTTGTATGTCGGCTCTCTACACTTTAACCGCTCAACCGAATTTGATAGAAATTACTACGACAATACTTTGAGTACAAGAAAGGTACAAATCAAAGTACTTAACCCGAAAAAATGTAAGACTTTCGCGCCATAATCAAACTTCAATACTCCGAAGCTCAAATTCGTAGACCCTCTACGAAGTGCTACGAACTCACAATGCAGCTGTCGTTAAATACTAATAATATTATTATTTTAAAGCTGAAAAGTTTGTTTGTTTAAACGTGCTAATCTCAGGAACTATTGGTCCGATTTGAAAAATTCTTTCAGTGTTAGATAGCTCATTTATTGAGGAAGGCTATATAGGCTATATTATATTAGCACGCTAAGACTAATAGGAGCGAAGAAACAGAGGAAGTAGATAGTTTATTTTTTGTGGGTTAATTTGTCTGTGAAATTCCTAATTTACGCGAGCGAAGCCGCGCGGAACGTCTAGTAATATTATGTTCTTTAATTGGCCTGGGGGTTATAGGTCAATTTTATCATATTTAGTACTGACGGATGCTTAACTTAATGCGTATTCGATTTAAGTTGAGTTAAGTAGACCTACGAATGCTACACGGTAAAAAAGAGTTACCAAGTCTCAATATTAAATAAATTAATATAATTATACCTATTCAGTGAGTCGAAGCTTTCAACAAACAGTTTAAGCGTTCATTATGAGCGTACCTACAACACAAAGGCATTAAACTCCACATTATATTTTGTTTATATTATGTTGTTGTTTCTGTTTTGCTCAAAGATAAACCGTTTTTACTCTTTGGAGAATGTTAATTTATTCGAAATTCAAATTACAATTTAGCTTAAAATTGGTTTACATGAATTAAGATTATGTATGTATATGTATGTAGGTAAAACATTGCAATGTGTTTTGAAGTTGGTTTACAAGGTAATAATGCGTTGTAGATACTATTATATTAAAGAATATGTCAAGAAAATAAATATAATATTATAGTGATGTAACCTTGTGTCCTGTAGAAAACTTAATAAATCTAATTAATATGCTTTTTCATACTCGTAGCATACATTTAGTATGCTACGAGGGTCGACTTTACAGCGATCAAGCTTTAGTATAGTAACTATTTGACACCCTTTATTTCTTATCTATGTAGGATAAAATAAAACTCGTTTCCTTTGCGGATATCTTATGATAATATGTTCGCATGTTTTCGGCAATAATGGAACATTGTTAATGATTAGGCCTAATTTCACCAACGTCTGTTTTCTTTTATTCATATGTAAAACGAAAGAGATATACTAATTCGAGCAATTACTTGAACAATCGCTGGTAAAATTAAGCTTTAAGATTGCGTCCAATCCTTTCCTCCGTTCTACATAACGGTAGGAGTACCAAAAAGTTATTGTAACTGTGTCTAACAGAACGTTAATTTTCAGCGACAAGCGCGCCCTGGACCTTGGCCTTAACCGTGGTTACTCCGGCGCCGTCCAAGCCAAGCACCTCATGGGTCTCGCCGCTGCCAACTACGCTGGCGGCCCTGGCAGGAGGCGACGCGACGTTGCCAACTAAACTGGCAACCACCTGGCACGTGCCAACTAACCTGGCATCGATAGCCAACCATTTCAGGAGCTGGTGCGACGTTGCTGGCATCCCTGGCACGTGCCAAGCGGATTGGCATAACTCAAACGCTTCATAGCTCGTGTATCGGCCTAGTTAATTAGGCGTTTTCTATTCGGAAACTTGACTTAACCACGATTAAGGTTTTATTGCTTTATTCTATGTTAGCAAAATAGAAGTTTAGAAATATATTCCATACTAGCAACCCGTAAACTGTTAAAATTATCAGTATTTTTCTACCATACTGTATTATTCTATAAAATACAGAAAATCTTTAGATAGTCATCACTCTAGTCACTCTTTTCAAAGAAGTTTCAAAGACAAGGATAGTGACAGTCGGAATGTACTTTATTTTATACTGTGTAGGGTGTAGTGATTGCCAATATCAAGTTGACTACTTGTAATAGATATAATTTTCTTCAAATCATCATTTTAGTATAAACATCTAGTCAAAACGCATTTTTACCGCTTCATTAGGTAGGTTACTTTAGGAATTTTAAACTACTAGTAAGTATGTCTACGTTTCTTTATAGCAATAAAGAGTTTTGGGTACTTTGCGGTTAAGTCACAGTTTCTAGATCACATCTAGTCAATATTTTTATGTGTTATGTTCCTAAAGCCCACTGGTGCCAGGCTAGGTTAATTCTAATCGTTCGTTATAATATCATGATTTCAAAATCAAGATAAATATTATGATTCATTAACGATTAACGTTAACCCAGACTGGTGAAATTGGGCATATTTGTTATTATTTTTAGATTTAAGATTAGTTTAATTATTGTATTACGAGACGGCTTTTAAAATATTTTAGATTTTTATAGTTATAATTTATGAATGTTTGCTTTAGTAGTTTCGTAGTAGAACTTTTACTAGTCACCGTTTCGTTTTTATTTATGTAAAATATAAAATAAGTTAAAACTTCAAATAACAGTATTCCTGCAGTATTAGCGGTTAATCTTTCACGAAGTTTCTCTGTCTTTCAGAATTTATATAGATCAGAATATATTATTAAACAAATATTCCTATTTCCTACTAAATATATTGTGACAAAATATTATTGTAAAATATAAGAATACTTCCTCTTTAGAGAATTATTGTTAATAATAAAGAGTCATATAAAAAATGTTGTTTTGGTCATTCCAACCCTCTCCCTATAAAATGATTTCAAAAACCTACTTTGTAAATATTGGCGGACATTTTGCAATCCTTTTTCGAAATTATCACTATAGATAGAGTATAGACAATACCGTTTATTATAAAGTGTCTAAGGAAAACGATAATGGACATAATATAGATAAAATATTTCTAGTTATAATTATAATCAAGTATGTAACATCAAATAAACTGATATTTTCAACCAGAAGTTATATTTACTAGACTGATCAACTGACTGCCTAAAGCATTTTCATGTAAGTAGATAATATAATTAAATTAATATTCTTATTATTATTGTTATTATAGTATTTATTTAAAAAGTTAAAACTGACTCCAAAATTGACCCCCTCTCATCATCTCAAAAACTGCTACCCCGATTTTGATGAAACTTACGGTATTCCCTAAGTTGAATAATACCTATAACCTAGTACAACAAAAACAGAATCACTTTAATCGGACTTGTAATTCCGGAGTTATGCCACAGAATAGATAATAGTACAAGGTTATGCGAACATAAAAATATACTTTACATACAATTTTGGCCACAATATATTATTGTGTTCTGACGCTGATATACGAAAACTAGAGAGTTCTAGAAATATTACAATTAAATATTACATACATACGGGTCGAATAGACTTCCTTTTTTGAAATCTGTTAAAAACACACAATTTTATAAATAATATTATTACAAAATAAAGTTTTCCCGTACCGGGAATCGAACCCGAGCCTCCTGGGTGAAAGCCAGGTATCCTAGCCACTAGACCATACGGGAGACGACGACGTAGTTGATTTTGTGGACCAAAAATTGCTTACTAACGATAATAATAATTCACTACTTCGACAAAAAAAAACACATAGATTTATCTACAAATTGAAAGTGATTAAAGTTGCGATATTTTTATTATATAATAGACAACAAAAACATACCGATATGTATTATTTTAATTTTTATTTTACTTTCATTCATAAACGCCATCTATTGTAATATTTTGGAACTACAGGGGCAGTAAGCATATATTATTTAACTCGAGTGCTTTTACAAACTTGCTGTCATTATAGTACGTTATTACACCAATAGATGGCACTTCTAGAAAATAATTTAAAAGGTACTATCAGAGAAATTGATTCCTAGGGAGATGGGGGACCTACGTAGTTTAGTCGCGGACATCGCGGTACGTCAAACTCAGCCGACACTCGACATAACGCAATTCGCAATTAACATTAAATTGACATGATCCGGCCAAATGAAATTGGTCTGGTGGTCTGTTATCTGCCTAGGAAATAGGAATCTATTTCTTCGATGGTACAATATCTTAGACTCTACTTTTTACTTTTTGATAACTTGTTAATATAGATAAAATATGAAGACCTGGGACTTATCTTAATCATGCAGGTGTTGTCTTTGTCCTACACGTAGCGATTTGACTTTGGTTGGTCAATCCTTTCGTACTGTGTGTTTTTAATAATACCGTCACGTCCGTCAGTGACTACTGACTAGTAACATTATTCAGAACTTTTAATATCTCATAAGTATACGTTTATAAATATTTGGCATTTTATTTTTTAAATAACCGTGTCTATAAATATGTGGTATAATATTGTGTTATTTTAAGCACATAATAACGAGGGAGCTAAAAGCGGTGTTTCCAAGCCAACTGGCTTGGAAACGTGCACTCCAGTGGAACATGCGCACCTATTGATGAATTAGAGACTAGAAAATTCATCTATTTTAAATAGATAGAAAATCCTTTATTTGTACAAAACTTAGAAACAATATAATATAAGAACCTGTACAAACTGGCGGTCTTACCGCTGAAAACGGTTTCTTCCATTTTATAGTCTTTCAGAGATATTTATGCCGAATTACAACTAGATATTCCCCATTTATGTAAAGAATGACCTACTTAAAAACAGAATAATATTTATTCACCATAAATGAAGATTTCGGCACCATAATTAATCTTTTAGTTATCAAAATCGTTCCTCAGCATTAAAAGTAGTTTTGGAGTATATCAAATCCAAAGAAACGAGGCTTTCTTCTTTATGAAGTAGTGCAAAATCAAGCAAATATTATTTTATGGAAAATGTAGATTTTTGTATAAACTAGCCATTAAAAGTCGAGCTTTGTGAGGGCTCGCGTAGTTTTTCTGCGTGGTAAATGGTAGTGTTTTATACTTTAATAGTAACCAAACCTTGACTGACTGATGATAACACATCTACATATAAATAAAGCTATGTTAAAGCACAAACCAATAGGCGTGATAGTTTTCCGCCGCTTCGCTCGCCCTGATAAATAGTATTTAATAATAATTACATGATTATGTAGCATTACTTATATAGATAAATCCCTTTCAAATTGTTAAGGCACTGACGCGTTAAATTCTTTAATTACTGCAAACAGACACGCAACACCAATAATACTATAGGTAGGTACTCCTGAGTCCTGATTAATAAAACCACTTGCTTATATTGATTGCTTTAATTAATACCAAATAATTAGCAAGACATCCGGTCACACCTACAATTTCAAGTGCAGTTTAAATATTATTATGTATACCTACTTGTTACTGGTATAGCCGAGGAAACTCGTTTTCCGGTTATTATTTGTACTATGTAAGGATTTCAAATGTTGCTAAATTATCTGAATAAAGTATCAATTATTTATTTTCTTAAGTTTTCACTTTTAACTTTATCAAGGTGTACAAAACCTAGTGATAATACTTTAGGGTGTGTTACATGACGTGTTCCTTGTTCACTGTGAAAGTAGCAGCGCTGAAAGAGTATTACTTGTGTATGAGCAAATCCATGACGCTGGGGCGCTTGCCCATAGAAATCACAATTCTTTTTTTTTGCTTTTTCAGTTTGCTACAACTTGGATTCTATTGTTACATGGTCATCAAAATCATCAAAAGAGCAGTTCTTATTACAACAATGTTAGATATACTCTCCAAAAATATTGAACTCACTGTTTTCTAAGCATTTCCTATCTAGGTACTTATTTCCATTTTCTAAAATATTCATCATTTTCAAAACCACAGGCACTTAATCACGTTAAAACCATGGGTTCAGGTTTCCCAACCAGTGAATAGGAAAGGTTTGTCTAGACGGTTACCCCCCGTCAAGAAGACCTCCACAGAAGGCTGAGGGGGTGTCGGGGGGTCGAAACAACCTCCACGTTACGTCCTCGTATATTAATAGGATTCGGATAAAAGCCGATCAAAATAAATGCCACGATAACAGCTATATTTAGATTCTTGGATATATTCTGTTGGAACTTGGAAGATATTAATTTGAGTCTACAATTGAAAAAGTTACTTATGTGAGAATCTTTAACACCTTTGTTATTGAAAATATACCCAGCTCTGGGTTAGGCAGTATGGGCTATGGCCTATGGGTGGTAGCGTCCTAGGGGGCGGCAGCGACCTAGGATGGCGACAGAGTTCGTTCATAGGGGCGGATAGGGGCGGCAAAATCAAAGTGGCCTATACTCATAAAAAATATAAATCCGACCCTATCTAATTGGGTTTTTTATCCTGTAAACGAGATATAGACCCACGACCAGGCATAAAATGCTATATAAGTACTGACATGGTACGAAACATTTAAAAACGTTAAATCTCTGCAAGAAATCACATTTATTTAGTACCTGAAGATGGAAACAAAACAAGTGGAAATAGACAGTTGGTAACGATCAACGTTTTAATGTCTGTAACATTCCTCCGTGGCCGTCGGCTTGTTCTGTTCATTTCTCGACTTTTTGTTCTTCGTCTGCTGCTGCTGCTGGTATTTCTGTGAAGGTATCAAAGGCTTAGGCGAAGGAGGAGGCGGAGTCCTCAAAAACTTCTCCAAACTCTCCGTGACTCTCCTCCCAAGGTCTATGTCAACCAGAGTGAACAATTTCAACATCCTTCTCTGCAAGAACGGGGGAACTACTGCCAGCAACGGAGCGGTGTTGTTAGCGAGCCGCTCTCTCTCCTGACAGTTCAGAAGATCATTATAGAATATAGCTGCTGGCTCCAGATCGACTGCGTTCGATTCCAAAAGCGAGAGCCTCTCTTTCGGCAGAGCTGCGTCCACGTAAGGAATGGGCCCGTTGAAGGAGTTTGGATAGTAATTCGGAGCGTCCCTGCCGTTTTCTCCCACCGGTGGTTTTCCGTCTCTCAAATAATTCTTGGAATACTTTGGCGCGTTAACCTCGATTTTGTTGTGGTTTATACTCATTCTGTAGGACTGGGCGTCACGGTAGGACTGGCGCCGGGTCCTAAACATGGTGTCTATCGGGCCAGGAATACCTGGGACTAGTCTTGCTGGACTGAATGTACTCTGCTCTGACACTGCGAAGTTGTTATCAGGATTTCTGTCCAAGACAAGTCGTCCAATAGGAACAGTCTTGTAGGTGCCCTTCTTCCAACTTCGAGTGACTTCGAAAGGATTGTAATCCACCTTCTTTATTTGATCGTACGTCATCAAGTCCATTTCTAATCTCCAAGCTGGGTAATTCTTCTCCTCGATGGCGTTGTATAGATCTCTGTTGAAGTAGTTGGGGTCACGGGAGGATATCTCTCTCGCGTCCTCCGTTGACAAGTTCTCTACTCCCTGCTCGGATCTGAAGCTGAATCTGACGAAATATCTCTCCTTCTTCTTGTTATTGATGACGTACGTGTGTACCGGGAAGGAATCCATCTTCCGGTAACCGTTCGGAATGCCAAAGTCGGAGAGGAACCACAGGAAGCCGTGTAACGTATCCGGTCGTTTGGTGATGAAGTCGACCGCGCTTGTAAAGTCCTGTAGATCTGTTTTCGGGTTCCGTTTGAAGGCGTGGACGAAGTGGAGGAAGTCATTGGCGTCCCTGTAGAAGTATGTAGGGAAGTTTATACACAGGAAGTCCAGGTTTCCTTCGTTCGTGTACATCTTGACGGCCAGGCCTTTCATCTCTCTAGAGGCATCTGCGCCTCCGAGGCTCTGCAGCACGGTCGAGAACCGTGCTACCAACGGAGTCTTCTTGCCAATTCCATTGAAGACGTCAGCTTTGGTGTACTTGGAGACATCGTGGGTCACTTCGAAGTACCCAAAGGCGGCCGTACCCTTAGCGTGCACCACCCTCTCTGGCACTCTCTCGGCGTTCAGTTGCGTGATAATATCCACGTTGAACAGGTTCGAAAACGGATCAGAATTGATTGCCACCGTTTCTCTGATATCAACAAGTTTGCCGGAACCAGTTGTGAGCAATCCGATGGGCTCCTGAAGAGAATAAACCAATATTTACTATTAGTTATACCTTGCTTATTGGTATAATAGTGACCTGATGAAGGGGTGGATCCCTTAATCAGAGTAATCGAGGGAACTCCTCAAAAAGAAACTGGTCACGGCCCATACAAAATTTACCCATGGCCGACACGAACGAAACATATCCCATTGTTTTCGTTATCTATTCTATGATATTAGTGGTATCTCAGAGAGTTTTTAAGCTAACAAAGTCATTATTTCACTGATGTTCCTATTTGAAAAGTCCTTTATTTACTAACAACACAAAATCCATATTATTATAAATGCGAAAGTGTGTCTGTCTGTCTGTTACCTCTTCACGCCCAAACCGCTGAACCGATTTTGTTGAAATTTGTTATGGGGATACTTCGAGTCCCTCGAAAGGACATAGGATACTTTTTAAACCAGAAAAATGTACGATTCCCGCGCGATTAACCAATTTTTGCGCAACGGAGTTGCCGGCGTCATCTATAAGACATAATCCCTCTTACTGATAAAAACTTCTTAAACATGCGTTCAACGTGTGAATAGTTAAACAGGAGTTTTTAAGTTACACACACACTATACAGAGTCTATACAGAGATATTTGTATGGAAATGACAGCATCGTTATACAGGCCTTATGTCAAAAAATGATTATTAGTAGAAAAAATCTTATGCACCCTCTATACACGGTGTGTAACTTTTTATTAGTAAAAGGGATTTATGTCTGTGTGTACGTACCGGATGGGTATTTTTGAATTCCCATAGCTGTCTCGCTGCTGGGTCCGTTCTATTGTAATACTCCACCAACTCCGGATCACTGCACGCTACATACCGCACATAACAAACTAATAGAAACTGGAACATACATATAGTATGTTTCTTCATAGTGACGGTTTAAACTATCAGCTTCCTTTATCCATCCTTTTATAGATTACGCCTAATTGTAGTTATGTAATTAAATGCAATTTGCACGAAACAATCTTGTTATAATAATTAATGTGCGAATTAGAAGTAGTTAGTATTCCGTTTAATTATTGCACAATGTTGCATAGAAGGAGTCTTTTACTTGACATATTATATGTCAAGACACATTCAATTAGACACCTAATACTATCTGGGGACACGGTAGTGTCCCCGCCAAGACGAGCAAAGCGAAGCACAAGGGCACTACCTACCTTTTCTCGAAGTGTTTCGCCGTTTTTTCGAACCTTCATAGAATTGGTTTCCATTATAGCAGATAGTTCATATTTTCAGGATATGATATCATCAATAGACTTATTAAACATACAAAGTCTCAATTGAATAGCTCTAATACTTTAGATTTATAGATATCTAAAGTACGCCGATTTCGTCACTGGCATACTAACACACTGATGATCATCAAAATGTTTGGCTATTTTCTGAAGTGCTAGAAAGCTGAAATTAGGTATGTAATCTAAGTTTAAGATACAACCACCAAATAAATTCATAGACTTGTAATTTTTGCCCCCATCCCCTAAAATAAGGGGAGGTGGAATTTGACCCTCAAAGACTTGGTTTCCGATGTACCAGATAGTTTATATTCTCAGGATATGATGTCAATAATAGACTTATTAAATATACGAAGTCTTAATTGAATAGGTCTGATACTTTAGATTTTAATGATATCTAAATACGCCGAAATTTGGTTACACGCCGTAAAATAAGTATAAATGATAATATGAGATTTTCACCAATTTTATGAATTAGGATATGAAAGTTTACACGGGCCTGTAGACACTAGACAGTAACTAAAAAGCTGTTCATAAAATAAAAAAATACTAAAAAGACTGCCTACAAGTAGCAACTTACAAAAAGGACTATAATCCCACCAAAAACATTTCATGTGCAAACCTTCAAGAAAAGAGCGTATTCCCTTTTAAAAGGCCGGCAACGCACCTGCAGCTCTTCAGATGTTGCGAGTGTCCATGGGCGACGCGACGGTAGTTGCTTACCATCGGGTGACCCGTTTGCTCGTTTGCCCCCTTATTTAATAAAAAATATGTGAAAAAGACATCAGATCTAATGTAGAACCATACCATAATATGCTTCTGAATCTACGCGGCCTAACTCTATCGACCCTAACTCCAACAAATTCTACATATCAGTATGTATGGCTTGGCTGTTTCGTTACTTAAACTTCAGATCAGAAACTAAATATTCGCCTCACCTCGACGATGGTAGCGAAATTACAGTGAAGCCATACATACTTTCTGTTATGTAGAATTTGTTGTAGTTAGGGTTTTCAGAAACTTGGCTCTACATTAGATCTGATGTCTTTTTCACAGGGAAAACCTTTTGTGGTCGTCGAGGTAACATTTTACATGAATTTATTATTTAATGTTTTTGGTGGGATTGCTTATTTACCGAAATAAGAAATAGTCCTTACTTCGGTGTCTTTACGACAATTATAGTCCAGACTCCAGAGTCTTTGTAGTGATGAAATTTTAGCTTACTGACACATTCTCGAGTCTTTGTCGAGCAGCTGTGCTACATTAGGCTGAAGAATTTGTTTGTTAATTTGTTTGAACGCGCTAATTTCTGGAACTACTGGTTGAGATTAAAAAATCTTTATATGTGTTGGATAATCCAATAGTGGAAGGCTTTAGGCTGTATTAATCATGCCACGACTAATTCTTACTCGCTCTTAATGTGAATATAAAACGGGAAAAACTTATTTAAACCCTCTTATATCTCACGAAATACTGGACCGTTTCTTATGTTATTTGGCACAGTTATCTATAGTAATATTTAATAGACTACAAGCAAATAGGCTACTTCTTTTACGGGAAAAGTTATAGTTCAAGCGAAATTTGCTTTTTTTCGCTGAGAGAGCCACGCGGAAAGTCTTGTAAGTTGCAAGCCATATTAGATCTAAAGAGAATCGTATTTCAATGAATAAATGCAACTTTCATAAAATATGTGTTTGGTATAAGGGCCAGGTAAATATTGGGCTGACCTTGACAGAGAGGTTTCCGAGGGCAGAGGGTGGGGAGACTATTTATAGAGCTGACGGGGCGGTCGATTTTCGTATGTTTAAGAAGCGGTATCCTCATTCCTCAGTCAACCAGAGTACATCCAAGTTTTCGTTGAGTACGGAACCCTAAAAACAAAGTCATTCTCCACTATCTGTACGAATAATAATAATATGCTTAGATCTTTAAAACTACCTACCCAACGGATTTTTCCAAAATTTTACTAAGATATATACTGTAGTTATAAGGGAAGTACTTAGGCTATAATGAGGATAACGCCTCCGTGGTCTAGTGGTACAGAGCGCGGCTCTTGACTCGGAGGTCGTGGGTTCGATTCCCGCGTTGGAAACATATTGTTATTTCCATGTTTGGTTAGGACAATGCAGGCTGATCACCTGATTGTCTGACAAGTAAGATGATCCATGCGTCGGATGGGCATGTAAAAAGTCGGTCCTGCGCCTGATCTCTCGCCGGTCGTGTCGGTCTGCCGTCCCACTGGGCTATGAGAGTAAAGGAATAGAGAGTGCTCTTGTGTACTGCGCACACACTTGGGCACTATAAAATTACTCCTGCGTAGCTGGCCTGGTTTCAATGAAACCGGCCACCGTCACCGAAACCGGTGTGGGAGCTATTATACTTAGGCTATATTTCATAGAGCGAAAACGCACGATTCTTGTGTGATTTTGATCGTACGAAGTCGCTGGAAACATCTAGTCATCATCGTTTATAAACATCTATGTACATACGAGAACTACTCAAGTTTTAATTTACTTAATGAAAGCACAAGCTCCATCCATACATTTTAGCTATCAAATTTCTCAATAAATTAAAGTTAAGTAATAATTAAATCTAATTGCGGTCGTATAGTTTTGTTCCAATAATTACATTGAGTGCAGAAAGGCCTACAGGCATATATATTAATAGAACCAGTTGCATACAATCAATATGAGGGACTATTTAAAGATGTAATTTGCTGCACTAAAAGCATCCTTATAACAGCTGAATAGAGTTCAAAATGGCGCTGCCGTCGATATATTGACCCATGAGCGTCTAGGTGCGGAAATAGGTCAGAAAGGGCGACGTCTCACTCTGATTGTTTTTAATTTGGCGGTGTGAGTTTTCAGTATGTTTTTAAGATGGCGGTGTGAGTATGAACTATAAGTACACTGTACACTATAAAGGCACTAGGTAACGCACCTGTAACTCATCTGATGTTGCGAATATCCATTCTGTCTACTCTGCCAAGAGCGACTGTAGTTGCTTTCCATCAGGTGACCCCTTTGCTTGTTTAGCCCCTAATTTTATTAAAAAAATGTAGTGTACACTGTACACTGTACAGAATATGGAAAATTTCACTACTAGCCTTGGTCCGTTTTTACAAGACTAAAGGAAGGTCAGAATATGAAAAAGAAGTCCAGAGCTTCTTTTAGCCAAGAAAATACGAGATGAAATGGTTAATTAATTAATAATAAAATATAATAATATTGTGTAGAATAAACGTGTAGATTAACTTGTATAGTTGACAGTTTAACTCAAAATTAAGCGTTCTGCTACAATGTCAAATATCAGATAAAATCGTAATAAGTCAAAAAAAATATTTCTGCCGGGGATGCGTTTCAAATGAAATTAACAAAAAATGTGATTCCGGCCAGGATCGAACTGGCGGCCTTCTGCGTGTAAAGCAGATGTGATAACCACTACACCACGGAACCAGATATCTATCTTGGCGAAATAATGGCATACTCAATACAAAAATATTATAATTAACTCTAATAACGTTTTAAAAATAACATTATCAATAATAATTAATCGAGGAATTAAGAATTACAAAAGTTTATTTAATAATGATAATTATTATGCAATAAACTAATAAATAATTTGTAACTATTGTAATAAAAATCAACAAGAAGTAAATAACTAAGTATAAAGTTCTGTTTGGACTTTGGACGATAAAAATATAGCGTTTTTAGTTTTTACTTACAAATTACAATTATAATAATTATGTATTTATAATAATCTATTACACAAAATAGGAAAATATTTGGTCTACGAAAAGCCGTCTTTGTCGATAAAATACTTCAATAGAAGCGTTCCACTTACGTCGCGTCAAATCTCATCTCACTTTGGGGAGAGGGGGTCTCGGCAAATCTCACGTACTTAATTAAAAAAAAAACACCTCACGTAATTTGTGGACGCCCCCTTACCGTACGATTAAATATTATTTGGATGATCTATTTTAAAAATTGAAAACGTTACTTTTCTTTGAATTCAGCCCTTAGCATTGAACAATAAGGTTCATAATTCAACAACAGTGAACTATTGACCCGATCTAACAAAGTAAATGGGTCAGGATTCAGGAAGGGCCAGTTTTCCGACTGATTTTCTTAAAAGACTTTTTTCTACAGCTGTGGTATCAGGGAAAACCAATTCGTATTTAAACTTTGATAATATCAAAATATCAATTACTTACGGACTTTTTGAACGTAAAGACGAAATCATTAATTTTTAAGGTTCCGTACCCAAAGAGTAAAAACGGGTTACGGGACCCTATTACTAAGACTTCGATGTCTGTCCATCTGTCCGTCTGTCTGTCTGTCTGTCTGTCTGTCTGTCTGTCTGTCTGTCTGTATGTACAGGCTGTAACTCAAGAACCGCTATAGCTAGACTTTTGAAATTTTCACAGATTGTGTACCTATATATCTGTTGCCGCTATAACAACAAATACTAAAAACAAAATACTTAAATTAGATATTCCCATACAACTGAGCATACAACAAACTTGATTTTTTTTGCTATTTTTCTCTCGATATCAATAACGGCAAACAATAGGCACTTGAAGTATTCAAGAAATACTCAATTTAATTTGCACTTTAATGATTTATAATACAATTAAAATAAATAAAATAATTAAGGGGGCTCCAAAAACACAATTTTCAGTCTATTTTTGCTCTATTGTGGTACGGAACCCTTCGCGCGCGAGTCCGACTCGCACTTGACCGATTTTACTTTCAATGGGTGATATCAAATTTAATTTAAGTACTTTATAAAATTTTAGCAGTAAATAATTTTATATTAAACGAGCTTTTGCCCGCGGCTTCGCTCGCGTTAAGAAGTATTATTATATACAAACTTTCATCCCCTATTTGAACCCCTTGGGGTGAGAATTGATCAAAATCCTTTCTTAGCGGATGCCTACGTCATAACATCTACCTGCATGCCAAATTTCGGCCCGATCCGTCCAGCGGTTTGGGCTGTGCGTTGATAGATCACCATGTCAGTCAGTCACCTTTGAGTTTTATATATGTCGCAGAGAAAAGAGGTATCAGGGATTTCACGATATCCCTAGGGATATCACGAACTCCCGGTAGATGCCGAATATTCTTGTTTGTTACGTCTTCTTACTAAAAATATCTAGTGATATGTCATTTCACTAAACTAAATCTAGTGAAATGACAGAAAAGCGGATACCGCCGAATAAAAATCGAGCCAATTCTCACTCAATTTCTCTCGCTCGCTCTAGTTCCCACACGTGACACGGGCACTAGTGGGAGTGAAACGAATGCGTCGCTCGAGCTAGCGCGGCTCGTCTAGCCTGGAGACAGACAGACAAACGGAGAGAGTTTTACCCTTTGGGTACGGAACCTTAAAAACTAGGATAATCGAAGATCTGGAGTACCTGTAGTACCTGTGCCTGCACAAGAGCCTAACCAAACTAGAGATCGACCTTTACAAAAAATATTTTACTTGGTGAGCCGCTTCATTTGACGTCAAAAATCAAAGGTCTGAAGTATCTGATGAAGAACCCTCAGCTGGTTTCAACTGTATGACAATTCACAATATCATAAACTACATATTCCCCGATTTAAATTTTTTAGGTCAATTTTGACCTAAAAAATTTAAACTTACTTAAGTTTACTTATCTTAAGTAAAAAAATACGGTTTTGGTGCGATCTCGGCAACGCGGCAAATGTATGGCCAAGGTCGTTTGCTCGGGTAGGACAAGCTCTATCATCTCTAAAACCGACTTCAAAATTGTACGTAATCGATAGTTAAAAGTTAAAACTTCCTATCTCCAAAACTACTGAACCGATTTTGATGAAACTTACACTATTCCTTAAGTTGAACAATACCGAGTACAATAAAAAAAGAATCACTTAAATCGGACTTGTATTTCCGGAGTGATACAGAACCAAAGTATAAAAGCGTTTCTGTGTTTGACTACAAATAATATTATTATGTTTTCCTTTTTGTATATTGTATGTTTGTAACAGCAGTAAGGGTTAGTGCTCAGTAAATAGGTCACATTACATTGTCCAAGTTTTTAGGTCACACAGCACACTGTTATTATAAAAATAATATACACCCTATCTTTATCCCTAACGAGGATTTGTTTAGCCGATTGCGAAAGTACGTTAATATTGTTGTTGATCCATGCTTTATGATAATTATTATACGGTGCAGAAGTGTCCCTTTATGACTGTACCATTCCACTCACACAAAACCTGAGATTTTAACCTTTTGACTCTTCATTAAAATCTGTTCAGCGGGAGCGGTACTGTCTGCTTCATCTAAGCTTAAAACTATCAAGTAACAGATATAAAATTTGCTATAAAAATACTTTAGGACCTGGGACCTTTCCCCTAAAGTATATTTATACTATCCTTTGTCCTTACAAAGGATAGTTTTACCGCGAAAAATGTACAGTTTACGCGCGATAAATGGGCGATAAATGGCGAAAAAATGGGATAGTCCAAGATCCACAAACGATTATGGTATTTATATATATAACTGAGGATAGTTCATAAAAATTTACTGTTTCCGAAAAACATATTTCAGTGCGAGTAAAGTTACTGGTAACAGCTAGTTTCTACCGAAGCCGGCCAAGTAAATATTTCAATTCTCTAACGAGCCAACATGTTTTGTTACAGAAATTGTTGCTGACAGAAAATAAATAGCGGAGGTTCTTTCATCCATTTCTTTTCAGAGATTTCTTCAGGGGGTGTTATGTTGAATGTGTTTGTAAATGTATTCTATCGTTTTTCGTTTCGGAGAATTGCAATGAAGCGCATGCCTACGGGCTATGGCTAGCTGTTCACGCGATTTACATTCCGATGATGAGCAGAATTGTGTTGTATCTATCCCTATAGAAGATTTGACGGAGAGTAATATGGAGAATTCGATGTTGTGCGGGAGCGGTGTAGAACTTATGAATGAAGATGTATATAGTCAGAGGCCGGAAAAGAGGTTTCGATGTGTAGACGAGGAGGACGTATGGTTGGAGGTTGGGAGAAGAGGTAAAATAGACAGTGTTTTCAGCTAATCAAATTGGTGAAATCATACAGGGCACTGTCTCGCCCATTCGGTAGGACGGTGTAATCAAGGCCGAGAGGGTCGCAATGCGCTGGGTACCCTTCGCGCATCGCGACACCAAAGTGTCAGGCCTACACAAGCCCTGGAAGGGCCTCTGTCTGGCCACGGAGCCCGCATGGGCTCGAGGAGGGCCTGCTGGTGACAAGCAGGCACGCGAACGCAGAGCCGCGGAAAGAAAGCTCACGCGTTCTCGCAATCCTGCGTGCGATGAGTGGAAGGGTATAGACGGGTTTTTAGTGGGTAGGGCTGCGGTCAATTCACCATCTTTACGGCCGCAGCGAGTCCTACATACCCGGGGGAGTTGTCCCCAAACCCTCCGGCATGCGCAACAGCATTCCCCGTCTCAAAAAAAAATAAAAAAAAATACTGCTGCGTTTTAATAAACAACCATTCAAAACTTAACTTTATATGTTACGGAATAAGAATATAGAATATCATTTAATACGTCCATTTTCCAGCGTTGGATAGCATCTGACGTAATAGATCCCAAACTATCCATAAAACGGGAGATTCTCATCAATCAAACTATAATTTATCGCTTTTGGACCGGTCTAAAAATATTCGACCTTCGAGGTCAACTGAGGTCACCTCATTGTCATTAACGATCAATAGTACGATATATTTGATATCATGTGAGCACTCCTCCCCTCTAAGGGAACCAAAAAGGGGGTCAGATTTTGTATCAAACATTTTTCTTGGACTTACTTCATATTATTTAAGTACTGTGTTTTCCAACTTAACATCTGGTGTATAAAATCCCCCCCCCCCCCCCCCACCCTCTTAGGGTCAAAAGAGGGGGTAAGATTTTGTACCAACTGATGAAGTAGAAATACTTTATATGGCAAAACAATGTTTGCCGGGGCAGCTAGTCTAACATAATTTTTGAGCATGATTTTTACGTATCTCCAGTAGAAACTATGTATACTAGCCGAGGAAAATTAAACATTTAACCTCGGAATAATTCGCATAAAGCTGAAAATTTGTAGAGGCGTTATATGCACCATTATAAATAAAACCTCAAAAGTCCCCGGTGATCCTCCTTGTGCTAAAAATTTTATTCAGGGTCAAAGGTAAGACGAACAAAAATTTCCTCTGCGAAAATTGTCGAAAGTGGTAGCTAACAGAGATAGAAAGGATAAAATATTTCGATTTGATGGTCCTAAAATATGGATTGTTCTATTTGTAGGACAATGTTACTGTTAAAAATTATACAACTATTAACCTATCAACCTACACAAAAATCAGCTGGTTAGGTTTCCGTAGTCAACGAGGACTTGTTGATTAGTGATTACTGTAAAGTGGTAAAATAGTCGTTACATTGCTCGATAGCATGGAATGGGCATTGGGCAATGTTGCCACTACACCAGCCACAAGATTAAAAACACTGAGATTGCAAAGAGAGCAGGGTACTTAGGCCGGTATAAATAGTCAGTACTCAAGATGCATCTCGGTCTCAAGACACGGTTCAGGCTCTGTGATTGGTTGACGGTCAAAATTTGGACCAATCACGGAGCCGAACCGCGTCTTGAGAGCGGGTCGCATCTTAAGTACTGACTATTTATACGGGCCTTAGACGAAAAGCATTGGCTAATCTCATAGCGAAGTTAGATATAAAAATGTTTGGGATTATTTTTCCCTTTAAATAAACCTTCAGTTTATTACTAACCTTCACTCTTGGCGCCATCTGGGGCCGTAGCAACAGTCGTTAATACCACTGACCGACCATAACAATTTAATGTGTCTCCAATCTCGTAAGAATAACATTTATGTGGAATCAATAACGCTAATCGCTTGGCGAGACGCTCGTTAAATGTTATTGCCAAATCATACACTCCACTAGTAATAGTTTAGGTATATGCGGCTATAAAAGAAAATATTATATTAAGTATACTTCTTTCCTTTTTCCCAAAAACGTGGAAAAACGTTTTGTCAACACAACACATTGAATTGTCAGACTTGCCGTTAGTGGTGTTAGGCCTATTCGAAGTTCGAATGTACGGCTCTCTCAAAAGAATCTCAACTTATGTCGCTATGAGAATTGACCCTAAAAACTTAGACCAAAGTGGGCGATAACGCCCCCTTGTGGGCGCTGAAGGTCTGAAGGGGGGCGGTGAGGAACCCAGAAAAAAATTTGGGGCGTTGTGTAGATGTGGGGGGTGATTTGCAATTTCATTTCATCTGGATGAATTTTAAATTGAAACAATTGGAGGCGCTAAAACATAATTTGTACACAAAGTGGGCAGTAGACAAAATGATTTTGGGAACCCCTGAGTGTGAAGCAATTTATGAAATTCCTGTATAGACTTTTCCGCGACACTCGCTGTTCGCCCTAGCCGCCCCGGCCCGCACAGAGTCGGCCGCTGTCAATTCAATCCGATTATGTTCCGTAAATAGATATCAAAGCGCACGGAGTGCGCGGCCAAGTTCCAGCAGGCCGCGCGCATGCCGTGCACTATTTACACGAACGGTTTCGACGCACTTTTGACCCCCTTGTATCTCAGTGCCTATTGCGAGAGCAAAGATAAAATTTTACCTACCTAATTATATACTAGTACTTACGCAATATACCAAATTTCATACATATAGATTTGTTAGATCCTGAAATATTTCCTTGTAAAAATAGCTAATTTTGGCACTGACTCACTGACCGGTAATCAAAATTCCTAGGCCACTTCCAGTTGTCGTAGCGTTATGAAATTTGGCACACAGGTTGTTTGTTATATGTAGATTAACAAAAAATTAAGAAATTTGAGAAATTGGTCAAGCGTGAGTCGGCTCATCTATGAATTTGAGATAAAAATCGGTAATCAAAACCTCTAGGCCACTTCCAGTTGTCGTAGCGTTATGAAATTTGGCACACAGGTTGTTTGTTATATGTAGATTAACAAAAAATTAAGAAATTTGAGAAATTGGTCAAGCGTGAGTCGGCTTCAAAACCTCTAGGCCACTTCCAGTTGTCGTAGCGTTATGAAATTTGGCACACAGGTTGTTTGTTATATGTAGATTAACAAAAAATTAAGAAATTCGAGAAATTGGTCAAGCGTGAGCCGGCTCATCTATGAATTTGAGATAAAAATCGGTAATCAAAACCTCTAGGCCACTTCCAGTTGTCGTAGCGTTATGAAATTTGGCACACAGGTTGTTTGTTATATGTAGATTAACAAAAAATTAAGAAATTTGAGAAATTGGTCAAGCGTGAGTCGGCTTCAAAACCTCTAGGTCACTTCCAGTTGTCGTAGCGTTATGAAATTTGGCACACAGGTTGTTTGTTATATGTAGATTAACAAAAAATTAAGAAATTCGAGAAATTGGTCAAGCGTGAGTATGCTCATCTATGAATTTGAGATAAAAATCGGTAATCAAAACCTCTAGGCCACTTCCAGTTGTCGTAGCGTTATGAAATTTGGCACACAGGTTGTTTGTTATATGTAGATTAACAAAAAATTAAGAAATTTGAGAAATTGGTCAAGCGTGAGTCGGCTCATCTATGAATTTGAGATAAAAATCGGTAATCAAAACCTCTAGGCCACTTCCAGTTGTCGTAGCGTTATGAAATTTGGCACACAGGTTGTTTGATATATGTAGATTAACAAAAAATTAAGAAATTTGAGAAATTGGTCAAGCGTGAGTCGGCTTCAAAACCTCTAGGCCACTTCCAGTTGTCGTAGCGTTATGAAATTTGGCACACAGGTTGTTTGTTATATGTAGATTAACAAAAAATTAAGAAATTCGAGAAATTGGTCAAGCGTGAGCCGGCTCATCTATGAATTTGAGATAAAAATCGGTAATCAAAACCTCTAGGCCACTTCCAGTTGTCGTAGCGTTATGAAATTTGGCACACAGGTTGTTTGTTATATGTAGATTAACAAAAAATTAAGAAATTTGAGAAATTGGTCAAGCGTGAGTCGGCTTCAAAACCTCTAGGCCACTTCCAGTTGTCGTAGCGTTATGAAATTTGGCACACAGGTTGTTTGTTATATGTAGATTAACAAAAAATTAAGAAATTCGAGAAATTGGTCAAGCGTGAGTATGCTCATCTATGAATTTGAGATAAAAATCGGTAATCAAAACCTCTAGGCCACTTCCAGTTGTCGTAGCGTTATGAAATTTGGCACACAGGTTGTTTGTTACATGTAGATTAACAAAAAATTAAGAAATTTGAGAAATTGGTCAAGCGTGAGTCGGCTCATCTATGAATTTGAGATAAAAATCGGTAATCAAAACCTCTAGGCCACTTCCAGTTGTCGTAGCGTTATGAAATTTGGCACACAGGTTGTTTGTTATATGTAGATTAACAAAAAATTAAGAAATTTGAGTAATTGGTCAAGCGTGAGTCGGCTCATCTATGAATTTGAGATAAAAATTAATATGTACAAGTAAATACACTGAAATAAGATGAGGAGGAAAGAAACAAATTGGTATGATTCCTTAAAAAAAGTATTGAAATCTCACCAAAAACATACCTGTTAAAACGGGGCCAAGTTCCTTTCACTAATTGTTCGCCTTAAAAAAGAGTTGAAATCCAATTCAATGCCAAGTTTAGATGCACTTCCAAATCGATCATAATCATCTTCATCAACAGCCTGATCCTAAATACTTCTAAATTTGAACTTGGCAGGTATTCATGCTAGTAGCACTTGATAATGTATAATTTTTAAATTTAAATATAAGATATCTATGTGATTAAATTAACCTGCCAAGTTCAAATTTAGAAGTATTTAGGATCAGGCTGTTGATGAAGATGATTATGATCGATTTGGAAGTGCATCTAAACTTGGCATTGAATTGGATTTCAACTCTTTTTTAAGGCGAACAATTAGTGAAAGGAACTTGGCCCCGTTTTAACAGGTATGTTTTTGGTGAGATTGTATTTATAGCTCCTATAACTTAGGTACTTATTAATATTATGTAAATGTTATAATACCTTGTAATAATGAAATTATATAATAGTATTAATAAATTATATTTTTATGCTAAAGAACTTAAGGTTGGGTTGCACCAGTGGCGTAGTTAAAGCTAAGGTTATCGTCAAATATGGCGTCCATAATCTCTACGTTGCGGCAAAATTCGTTTATCGCGCGAGAACCGCACTTTTTTCCGGGACTCAAAATATCTCCATACCAAATAGCAAAATCGGTTCAGTGGTTTGGGCGTGAAGAGGTAAGTAATAGACAGACAGACACACTTTCGCAAGAGAACTGATAATATTCCCATAAAGGATAAGCAATAAAGACCAAATACAATAATTACTTTTTTAGAAGGGTCAAGTCTGATGTGTGCAGAATAACAGCTAATAAGAAATAAGTAACATTTTCATTTGTCATATTCAACCCTACAAAAAGACGGTAAAAGATCTCTACATTTCCAAAAACGTTTTAAGCTTAAGCTTGATTTATTATTAACCAGCAATTTCCCCGCTCAAACCATGATTAACATTCGATCGTTAAAACTTTGTAAACGAGAAAAACTTTACGAACATTTAAGTTAACGAAAGGGGGGAAAATTTTAGTAGAGTTTATACTTTGTTCTAAGCATATTCTGTGTGTAAGTATCAATTTCTGAAATGATATAACATAAGTTGGTTATTTAAGTTTTCTTCTACGTCTTTTCTTCTCTCCAGTTTTAGCGAGTAAACTCCGCATCGCGAAGACGTTACTCAGTATCCTGGACTGCATGACTGCCATCGACCTGATAAATGAGACCAGCGGGGCTAAAATGGTCACATTTAAGCAATTCCTCTCAATCAATTCAGCAAATGAGTTGTCAAAACTGTCAAACTGACAAAATATGTCAAATCAGTACAAAAATACAGAAATGAATTATTGCAAGCAGAGTTGCATTTTGCAATTTAAAAAAAATTAATCATAATATGATTCATCTCATGATTCTACAAAGCGACCATTTTAGGCCCGCGGCAGCGCTCTGACTGGTGAGGTTGAATGAAGAGTTTTATCTAAGAGATATTAAGTTTGGGAGGTGGCACTTGGCAGTTGGCAGCAGATGTGGAGTAAAGGACAGAGCTTTCTTTCTATGAGATAACATTTAGGAACTATTGGTATATGTATAATTATGTCAAGTAAATTATCAGGGTGAGCGAAACGAGCCCCAGTATATCCCACAACCTGAACATTTTGTGACCACACTTTACGGAAAAACTATCACGGCTATTGATTTGTGCTTTAACATAATAATTTTTATTTATAATGTAGATGTGTTATTATCAGTCAGTCAAGGTGTGAGGACGTGAGCCCTCACAAAGCTCGGCTTTTTTGCTAGTAGGGTATAATTTCCTCATGTTAAAATCAGCACGCAAGTCCATTTTCAATTTACGGTAAGAGTGCTATATTCATTAAAAGTTTCTTCGCACCAGAGCCTCTATCCAGGACGTTTTCTTTATCGCTTCTTTTATGGAATTGACATAGAATGTAAATTCGGACATTCCTATGTTAATAAAATTGAATGTAAATCTTCAAAATGCAGCGTCGCGTCCAATACTAGGTCAGCTCACACAACCCCCGTTTCAGTGTGCCCCTACCCTGTTCCAGTGATCGAGTACTGTAGGTATGTGGGTGAGGCTTTGTACTTTTTCTTCCCTCCCTAGTCTCTACCCGTGACCCGCGCCTACCCCTATTACGTCATACCGTGTCGTAGATATGCGTTTAATAGAAGAGCCTTATTTATTTAAGAGATAGCTAAAAAGTAAAAACAAATGAAGACGTAAATGGATGAAGTTACTAATATTTAAAAATAATGGAGGCTTTAGGCTTAAAACAGGAAATATAAAAATAATGTGATATTTATGTAGGTTAAACACTATTTTTTATACAAGTTCTAACAAAACCTAGTAATAACTAATAATACTTTATTAGGGTTTGTATATTGTGTCCCTTATTATAGAGTTTACTCTGAAATAGAAGCGCTGAAAAAGCAATTTTTTGTTGTGATTTTGATGTCATGAATTTTTCCATACTACTTACTACTTTCACAGCGAACTCGATACACCCTGTACATCTGCACAAGGTGTATCGAGTTCACTGTGAAAGTAGCAGTGTTGAAAGAGTAACTTTTTTTTGCTTTTGTATGGAAAAATTCATGACATCAAAATCCCAAAAAAATGTAATACGTGCGACTTATGACGTCAGCAAACGTCATAAGTCGCATGATTTGGCAAAGAGCTTCATAGAACTGTTGTGTGCCAAAAAATATGCGTGTCTTTTTCTCGCGTGTAACTTTTACCTATTTAGTCAGACAGTCAGACAGTTTGGAAGTCGTTTCCAGTGCTTTAGATCTGCGAAGCCGTCGTCCTTTGAAGGTCGTCGGTAGTCCCGTGCATTACAACTCCGAAAGCCTTTCTGATATACTTAATACGAACACGACGTCCGCTTACCGAAACTCTCTGAATGTAACATTTATATGATAAAAGTACTATTACTATAGAGTACTTAAGTCTTATTGGCGTTTTCTTTCAAAAGGTTTCCTATTTCGAATCAATGCTGAAGTCTGGATATTATGCTTACCAATAACTTATCATTAGCTTTGTCCACATTATTAAGCCTTCTTCTGTTCATCAAGGGCATGCCTTATAGCGCTGTCAACAGCGAACGTGTGGCATGCCCGTAACGCGCGTTAAAATCGTAGCGCGCGCTATGACACTTTTCTTTCAACGCGGGTGGATTTTGACGCGCGTCACGGGCATGCCACACCTTCGCTGTTGACTGCGTTATAACGCATGCCCTTGTTGAACAAAAAAGGCACAATGTGGACAAATCTATTGCAATAAGGCCCGTATAAATAGTCAGTACTTAAGATGCGACCCGGTCTTCAAGACGCAGTTCGGCTCGGTGATTGGTCCAAATTTTGACAGCCAACCGATCACAGAGCCTGAACCGTGTCTTGAGACCGAGATGCCTCAAGACACGGCCTAAATGCCATTATTGAAAGCTTTAACAAGCCAATCTAACTACAAGCCATTCTGAAAGCGGGGATAAAATAGGAGATAACAGTTCGTTGCGATGGCCGTTTTCTAGGAAAATATACTTCGGCTTATTGAAGCCGAAATCGCGGTTGGATTTTGGCCAAAAACGTGAAAATCCGGTCGACCATAATTATTGTCTTTCGGCTAAAGAAGACGCCGAAGCCGAACTTTCGGCCGAAACAAAGCCGAAGTCATCCACTAGCTGATTTATATACGCCAAAAGCATTTCGGACTATCGAGACGAGACCCTCCAATTATCCCCACACAGACGTTGCAAGAATAGCGATGGTGTTCTGTAAACTTCTAACGCTGAGCTGGCCTCATCTATAAACCGCAATTTTCCTGAGTTGGGGTTACTTTTCTTTGCTCAAGACGAATATATTTTATCAAGCTTTAATAAAAGGTGTAACAAAACTAAGTTAGGGTGTGTACGTGTTCCTTGTAGAGAGTTCACTGTGAAAGTAGCAGCGCTGAAAGACCAAATTTTTTTCACTTTTGTATGGGGAAACTCTTGACGCTGGGGCTCTTGCCCATACAAAAGTGAAAAAAAAATTGCTCTTTCAGAGCTGCTCCTTTCACAGTGAGTTCTTTACAAGGAACACATGGAATACACCCTGCAGTAGTTATTATCACTTAGTTTTATTACACCCTGTACAATCTACACTGTAGAAGACGAACCTGTGAAGATAGACCTCAAATATTATTAATAAAACTCCAATGACCAATTTAAATAAGAACTACTTACTTAAACCCGTTTCAACTTTTAAATTTCAAACGTTCAGGCTAAACTTTACCTTTCAACTGAAAAAAAAATAAACAAAACGATGCAAAACGATGTTTTTCTTTTTTTCTTTTCACAGTATTCAAACCTACTCGTGCTCTGAAGCCGTATCAAATATTAAAGCCCACTTTTTGCACCATTCGCTGTTTCTAAATCCCTTTGAAATAATCCTTTTTTGCATATAAAATGAGCGTGTATTACGTGTGTTATATCCATGCTAATATTAATTTATAATATTAAGTAAGTATGTCTGCCTGTCTGTTACCTCTTCACGCCCAAACAGCTGAACCGATTTTGCTGAAATTTCGTATAAGGAGACGGGAAAGAACGCTAGATAGTTTTTGTTACGGACGATGGACGTACGAACTACAAATACGATAAAGTCATTTCGGCGCAGCGGAGTTTCATAATCTAGTTAACAATAATTGTAAAACAGTCTCTAAGAGCCTTTATTCACTTTGATTAGTGCAGGTGATTAGTGCAAGTGATTAGTGATTAGGAGAAAATAAAGAACTTGCACTAAACAGTCGCTGTCCACACTTGCTTTCTCCTGAGTCCTGATTACTAATCACAAAACACACATAACAAGCAATTAACAGAAAAAAAATCACCTAAATCACCTTACTCCAATAGTAATAATAATCTCAAAAGACCTACAACAAAAGGGTGTATAAACAAGGATTGCAAGGGAAATTTTGGTAGGACTTTTGAGATTATCATTATTGTTGGAGTAAGGTGATTTACGTGATTTTTTTTATATTAATTTCTTTATTAAGCTCTTGGCATCAAAATACTCGAATTATTACATAGTTACGATGCATAGTTTTTATGAAATAACTCGTTTATTAAGAGATAAAAACAGAGAATTTTGATGACATTGTGACCTCTGAATTAAGAAAATGAAAAATAATTAGAAAAAACTAATGTGCGCATTTTGAAGACGAGAATATTTAGCTCATTCTTATCTGAACAGATTTTTAAATTAATTATTTATTGCCATAAACTAAGCGCACAAACACAACTCGAAATGACAAGGGCACGAAAGAGCTGTTTCTAACGCTTGATTTACCTAACAATATCCACATAGATGAACTTAAAAAAAATAACTAGCTATTACTTATATTATACACAATAATAATATTTCGTGTTATTTTATTAGTTAGTGTTAGTTTGTCAAAAAATAAATATACAAAGTTGCGCAAATAATTCACAGTGAGTGAATTTTGCGAGACTGGAGCCTTAAGGTGACACTTTACAAGATACCATATTATAACATCCTTGTAGCGTTGTTACACGTCCCAAAGCATTCCAAAATCCAAATGTTCACACAGTCCCGACAACTGACAAGTACAAGGTGAGGGAAATCGATACTGTAGCATCGATTGTACTGTGCCCTGAATATCAAACATCCACAAATACGTGGGCTTTAATTAAAATACAGTAGAGAGAGCAGCAGTTAAAAATAGGTTCTATACCTATTACCTATAGCTTTCCTATAGCTTTTAAGGTGCTCACTGCTCCCCCTACGGAGATGCCGTAATTTAGCGTATTTAGAGTCTTATAAACTCATAATTTGAAAGCTGCAAAGTTATAATAAAAATACAGCAATAATATTCAGTATATCAACATTCCTTTCCCCGTTTTTATTTTCCTATTTTTGTTTATTATAGGTACTCATGATATTGTTGTTGATAAGCTTGCAAAAATAATACCAATATTATTAAAATTGAAGCATACTTTTAGCATCTCCCTAGTATTTACAAATTACGTTAATTTGAAACACACGACAATAGATAGAAAATTTCATTAACTACATAATATTATATCACGTTTTCCACCTTTGCTTTTAGGTTCCTAAGCAGTGTTTTTCAACCTTTTTTATGATGTTACCGTTACTTTTTTATAACGTTTTGTTAAAATTCTCCTACTAATTAGTAATTACGTCACGTCATTATCAAACTTTTTAATTTTTTAATGAAATATTTCTCTCGACCTCTGGCGAGCTCCGTGCAGAAGGAACTCCCAAGGGGTCATGAAAGGTTGAAAAACACTGCTCTAAAGTCTTACACGTGTCACATGTGACAATAGAGCTACAAAGTATACTTCACTAAAGGCTGAAGTGGACAGCCAATTAAGTGGATCGATGTTATGACGTCACCAATGATTAGTCAGGCGTTGCCAAGGTTTGACAGAAATTTATCTATTCAACAGCGTTGATGATTAAAATATAAAAATAATCGGCCAAGTGCAAGTCGGACTCGCGCACGAAGGGTTCCGACTTCCGTACCAATTCCGAGCAAAATTAGGCAAAAAATTGTGTTTTTTGTATGGAAGCCCCCTTAATTTTTTATTTCATTTTCATATTATTTTTAAATATTAATGTACACACATAATTGAGGATTTTGTGAAAATTTGAAGTGTCCACCTGTTGCTGTTATTTATATAGAGCAAAAAAGGCATATCACGTTTGTTGTATGGGAGCCCTCCTTAAATATTAATTTTATTTTGTTTTTAGTATTTGTTGTTATAGCGGCAACCAATATACATAATCTGTGAAAATTTCAACTCTCTAGCTATTACCGTTCTTGAGTTACAGCCTGAAGACAGACAGACAGACGGACAGACAACGAAGTCTTAGTAATAGGGTCCCGTTTTTACCCTTTGGGTACGGAACCCTAAAAAAAGCCTTAAAGATTAACACCACGCGGAAAAACGACGCGTGCCGTCACAAAGCTCGGCTTTTAGATAATGATAGTGATTATACAGAGTGTGACAAAACTAAGTGGTAATAAGTATTTTAGGCAAAGAGGATGCCTTGATAATTTGGCTGTAGCGATATCGATTTTTCTCATCAATGACTAAAGCTAAGAAATTAAAGTTCATTGTCAGTATTCATCATGTCTTTGTCTTTGAATCACTCATAGCATAACACGATTGGTCAACTTTTATAATAACAGAATAATTAATCAAAAAGATCTCTGTTAAAAAAGGGATTCTAATTTTGCTAACAGAGGAGAGTGATTTAAGCTTCCAAATTTTGTACAATGATTGGTTCAAGCATACACTTTAATTTGTCCATAGCTAATTTGAAATATTATATTATTTATGGTTTTTAAATTACGCAACAAAAACCATTTTGTCGCTTATGCCCTTTCCATTTTTTGCTGACATTCCATTTCATATCAAGCAATCTAAAACATACTCAACACTGTTTTTTACTTTAACGCGGCGTCACCTTAAGTGTGTTATGTGTCCCTTCTATCACGTTCACTGTGAAAGTAGCAGCGCTGAAAGAGCAAAATATACAATAATAGGAGTGCAGTAATTGTTTCCCCATTCTTTCCTTTCTCTTGTTACAAATGAAAATCAAATTAACTTAATACGTGGAAAGAAATTCACGAATATTTCAATAACGAAATAATTTCTGAGAAAGTATTACGCATGAAAACCACCCGGTAGAGCTTTTCCAAAGCTCTTACATAATAAGTTTCATTTCAAATTGAAACCCGAACAAAAGCTTCGAGAAATACGATAAAGTGCAATTAAGTTCATCTGAAGCTTTGAGACGAGCTATCGAAAACTCTTGGGAGCTAGAATTACTATTTTACTTACTCGAAAAGCGTCTTTTGTGTTTTAAGAGGTAGAAAGCTTTACTCACTTTTCGGTAGTGACTAGTGGAGTTGTTGATTACGAATTACAAGAAGTTAGTAAAATATATAACATTATATACCTTCTATTTTTCCAAACTTTGCATCTGTTTTCATAAAATAGGTAGAAAGTACAACTAATGTCATAGTTCATACTAAGGCCGGTTTTTTTAAGATCTTTTCAAGATATTAAAAAACCGGCCATGTGCGTATCAGGCCACACGCAATATAGGGTTCCGTATGGTACCGCTAGTTCTTGATAATTTTTGTATGGTCAATGAATGTACCTACATTATTTTATAACGTGTTTTACTCTATTATAACAACATTATTTCAGTTACGTTACATTACGAAAATAAGAACGATTTTTTTTTTAGTTGATCGATCGATCAATAACTTATGAAGTCTTCTTAGCCGTGACAATTTTCTTTTTAAATTCAGCATATTTCCTACTCCCGTGAATCTTTTCACATTTCCAGAAGCTAAACAGCTGGTAGAAGGGGGGACACTGGTGACTGGACTAACGATTTTTTCCGCTTTGAAACTTCATATTTCACAATTGGATCCTTAAATCGGAAAATGATCTATGAATACTTGTAATATTTTTAAAAAACTTAATTAATATGTGCATTAATGCCGAAATCTGAATTGCAGCTTTGTAGGTCCAATGGTCTCTGAGTAAAACAGCGGACAGATAGACGGACAGACACACAGACAGACAGACAAACAGACCGAAACTATAAGGATTCCTTGTTGACTACGGAATCCTAAAAACGTATTTGAAATAAAATCTAATAAAAAGCGCAAAGATGTTTGTAGATCATAAGTGTCGAACACACTTAATAAAAGTGTGCGGCAAAAATTAAAAAATACACATTAAGTGTTAAGTAACCTGTAACCATGGTTCATGGGAATCATATGACATATTAATTATTATCATATCGTGACAAAATTTTCTAACGGATTTCTTTTGATACACACAAATAAAATCGAATTTTCGTCTCAAATAAATCTAGCAATACAGCGAAAACGTTTATCTAAAGTCAAAACGTACAGTTAAAATATACGAGCGACGTGGGCCCGATAACACAAATTCTCCGCCAATTCCAAACCTAGGGTTGGGGAGAGGGGGATTGTAACGTGACCATATTATATTCTTACCAAAGCGGGACATCATATCACACTGAAAAATCCCAAAATATCATCTATTAGGACGTAGAATTCTACCTTAAAAGAGTAGATTGTACAATTTAGTAGAAATTTTCCAATAGACAACATCGACTTCGTAGGACACGGGAACGAGTCGAAAAAAGTGTTCCTCTGGCAAAAGATTTCGCTGAACCGCCTCTACCTCTATATTACTAAAACGGCCTGAGCGATTTTTAAGAAGCTTAAAATATTACTGGATTATTCATCCTTTATAGAAAATTGGGACATTTTCCTGAAAGCGGGACTGTCCCGGTGAAATCGGAATGGATGGTTACGTTAAGTATGACGTCAACCAAGATCAAGGGCACAGGAACGAAAAAACAATTAGACGAGACGCCTTTGTTGTGATTGCGCGATTCTCGTGAACGTGATTACATAGAGTATTTGACAAGACGTTTAGTTTGGTTACTTTTTTTATAAAATAAGGGGGCAAACGAGCAAACGGTTCACCTGATGGAAAGCAACTACCGTCGCCCATTGGCAGAATAGTCTGAAGATATTATAAAGATATAAGTATGTATTTGTTGCAGGTCGTAACTTGTACAGGTTTTAACTTGTAAATAAAGTTTATTATTCAATCAATTTTTAACCAATTTTCCAAACTTATCTTCGCTTTTGTGCAAATGTTTTTATATTTAAAAAAATATTCACAAAATTATAAGTTCATAATATCTGAGTATTACAATAAAATTTAGATTACAATTACATGAGTTACACCAAGACAAAATTACATTGCGAGAATAAGTTGTTTGGCGAGTTTTCGTAACAAAAGCGCAAATGAGCCTGCGGTTCACCTAATATAAGTGATCACCCACCCGCCCCTCCCTATAGGGTGGCGCGTGACGTAGTTTCAGACGGAAGATATATTAGATCGTTTAGATTGCTTACACTTTGTAATAAAAGTTTGGATGTTTTTAATCAAATTGGTTTAAGTTTAGATAAATGTTCATAGTTATGGGAATTGGGAATTGGGAAAATATTGTGTGTAAGATTTTTATATTAGAAGAATATCAGAGCCGTATTTACTATGAAAACCCTCAACTGCTTTTACGATTATTTATCCTAAAAAGTGCTTTAACCTAAAAGTAAAAAAGTTTATTAAGCGACTTTTCTTAATGTGAAAAATCTCTCTGATTAAAGAAAACTTAAGAAATTATTTATAGCTACGTGATCTGAACGTAAATTCTTAATGTTGTCGAATATCAAAATATGTATATCATATTGTAGTACATATCACAAATTTTGAAGCAGTCATTTTCGACAACGGTCTACCAGGAATCATGATGGCAAAAAATGAGAAAATACTCTAGCAATACCGGGGTAATAGGAATGAAACATTTTCATCCTTTTTTATTCCTTTAGCGGCTTATTTTGTGTGTGAAACATGCAAATATAAAAATTTATCCAATGATCAAGGATATTTTTTGAAAATCTGCTGTCAAAAATTGCCATCAGATTCTGGTAGATCAACGTTACAATAACACAGCACTCAGCAGTCACATGTTCCTGCTTACCCATGTTTTTTTATAATGCATACTAAATACTAAAAATATAAATTTGGAAGTGTGTCTGTCTGTCTGTCTGTTATCTCTTCACGCCCCTGAACCAATTTTGCTGAAATTTGGTATACTTTTTGAATCCCGGAAAAGGACCGCGAAAAATGTACTTTAGTGATTTTATAGTGTGAATGTAGGATGCCTCTGTAATACTTGTACTTGAATCGTGGGCTTCATCCCACGCCCACTCACAATATAATCCACATAACGTCACATTAGCACGCGGAAACCCTGGACTTGACGAGGCCATGTCAATCACAGGCCAATGAACTGTAAACGAAAATAAAAAGGCAGTCTTACGGCCGTTCCCAATATTCGATCTATCTCTTACTTGAGATAGGAATAGCTCACATTAGACATTAGCTCCATATATTTTATGTCAATTCTATGTCAGCTGCGATCGGTTGTATGTCAAACTAGAGATAGATTGAATATAGGGAACGGCCATAAATCAGTATTGATCCTAGTTCAAGACTAGAAGCATGAAAACTTAATAAGGATGAGATGCTAGAAAAGTTACCCTCTATAATAGAGCTAAAAATCGTACCCAAGCGTTAAAATTTCGTCGATAATATTTTGAAATTAAAACTTTATCTAGCCTAGCCTCTTATTTTTTCCCAATAATTTAGCTCATAGTATCAGATTACACATTTTATATTCGTAGTCTTATGAGTTATGGGGCACTAGTCGCCTGTAATAATTATTGTAATCCTGCCAATTTTTTATATTTCTCTTTCTTTCTTGTTGTTGCAAAAGATTAACAGTAATTCCTAGCAATTCCCTGTCAACTCAGTACCAACTCCTCAAACAGAATTTAAGGGCTTAAGAACTTTAGCTGAAATATTAAATATTATTTAAAATTATAACGTCGCTTAGGAAATTATTGATTCCTTCATTTATTTTCGTTAAATTGACTAAACGATAATCATAACCAAATTTTTTATGGTCTGTTTCTAATGGCCTGTTTCACCACTTCCTGATAAAGTGCCGAATAGACTATTCACAACTTTTTTGACAGATTCTCCAACTCGATCTGTTAAGTTAATTGGTGGATAGCCTATTCGGCACTTATCAGGAACTGGTGAAACAGACCCTAAGACTTTTTGACTGGACTTTATACCTCTTCGATAGGGTTGTTGATTCGATAACTGTTTTATGTGAGCCGACTTAGCGCTACTCAATACATAAACCCTCTTCAAAAAACCTAAGAAATAAGCAAATCCAGCGGGATTCTACTCACTACTGTATTAAAATCGGACCACAGACATAGATCATGATAGATACTGCATAGACATCATGTCCCTCCATTTGTATGAAAATGAGCGTGCCACTTTTTTCCTACTTACTGTGACGTACCGATGATAAGGAACGTGTCCATTATCTAGGCCAACGTTTCTATTTCGAATTTTTACAGCTCAATACGGCACAATTAGGCATTTTAAAAATTCCGATTGACGTTCGATTCCGATAGCAGACTATAGAAACTTTCGAAAGACGAGCATTGCTCGTCTTTCGAAAGTTTCTTTATAGCGACATGGCACGCGAAGTGAAAACACATGCGGTATCTATCTTGATCTGTGTCTGTGAATCGGACCGTACCCAACATTAGCATTTCTGGTCATTTTTTTTCTATGTCGTGCAGCAATGGACATGATTGAAACTAGTTAGCATTTTATAAATACTCACAGCGCGGCGTACGGACTACGGAGTGTACACGAATCTGATGTGCAGTGAACACTTTCTGTGTAGTAGGATAAAGAATTTTATCATTTACCTATAAGATTTCATTAGACTACAAGTAATAACTCTGTAATAAAAAACGCAAACGAAATTGGTCAAGGTTCAACCATCGCACGCGTGTAGCTAAAGGGAAATCCAATTAAAATATGTATGAACTATGGATGTATGGACATGTGTCTTGTGGACCTTATTGCTATGGCAATAAAGCCGACAAATGCTACTTCTACTTTGTAGGTATTATGTGGCTCAGAGTAGAACACAAAGAGCGCTATAAAGACTGCTATACACGAGGAGGCCGATCGATCCGGTCAGACGGATCGCAGGCCGACCTAACCGAAGTGAATATGGACGTGGAGTCCAATTTTATTTCGTTGTATATTACCACTTTACTGTGTAGTAGAATAAGTCACCATTTAAAGACATATTTACATACTATAATATGACACCGCCAAAATTCCTTTATCTAGAATCTAGATGGAACCGTACATTTTCCGAGGTAAAAATTATTTAATTTTTTATCTGGGACATTTGTCCCGCGCGGGACAGGCTCAGTCCTGCTTTTCGGGGAAAGCCCGAACGTACGTGCAGCGTGCTGAGAAAGAAAGGTGCGTAATGAAGATAAGAGTGTGGGAGGGAGGGGTGGATTTTCTATGGCTACTTTACTATCTATTGTCACGTAAACGTTTTTTTAACGCAAATAAAAAGATAAAATTCAAAAAGCTTTTGATTTTACACCTATTTTAACTTTGTCCCGCTTTTGACTGAAGAATCCCGCTTTTTCACTCAAAAAGTTCTAAAGTCCCGACTTGGCACAAAAAAATCTGGCAACTCTGGTAAAAAATTACATAAAATGGCACTTTATTTGAATGTTTGTCGGTCGCAGTCGCCTGCGGCAAATATCGGAACGGTACCTTATGTACGGACTACGGTGTGGAGTTTGCTGTTTGACAAATGGCTACACGTGTTCTCTGTAAATAGAATAATTGATTGACACCATCGTTAACGAGTGGACACGAGAGGGTGGAATAAGGCCGCGAGCACACTTTGCGGTCTGCGTACTACTTTAGGGGACTTTCAGTTAAAACTAAAAAATTTAAAAGTTAAAATTCGCATGAAGTCACAGGAATGAAATTTAATCAAATAGTAGATATTTCTTTGTTTAGTTGTTGACCGTAACTTCGTCGCCTTGATAAAAGCTACCATGTTTTCATTTTCGCGACTCAAAGTAACTGTAAAGCGAATTTTCTCTAAATCAGTTATACATGCGGGGTACCAGACTAATAGCCAGACAGACGACTAGACAGCCAGCCAGACAGAAAGACAGACAGACACACTTACGCATTTATCATTTAAAAAGTGTAGATTAGTCTTCAACGTTGGACACACAAAAAGTGGCGGTCGATGTAGCTTGTAACTATCACCTTGAAATTAAGCCACTTAAAGCTGTATCACCACTTCCTGATAAGTGCCGGATAGGCAATCCACGACTTATCTGAAAGATTCTCCATACTTTATCTGTCAAGATAGCCTATCCGGCACTTATCGGGAAGTGATAAAATGGGCCCTAAGGGCAAACTACATTGTCTCTACATTGGCAACAGACAGGCAAAACAAGCAACCACGAGAAAAATCGACACTGTAAATGATTTATTTATAAGCGCAAGTAGCACATGAATTAAATTATAATCGTACATAATAAATTAGTACAGAAATAGATCTGTACTGTCTGTACGTCTGCTGATATTAATCAAGACGCACTCCGTCCGTTAAATCTGTATCTCTAATTTATGATTACGATTATCTAAATCTAGATTATCTAGGGTTTTGATGAGCTGAAATTAGCGGTTTGGGCATGAAGAGGTAACAAACAGACAGACAGACCTACAGATGGACATACACACTTTCGCATTTAAAATATCAGTATGGATAAACAGAGATTGTGGCTAGCTTTGATACTTACTGCTTTTTGGGGAGTGCTCTTTAGTTCAGGCTAAGGTGGATAACCATGATGCAAGAGCCATGAGTGCAGTCTGTCACCAGTCATCAAGTGACGGCGATTATAGGCAATCACAGGCGAATATCTCTACAATCTACATTCTACATGTTTGATTCGCTGGTTAGTCTATCTTGACTCTTGAGTCAATATTCAGAAGCTTTAAGTTTAGCTATATAGTTAAAAAATAAAATAAGTATACAGTGTGCGATAGCAATATTTTTGTGAGCGAAAGAAAAAGAAAAGTAGTGATAGACAGTGGACAAACTCCACTTGCTAGGTGACCTATACCTATGATCTGCCAAAAGATGCAACTTTCTGGGTCTGGATTAAAAATAGATATCTAGTGCTTGAATAGGCTTGATGACTATTTTTTTTTCTAATGGGTAATTGAAAGACCCTTAAAAAATAGAAACATTACTGAAAGAATGACTCTGATAGCTTAAAAATTCACCAAGATACGACAATTCAAACATCTCATAAAATATACCTGCTCGAAAACGCTCCATACAAAGTGAGTACGAAAGACTGACGTCACTCTTTCTTAGTTTGTACGCATCGGGAGAGAACTTTGTTCGATAGGTATATTAAATATTGCGTTTATGAAAGTGGTTTCATAACAAAAGTTGCTTTTAATTGCATAAGTTATCGAATGGTATACAAATATTAAGAAATTTAATTGAAAAAAAATTCGACTTGATTATCCAACTTTAAAGGCTCATAACAAAAAAAGTATAAATGCTATCGAGCTGAAATTTTGGGAACACTTATTTTTTACCGTTATTTCTTTATTTTATTAACAAAATTCGCTAATCTTTGACCTTGTCATCATCCCTATTTAATCTAGATTTAGTCCAGATATGTCACGTAGGTCGTAGATTAACGTGAAACATCACTTGGATTTATAAACTCGAAAATATCTCATTTGGAACTTTCATCAACGTCAGATGTCGTTTTACCCGGAGATCTTGGGATGATTTGAGCGTCAATGATTAATGATCTTGATTCCGTACTAATATTGTAAATGCAGAAATGTGTCTGTCTATATAATATAATAATCTATATTTAAATTTCATGTCACTTTTAATCAACACAATATCGTATTCTTCAAATAAAAATCTATATACTAGTATCATAATATTATAATATGCAGTATGCGGAAGTGTCGTCTATCTGTCTAGCTAATGACAGCTAAACCGATTTAGATTAAATTTATTGGGATAATTTGTGTCCCGAGTAAGGACAGAGAATAGTTTTAGCGCAAAATGTGCCGTCCTGCACCATAATCGAGTTGGTAATAGGCCAGGGTCACGGTTGTTTCCGTGGCTCTGCCTAAAGCGGAAGAGCAGGAACACTGTTAGGGTTTTAGTGGGTACGCCCGGGCACGGCCTTCACGGCCCTGGGGAGTCCCACATTCCCCGGTAGCCATCCCCAGTCCGGGGATACGTAATTGCATTTCCCCAACGGTAAAGGCGGCAGAAAACACTCCGTCTTACAAATTTACGATCATGGTGTAAAGCGAGTTTACGATTTTCTACACAACCCAAAAAAGTGGACAACTCTGCAAGTTTTCACTTGAATTATGGCAGGTTTATCCCAATCCAATGATGGATCACTCCATTGGAATAATGTAAACCCGCCATAACTCAAAATTTCATTCACACAAGTATGAAAAGAGCTATTTATAGAGCACTACCAATTAAAAGCTTGGAGTTGTGAATTACCAAACCAAAATGGGAACAAATCATTTCATGAATATAAACTACATATTTCACCTTTATGCTAGCTAAATAGGGTTCACTTTCCTATAATTTCAGAGGTAAAATAACTCTGAGTATGTATACCGCCACCGAATCCGGATGTTGAACTATTGGATAGTGAATTGAATCGACATAGAGATACTGAAGTCCAAGTTACCTACTATTATAAATGTCTATAGTACTGTGTACAGACTACGCACAGCAGCGTTGCCAGATTTTTTTTGTGCCAAGTCGGGACTTTGGAACTTTTTGAGTGAAAAAGCGGGATTCTACAATCAAAAGCGGGACAAAGTAAAAAAGGTATAAAATCAAAAGTTTTTTGAATTTTTATCTTTTTATTTGCGTTAAAATAACGTTTACGTGATGATAGATAGCAAAAGTAGCCAAAGAAAATCCACCCCTCTACCTCCCACACTCTTATCTTCATTCGAGAAGGAGGAGTTCTGGCCGATTGGAGTCGTCTACAGGAGGTTCCGAGGACGACTTCCGAACACGTCGGCCGTCGCGCCCCACGTCGCAGACAATACGTGTTTAGTATTAGTGTTAGTTTTAATATAATTGTATGTATGTTAGTCTATAAGGTATTTATAATATGGGCCAAGATGCCTGATGTAAACAAATAAATAAATAAAAAATTACGCACCTTTCTTTCTCAGCACGCTGCACGTACGATCGGGCTTTCCCCGAAAAGCGGGAGTGAGCCTGTCCCGCGCATGAAAAAATCGGGACGTCCCGCCAAAATCGGGACGTCCCGCCAAAATCGGGACGTCTGGCAACGCTGCTACACAGACTTTATAATATTATTATTATTACTTGTGTTTATCGCGCAACAACGGCACATTTTTCCGGGATAAAAAGTATCCTATGTACTTTCTCGGGACTGAAAGTGCCATCGAGGAAATTGATTCCTAGGCAGATGACGAACCTAAGTAATTTGGTCGCGTTAAGTCGAACCCATCCGACCGATCACAGCTATGAGCTAACTCTCCATACCAAATTTCAGCTTAATCTCTAACTCTGCAACAGCCATTCTAGTGTTTTGCTTCGTTTTTTGTGATAGGCGCTTTTAAGGTCTGAGCACGTGAAAACTGGAAACCGGAAATTTTGGCAGTTGACACCTAAAATGGCCATGTAAGTTTCCGTGATAGAGTTCCTAATGTAATCCTTCCCCCTCCAGTCTTTAATCCTTTACCAAGTGTCTATTTTATCCACACTAATAAGATTAATACAAAATTGTGTCTCTGTTGTTTGTCTGTCTGTTACCTCTTCACACCCAAACCGCTGAAACGATTTTGCTGAAATTTGGTATGGAGATACTTTGAGTCCCGGTAAAGGACATGGGATACTTTTTATCCCGGAAAAATGTACTGTTCCTGCGCGATAAACAAATTTTGGCGCAACAGTTGCGGGCGCCATCTAGTTTCTTATAATTTATAAAATACATGACACAGTATCTTGGTACATAAAAGTATCTGTGTCAGAATTAACTACCGTGGAAACTTATCAAGTCATTATTATTTTAAAGGATTATTATTAATGTAAACATTATTAATTGACTATTAAATTGTCCGTGATAACATTAATAGCTGTAATAAATTATTAATTGATTAATCTAGTCGCATTTAGAAGCTGAAAGGCGCGGTATTTACAGTACGTTCACAATTTCTCAATGCAATAGGTATTAATTTAACATTTTTTCCATTTAGAACTTTAAATTGTTGTTTTAGAGTTGGTTTTCAGTTGACAGATCGTTGAGTATACTTGCATTCCTATTAGCACGTCATTACACATAACCTTAAAGTGACGATGTTTTCATATTTTAAAGGACAAAACATTTAGGCTATTAAATACAGCCTAACAATAATCTACTAAATTTAGTTCAATATTAGGTACTCCATTGTGTCTTATAACATGTCTTAGTAGTTAGTACCCAAAACTACTTCTTAGTACAATATTAAGTAACATAAATTACAACATAATATTAATTGGTGCTAACTTTGAACACTTTTACAAAATACAGATATCACAATGTGCAAAGTCTTTACCCTTTGTACAACAAAATTGCTTTGACTGCTATAAAGAGTTAAGGACGAAACAATTTATAACGTCTCCATAAAATTTTGACTTGTTACAATTTTTACTCAGATGGTAAAGGCTTAAAATAAATAGAATATGTTACCTGTAATTAGTGCGCGTTAAGAAATCAATACCTCAAATGTCATTTTTTAAAGTAAAGCAACTTTCCTTCCTCAATGACGTCAATCATAATTGATGACATAAGTGACGTCACTTCCACACCAGGACTGTCCTACAACAACATAGATTTTATAGCTGCCCTACCGCACACTCGTGAGCTGTAGTGGCCTGCTTTTTACAAACGAGGCCTGTCTATATGTGTACAGTCCTGGTATTTCGGTGATAAATACTCACCGTACATGGTCTAATGTCTATATTCTTGTGGCACGTGAAAATTAATAGTGTAACGCAAGTGTAACATAAAATGAAGGTGTATTGATTTTACTTTTTTGGGACTCTATCAACGAGTATTCTTTGTTTTACGAGGAAGGTAGTATCAGTTTTCAAAAAATGACTTTAATTGGACATATGACTTTAAGCCTTCACCTACTCAGGGACCAGGGTTAGGTTAAGTTAAGGGCAGGTAACAGTGAAATAGCGCGTGGACAAGTTTTTTGATCCTGTTTCATTCCTTACATTATCATCTAAAAATTTTGAAAAAATTACGACCTTTACTTGAGGACATAACGTATTCGGCTTCGCATTAATTGACACAAACAGAAGAACTTCACTCGATAGAAAACAAAGCCAAAGTTACCTCTTTTTAAAATCTTTTTTCAATGCTGTGCTAAGAATACTGAACTAAGCGACCTATTTTTTATAGCTTTAATTAGATAAAATGATTATCTATCCGTATTCGCAAAAATGGAAATTGTAGCATTTATTTACTCATGCCAGTGACAAGATATCTAGAGAAATCGCGTGTTTTTGTATGGGCCACCGCGCGACAGTCGCGCGGTGGCCCATACAAAAACATTTTGAGTGATACATGCCCTTAAGGACAACTTGAACGATTATAAAATATATTCTGTATAGCATTTTTACTAAGTAGTAGACGGTAATTATACAGTTTCTACGATTCTACAATAATTACAAAGGAGGACGTTTTCCCAAAAAGAAAACTTCATTTCCAGGTTCTTATGAACTTTTGTGCCAGTTGCAATTCAATACGAATGATTTCTGCATAATGCCTTTAAAATTTTATTTGCAGAACCCTTTCAGTGTTTGGAACATGAAGTTAATATATCTAGCGGAAACCGTACATTTTTTCGGTCATAAAATGTATCCTATGTCCTTTTCCGGGACTCGAAGTATTTCCGTACTAAATTTCAGCAAAATCAGTTCAGCGGTTTGGGCGTGACGAGGTAACAGACAGACAGGTAGACACACTTTTGCATTTACAATATTACTATGGATTGCACCAGTTCCAAACTAGCCTGCTTTTCATACCACAGATGTGCTGTAAGCGCATTACGGTGGTGATATATTTGGACGTGATTGCACCATCTGCGACAGGTGCGCCGGATGACCTCGCCCGTCGTCGGTGTCCTAGCGAAACTGGATAAATGCTAATGCGTTCGCTATTTTAGGAGTTATGTATTCAGATTGATTAGCTTCAAGAACGGAATGAAACCTTAGAGCAGCGTTTTGTTTTGATATTTGATATTATGTTAATGTGAAAAAATATTTCGCCACCCCCAAGTCCCAACTCTTGCTTTTATCATGTATGGTTTATGAATTTATCCTTTTAAAAATTTCCTTTTGTTTAGGGTGGGTTGCAACGTGCACCAGAGGCGAAGTTAAGGTTAAGGTTATCGTCAAATATGGCGTCCATAATGGACTTTTACTAGGGATTTGACAGTTCATTTAACTTTTTGTTATGGTTAAAGTTATAGTTAATGTAAATTGGTGCAACCCACTTTAATATTTTATCAATCTATAAATCCTACTTAGTATAATCTTTATTGTTTTTTTACTGAAGTAGTTATCTTGGCCTCTGGCGAAGTACTATTATATATTCTGTGCCTCTGGCGACCCCTCTACAGAAATTTCCAGACCCCCGGCGGTCGCGACCCGCAGGTTAAAAATCACTGCCTTAGAGCGAAGGAATATGCCCGGCCGCACATTGCCCGAATTCTGATCAGAAACAGTTGAATTCCGCCGGACCGCCACCCCGCACACTATCCGAAATATCCCTCCGGCGAGTTCTAGCTCACTCGGCTCAGTACAAAATGTAAGAGACAGCGCGGACGTTCAACTGTTTCTGATGAGAACTGTCGTACAATGTGCGGCCAGGCTTAGGCTTCGTTGTTGTGCGAGTCGCCGCAACAGGTACAATATATTTTATGTTTGACTAATGGTGTCACCGGAATGTTTTGAGGGAACCATGGTTTTGCTCACAGATTTTGCTTCTTGCCTAAACGCAGATGTGGCAAACAATGATGTTTGCAATGGAACGTAGTTCTGTGAAATGCCTTGCCTCTACTTTGTTACATGACTTGACTCGAGTTGGGAGTTGGGACTAATGATTTAATATTCAGATAATTAAATCGCTAAGTAAGAAACTTAAAGCTCGGCAACAGAAATACACAATCTGTGAAAATTTCAGAAGTCTAGCTATAGCGGTTCTTGAGATACAGTCTGGAGACAGACAGACAGACATCGAAGTCTCAGTAATAAGGACCCTATTTGTAGGTCCCGTTTTACCCTTTGGGTACGGAACCCTAAAAGTGTATTAATTTCTCTATACGATTTTTTCTGCCCATCTCACCGTTCAGACTTCAGATACTTCTGACAGTTGACTATAGTTGATATTGAATCAAAGTGCGGTAAATTTATTGTAATTTGCGAGTGACGTCATCTGTCGTGATCTTGTGATAGTATGTAGGTTAGGGCCACGCTGACGAAGTCTAATAGACCAGTGCAGTGAGGTAAGGGCTATTTTGATATAATTGCTATAACTTTTAAATAATACAATAAAATAAATACTATAAATCAACTTTTAAATAAAAAAAGTTGGAATTTTGCTTTACTTCAATGATTTTGTTATTGAAACTTGCAACATTATCTACCGATTTTTTCCAAGGACGCGTGTCCTTCGAGCACTCCTTAAATCACATCATCAAAGGTTTCGCCAATATCCATTAACAAAAATAATAGCGCAATAAAAATTGCCCCATCGGCCATCAGTTAGGGCGAAGCCAAAACGAGCGTAACTTGTGAGCTGTGAGTCGCAGAATTTCGGTTCGGCAGAATTCTGCTGTATTTTTCATACACAAGTCCTGTTTGATTCACACGAGCGTAATTTTGTGAGTCATGATTTGTATGAAAATATTACAATTTTCACGCGGCAGAAATTCTGCGACTCACAACTCACAAATTTGAAATTACGCTTGGCTTCACCCTCAGAACTGGAAAATAAGGGCTTCACCCTTTAATGTCAAGCTACGATGTCAAGTCAACCTCTACAATACACTCTGTTGAATATTATGGCGGTTTAAAGTAACAAACATACATAATTCCATACTCTACATATTTTGTAAAAGTACTACTTAGAAGTACTAACTATTAGAAGGATTATTATACTTCCTAAATATTTTTTTAAGAAGTTGTTCTTTATTGCGGTACGGAGTAACAGACATCCTCTCAAACACACTTACAAAATTACCAACAACTAATTTAAAACTCAACTCCGATGCGCCAAAATTCGTTTATCGCGCGGGAACCATACATTTTTCCGGGACAAAAAGTATCCTATGTCCTTTCCCGGTACTCAAGGTACCTCCATACCTTTCAGCAAAATCGGTTCAGTGTTTTGGGCGTGAAGAGGTAACAGACAGACAGACCCACATTTCGCATTTATAATATTAAGGGTCTGTTTCACCACTTCCTGATAAAGTGCCGAATAGGCTATTCACAACTTTTTTGACAGATTCTACATACTCGATCTGTCAAATTGATTGGTGGATAGCCTATCAGGATGTGGTGAAACAGGCCCTAAGTATGGATTACCAAATATTTTAAGGTATGCTAATTTTCCTAGCTATCACCATTCACCAAATGACACTATCTCACCATCACCACTCCCCAACAACTGGAACAAAATGGCCGACGTATTAAGTGAATTAATTCGCCGAAGTTACGATGGTAGATATAAATGGAACTGTCAGCGAGTCATTAGTTTAAATAAAACTATGAAGATAATTCTACTACATTCAAATTCTCATAAATAAATTTTTGGAGTGCAAAAAATGTCAGAAATCAGTAAATGTGAGTTCACGTGACCGGATCGAAATTTCGTAAGAACAAATAAATAGACTGCCCGCTGCCGGCATCTGCCGGTATAGCGTGGGAATGAAACTAATATCCCTCTCTCTTTCTACCACGCGTTTTGTCAAAATTCTAATTTCTAATGTATAGGCATTCAGATATGTACATTAAAATTAACTACTGATGTTTTTTTAAATAAACCATTGTCTAAGCGTGCAGATGACGAAGACGTTCGTAGGCAATTTAAGACGAATAGCCTCTCTACACGTATATGTGATCGCCTGTATTTGCCCATCACGAGACCATGTGCAAAGGTGATAGCTTTTAAACAAAAAAATAGATTATTATAGGTTCAGTAGCTGAACCAGCAACGTTATTTCGCCATCAAAATTATTTCTAGTGTCAATATATTATTATGTAAAAAGTAGACAAAAACCTATTCACAGGCCTAACGAATCACGAATGTACTATCAGAGAAGTTGATTCCTAGGCAGATGGCGAACCTAAGTAATTTGGTCGCGTTAAGTCAAACCGGATGGGTTTCGGACCGATCACAGCTAACATTGAATTGACATAAGCCGACCACATGACGTAGGTCCGTCAACTGCGTAGGAATCAATTTCCTCGGGTAGGTATACATACAAAATTTCATTAAAATCGATTGAACCGTTTTGGAGGAGTTCGAGAACAAACACTGTGACACGAGAATTTTATGTACTTATTAGATTCGTTTAGAAGCTACGATGCAACGACAAACAGACACGTGTAACTTTTAATACCACTCTGTTTTCGTGGACGGGTAAAAATAAACTTCAAATTTATTAAACAGCTTACTAAACGAAGGCTATAAAATTAATTAATGTTAAATAATGTAATTACTAATTATCAAATATCAAAGGCGAGCAAATAACTATTACTTAAATAATTTGTGAAAACAACATTTCAACTTTTAATAAATGCTTAATTATTGTGTCAGATCTATAAAAAGATTTTCCAAAGCTTTTAGAAATCCACGAGGCTGTTGCGGACTTATTTAAGAAACGTTAAAGGAAATCTTGAAGATAAAACAATTTTCAAGTGCAAAAAATACACTTTACTCGTTCATGCTCACAAAATATCTATACCAGTATTTCACAAAGTAGTCCACTGTCCAGCTTCCCAGGGGTCCACGCGAGACTCAACGGCGGTCTAAGATAGGCCAAAAAAATGGGGTCTACAATCATTCGTTTCATGAAAATTAATTTGGCAAAATTTGTTTGCCGTGAAAAACTAAAGCGTTGGCTTGATTTCTCAAATCAAGCCAACCCAAGCCAAAGCAAAGCTACTATAAATAGCAACTTTCATAGATTTTATGATCATAATTCATAGCCAAAACAGATGGTTCTTTTTTAATTAACAACTTCTTTAACAATATCATCCACGTGCCAAAACATCCTTGTAGTATAAATTAGCTCTAATTAAAAACATCGTATTTTACCTGGATTGCTTCCACGAATTTTTGTATCTGGCGGTAACAAGAAAATTTCCTTTACCTTGTGTTACTTAAATTATTATTTTTTCCTTATTTTTCCTATTTTTAGGCGTTGTAGATTTAATGGTGAACACGAAAAGTTCCATTATCCGATTCCACCACCCGACTTCGTCAGAAGGAGAGTCATGTTTTACGGGTATATAGGTTTCAAAGCTTGATGAATTTTGAGAGATGTCGTTACTCGTTAGATTCGTGTCTACTAATTATTTTTATCTTTAACACACATTTTTTTTATTTAAGCTAACACAAAAACGCAGTCATTTTCTTTAATCACATTTTTTTTGTTTTTCATTAAGAAATGCTTTCAGCTTTACGTATCCTCGGTGGAGGTCCGGGGTATGTGGTCTACCCACTAAAACCCCAATGTGCTCTACGCCCCTGTCGCCCCATCAAAATCAAAATCAAAATAATTTTATTCAAAGTATTTTTTTTACAAAAAAAATCCGAACGTTGAAACTAAGGTGCCTACCACCGCGTCGGTTCGTGAACTAACCCTGCAAGAAGAACCGGCGTAAGAAACTCGCACGGGGCCATAGTATTTTACTAAAGGCCATCGAAGGTAGAGATGCGGGAAGAAGGAAAGTTGAAACCCACCGCAACTATGACATTTACCCTAACATAACGAATGGATTCAGAAACATTTAATGATTGTTATTTTACTCTAACTAAACTTAATTAACACAAATTAGGAAAAAATCATTAAAAATTCAAATGTCGCGGAATTTTCCTTTTGAAGTGAAAGGGGAAAAACCTTGCGGGGAATCACGCTACAAACGGTTTTTATTATTTTTATTGCTACTAATCATTTAAATACGATGCTAAAGAAGTGTAAGTGGGTAATAAAATTGTTCCATAAAATGCACACCAAAGGCCAAGGCGTACGTTTACTTTATTTATGACAGTAACTCGTGCTATAATATTTGAGCAGTCTAATTTACTATCAGAGAAGTTTACTTATAGGCAGATGGCGTGGATAATAATATGTTTTATTCAAACAAGAACCTGTTTTCTGAAATTTAATGAGAATAGAATAAACTTTTTTTCACTTTAACTGACTCACTCAGATAATCTGCAGAATACCTTGTTAATCTGCATTCTGCAGTCTAGCTAGTTTACGCATATTAACGGTAACATAATATCTAGTATAAATATACGACACAGAGAACTCAAAAGTGACAAAACTGACCGCTTGAACGCTCTCTGTCGGAAAGGTTCCTAGAGGATATAAAATATAATATCGATGCCACCAATAAACAGTCTTACATAACAAAAACCATGAAATCAAATTATTTCGTCCGGCTTTCATGAAACCATTAGGACGAAATTGGAACGATCCACCTCGCTTTGTGTTTTTGTTAGTTATAGATAGAAATTCAATTACAATATGGCCGTCTGACATGACAGAATAGGGTTGGCGATTCTAGACAAAATTTATATTAGAGATCTAGAAAAAATATATTTTTATTGATTTTGTACAGTTACAGTACAAAATGTCCAATTTAACAATATAAATTTACTGAGTTCACAATTATTCACAAATAAGCTTAATATGAATAATATTTTATTCCAGAAACCATACGTGTACCTGAGATACGACGTACCCTTTTCCGGGATTGAGCGAAGTTCTTTTTTTTTTGGATTTGACACACTTTCTCGCAAAAAGACACTAATTCAATTTTTTTGTCTAAACACCGTACCATTTTAAACTTAAAATATTATACATTTCACTTTTAGATTACAATTATGATTTTCTAACTGTGAACTGAATACGCAAGTAGCTATGTGCTAACTGCTAATATGCAGAGTCGCATAATTCGCGATACCCATCCAGAATAATAAAAGCAATGAGAAAGTTAAAAAATTGTGCATTATTATGCTGTTAGACTACTGCACAGCCTATCAAGTTTAAAGATTTTTAGAAATGTATCAATTAAACAAATTGATTATTAAAAAAATAAACAAGTAATTAAACTAACTTATATAAAACTAAAGCTGAAGCGGAAACTGGAGCGAAAGCGGGAGCGGAAGTGAGAGAGCGGGAGTGGAAGCGGAAGCGGTAGCAGAAGCGGAAGCGTAAGCGAGAACGGAAGCGGGAGCCAGAACGGAAGTAGGAACAGCAGCAGAAGGGAGAGCGAAAGCGGGATAACTCTAAGTAACGCTGAACGACGTGATTATCCGGATTCCGGACTTACCCTGTATACAAATTTAGCCTAACTAACCTTGATTATTTACTCAAAATCTACTATTTAAATTGCTTTTGTATTCTCCTCCAATTTCCCAGATCGACAACCCTACACGGGCTAGTGGGCCTAGTGAACAATTAAAATTGTTAATTAGTGGCGACACACTGCCGAGCGCCGAGCGGTGCAGTACAAATAATTCGGTTGTTTATTTTGCCACAGCTACACTATTGTTTTACATGCTATGCCAAATATATTTTGTTTGATAAATGATAAATTACATTTTGAATAGTTTTAAGTGGAAAGATATTTTTGTTGTATATTTATTGTATATTTATTTTTGTTGTATAATCATACTTTCACCCTATTTAGGGCACCCTTAGCTTGTCGTATTGACTGTTGACCCATGTTGTATATTATGTACAAGCAAAATATGTAAATTAATGTGTAGAGACTAAATGGGTCTATTATATTATTGTCCAAGATTGATTTCGATCAATTCTAGCAATCATGGACATCCATACGAACCAACGTAGAGAACCTTTACTTTTTGTTCGACTACCCAAGTCTACATATGAAATGGAATGGAAATTAATGTATTTAGAATGTATTTAGTGAAAAGTGTGAAGACTATCATAACTGTAACACAAAAATGTACCACTTTTGAAGCAAATAAAGAAAATATGAAAATATGAAATATGAAAATATAACTCTTATAGCGCTACGCGATGTGACATGGCGAGAGTAGCTTCATAAAAATATTATACTCACAGACATTTTTCCTCTAAATTTCTTGCAGAATAAGCCTTACACCGTCGAAATAAGGGTCCAGGTAAAGGTAAAATAACTCTGAATGCTCTGTAGGTTACTTACGGTCGGTAGGGTAGCTGCACTGAGAAAATTGGTCAAGTAATCGGACAAATCCTGCCATTTGCAACCGTTACATAAGTTGTACAGTGTTCTTTTACAATATAGATAGACCTACAAAGACGATCAAAGAAATAAAGTTAACACCTCCGAATTTTCCAATACTATGCCCACCAACATCATCGATTCGGTTACTAACCAGATGAAAAGAATTGCCCTGAAATACTTGTCTTTTAAAAAGGTTTAACATACATAGTTTTGGCTTACTTATCAAACGTGAATATTGTGATGGTAGTTAAGATGTAAGTATCGAATATTAGCTTGGAACGTAGAGTTTTATCTCTACGTTTACTTTTGTCATAATATATTACAGGAATCTCTAAAACTTGGCTGAACTTGTATATTCAGAACTCTATCTATAGAATAAGATTTTCGTCTCAATCAAAACCTGGAAATGAGGAAATGAGGAAAATTTCATGCTAAAAATAAGCTTTTATCTATTAAAAAGAAGTGAAATAAAATGTTTATCACAAAGTGCTGAGAGACGCATTCCAAGTTATTATACTAATTTAAATCGTAGTTTCTATAAAAGTGATTCCTATGACAGTAATTTTAAGGTCCTGTCGGGAGTAAAATAGTCTTGAACACATTTTACAATGAAAACGCAGCGGAAACGTCGCCGTCTCTTAAAATTATTTTATCTTTAAATGCTTGTTTTCTTTTCACTTTCAAACCATAAAGGAACGATTCTGATAGCTAAGTGTTTTCAGTAAAATGTTTTTCTGAAAAGTGTTTAAAGCAAGATTAAGTAGATGCCTATTTTACAATAATATTATAATATGGCATGTACGGCGGCATAAGCTCTTAACCGTCGATCGTGGAAAAACGAGACACAATAGCTTATCTTTTGTTATCGCGGTTGCATGCGACCGCTTGGGGCTTGATGAATTAATTTGGCCAAGCACCGATTCAGCCTTGTATATTATCTGCAAATTATGATGCAGATATACGTATTATTATACAGATTACAGTATAATTACTAAGTAATATTGTACAAAGAATCTTCTATAATAAGCACTTGACTGTTTAAAACAAAGCATTTCTCTATTCGCTGTGCATCCGTAGGTATATCCATGTAGTACTTATTAGTTCCATGGGTATATCTTCAAAAAGCAACAGATCTTGACGCTGTTTTTAATAGAAAAATGAGATTTAAGAGGAGGGTTTACCGTTTACAGATATAAGAGTCAGAAGGAAAAGTAAAAGCCTTCCATAAGTATAATGCTGTTTATTGTACTCAATTTCTCCCTTTTACAAAAATTCTTATAATTTTTAACTCGATACCTACTTCACAGAAAAATCCAGAAATGTCCGTTTTTACTCCCCATTGGTTAAAACTCCTTCAAACTACACTACTGCCAACATTGACATTTTTCAAAATAAAACAGAACTCCAACTTAACAATTAAAAGTATCGCCTAGTTCCACAGATTATGTGTCAATATTGAATCTGTGCTTTGTTATGCTATTTTGGTTTTACTTTAAAAAAAATACAATCATCATTACCACCAATATAAACTAAAATTGTTAAGATACATTTATGTTAACCTATTATTCTAACATTCGGCCTTTCCTGACAAAAAAAAAAAGTTTGTCCCCAAACTTATTGTGTATAAAATTACAGCTCAAATCAGAGAAAACAAAGAAAAAAAAAAACTTCTCATAAACTGTACTACATAATTGACCAAAGAGAGAGAGAAAAAAAAAAACAGATTGGCAATAATTGTCACATTACAATAATTAGTGGATCTACTAATGTTGTCTTGCTACCATAATTAAGCATTCATTCAAAAACACTAAAATATATAATTTGGCTTGATATTTATTCTCATTTTGTCTATTATTTATGTACCCATCATAACCTTCTCAAATAAAACTATTCTTCACATAGCACCTCTCAATATCTACTTGATAATCAGTGGATGGCTATCAACACTGCTTCATCAACAAAACTGTTACATCTCAATATCTCACTAATCAGTGGATGGCTATCAACACTGCTTCATCAACCAAAATTGTTACTCATATCTCACTATCCCAATAATAATCAGTGGATGGCTATCAACACTGCATTATTAATGGAAACTCATATATCTCACTATCTCAATAATGATCAGTGGATGGCTATCAACACTGCTTCATCAACAAAAATTGTTACTCATATCTCACTATCCCAGTAATAATCAGTGGATAGCTATCAACACTGCATTATTAATGGAAGTTATTACTCACATCTCAATATCCCTCAATTATTCCTCTTTATTGAATATTAATTAAACTACAATATAATAAATATTACTTTGTGTACTAAAATAACATTAACAAACAAATGTACTTTGGAATAATAATAAAAAAATATGGTTCGTTGAATGTAACCTACAGTATTTTAATATAATATATATAGGTAATTCAGTAAATTAATCTAGTCATTTAATTCTCTAATCACTTTGTTCACTAGATTCCAAATCACTTTTATTAGACATAGTTATCCAGGGCTTAATGCGATCCGCAGCCCAAACATTACAATAATCTTTTTGGGATACACTTGTACCTGGTATGCTAGAAACTTGGTATCGATCGTTATCGAGTACCTTAGTAATTTTAAATGGTCCTGTAAATTTTGGAAGCAACTTTTTACTTTGTCCATCATTGCCCTGTGTTGGTTTTAAAATCTTAACTAAATCTCCTATATTATAAACTTTAGCCTTAATTCTCTTTTTATCAAATCTAAGTTTTTGAGCATGTTGATCTTTCTCAATATGTTTAGTGATACTTTCACGTATTTGAGTAAGAGATTCGGGTTGTCGAGTTTCTTTTAAGATTTCAGCAAATATATTTTCGTTCTTGTTTGTCATCCGAGTACCAAATAGGGCTTCTGAAGGTGTTTTACCAATTCCCTTGTTAAGGGTATTGTTAAGACCCCATTGTATTTTTCCAAGAACAGAGTCCCAATATCTTTCTCCTATTTTATCAGAGTATGTAGTCAGTGCATCTAATACGGTGCGATTATACCTCTCCACTTGACCGTTAGCCCGTGGAGAGGCTACCGCATTTAATATATGATTAATTTTTGACTCATCACAGAATTTAGCAAATTCTTGAGAGGTGAATGAGGTGCCTCTGTCTGTAATAAGCCTGTTTGGATAACCAAATGTTGTAAATATATCATCTAATACGCGAATAGTAGGAGTGGATTTTAAGTTTCTGAGAGGCTTGAGAACACAAAATTTCGTGAATCCATCAACCAAAACAAGAAGGTAAGAAAAACCTCGAGTGCTTTTAACGAATGGACCTAAATGATCCGTATGTACGGTATCGAATGGTTTATCGATTTTATGGATAGGATGAAGAAAACCTTCTTTAGGACCACTAGGTTCTTTGGCATACGCACACTCGATGCAAGACTGTACATATTTTTTTATGAAGCGTTTCATTTTGATAAACCAAAAATCTTTGCTAATTTTTTCAAAAGTTTTTTCATAACTAAAATGGCCCATGTCATCATGATTTAATTTACAAAGTTGAAATCTAGTTGCCTTCGGAACTACCCATTTAAGTTCATCTCCTATCTTCCTATATAGTTTATTATTTTTAATTATGTAATTTTTCTTTATTTCAGAATATTCTTGATTTTCTAAAATTTGTTTTATACGTTGAATTTCGGGGTCTTGCAATTGCTGACTTAATAGCCAATCCTCTTGACTTATACGCAACACTGAAGGTAAAATATCCATATCTATATTACATTCTATTGCCTGTGGATTTCTACTCAATGCATCCACATGAGCCATGGCTGATCCTGGTCTGTATTGGATATTGAAGTCGTATTCTTGTATTGCTATCCACCAGCGTGCAATACGCGGAAGTAGATCACGTTTAGCAAATGTAGCCCGTAAGGCACTACAATCTGTGACTAGAGTAAATCTAACCCCAATTAAGTATACTCGAAAACGTTGCAAGGAAGCAATAACCGCTAATGTTTCGAGTTCGTATGCATGATAATTTTGTTCATCTAAACTAGTTTTTCTACTGAAATAAGCAATAGGTTTTTGAGAATTAGAAGCATTATCAATTTGTAATAAAATTCCGCCTAATCCGTGTTTGCTCGCGTCTGTATGTAATATTGTCTCATTATTTGGATTATATAAACCTAAAACTGGTCGTTGTACCAACATATCTTTCAATTTCTCAAAAGAGTCGTCTTGTTCAGATGTCCAGGTCCACTGATGATTTTTCTTTGTCAAGTCAGTTAGCGGACGGGCCAAAATTGCAAAATTTCTGATATATTTTCTGAAATAACTGGCTAACCCAATGAATTGACGAATTTCATGAACATTTGTAGGTGTAGGAAACTGATCAACAGCTAGAATTTTGGATTTTCCAGGTCTAATTCCCTTTTCATTTATTTCGTGACCTAAATACTCTATTGTTTCTTTAAAAAAATTACACTTGGATAAATTTAAAGTTAGTCCTGCTTTCTTTAATAATTCAAAAGTTTCTTCTAACCGCTCTAACTGTTCTGAGAAATCTTTACTGGGGATTAAGATATCGTCCATATAAGCTAGTGTAGATTTATGCCGGCTATCACCAAGAATTTTATTTATTGTCCTTTGAAATATTGCTGGCGAATTGACAAGACCAAATGGCATCTTTTTAAATTGGTACAAGCCATCGGGTGTAACAAAAGCCGTCAAATGTCTACAGTCCGCTCGGATAAGTATTTGGTAATACCCACTAGCCAGATCTAAGCTTGTGAAAAAACGATTACCATTTAAAAGATCCAACTGATCATCAATTCTAGGCATAGGAAAATGGTCCTTCTTAATTTTGCGGTTGAGTGCTCTAAAATCAACGCATAACCGATATCCACCCGTTTTCTTCCGGACTAAAATAATAGGGCTTGCATAGGAAGAGCTAGATTCTTCAGCAATGTCATGATCTAGTAATTCTTTCACCATATCACGAGTAATATCTCTTTCTTTGTAACTCATGCGATAAGGTCGGTATACAACAGGTGTATGATCTTCTAATTCGATAGTCATTTCCGAAACGTTAGTACAACCTAACTCATCCATTTTAAGAGCAAAACACATTCTATATTTATTTATTAATTTTACAATGTTATCTATTTGCTCGGTATTAAGATCTGCATTAATGTTAACTTGATCTTTGGTAATAGGTGAAAGATCAGATATATTTTCGATTCTATTGCACGAGTATACAATAGTTTCGGTCGTACTATCTATGACTTCCCCTCGTGCGAGAATCATTCCACACTTTAGAGATAACGGCTTACTCGTTAGATTAATAAGAGCTACGTCACCCTTACCATCTTGCAATTTATAAACGCCTCCTATAATATTATAATCAATATCATGAAAAATCCGACTGCTATCATGTAAAAGAAAATCACAATTAGTTTTTGTTTCTTCTACACATGTGACATAACTAAACTGGTCAATGACTACATCCGATTGAATTTTTAAAACTACTCTATTTTGTTGTTCTTTATTTACGGGCAATGTATTGAAATCAAATGCTAAGTTTCTTTTTAGGATATTCAAATAATCATTAGTTTTAACTATAAGTACTTCTGGAAGTTCCGTAAAGTTTTGTCCAACCAATAGTGTTTGGGTCAAAACTGAAGAGTCTACAACAAATGCGTCTATCTCGGCGGTCACGTCTCCCAAAGTTAAAGTGATACGAGTCTTTGCCTTTGGTTTATAAGAACCATTACCGAAACCTCTTATTATAGGTAAATCATTTTCAGCTTGGTATAGACCATGTAGTTTAACAAAATTATGACTAATGAGTGTGCAATCACTTCCAAAATCTATGAAACAATCTACTTTAATATTATGATTAATGAATCCCTCTTTGTGATATTTTGTATCTGGTTTGCTAATTTGAGTTAGCAAAGTTCTTTTTTCTGTTAATTTATTTAAATTGTTAAATTTCGTGCAATCAGTTAAACTATGTCCAATTCGTTTGCAACCATCACATTTAATAATAGGTTTAGGACATTTATTTGAATAATGTCCTTTTTCATTACAATTAAAGCATATCAATTCAGAACTAACACATTGTGCACTACGGTGTCCGGTTTTTTTACACTTAAAACATACAACTTCGTGTGTATTTGTATTTCCTCTGAATCTATTAAATTTTGGAGCAGACTCCTTAGACATTCCTTTAAGAAATTTTAATAAATCTTCTGGATCAGCAAAACGAGCCGACGATGCTCCCGATCTAAGAAGCCTGTCTTCAATACCATGAATGAGACAATCTACTGCCTTTTTCCCTTTTATATCACATGCATTTAATAAAGTAATCTTGTCATAATAATATTGATCTACTGACTCACCTGGCCTAATTCGACGATCTAACATCTCTGTTAGTAATATACCATAATTCATTTCAGAAGGAAATGCCTTAATAAGTTTCTCCTGCCACTCCGACCAAGGTAACATAATAGTATTAAGTCCCTCATACCAGGTTTTGGCATAACCAGATAACTTTGGTAATGCAAAATGTCGAATCTGTTTGTCTGTCCAGTTATAAATTTGGGCACATTCATTTACTTTCGCTATCCAATTTTCAATTTTTTGATTTTTATGTGCTGGATTAAATTCCGGCACAATATTCCTATCAAAACTATTTCCTTGTACATTTGAGTGCATCAAATTTTGTAATATCGAGGAAAATTGAGATATACTAAACGTCATATTATTTTCACCACTTGTGTGTTGCACAGGAGCTTTGCCCGCACCCTCCGGTGGTCCGCTCGACATTGACGCCACTTGTGACTCCTTCAACAGTGGTGACACCATCAGTGGCTCGCTCTCCGACGGCGCTGCCTGCATATTCCATTCTGATCCAGTGTCTCTAGCTACAGGGACCCGTACTGCGACCTCATCAAGAACGGCTGGTTCCCATGGTCTCCTCGTTTCAACATGTCTATCACTTTTCCACTCCTCCTGAAAAGCCAAAAATTCAAGCATCATTCCTCTAACAATTTCAACAACTTTGTACAAAATTTAATCATATTCCTGCCACATCAAGCACTAGCATTATATAAGATACTAGTTGACTCGGCAAATATAAATTATTTGTAGTAGTAATATGTTTCTTTAATTGTACAGAATATCATTTTATTGAAGTGACTACATAAATATGGCACCATAGCAACGTCTATCGCATCCTTTTGCACAAACAATAAAGGTTGCCGTCAGTCTCCAGTTGAAAATTAATAGTTTACTATTTTTTTATTCAACAAATTAATGCGCTTTTCAATATAAACAATAGACAGTAGTTGACTCTCTGACTCTGAATATGCATATAAAATTTGTTAACAATCAGTAAAGTCGTTCCGGACAAGTAAGGTAACTAACATTGTGACACGAGAGTTTCATATCCTACGATATAAAACTATATCGGTGGTGTAATATTTTTGTAACCTCAATATAATACTATTATAAACAAAAAAAAAAAACTTTCTATGTTTTGTCTGCCAATCAATCACTTTGTACTGTAAAATAATAGTATTATTACTAGTAGTTGTTTCACTTTGAAAACAAACATCTCGCTTATGTGGTACTATGTTTGTTTTAAGGTATTACTACACCGATAAAATCTTTAAATCTTTCCAATGTAAGAGATTGATAAGAGAACAAAAAAAAAACGAAAATTAACTCGCCTGATGAGTGTTCAAAGATTTCTTCATTACTCCCAGAATAGGTGGTGTCTCAGAGCCTGAGTAAGCTACCGGTGTAGCTGGTTCTTCTGGCTGTGACTCTCGGTGTCGGTCCAACGTCCGTGATCGAGATCGTGTTATTCGTGACCGAAGCCGCCGCTCCTGACTGTCTCTCTTCATACTCCCATGTCGATGTTTCGGTCGCTCCCGATAGTGTATATTCTCTTTTGACTCACACTCACGTCTTTTACTTTTATTCTTGTTTCTATGTGAGCGATGTTGTATTTCAGTATCCGATGAGCCCATGCTTGCACTTCGACTTTTGCGTTTACGCGCCCGAGATAGACGTTTTGGGTTATTTTTACCCATTTTGTGAGCGTTTTTCTTCTTGCCACTTCTGATATAAGAGTCAGAAGGAAAAGTAAAAGCCTTCCATAAGTATAATGCTGTTTATTGTACTCAATTTCTCCCTTTTACAAAAATTCTTATAATTTTTAACTCGATACCTACTTCACAGAAAAATCCAGAAATGTCCGTTTTTACTCCCCATTGGTTAAAACTCCTTCAAACTACACTACTGCCAACATTGACATTTTTCAAAATAAAACAGAACTCCAACTTAACAATTAAAAGTATCGCCTAGTTCCACAGATTATGTGTCAATATTGAATCTGTGCTTTGTTATGCTATTTTGGTTTTACTTTAAAAAAAATACAATCATCATTACCACCAATATAAACTAAAATTGTTAAGATACATTTATGTTAACCTATTATTCTAACACAGATGTAAAATACATGCATATTGCGTACGCTCCAACGATGACAAAACGTAAGCTTCACCGGGTCAGCAAATCTGCAACAATCCAAAGATTATTTTTAAAACTAATCATAAATCATTAGATTAAATTCTATTAGAAAAGCTTTTTAGCGTGTCAGTGGCCCAGCTGAAGGGCGTAGGACCAAGGCCAAGGCGACAAGGTCGTAGGGCCAGACCAAGGGCGGAACCCGCGGAAGGGATCCTTATCGCAACGCGTAAAGTGACACGACATTTTCTACGGGGCCGGGGGTCTAAAATAGGAAAAACTCTACACGTCTATCTTTGAATGGTAGTGTCCGTAGGGGAAATATTGTAATACTGTGGTTTTACGAAGGTATGTAATAGATAGAACATATCACTACGACGGAATATAATAGGTGGACCGTGGAATGACTGCGTCATGAAGTGCAATGCCAAAATTTGAGTTTTTCATATTACGTTTCATAATCTTTGCCAATCAAGAGGCCAGTTTAAAACTATATTATGTAGACTTTTTACGAAATCTAAAAAGGAAATTTATGGAAACGTTATAGTAAGGGTGAGTTACACCAGAGGCGTTGTCATATAGTTAAGGTTAAGGTTATTGTCAAATACGGTATTAGTAGGGAATTATTGGGCATTCTGTCCCACTTGTCCAACCAAAAGTTGGATAGAATTGTCTGTCCTGCAAAGAATCACTTAAATTAGAATGTGTCTGTCCTGCAGTTGAAATGATTGGGCATTCTGTCCCACTTTTGTTCGCTCGCGGTGCATAAACGAACAGGAGGGCATCCTGTTCCGACACACCGAACCACCGTTCGCTCGCGCTCACTTCGGTGTACTCGGTGTGTCAGGATGCCCAATAGCTCCTGTTCGTTTATGCACCGCGAGCGAACAAAAGTGGGACAGAATGCCCAATCATTTCAACTGCAGGACAGACACATTCTAATTTAAGTGATTCTTTGCAGGACAGACAATTCTATCCAACATTTGGTTGGACAAGTGGGACAGAATGCCCAATCATTCCTGTTCGTTTATGCATCAAGTGATAAAAAATAGCTTCTCATCGATGATTGGATGGTTGAAAGATCTAGCTAGCTATTATAGGAACATTTAATTTCGTATGTTTGAAGTTATCTGTTTATATGAGTCAACACACTGCATGATTATCATTTTGTCATAATCCACTAATCACAGTGGTCGATTGGATTAAACAGTTATGAAATTTCTGAAACAAAAAGAATCACTTAAATTAGAATGTGTCTGTCCTGCAATTAAAAATGAAGTTAAGCGACACGGAAATTTACTACCAAATACCATTCGCAGTATTGTTTGTGGTCCCTCAAACTGTGGGAAAACAAACTTAGTAATCAGTTTGTTACTACACCCGAATGGTCCACGATTCAGAAACCTTTATGTGTATTCAAAGTCTTTGTATCAACCTAAGTACGTCTTTTTAGAAAAAGTATTGGAAAAAGTTGTGGATACATCGTATCACAAGTATAATCATAACAGTGAAATTTTAAGTCCAGAAGAAGCCTTACCTAATTCTATCATCATATTTGACGATGTTGCATGCGAAAATCAAAATAATATACGTGATTATTTTGCTATGGGTCGTCACAAAAATATTGATTGCTTTTATCTTAACCAAACTTATACTAAAATACCCAAACAACTAGTAAGAGATAATGCCAATCTCATCATATTGTTTAAACAAGACGAGATTAATCTAAGACACATCTACGATGAACATGTAGGGTCTGATATGACGTGGTCGCAATTTCGTGAAATGTGTTCAACTGTGTGGAGTAAACCGTACAGTTATGTGGTAATCAATAAGGATTGTGAACGAAATAATGGTTGTTACAGAATGAAATTTGATACATTTATAATAGTGGATTAATTTATTCTATAAAGCTTATACGTACCCCACTATGTAGTAGTACAACTTGAGACATCAATCAGAGTAGAATTCTTAACATGGAGCGGAATCTTAAGGAACAAATTGTGAAATCAGCGTCTGCAGTGAAAAGAAAGGTAGAAATGATAAAAAATACTAAAAACACAAATGACATGGTACTGGAGACGATATTTCAACCGATCGTCAGTCCGCTAAAATTATTAGCAAGCAAAACTGAAAAAAAACGTCATGACGAAGACGAAAAAGAATCTTCAAAATATGGTTCACATGAAAAAGAAGAATCTGAGACGGATCTTGATGATGAAGAAAATTCAGATAATGACGACTTTAATTCTAAAACACCTGACAAAACGCTTACTACATCATCTTCTGAGGATTATGATATCCATGAGAACTCATTTAAATCTATTCAATCCTCACCAAGTATCGCAAACGATTCCTTGTCTTGGTCTGTGTCGAGGAAGAAGAAGGACCGAGCGCGGGATTTTTTTGACAACCTTATGTCAATTGAAGAATTGTCACCGGGGCTTGCCGCCTTTTTTACCCTACATTCTCTCTCTGTCAAAAAGTTAGCTAGAACTTTCCATGTAACTTGTAAGTTAAAATTGTTAATAACAATAAAGATGTTGGAATTTCATCAAAGTTGTCCTCATTGAAGCACCAAACCAAAAGTCAGCATCTCTGCGGTTCACCAGTCGCCTCCATCTCAACTTCTCAACCTCATCACAAGGACGGAGCCCCATCGTCCCCAACATGGTCCTGGATCGAAGCCGGATGAAAATTTAGTGAAGATGGGTCAGCGGCTGGTTAATTATGTAAAATTAAACTTCTCAGAGATGTCTAATGTTAGCAGAATGTAAGGTATAAAAGTTTAGCCCATAAGGTAATTACTCTTCAATTTATTTTATGTTATTAGTTATTACCTTAATAATTATACTTTTGGCAGCTTTTAATTACATAATGGTTAATTTGCTACATTGTTAATCTTTGTTTTTGTGCCTAGGACACTTTAAGTGTACTAAGTAATGTTCTAACTGTATTCAAGTAAGTTTTGTAAAACTTTCATAGTTTAAGAACATATTAACTAAGTTGTTAGGTTTATTAACTAAGTTGTTAGGTTTATCAAGTTGTCAATACAAAAGTAATTACTATTGTAAGTTGTACTTGTTGAAATAGTAATGTTTAAAACTTTTGTGAACTTAGTTTTGCTTAGTATTACAGTTTAAAGGTATAACCAACTTTGTTATAGATTATACTTTATTATTTAAGTCTTTGGCTAACTAGTTAACTGTATCAATTCCAGGTTGATCACGCTCGACTGCCAGGATGGCCAGAGATGAGGAGATAAAGGAATTGGTCAAAAAGAGAGGGAGTTATAAAGGACAACTGACTAATTTCATAAATTATTACTTGGAATTGGGTAAGAAACAAACTTTGCTTAGTACAGACGCCAAGGAGTTGCAATTACGTATAGGTAAATTAGAATCTTTATATGATAAATATGATGAGGTACAATTACAATTAGAATGTTTAGTCGATGATGTTCAAGCTCAGTATACAGTAAGAGCAGAGTTCGAGTCTCAGTATTATCAAGCTCTAGCAAGTGCTCAGGATATTTTAAGTCATTATAATAAAGACACAGCTGACGCTGATGTCAGTTATAAGAGTGTCGGTGCTAGTGCTCGTCATCAACTCGTTAAGCTCCCCACTATTCAGTTACCAAAATTTAATGGAACATATGATCGTTGGCTTGAATTTCGTGACACATTCTCTAGCCTCATTCATTCAAATAATGACATCGATGAAATAAATAAGTTTCATTATCTTCGGGCTTCCCTCGAGGCATCTGCATCTGTTGTCATTCAGTCTATTGATTTTTCTGCTAGTAATTATTCAGTTGCTTGGAAGTTATTATGTGAAAGATATGATAACAAACATTTGCTAATTCAAAATCATATTTCAGCTTTGTTTAATATTGATAATATTACTAAAGAGTCATCAAATGTATTAAAGCGACTAATTGACCTGTTAAATAAAAATATTCGGGCCTTGGAGTCCTTAGGTGAACCTGTAAAGCAGTGGGATACTCTGCTGATATTCATTGTCACTCAAAAATTAGATAATAAAACTTATAGAGAGTGGGAAGAGTATAAGGGTCGCATTGACAAGGAGGTCATAGTAACATTTGACATGTTTATTAATTTTATTCGCAACAGAGCTGACTTAATTGAAACATTAGAATTATCACGTAATAATCATTCCACCACTAGTAGGCAAGGTTCTAAATTTAAATCTATGGTGTCAGTACAAAATAATACCCATTCAGAGTCAGTGAATAAAGTATGTTGTCCTAACTGTAAAGGTGATCACAGTTTATCAAACTGTTCTAATTTTCTAGGCTTGAGTAATGAAGCTCGTTTAAAATTGTTAGCTGGATATAAAATCTGCTACAATTGTTTTCATCCAGGCCATTTTGCGAACCGTTGCAAAAAGCAAGGTTGTAAATTTTGTAAGCGTCGGCACAATACACTTGTGCATTTAGATGACTTTAAAGGTGGTAACACTCACAATGAAAGAGGTCAGGTACCTGTTAGTGTTTCATCATCATCAGCGGCGCAACCACCCACTATATCAAGTGGCTCAAATAATAATAATATGACATTGTCTGTTAAGATTTCTCCTTCATGTGATGTTAAGCAACGTGATGATGTATTATTGTCAACCGCATTATTAAAATTATTTGATGCCAATAATCGTGAACATATTGTTTGCGCGGTATTAGATAGCGGTAGCACATCATGTTTAATTACACAGAGGCTTTCTCAGAAGTTAAATTTAAAGACATGTCAAATTAATAAAAACATTCTTGGAGTTAATAATGTGTCATCTCACATAAGTAAGATGTGTCGGGTTAGCATGAAATCTATGGATAACAGTTTTGCATCTGACATTAATTGTTTCATCTTACCATCAATTACTAGTTGTTTGCCAAATTATGAAGTTGACATTAGGTATCTTAAAATACCCTCGGATATTTGTTTAGCTGATCCTTTATTTTATAAGCCAGGTGAAGTTGATATTTTACTAGGCGCTGACATCTTTTGGGATTTAATGGGATCAAGGAATTTAAAATTAGGTGATAAAAAGCCTGTCCTTTTTGAAACCAAATTAGGTTGGGTCATTTCAGGACCTATAATATCCAAAAGTCATTTTGTTTTTTTTGGCAACGACGTTAAGTGTAATTTTACAAATATATCTGACACTCATGCGGAGACTGATAAGAGTGAATTTGATTTAAGTAGATTTTGGCAATTAGACGAAGTCAACTTGCAGTCTTCACAATATTCTCCGGAAGAGAAGTTATGCGAGGAACATTTTGTTAAGAACACATTGCGTTTGGATGATGGACGTTTCTGTGTTCGCATTCCTTTAAAACAAAATTCAGATATTTTAGGAAAATCGATGCAGCGGGCTACACAATGCCTAATTAGTTTAGAGCGTCGATTAAATAATAATCCTAATTTAAAGAAAATGTATTATGATTTTATGTCAGAATATCAATTACTTTCTCATATGTCTGAATGTCAGCACCCTGAAGTTAATAAAGCATATTTTATACCTCACCATGGGGTTTTAAGAGAAGGTAGCACTACAACAAAGTTAAGGGTAGTGTTTAATGCCAGTTCTCCTACATCATCAGGTATTTCCTTTAATGAAATTCAAATGATCGGACCGACCATTCAGGATGACTTAATGTCTATTTTACTCCGGTTTAGGCAACATAAGTACATCTTATCAGCTGATGTAGAGAAGATGTACCGCCAGCTGGTTGTTCATCCAGATGATAGGTATTTGCAGCAAATACTCTGGCGAGACGATCCATCCGAGTCAATAAAGGTTTTTCAGCTCAACACCGTCACTTATGGCACTGCCAGTGCCCCTTTCCTTGCAACTCGATGTTTGAAGCAAATTGGTATTGATTGTAGTGATCCTAAAGTTTCAGAGATAATCATACATGATTTCTATGTCGATGATTTGCTTACAGGAAGCGATAATTTTGATGACGCTGTAAATATTCGGCTGAAAGTGACTAAGGAGCTTGCGTCAGCTGGTATGACTCTGCGAAAATGGAAGTCTAATGACCCTCGATTAGTGCCTCTCAGTTCTTGCACATCACTTGATTTAAGCCTCGGGTCTCATGAGCCTAGTAAGCTATTAGGTCTCGGTTGGAATGCTGATGATGATGAAATTTACTTTCCCACAAAATTGGATTTTCCGAATGGTAATACCAAGCGAGATTTGTTGTCAGTTGTCGCACAAATCTTTGACCCTTTAGGTCTGTTAGCACCTGCTGTGATAGTCATGAAAATGTTGTTACAGAGTCTGTGGTTGCAAAAACTTTCATGGGATGAGCCTCTTAGTGCAGACATTCTGAAACACTGGAAGACTATTTTAAAAGAACTTCCATTATTAAATGAAATCAAAGTGCCTCGTATGGTTGTTTGTGAGTCGTATAAAAGGTTTGAATTACATGTTTTTTCTGACGCTTCGGAGCGCGCGTATGGTGCGTGCGTTTATGTCCGTACTGTCAATAATAACAATGACGTTATGATTCGTTTGTTAGCAGCCAAGAGTCGAGTTGCTCCAATCAAACCAACGACGATTCCGAGGTTGGAATTATGTGGAGCTCTTACTGGAGCTCGTCTTTATGAGAAGGTATGTAGTTCGATTCGGTGTAAGGTAAATAGCACTTATTTTTGGACTGATTCCACCATAGTGTTGAGTTGGTTGCAAATTTTACCTTCCAAGCTTCAACCTTTTGTGCGGAATCGCGTGGCTGAAATTTTAGAAAGAACCGGAAATTGTCGATGGTTCCACGTTCCGACAAAGGAGAACCCAGGAGATCTGATCTCTCGTGGCTTAGACATAAATTCCCTCCGGTTTTCTGAGTTATGGTGGATCGGCCCAGACTATTTGAAACAGGAACCGATAATTCTGCCTTCTCAACCTAAACATATAATAAAAAATGACTTACCGGAAACTAAACCTGATCTATCATTGTGTGTTGTTCAAGATAGTAATATTAATGAAGGTTTAATTGATTTTAGTCGTTTTTCAAATTATACTCGTCTATTGCGTTCTATCGCTTATGTTTTAAGATTTATTAATCGTTGCAAAGGGCAAGTAAGTCTATCGAACTTCTTAAGTAATGAAGAATTGAAAACTTCGTTACAATTAATAATTAAGACGTGTCAAAGGGAGTCTTTTCCTGAGTATAGACTACTTTTACTTAAAAAGGATTTACCTAAAAAGAGTCCATTAATTAAATTTAACGTTTATTTAGATAATGATAACATAATGCGAGTTGGGGGCCGTCTTAATAATTCTGATTTTTCATATGATAAAAAACACCCTATTCTACTACAGTCCACTCATATCTTTACTAGGTTGTTGTTTGAATCAGAACATAAAAGACTACTTCATGCAGGTCCACAACTACTGCTCGCTACTATTAGAGAAAGTTATTGGCCTTTAGGAGGTCGCAATTTGGCGAAAGCTTGCTATCATAAGTGCGTGCGATGCTGCCGTATGAAAGGAGAGGTTGCTACTCCTATTATGGGCAATCTCCCGCGAGATCGCATTACAAGCGGTTTTCCCTTTGAGAATGTAGGTCTTGATTACGCAGGTCCTATAATGTCTGCCAGTCGTCAAGGTCGTGGATGCAGGCTAGTGAAGGTGTACATAGCGATTTTCGTATGTTTCGCTACAAAAGCTATCCACCTGGAGTTAGTGGGGGACTTAACAAGTAAATGTTTTTTATTAGCACTGAATAGGTTTATATCGCGAAGAGGAAAGCCTCTCAATATTTATTCAGATAACGGGAAGTCGTTTGTCGGTGCTTTTAACGATATTTCAAAATTTTTAAAATCTAATTGCAATTCATTGGGTGAGAGTCTGGCAAACGAAGGAGTTTCGTTCCATTTCATTCCACCGTATTCTCCTCATTTCGGCGGTCTCTGGGAGGCGGGCGTGAAGTCAACCAAATTTCACTTGTTAAGAGTATTAGGTAATTGTCATTTAACTTACGAGCAATTGTATAGCCTGCTAACACAGATTGAAGCCATATTAAACTCAAGGCCGCTGACCCCCCTATCATCGGACCCATCAGACTGCACACCTTTGACGCCGGGACATTTTTTAATTGGACGGCCTTTAACTAGTTTGCCGCAGACAGAAGTTGAGAATAAAGACCATCTGTCACGGTTTCACCAGATTCAGCAGCTCCGTCAACACTTCTGGGCGAGATGGAGCAAAGAGTATGTGTCTGAGCTCCAAGCTAGATCAAAATGGCGTCTTAACTACAAGGAACTTAAACTCGACACTCTGGTCGTTGTTAAGGACGATAATTTACCACCGCTTAAGTGGCGTTTGGGCCGAATCGTCGCAATATTCCCTGGACCAGACGGCGTTGCTCGAGTGGCCGACATTCGCACCTCAGCTGGAGTCATCCGTCGAGCCTTTAGCAAGATTTGTCCACTGCCCAACTATTAAGGGTTGAAAATTAAATTTTCAACGCCCGGGGGTATGTCGAGGAAGAAGAAGGACCGAGCGCGGGATTTTTTTGACAACCTTATGTCAATTGAAGAATTGTCACCGGGGCTTGCCGCCTTTTTTACCCTACATTCTCTCTCTGTCAAAAAGTTAGCTAGAACTTTCCATGTAACTTGTAAGTTAAAATTGTTAATAACAATAAAGATGTTGGAATTTCATCAAAGTTGTCCTCATTGAAGCACCAAACCAAAAGTCAGCATCTCTGCGGTTCACCAGTCGCCTCCATCTCAACTTCTCAACCTCATCACAAGGACGGAGCCCCATCGTCCCCAACAGTCTGCATCGCCTGAAGCGCTGAAAGAAGATATACCATATGGAGTAAGAAGTGAACGAGGAAAACTTTGGCTAGGCAAAACCCGTTTACACGATGATGGAAAAGTTCTGAAAATTAGAAGCCGCTCTTTAAAAAAAACTTCTGGTCTGGCAGAATTGTTGTACAAAAAAAAACCTAATTTAGATATTATTACAGAGGAAGACTTACAAAATTATAAATTGCTACTCATCGACACTAATGCACATAAACGTAACTGGAAACCATCGAACCAAATAAATGGTAATAAAGGGTTCAAATATACTCACGTGATAAAGCCACTATTTAAATTCGCTAGAAATAATACCAGTAGCGTAGAAAGTCTTCAGCGAGGTGAAGGAATCGACATTTTGAAAGAAGTTAAGAAAGACACTGATTTAGTATACTGGAATGATCCTAATGAGTTAGTTGAGAGTAGGGAATTATTGGGCATTCTGTCCCACTTGTCCAACCAAAAGTTGGATAGAATTGTCTGTCCTGCAAAGAATCACTTAAATTAGAATGTGTCTGTCCTGCAGTTGAAATGATTGGGCATTCTGTCCCACTTTTGTTCGCTCGCGGTGCATAAACGAACAGGAGGGCATCCTGTTCCGACACACCGAACCTCCGTTCGCTCGCGCTCACTTCGGTGTACTCGGTGTGTCAGGATGCCCAATAGCTCCTGTTCGTTTATGCACCGCGAGCGAACAAAAGTGGGACAGAATGCCCAATCATTTCAACTGCAGGACAGACACATTCTAATTTAAGTGATTCTTTGCAGGACAGACAATTCTATCCAACATTTGGTTGGACAAGTGGGACAGAATGCCCAATCATTCCTGTTCGTTTATGCATCAAGTGATAAAAAATAGCTTCTCATCGATGATTGGATGGTTGAAAGATCTAGCTAGCTATTATAGGAACATTTAATTTCGTATGTTTGAAGTTATCTGTTTATATGAGTCAACACACTGCATGATTATCATTTTGTCATAATCCACTAATCACAGTGGTCGATTGGATTAAACAGTTATGAAATTTCTGAAACAAAAAGAATCACTTAAATTAGAATGTGTCTGTCCTGCAATTAAAAATGAAGTTAAGCGACACGGAAATTTACTACCAAATACCATTCGCAGTATTGTTTGTGGTCCCTCAAACTGTGGGAAAACAAACTTAGTAATCAGTTTGTTACTACACCCGAATGGTCCACGATTCAGAAACCTTTATGTGTATTCAAAGTCTTTGTATCAACCTAAGTACGTCTTTTTAGAAAAAGTATTGGAAAAAGTTGTGGATACATCGTATCACAAGTATAATCATAACAGTGAAATTTTAAGTCCAGAAGAAGCCTTACCTAATTCTATCATCATATTTGACGATGTTGCATGCGAAAATCAAAATAATATACGTGATTATTTTGCTATGGGTCGTCACAAAAATATTGATTGCTTTTATCTTAACCAAACTTATACTAAAATACCCAAACAACTAGTAAGAGATAATGCCAATCTCATCATATTGTTTAAACAAGACGAGATTAATCTAAGACACATCTACGATGAACATGTAGGGTCTGATATGACGTGGTCGCAATTTCGTGAAATGTGTTCAACTGTGTGGAGTAAACCGTACAGTTATGTGGTAATCAATAAGGATTGTGAACGAAATAATGGTTGTTACAGAATGAAATTTGATACATTTATAATAGTGGATTAATTTATTCTATAAAGCTTATACGTACCCCACTATGTAGTAGTACAACTTGAGACATCAATCAGAGTAGAATTCTTAACATGGAGCGGAATCTTAAGGAACAAATTGTGAAATCAGCGTCTGCAGTGAAAAGAAAGGTAGAAATGATAAAAAATACTAAAAACACAAATGACATGGTACTGGAGACGATATTTCAACCGATCGTCAGTCCGCTAAAATTATTAGCAAGCAAAACTGAAAAAAAACGTCATGACGAAGACGAAAAAGAATCTTCAAAATATGGTTCACATGAAAAAGAAGAATCTGAGACGGATCTTGATGATGAAGAAAATTCAGATAATGACGACTTTAATTCTAAAACACCTGACAAAACGCTTACTACATCATCTTCTGAGGATTATGATATCCATGAGAACTCATTTAAATCTATTCAATCCTCACCAAGTATCGCAAACGATTCCTTGTCTTGGTCTGCATCGCCTGAAGCGCTGAAAGAAGATATACCATATGGAGTAAGAAGTGAACGAGGAAAACTTTGGCTAGGCAAAACCCGTTTACACGATGATGGAAAAGTTCTGAAAATTAGAAGCCGCTCTTTAAAAAAAACTTCTGGTCTGGCAGAATTGTTGTACAAAAAAAAACCTAATTTAGATATTATTACAGAGGAAGACTTACAAAATTATAAATTGCTACTCATCGACACTAATGCACATAAACGTAACTGGAAACCATCGAACCAAATAAATGGTAATAAAGGGTTCAAATATACTCACGTGATAAAGCCACTATTTAAATTCGCTAGAAATAATACCAGTAGCGTAGAAAGTCTTCAGCGAGGTGAAGGAATCGACATTTTGAAAGAAGTTAAGAAAGACACTGATTTAGTATACTGGAATGATCCTAATGAGTTAGTTGAGAGACTGAAAATATTATGTGCATCTCAGGCGGCTGGTAATACGGGATTAGATAATGAAATTAATGCCATACTTGAAGAAATGAAAGAAGCTGGTATCATTAAAAAAATGAAATATATAAGGCTGCCATCAGGAAAATTTAGCAGTTCTATTACACTATAGAACCTAGCAAGACGGCAATGAATATAGACAAATTTGGTCATCACGTTCATAAGCGTTTACGATTATCTGAATTTTCTGAAATTCTTAGCGATACATTGGTAAGGTCCGATACAGGGGAATTCGATTTAAAGTCATCGAAATTAACAGGGGTGCAAATTCCAGAAAAAGACGACGAGGCTGTGAATAAAGAATACGTAGATAAAAGTGTCCAAGCCCTTAAAAATGAAATGATGAAAATCCAAAGTAATGTCAGAAACTTTCTCCATAGTTTAGAAAAAATTACTACTACAAATTTAAGTAAAATGTACTACACAAAACAAGAAATCGATAACATGATTGCAGCAAAATCTGTTCAGAATGAGTAAACAAGATATAGTAAATGAACTACACAGAGGAGCGAGACGAAACTTCGTTCGTCGACATACGGTCATTAAAGGTCTGGATGATTTATGGCAAGCTGACCTAGTGGACTTACAAAAATATTCGTCGATTAATAAAGGATTTAAATATGTTCTCATAGTGATTGATGTTTTATCAAAATACGTGTGGGCTAGACCGTTAAAATCAAAATCTAAAAAAATTGTATCAAGTGCTATGTGCAGTATATTAACAGAATCCACACGAAAACCTAAAAACTTACAAACAGATCTAGGTACAGAGTTTTATAACGATTCTTTTAAGCATTTAATGAAAACTTATAACATAAATCATTATTCCACATTTTCTGTAAAAAAAGCTTCTATCGTCGAACGAGTAATAAGAACTATAAAATCACGTCTTTACAAATTATTTAGTTTATGTGGAAAATATGAATGGTATAAAAATAATTTAAGGTCCGTTGTGCAGAATTATAACAATACTGTGCACCGCATTACAAAACATAAACCAATAGACGTTAACAGATTTAATTCACTACACAATTATTTAAGTTTTGATTTAAATTGATAATATTTTAGTTTTTGAAAACGATTCATTATTTATTACATTGATACATTTTAAAATTAAATAATTACCAATATATTCATTCGTTACCCATCAAATATTTTAATCTATTGTGTTACTCTTATTGATTAGTATTTTTCTATATTAGCTTCATGATTTACAAAGAAAAGTTAATGCAATTAGACCAGTCGTACCATGTTATAATAAATTTAATTGAATAATGTAATATAATATTAAAATCTACCTTATTCATAAAACACTATTATACTTTTACGTGTGTTGTTTGATGGAAAAAAATATATTTTATTTAGTATTTTCCTATATTAGCTTCATGATTTACAAAGAAAAGTTAATGCAATAATTAGACCAGGCGTACCATGGTATAAATATCTACCTTATTCATAAAACACTATTATACTTTTACGTGTGTTGTTTGATGAAAAAAAAAAATACATTTGTTTTTTTTTCAGATGCTTGAAAATTAGAGAAGTTCATCAAAAATTACAGCGGAACGCAGAAAAAAGATACCTGGCATTCTATTTTAATTGTAAGTAAATTTGAATCTAAATGTATCTAGTTTATTGAATGAGGTTTATGTAGTAGATACATATTAGAGGTAATTATTTAATCAGAATAATAATTATTATCCAATATTTTAATAATAACAAATTTAAATATAAAAATTCATAATATTATATTTCCTATAAAACCTACGAATAATAAAAACTAGAAAAACTGTTATTGCATAATATAACGTTAATATTTTCGAGATTATTTGAATGCCAAAAAGTCGAAGTTATCACTAGAAACATAATAAATCCATAATTTTTTTAGATCAAACATTACTCAAACATCCTTAATCGTCGTCGTAGTTTTAAAGTACTCGTGACTCTAAATGGTGATTATTATGTAAGTGTGGATGTACATAACATTCTTTTTTTTCAGATCGGATGATCAATGATGAAGAATTCTACATTACACAAACGAAGACATTATTTTGTTTATTTTTATAAATGAATAAAAACTGGTGTTTATTTATTGATAAGATCCTAAATTCCTATCCCCTGAAATGTAAGCTTAAACATACTAAACATCATAGTGTGTTGGTATATTTAAGCCGAGGTATGTTTTTTGGTAAAAAAGTAGGTGATCTTACCATTGACCGTAACCGATTACGAGTCAGTAGTATGATCGGTGCATGATCTTACCTACGGTAAGTGGCACACTGACACACCGAAGTGAGCGAACAGAGGTGCATGTCATGAGCATGTCCTTTCATTTACCATCAGTTGATGCATAAACGAACAGGAAGTATTGGACATTCTGTCCCACTTGTCCAACCAAAAGTTGGATAGAATTGTCTGTCCTGCAAAGAATCACTTAAATTAGAATGTGTTCTGTCCTGCAGTTGAAATGATTGGGCATTCTGTCTCACTTTTGTTCGCTCGCGGTGCATAAACGAACAGGAGCTATTGGGCATCCTGACACACCGAGTACACCGAAGTGAGCGCGAGCGAACGGAGGTTCGGTGTGTCGGAACAGGATGCCCTCCTGTTCGTTTATGCACCGCGAGCGAACAAAAGTGAGACAGAATGCCCAATCATTTCAACTGCAGGACAGAACACATTCTAATTTAAGTGATTCTTTGCAGGACAGACAATTCTATCCAACTTTTGGTTGGACAAGTGGGACAGAATGCCCAATACTTCCCTACTGGTATTGCGTCCATTATTGACTTTAACAAGAAATTTGACAGTTCATTTGACATTTTGTTACAGTTAGGGTGAAGCCAAACGAGCGTAATTTGTGAGTTGTGACTTGTGAGTCGCAGAATTTCTGCTGGGCAGAATTCTGCTGCATTCAGTTTCATACTTACATGTTTGAATCACACGAGCATAATTTTGTGAGTCGTGATTTGTATGAAAAGAAATTCTGCCCGGCAGAAATTCTGCGGCTCACCGCTCATGACTCACAAATTACGCTCGTTTGGCTTCACCCTTAAAGTAAGATGTTGCAACCCACCCTTAGAAAGCTGTATATTTTATTCCTGAAATTAAAAAAACAAAAGAATATTGTAAGGACAGAGTGTTTATATTATAAGAAATAAAAGACAATGTGATGTATAATTAGCCATGTAAGAAAGTAGTAAGTAAAAGTAAAATTATATAAAAAGAATATAGGAAACGATAAAAGCGAAAATATGTAATTAAAAGATAAAAAACAGCCCTGATCATGTTAGGGGGAGGAATTATTAAAAAAAAACCCACCCTTAGAAACACCTAAAGTAGCCCTTGAGGCTTGCAGGTCTATCATCACTAAGTCTATGGTGAAACATGTAGCTCGTTGTTTGACAGACCCCAAATACATAAATCAGAGTTACCTCAATTGCTGGGTAACGTATCACACAAATACTGAGTGTTACAACTTAGAATCCATATTAATATGCGAAAGTGTCTGTCTGTCTGTCTGTCTGTTACGTCTTCACACCCAAACCGCTGAACCGATTTTGCTGAAATTTGGTATGGAGATATTTTGAGTACCGGGAAAGGACATAGGATACTTTTTATCCCGGGAAATGTACGGTTTCCGCGCGATAATGACTTTTGGAGCAACTGAGTTGCGAACATCGACTAGTAATAGGTATATAACTGCCGCCAAGTGCGATCCTGACTCGCCCATTTAAGGAGTTCCGTATGATTCCGTTTGTCTATATCGGAGGTTCCCAAACACTTTGATTAAAAGACCACTTTTTTCTGGATTCTTTGGACAGTAAGTAGCAGAGGTTTGGTAAAGGTACTTAAAGTCTTGGGGAAGGACAAAGAATAATTGCTATATTTTTTGTAGCTGTTCATGTTTATTTATACGGAGTGAAACAAAAAACTAAAAGTAAAAAAAAATTAAATTATTCATTATTTGTACTTACTGATTAAAAAACACAAATTGTCTAAACTTGGCCTTCATCAATCTTCGTCGTTGGTGGATATTTTTAACCGACTTCAAAAAAAGGAGGTTATCAATTCGACGCGTATAATAATAATAATAATATCTATGGACGCTTCACACCACATCAGTCTGGCCCCATGCTAAGTACCTGAAGGACTTGTGTTACAGGTACCAGACAACGGAAATATATTTAATACTTTTATACCATACATATATTTAAGATTTTTATTATATGATAAATATATTTAATACACATCCATGACCCAGAAACTTTGAAAACTTTTTGTTCCGTCGGCGGGATTCGAACCCGCGACCTCCGGCTTAAGCTACCAACGTGCTATCCACTGAGCCACAGAGGTCGCCACAGAGGCGTATGTATGTAATATTTCCAGAACTGCCCAGTTTTTGTATATTATGTTAATCTATATCAGCATCTGAACAAATGTGCCAAATTTCAGAAGTGTATGTATGTATGTATGTATGTTTTTATGTTTGTTCACGCATATCTTCGGAACTACTGGTCCGATTTGAGTAATTCTTTTTTTATTGTACTAGGTATTGTTCAACTTAGGGAATAGTGCAAGTTTCATCAAAATCGGTTCAGTAGTTTTGGAGATAGGAAGTTTTAATTCTCAATTACGTACAATTTTGAAGTCGGTTTTATCTTTTTAAAATACAGTTATTATGTTTTTTAGTACCCATTTATTTATTTTTATATGCTGCCTTAACTTAGTAAATCTAAAAATATATCCAAGAACAGTTTGTTTTAAGTAGGTACAAGTTGCAACTCATAATATCATATTAGATTGCCTTAGCTTTGTTGCATTTTCCTTCTTTTCCTGCATTTTATACAATGTAGGTACCTATCGTATGCTCAAAAAATCCCGCAGAATTTTGTCCAGAAAAAATAGCCCATGTGGCATATCAGTCTTTGTATTTTTTTTCTTGTTCCATTGAATTTATTTTTAGATTTTTGAGTCCGTTTTTGGATTTTGCAGCCAACGGTCAGATTGATTTTATGATTAAGTACTTAATTTTTATGAAGACAATATTATCCCCAAACTCTTTTAAGTATAATATAAATATTGAGTAAATGCAGCCGCTATAGTACCTAATACAAAATAGTAAGTATTTTAGATCACAAGTCACAACGAATATAAGCTTTGTAAGTTTGTATTATTTAATTTATATCACTAAGGCCCACTTGCGCCAATCTGGGTTAAAGTTAACTCTGAGTTAAACATCATGTCATATCTGTCACTCACCAAGTCAGTGATAGAGATGACATGATGTTTAACTCAGAGTTAACTTTAACCCAGATTGGCGCAAGTGGGCCTTATTTGATTAGTGGTGGTATTATGTACTGAAACCACTGTTTTGGCATACAAATTCGCGTAGCACAGTACATGATGTATTGAAATGTAACCTTATAAATAAACAGTAATGTTTTCATTGTGTCCATTGACGTCAATGTAGTGTAGGAGCCAAGAGGTGGTTGTTTACTCGAATGTATGTTAAATGTTGTAAGTTGTAGAGTGCTAAAAAGATGCGTTAATAAAATGTGTAATTTTAAAGTTTTGTTCTTTTATATATTTTAACTTCAATTAGCGGATTTGGGTTATAGATAACAACGGATTAAATATCGTGTTATATCTTTCAAAAATAAGAAGAACGACACGGATAAGATTATGATATTTAACCAGGGTAACCTTTAACTTAGATATTCAGCTATATTCTATGCACATTGCACATAGGCATAGCATAATTTACAAAACATATTTAATGTAATAATTTATCAACATCAATTTACACAAAATATCATAATTACTGATAACATGTAAGCAATAGTAACAAAATCCGTCGATCTCAGAATAATGTAATATTTAAAACTCCCGTTACTAGTACTAACTACTATGTTAAAATTACTGTCCAATCATAATTAAAAAGAGAACGTCCCAACCTTTCAAGGATCTTCCTGGATTTTTCAATCCCCGGAGTTTTCGTCGCAATAATCGTAAAATCAAACAAATCTCGGCGAAATCTCCAATGTAAAATAGAGCGGGGAATTAGTCACGTGCTCTCGGACTACACGAGGCGTCGCTCTCTCGCCCGTAGACAATTTGATTTGATTAAAATTTTCCGTACATTTTGCAGGGTACATTAAACACGAGTGTACAGAGTGATAATATTAATGGTTTTGAGCCTATTTTTGGAACTCATTATAGGTCGAAACTCGAAGAAGATGCTTCGTACCTTTTTCAGGCATGCCGCAAGAGCCTTTCGAAATTGAAATAGGTACCCCAACACTGTCATTTCAATATAATAATATTATGTATAGCTTCTTGTGTAGTAAATAAAGTTTAGAATGATTCTTATTAAGATGAAGTGGTAGGGCCAGAAGCGTATAATATCGCGATCTAGGGTATCTTTGAACCTGTTTTTAGATATCAACCGCTAAAATTCATACAATGTTATTCATACCGGCGTAAAGGTGAAGATATGCCTAATAACGTTATATTCTTCGAAACACGATTATAGTAATTTGCCTCGATAGAAAAAAATCGTGAAAATCATCATAAATTGCCATTTTATTGCAATTTTTCGATTTTACGGCGAATTTAGACACAATTCTAGTAAAAAATTTATGTTTTCATAAACCTTTCATCAAATCCCATAAGGTAGTATTTATGGTTTTCACTAAAATGATAGTTAGTCATTCAAAATATAATAATACCTATAACGCTCGCACTGTATGAGGGCGGCGGGGATGCGGGGTGGCGATTCAGTCGGCCGCGGAGCCTCGTCGCAAGCAGACACGTACTACTCGTCGGCCCGCTCTTTACGAGAATTTGATGTGAAAATGGGAAATAAAAACTGCAGAGGAAAAAAAATATCCCTTTTGCGGAAAAGAAGAATAATTAAAAAAAAAAGAAGAGTTAAGGGAAAAAAAGAAATAAGGGTCACCGTACACTTGACTGAGTATCGGTATTATCTTTTTTTTGACGTTATTTTTTTCCTCAGTGGGATTGAGAATAAGGGTCACCGCATATTTGACCGGGTACCGGTATGGGTATTGGGTATCTTGTTTTGACTATTCTTTTCCTCTGTAGGCATGAATTAGTAGAAATAAGAATAAGCGTCACCGCACACTTGATCTGGTATCGGTATCGGTATTATATGGTATTATCTTGTTTTAGACTATTTTTTTCCTCAGTAGGTATGAATGAGTAGAAATAAGGGTCACCGTACACGTGACTGGGTATCGATACTTATAATATTTTTTTGACACAATTGTTTCCTTCGTAGGTATGAATGAGTAGAAATGAGAATAAGGGTATTGTCCAGTATCAATAACAATATTGAACAGTTACTAGAACAACACATTTAGGGACTCCTAACAAATAGGATGGTAATGTGTATTTTGCTTTTGAAGACCGAAGAGATGGAATGAAGAAGAATGTTATTATGTTTCTTACAGATATCGAGCTATGGTTGTGCAACCAAATATAAAAAAATAATTGTTCAGATAATTCTGTTCAAGTTTTAGAAGGGTGAGACTTACACATAATATATTATGCATTAATATAGGTGTCGACGGCGAATAAATATTCGTAGTATTCAAATAAAAATAGTGTATAAATAAATAATAATAATGTTACGAATGCGGACACGTAGTACGTATTAATAAATATATTTTTATAAATAAATTGACTATTGTATACTCTGACATAATAACCTAATAAATGTGACATATTATCTCATAACGTATGTCAAGTAGGCTTGTACTTTGAATGTCATTCATTCATTTATTTATGTTTGTTTGTTTGTAAAAAGAATCTGCCTGAAGTTAGCCAGGGATTAGTTTACTCACGTTCAATGCGCGGCCTATACATACTAGCATAGACTTTGAGTCGGGAATTAGGGATAGGTATGGGCTACGGCTACAGGTCTGGGCCCAGCACTAAATAGCATCTGTGAGCGTACGAAAGCATTCGAGACAATTTGGAATCGGTAACTAATGAGGTAAGTATCGGTATTCTCTTGTACAATCAACCGATAAGTGTGTACATCACAGTATAGCAATATCCCTACAGTAGTGAAACGAATGTACTTGCGCAGAGCAACGGAGGGGTACCCGCGGGGAAGCGGGCGGCGCGGGCCCGCGCTTACAAACTCGCGGAGTTTGTACGCCTTCGCGCGCAGGTGTGACGTTGGCGCATTGTCTACGAATTTTGTGTTGTAAAACGATAACTTTATCTTATAAACAATGGGATATAATAAGTGTTCAGTGTACAGAATATGTAAATCTGATTCAAAAAACAAAAAGGATTTAAATTGTCATAAAATATAATATCGACTCACAGTTCACACTAATATTGTGTTGGCCTTGGTGGAATTTATTTGCAATTTGCATCTCCGTTTTATTGTTTACGTTGTAAGAAGTGTAACAAGGAGAGAAACAATATAGAATAAAAATAAAATAAAAACTGTCAAATACCCTGTTACATACTAATTAGTACCTACCTAGCTAGGTACACAGTGCCACACATCAAGTGTAACATTTTGACCTTTGGACCCCCCTTACCGCGCACGTAATAAGAGCGAGTTTTGAAGTGCTTCTGTTACACCTGACGTGTGGCCTACCGTACCTACCAATTGTTATAATATGATTAATTATTGTTGGATATTTTATATATCCGAATGCGTCTTCATTATTTTAATCCTTCGATCGTGGATTCTTGGAAATCTATTGTTATTCTATTGTGTCTTGCTCACCGGTGAGCTTATGGGGCTTGATGGTTAATAACATTTTTAAATCCATACTAATTAGTAATTATTAATATTATAAATGCGAAAGTGTGTCTGTCTGTCTGTCTGTTACCTCTTCATGCCCAAACCGCTGGACCGATTTTGCTGAAATTTGGCATGGAGATACTTTGAGTCCCGGGAAAGGACAAAGGATACTTTTTGTCCTGGAAAAATGTACGGTTCCCGTGCAATTAACGAGTTTTGGCACAACGGAGTTGCGCGCATCATCTAGTAAAGAACTCAAATCATCTAAAAATAAAGTTTCTAAAGTTTCACGTAAATATCTAGCAGTACGACTATGTAAATATAACACGCTGATTAAACAGATTAAATGATAACATTACAAGCACAATATTTTATTTTTATTTTATTTCGCGTTTCGTGGCAAGTGGCAACCCTGGCATATCTGCTTGGTACTTACACCGGTGGCGGCATCGTGCGACATCAAAGGCGTTTCGTTACTGTAGGGATATTATATTGCTATACTGTGGTGTACATCAAGTGTACGGTAAACCTTATTCTCATTTTTACTCATTCATACCTACTGAGGTTAAAAAGTGTTTCAAACAAGATAATACTGATACCGATACCCGGTCAAGTGTACGGTGACCCTTATTTCTATTCATACAATACCAACTAAGGAAAAAATTTTTCAAAAACAATATAATACCAATTATAACTATACCCGGTCAAGTGTACGGTGACCCTTATTTCTATTCATACAATACCAACTAAGGAAAAAATTTTTCAAAAACAATATAATACCAATTATAACTATACCCGGTCAAATGTGCGGCGACCCTTATTCTCATTTATTCCTACTAAGGAAAAAATTTGTCTAAAAGAAGATAATAAAAGGGTAAAATATTGAACTCGCATGCCCGGTCGCCGCTGCCTCTACGCTACGCACCTACCAGGCGTGCGCATAGAAAGCGCGGGGCGGAAGATGGTTGCCCCGCGCATGCTCCCGCCACGCTTCATACCTCACCCCCTCAGAAACGCGATGCGCACCCTACCACTTCATCTTAAGAGGTGAATGTGTGAGTTGAACTGTCGAAACTCAAATAAGTACATAATATACTAAATACTTAATAGATAGTCTAGTCTACTGTTTGCACTGTAGCACTGCACAGTTTTCACTCTACGGCCTTCTAATCGCTATAATATACTTCTCCCACTTAATCAAAAAACCAGTGAAAACTAGAAACATTCGGCAAAAAATCCTTTAATTACCAGCTCCATAATCCTAAATAGAACAACAATCATCTATTGGCCACGTTACATAAGTAAGATAGATCACCAGTTATAATTGTCAAAAACGAAGGTCGCACGCGAACGCAATCTTCAAATGAATGTGTCCAACCTTGACTGAAGCTAGTTCATATAATATGTATAGACTGATACTAGGTGGCGTTATGCTAGGCAATACTAATAATGGTGGCCGCGGAGCGGAACAGAGAGGATGATCCATCCTCCGTTCCACTCCGCCGGCGTAGAACGGGAGTGCGAAGGCGTCGCTATGCGAACCTCCAATAACTTCCGTCCCACGGGGCTCCGGGTCAGGATGGGAACCTGCCCGGCTTAGCTAGTCCCGGCGCCGAGGGGAACGCTTTAGTTTGCCTAAGCGTTCCCTAACTTGGTGGAAGTCCGGTCCCTTGTGAGGTAGACCGGCCGGTCGTGGAGGGAGTCCTGTGTTAGACAGATCCAGGATATCCCTTCGTATACGGCTGAAGGCAAACCGCAGGTGGTTTTAGTGGGTAAACCGAAGTCGGGAGTCCCACATACCCCCGGGGTGCTTCAGCTTTTAACTGAGGCATATCCCCAACCCGGGGCACCCATAAAGGGTTTCCCCTGCGCATCAAAAAAAAAAAAAAAGGCAATACTAATAATATGACACAAATTTTATGTAAATGTATGCCAAGTAGAGATTATTAGCTGGCGCTACTCAAAAGTTATCTTATTTGAAGTAGAGCCCCAGCTTGGCTACCCAGGGCCCAAGTTCAGGCGCTCGTTGGGACTTAGAAGCGCGTTGGGGTGGCCTAGCCTATAGCTAAAGATGATGATATTATTAAAGGCCTAAGTTGTGCCTCTACAGTCTACACTTCTCCTTCACCTCTACGTCTTACTTAACAAAACTCATGTTATTACAGCTAGTTCGTGCAATCAAATAGGCATAGGATGAAAAATTAGAGTTTATTTAAAGAGAGAAACATTTATTATATTATTATGTTATACAATAGTTATGATGTGGATGCAAAGAAATACCGCAAGATGAAGCAACTAATAGGAGGACAATAATTTGATCGAATATAATATACCATACCAGTTACCACCTTCCTATTTTACATTAAACTTTCTCCTCAAACCTCTTTTAAAAGTATTACAAAATTTTGAGTACACGTACAGCTGCAGTCCAATGATTTAATTCTGGGAAAACCCCTTGGGCTTACAAAACTTCCTCAACCCATTACGTGGAAGCCTTAAGGCTATCTCAAAAAAGGCAAAACGAGCCAAAACGCTAAATGCCAAGATGTATTTCATACGCGTTGACCGAAATAGAGTAATTTAGACACTTGGCAAGAGTCCTATGCGCCATCCTGGCTGAAAAAGAAAAATACATACACGATTTTTGGCATTCACATTCTAGACTGTCGCCATAGCTTTTACGGGGATAAAACAAAACAACATTTTAAAACGTCGCGTGGGCGGTGGGAGGTAAAGTAACATTAGGATTCTGTGAAATTGGGGAGTAGTAAACACTTGCTTAATTGGCATAATAATATGCATTCCACCACAGTCGGAAAAAACAATGGTAACTGGTAAGTGGTAACCCTTTGATAATATTATTAATATGAGTTCAGATTAAGGCATTTCTTGCAGTCAGCATTTCGTGTTCGAAAATATTACAAATATTTTTTGTTGCAAAGAAGATGGTATATTATGTTTTCTTCTTTTTAATTGAATTAAAATCATAAGACTTTATAATCTCGGAAATCTGAAACGCGGATAAAATAAGAAGTCTTGCTATTCTACTCTGTAGTGAAATAGTATAATATTAAATATTTTAAAAAGTTGCTTAATTTAAGTATTGATCTAGTATTAGGCTTAAGGTCCAAAGCCTACTCCTACGTCCTACCTCAGTTAACGAGTGTTTTAGTTCAGCCACGCTGCAGCTGACATTTAAAAAGCGCCCAGGAGAGAAACATTTACATTATACAGCATGACTGGTGAGTCAATACCGATATTTAAGGAGAGTATTCAGTACTCGATTCTCATTATAAATATGTAATAAAATTAGGTTCTTAATTTTTTTTTGAATTTCCCAAAAATTTATGAATCATAGATACTAAGTAAATTACGCGGCTAGGCAAGTAGGCATACTATGCGGCCGGTGCAGAGGCGTGCGCTACCAAAGAAACACCACACAACTACCCCTCCCGCTCGCAGTGTCCATGCGTTGGGTAAATAATTATTTAACTTTAAGCTACATTTACTCAGTGATCAATTGATATAATATTTTTTATATTAACTAATATAATAGCCAAATATCACGTCCTCAAGTATTGAACATGTCTCACCAGTCACGCAGTATAATAATATAATCCTCGGATTACAGGATAGCAATCAAAGAATTTTAATAAAGATATTGTATAATGTAATATTTTATATTATAATAATAATATGATGCTTTACACCACGTCAGTCTGGCCGCTCGACACTCATGTTGCTGCTACTAAGCCCTTGCTAAACCTTAGGTATCCTATGTTCATCCGCCGGTTTTAAGACCTAACAAAAACCTGTTCCAAGATACGTCATGAAATTGCAGACTTTTAAAATATAGATCGTTTTACTGTAGAATGCACAAAGAAAGGTGCAAGTCGCGTTTCCCCAGGGTTTGTAGAGCAAATAAAATACTAGAGCTGCTGCGAAAGTTCTAATTTAAACTCTATTCCCAGGGGGAAGAGTTCTTTGTTGCGTACTAATGGCTGGTATAAATTTTAAATTGACCGTCGAATAGACGAATAGTGTTTCTAGGGCTTGCAGACAGACCGTATATCCATTCCATACTAATATTACAAATGCAAAAGCAAAAAAGGCCAAAAAAATCACGTTTCTTGTATGGGAGCCCCCCTTAAATATTCATTTTATTTTATTTTTAGTATTTGTTGTTATAGCGGCAACAGATATACATAATCTGTGAAAATATCAAATCTCTAGCTATTACCGTTCTTGAGTTACAGCCTGGAGACAGACAGACAGACAGACAGACGGATAGACGGACAGACAACGAAGTCTTAGTAATAGGGTCCCGTTTTTACCCTTAGGGTACGGAACCCTAAAAATGACAAAAATAATATTATCTACACTACTATTATAAAGAGGAAAGATTTGATTTTTTGTTTGTTTGTTTGTTTGTTTGTTTGAGTCGAATAGGCTCCGAAACTACTGGACCGATTTGAAAAATTCTTTTGCTATTGGAATCTTACATTATTTCTGCTGAACATAGGCTACATTTTATTTTGGAAAAAAGTAGGGTTCCGTAAGATATTTGAGTTTTTCGGACGCAAGGTGTAAAAAATCAGCTAGAAAAGTCACTTATTTTGCGTACGCTGCCTAAACTATAAAAGATAGAACCATAAAATGTTCTAAGTAATTGTAGATCTTATAAATATCTACAAAAAAGTCCGCGACACACTATACCTATCTATGTCGAGTGAGGCACAATAACCATTTATTTATTTAAAAATCCTGAATTTTTTTTGGACTACATTAAAACGGATATATTTTATTCACGCTATTAATCCTTATCAAAATAAATTATTTTATCACTAAGTACAGTTTATGTAGATAATATTTGGTCTTTGAATGATTAAAATTGGACGTTTGGTTTTGAAATTAAGGCGAAATTAAAATATTACGATAGTGGGCGTCACCAAAGCGCGTGCGGGGAAGACAATATTCTGTTGTAGAAATGAAAATTCTGTACTTAGAAGATATGAAATGACACCCGAAATTACACCTTTGTCACTACATCGCTATAGAAGCCAAAAATGTGGTTAGTTTTTTGTCTGTCTGTCTGTCTGTCTGTCTGTCACTCTTTCTGTCTGTCTGTATGTTTGTTCCAGCATCACACGAAAAATACTGATCCGATTTGAATGTGGTTTTCGCAGATATATTTGTCTTCTTCCAACTTAACATATGGTGTATAAAATTTTTCCCCCCACCCCTCTAAGGGGACAAAAGAGGGGGTCAGATTTTGTGTCAAACTTTTTTCTTTAACACGAAAACTACTGATCCGATTTGCATACGGTTTTCACAGATTTGCATACGGTTTTCACAGATATATTATATTTGTCTTCTTCCAACTCAACATCTGGTGTATAAAAATCTTCCCCCCCCCCCTCCCCTCTCAACCCTCTCTGGGGACCAAAGAGGGGTCAGATTTTGTATACAACTTTTTTCTTTAGTGGGCTTACTTCATATTAGGTATTAACTATGTTTTTCAACTTAACATCTGGTGTATGACCTTCCCCCCCACACCCTCTTAGGGGACAAAAGAGGGGGTAAAACATGTATCAACTGATGATGTAGAAAATATACTTTAAATGGCAAAACAACGTTTGCCGGGACAGCTAGTTTATACAATAAGTGAGTAATTTTAAAAGTCTCTTGAAACTTAAAATACCTTCGGCGTGCTGGGATCACAGTAGAGGAATTACAGGATACAGCACTCAGAAACCTTGAGGGTCCAAGCCTGCTGTTTATTCACGAGTTATTTTCAAAATCCCTACCGAATACCGATAGCTTTTTAAACATTGCAATACTGACTGTCAAACCACCATAATATTTGTTTTATCCGCCCGTATAAGTTTTTACGCAACATTTCGTAACGTACCTACCTCTACTACTACCTTTTTCTCATACTAATAAGTATTTAATTAATTTAACAATCCAACGCGTTTACATAAGAAACTCACATTTTAAAAATCTCACGTGAGATTTTAGGGGGGGAGATGGTGAGATTTCGTGAGATTTTAGAAATCTCACGAAATCTCACCAATCAAAACAATCAGGGGGGAGGGAGAGTCAAAAAATAAAAAAAAACACCTCACGTAATTTGTGGACGCCCCCTTATCAGTCATCACGCTTAGACCAATAGGAGCGAATAATGAATATACAGAGGAAAATGTGAAAAAAAAACGGGGAATATACTATTAACCTACCAAGATACAAAAAATCAGCTGGTTAGGGTTCCGTTTTAGGGTACAGTAGTCAACCAAGTTTTGTTGATTATAGTATATTGTTTTTTGTATATTTTTTGTATAGGTTAATAGGTTAATAGTTGTATAATTTAAGAGTAACCTTGTCCTACAAATAAAACAATCCATATTTTAGGATCATCTAGTCAAAGTGTGAAATCTTTTCTATCTCTGCTAGCTACCACTTTCGAGATTTTTCGAAAATAAAAATGTTGTTCGTCTTATCAAAATGTAGCTACTCACAAAAAATTAGCTTGTTAGTAATCACAAAAAAAATTGTTCTAGGGCTCCCGCACAACTTAGAAAGAAATAAAATCACAAAGAAGACAAGCAGACAGAGCGAAATTAAGATATTATGAGATATTATGCGTGGCAAGCCCCAAAGGAAAATCTTCTGAACGAACGAAGTTTATATAGGCGTTGTTTGACGGATTGTAGGTATATTATGTGGCGTTGATCTAAGAAACTGTGATAATAGTGCGTTTAGAAGTGTAATAATTATAAAATTAGGCCGGGATTGAATCCCCTATCACCTATGTGGGAGTTATGGGGAGACGAGACACGTCAGTAGAAAAGTCGTCGACATGTTGACGCAAGCGTACAAACAATACCTTCACAGAAATAGCTCCATTAGACAACAGCCTGAAATAAACAGCCTCCGGTATTAATAGTTTATCACTAACAATGTTGTTCTGAACAAACAAAAATACGGAACGAAAACGGAAATAGTTGTACATAAACTTGAATCTACGTTTTAGTTTTGCTTCTTTTGTCCAATCCAAGTATGCATTTGCACAAAATAAAACAAACCATGGCTATTTTTTTTTTTTGCAAAAAAGGTCAGGCTTTTCAAGATTTACTTTTTTTATGTTTAAGACCTCAAAAATCTAAAGATTTTAAGCATATTAGGTACATCAAGATCTCAAAACCTGATTTCAAACATATCTTAAATTCCTAGTTCTTCAACTCAGACCATGTAAAAACTCAAGACAGCGCTGCGAACAACAATGTGAAGCCGATCGAAAGTATGCCAGCTGTGTATGTACACGCTTACGCCCACATACGCAAAACGAAAGTACGCCAGTTTTCGTCGTATACAACGTGAAATTTTAGTGGTTGTTTTCCCGCAGCAGAACGATTTACCTATAGTAGTACTATCGAACCATGCATGTTATTTTTTGAAAATACAAAATATTTTTTATGACTTACTATGGAAACTTTATGCCGATAGGCGCGAGTTACTATGGACCCGACCGATTTTTTTTTTTGATTTGAACAAAAAAAACTTTACAAATCTATTGTACTACTAAGATAGAATCATTTTACTGCGGGAAAACAACCATTAAAATTTCACACTGTATATCGCGACTCGTGACAGCAGCACGCGTTTAGAAAATGATTTGTAAACACTTCAAAATGCCGAGCTGTGCTATGAAGGGGTATAAATATTATATTATATTTATTTCATCGATTTTAGGGTAATTTGAATAATATTGCGACACTAGCCCATACAGTGCGCGGCGCGCACACATGCTTAAAAAACCTGTTTCACTTTGTTGTTAGCAGTGCTCTGTCTGAGGTTCTTCAACTAGCGCATGACAAGTTGAAGCAAATACAGCCATTTTGGTAACGCTGTTTGTCTTGTTGATTTGAGTGGCCTTACTGAGAGTAAATATAGGGCCAGTCACGGCTTGAGATTTCCATGTATTCAAATTGTTGAGTTTGAACAAATAGGGTTTACAATATTAGTGTACAGTGCCAGTGTTGCAATAGTCTAGTAACAGGACTTGATAACTTCGATTCTGTAAGACAATAATGTCCGCATTACATTATTCCAATCTAGGGTTGCCAGGTCATAGGAGGGCCGAGGGCCCAGCGAAGCCTGCAGAGTGCAGGCGGCTATACTCCGGAGTCTATCGGAGTAGCTCTATACGGTTTGGGCGTCCGTATAGAGCTACTCCGACAGACTCCGGAGTCCGGAGTATAGCCGCCTGCAGGCTTCGCTGGGCCCTCTATGAATCTCTATGAATCGCAGTAAAATGACTCTACTCTCTTTAAAAAACATTGTTTATTTCCTCTAAAAAAAATTACAAAATTCTCCGTGTTTTTGTAACTATAAGGAAAATTTGCAAATCCACATATTAATTTTATGTAAGTATGTTTGTAATAGGTGATAATAATTATAGCAATTAGTAGTTTTCTACCATACGTGTCTTGTAATTTTCAAGTTTCGAGTTCACAAGTATGTTCAAATTATTTTTAATATTCTTTAATAACTCTAACGCTGTAATTACAATTTTAATTACCAAAGAATTTCAATTCTTTACACTCATTTTCACTTTAAGAAAATAAAGGTTCATATTCCTATTCTAACATAGTACTTCAAAGTTCAAACTTCAAATTGTCTTGTTTAGTTCTAGCAAGCTTCTTGTCGCAGTATTCTGCAATCTGCATAACTCTTTTAAAAATTATTGTTGCTCGTATTTTGAAGGCAGTACCTGTAGATAAAATGGTATAATGTAATGGTGTCAGGTACCTTCAAAAGATATTACGAGCAACAAAAGCTGTCAAATTATTAAAAACATCCCTGTACTGTACGCGTGAGTTAGGGCCTATTCACTTTGATTAGCGATAAGTGCAGGTTATTAGTAATCAGGAGAAAGCAAGTGTGGACAGCAACTGATAAGTGTAAGTCCTTTATTTTCTCATAATCACTAATCACTTGCACTAATCACCTGCACTAATCAATGTGAATACAGATTACAGGCCCTAAGAGAGAGAAATACACTCACTCTATCTCAACATCTAAAATCTGATCATGATGATACAAATCATCTAAACAGCTAGACAAATGCGATATTGACCATCAATTAGCGAGTCAAGGCGAGCGCGGCGCCCAAACAGGGCTGTGCAGGGGCGTAGCTAATATAGCTGTACTAAAAATTAAAATGGTGTTGATTTGATAGCCCTTGAACCTTTGGAAACCCGCTTTTTATTTTGCCAAATACTCGTTTTGCATATGCGTATACAGGCTACAATATGAAGTTGTAATAAATAATAATGCTTTATATTCTAAAGCTTAGGCCTTAGACTGCCTTAGAGTATGTCTTATGTGCTTTTAAAGAAGTGATAATACTTTAGGGTAGGGTTTATAAAGTTCACTGTGAAAATAGCTACAGCACTCAAAGAGTTACTTTACTTTCATAGATTACTATACCGGATATGTGACAAATATTCAGTTTTAAAAATATTGTGGATTTGCAGTGACATTGATGTATTTTTTTTTAATCATTTATTTATCAATAAAAGTTACAAAATCAATGATAAGCGGCGCAATATAAGCTTATACAAGTATAGTATACAAGTATCAGACAAACATAGAAAAGTCCTCATAATAATTCCTTCCTGTGATAGGTAGGCAGCCATAGCACTTTGACTGTGTACTTGACAGCCTCGTTACTAGAAACACTTACAGCTGTGATCTACTTCTATTACATTAGTATATAATATCTACTTCTATTACAATAATCCCCTAGAATACATTATGTAACAGCCTTTACCATGACGCAAAGACCTATGAATAGACTATAGGCAGAAGTCAGAACTCGTTTATAAATCATTAGTTCCGTCTATACAATGCCTCGATAGTGCCTCGGAATATGTAATTAATTAAAAATCGATAGCCTGTCAACTGTCACCATGGCCTACTTGATTGTTGCCGAAATTACAAAATGGCCGCCGAGAAGATGGGGCGAAACATCATGCACTTTCAAATTCACCTTCTAAAATAACACATATAAAATCTAACACGTACACCTACATATACATGGTAACAAAACAAATTGATAATACTTGAGGGTGTGTAAAAGGACAGCGCTGAAAGAGTATTTTTTAGGGTTCCGTACCCAAAGGGTGAAAACGGGACCCTATTTATGAGACTTCGTTGTCTGTCCGTTTGTCCGTCTGTCCGTCTGTCTGTCTGTCTGTCTGTCTCCAGGCTGTCTAAAATTAAAAAAAGTTACTCTTTTAGCGCTGCTACTTTATCGTATAGTGAACACATAATATACAGGGTAAAGATACACATGCATTCTCTGAAGTATTATCACTTTGTATTGTTATTTGTTACCACAGATCATAGAAGTAAGAGATATGTTATGTGGGCGTGGCACATGTCGCCCACTCATTGCGCAAATGCGCAATTAGGTGTCAGTCACATGTAAATCGCTCCACGGCTTACACGTTGTACTACGTTGTAAATTGTAAACAAAATGCCGACTTGTGCAATAATTACGTGCAGAAATCGCAGCGAAACTTTGAATAAAAAAAAATTGTGGGATCACCTATCACAGCCAACTGTAATTTATACGATTTTTTAATTTAAAAATCAATTATTCTTCACGAAAAATATTCGCCGCTACACCGCCATTTTCGGGCCGCTTGATGTTCCGTAAACTATCAAACTAAGGCACTAGTGATGTGGTATGATGCAGATTTTGGTATCGATATTTTTTATGCGGTTGCGTTATTATCTACACAAATATTATAAAGCTGAAGAGTTTGTTTGTATGAACGCGCTAATCTCAGGAACTACTAGTCCGATTTGAAATTTTGAAACATTCTTTCAGAAAAGTAATAAAAGTTAATAAATCTTTTTTCGTCATTTCAGTATTTGTTTCCGTTACTTTTGAAGTTTACCTTACTTTTTTTGACGTTGGAGATCCATGCTTTGGCTCGAATGGGCCGGCTCGACCGGAGAAATACCATGTCCTCACAGAAAGCTGGCGTGAAACAGCGCTTGCGCTGTGTTTCGCCGAGTGAGTGAGTCAACCGGAGGCCCAATCCCCTACCCTATTCCCCTCCCTTCCCATCCCATCCCTACTATCCCCTTACCTTACCTTACCCTATTCCCTCTTAAAAGGCCGGCAACGCACCTGCAGCTCTTCTGGTGCTGCGGGTGTCCATGGGTGACGGAAGTTGCTTTCCATCAGGTGACCCGTTTGCTCGTTTGCCCCCTTATTTCATAAATAAAAAACGTTTGTGGACGACTGGCGAAGATTAAATTGATCCTGCTTTTTAAGCCAAAGGCTTCCTGCTTAAAAGTTAAAACAAAGATTTGTGTGCATTAAGGCGACGCGACGCCTTGATAATTTGGCTGTAGCGATGTCGATTTTTCTCAGCAATGACTAAAGCTAAGAAATTAAAGTTCATTGTCAGTATTCATCATGTCTTTGTCTTTGAATTACCCATAGCATAACACGATTGGTCAACTTTTATAACACAGAATAATCAATCAAAAAGACCTCTGTAAAAAAAGGGATTCCTATTTTGCCAACAGAGGAGAGTATATAAATAAGCTTCCAAAGTACATAGATTGGTTCCAGCATACACTTTAATTTACCCATAGCTTATATGAAATGTATTTACCTGTGGTTTTTAAATTACGCGACAAAAACCATTTTGTCGCTACGCCCTTTCCATTTTTTGCTGTTCCATTGCTTGTTTTCTATGAGAGGCCGGGCCAGCCTCACATAGAAAAAATGCAATCTAAAACACATCCAACACGGTTTTTTACTTTAACGTGGCGTCACCTTAAGATGTTTCTCTTGGGTTTCTGTTGTATGCAAAAATGAAAATTATTTTGTTGTATGCCGTATGCATGTTTATCTAAAGACTTCGAAAATAACTCAAGGGCCGAAAGGGGTTGAAATCATCCATGATTACGAAAATCTTTTACTATGGGACCAACTCAATTCGGCAAAATAATCAGCTGTCTGGCAAAAGCGTAACTAGGCAATTATTGCCTAGTTACGATTCCCATAGTAAAAGTTTTTCGTAATTTATTTTGCCGAATTGAGTTGGTTCCATAGTAAAAGTTTTTCGTATTCATGGATGATTTCAACCCCTTTCGGCCTTTAAGTTATTTTTGTTAGTCTCTGTAATATTATATTTTATCACTTTCATTCTTTTAATAGTATTTAAATACCTACCAAAATACATCGATATCGTCGTAATAATATGGTAATAATTAATCGACACCGTAGATAGACCGGACATCACTAGACCGTGTACCGTTGACACTATGCTGACAATGTAGTGTCATTGAAGTTGGCGACATAGGTTTCCATACAAACGGCGCTACATAACACTTCTCTTTATTTTCCTGTTCTGAGTTTGTTACACTCTCTATAACTATAAAATGTTTATTATATATGAATGGGTGTAAATATGGACCAAATCTTCTAGCTAAACTAGAAGATATCCGTGGTAACGGTAGCTTTAATATTCTTTTTTTGCGCAATGTTTCGTAATCTGGAGATTTAAGTAGAGCACGATGTTCCTTGACAATAACGCGGAGTATAAAAAGAGCACGAACAGTAGGTACATCTATATCTTTGTACACATTTGCAGTAGAATACCAGGTAGGTCCTCAATATGACATTCTACAATATTATATAAATAAAAATTACTATGTTAAGGCACAAATCAATAGGCGTGACAGTTTTTCCGTAAAGTGTACCACAAATTAATGTGAAGATTGTGGGCCATGACTCGTGGCTCGTGGGATATTATAAGTACTATAGAGTAGAGCTTGTTTCGTACGCCCTAATAAGTAAATTCTATTTTCCCTGTAATGTGGCATTTTAATTATAAACCACAACATTAATACCAACATTTTTCCTTATCCCTTCATCTTTCCCATGAAAGTTTATTTGTTTGTCCTCCATTTTATGTATATTTATTTATTTATAAATCCTTTATTTGCACATAAACATACAAACACAACAAAAGAGAAACAAAACAATGACAACACAATAATTATAACAATGACAATAACATATTATACATCTTAAAAAAATGTACAAATTGGCGGCCTTACCGCTGTAAGCGGTTTCTACCAGGCAACCATCAATAAAAAATAATTTAAAAAATAATATAATATAAAACATAAAAATATACAAAATATAAAAATAATAAAGAACTGTTACTTACAATAATTAATATATAAGATAAAATGAACTACATGAACTTTATATAACGTATATTTTATATGAAACAACAATAAATAATGTTTGCTGCGTTTAGTTCTACGTAGGTCGAACGACGTAATGTTTACTGATAGGGACATTATCGATAGCTAAACCATAATGCGTCACCATAACTCACTATTCTATAGCTTACTAATACTTTAGTACTATTACTAATGCGATACTAACCACTAGTGACTAGGCTATTCATTATTTTTTATTTACCTTTTATTAATGGAGAAATCCTTTATGGTTACCGTTATAAAACGAACCTAAGTACCATTGAAGAAATTGATTCCATAGGCAATTGACGCGCGGATATACGTCGCTTGTCGGATTCGCCAAAATTCGTTTATCGCGCGGTAGCCGGTAACCCTACATTCTTCAGAGTGAAAAGTATCTTAAATGTCCATATCCAATCAAATTTCATCAAAATTGTTCAATGATATAATGAAGAGGTAACAGACAGATTTTCTCATTTATTATTAATAGATAATAGGTATGGATTTTTTGTATAAGCAAAAACTAGTTGAGTCACCAAAGATTGCCTTTTTGAAAACTTTATGGCCCGTTTTACTAACTAATTTTCTACAACTTATTTGACAGATGCTCCATACTCTATCTGTCAAGTTAAGTTGTGGATAGTCTATCCGGCACTTATCAGGAACTGGTGAAACAGGCCCTTATTTTCATATCTGATAACAGACAAAAAATGGGTTAGTAGGTAAAAATAAAGGGGCCAAAGTCACAAAACCCTACTGATAAAAATATCAAAGCTATACGCTGTTTATAATAAATTAGTGCGAAAGACTCCATCTGTAGCTCTGCATAAATAATAAGTTTGGAACCGTGCCATGTTCCTGTACATAGAGGCGAATGACGACCCTGATAGTAATTACAACTCGCTCGGCTTGGAGAGAAGACCTTCAGGGACCTATCATGCAGAGAGCGGTCACGAGTTCAAGCGTTTTGCGTTCAAGCGGTCAGTCACACAGGAGCAATTCTGACGCGGTAAGAACTCCCCCTGTGTGAGTTATTATCTATGTAACGTAATACGACACAAAGAACGCAAAACTGACTGAGGGACCTATCAGACAGAGAGCGGTCATGCGGTCAAAAGTTCAAGACTCAGTTCTGCGTTATTTATGTTGTCACACAGTAGGTACTAGGTAGTCCGTCGCGGTCAGACCTCCCCTTGTGTGAGTATGAGTATCTATGTAAAGTAATACAACACAAAGAGTGCAAAACTGACCGCTTGACCGCGTGACCGCTCTCTGTCTAGGTCCCTGAGTTTTTGTGAAGGACCACATAGACTCTAGCCTACACGTTTTCTTTGTCGCTTCTTTATAGAATCGCCGATCAAAATATATGGAATGTCGACTTCATATTATCATGTCAAAGAGTTGGCTAGGAGCGTACATAAAGGCCGTCACAGACTTAGCTATAATATATAATAATATATTTATAGCTAGGCATATTACCTACTATATATTTTCTATACAATTTTCGCGTGACCACACACTCAGCTATAATATATATTTCTGGTCTCAGTGTGTTTAGTACGGTAAGTATATTAATATTATATTATAGCTAAGTCTGTAACGGCCTTAATAAGCACATTATAACATACAAGCTATAATTCCGCCATCAGTCCATGAATCAACTTCTCTGATAGTACATGTAAGACAGCTGCAGTAATAGAAAACGATATCAGATCCTATGGTCCACGGAGCTCCCTGCTCTACTTCCGCGACAGGCTCTACTGGACAAACGGACCGACAGGGGAACGTCCGTTATCTCTATATTATGTATTATCAGAGGTATTATGTAACACATCTACGTAGCTGAAATAGGGCTTATACAGGGTGTAACAAAACTAAGTGATAATGCATAGGATGTCCTGTATAGAGTTTGCTGTGGAAGTAGCAGCTCTGAATGAGTGACTTTTTTTCACCTTTGTATGGAAAAACTCATCATGCTCAATGCATGCATCAATGCATCAAACTCATGAGTTCATGACGCTGGGGTGCCCATACAAATTACAAAAAAAAATTTGCTCTTTCAGCGCTGCTACTTTTACAGTAAACGCTAATTAATAAGGGACAATACACACCCTAAAGTATAATCACTTAGTTTGCTATACCCCCAGCCTCCTACTTAGGTGAAATAGGGTTTACACAATGCACCAGAATGCTTTGTAGTTTATGGTCTAGTGGTAACTGGTATAAAGTGCTCGTATCGACTATCGTAGTCCGTAGATTCTGTCTATAATTAATAGGGTTGCCATCCATCCGGGTTTCCCCGGATTTATCCTAGTTTAGAGGGCATCCGGGGAGCGTCCGGGGAAGGTTTCATTTGTAGACAGCGTTTTAAAAAATAAATAAATAAAATTTGGGCCGTTCGCGAGACACGCACTATGCTCGCACACCACGATAATGACATTTTCAACTGTTTTTTTTTTATTACATTGAATATGTTTGAAAGATCTTGTTTATGACCGGCTTTCGGACTCCAAAATCCGGGGTTTTCACGCGTCTTGTCCTGTTTTCCAAATTTTAGAGATGGCAACCCTAGGCCTATAAAACAACTAAAACCTGTCTTCAAGTTTTGTTAGAATTAGGCTGATCACCTGATTGTGCGTGCAGTTTGACGAATCAAAAGTATTTGTTTAAATCATCCCACAAAAAATACGTATTGATTTATGAATACAATCATTTTCTGTAGATGCTTTGTAACAAGAGTGCATTCATAACTTAAAAAAAAAGTGGGTTGATAGCAGATACACAAATTTTCAGGCTTGGTTTAAAAAAACCGTCGATCAAAGTCTTCGTGGGAGTAAGCTATAACACAATAGGTATAATATATAGTATACGAAAAGAAAAGATTTATTATAAAAACTAAAAATAGATAGATCTGTTCATCACAGAGTACCTGAGACTGAAAGGTTTATAAATACCAACGAAAACAAACAGTGACGTTACACTTTTATATTTTGCACACGGTGAAATATTACCGTGGGCTCACAACACTTTTAGTAATATCAAGGACGAAATAAGAAATAATCGGCCAAGTGTGAGTCGGAATCGCGCACGAAGGGTTCCGTACCATTATAGAGCAAAGTTAGGTCATAAACAGACAGACGGACAGACAACGAAGTCTTAGTAATACCCGTTTTTACCCTTTGGGTACGGAACCCTAGTTAATCTCAAATTGCGGAATTCTGTCTGTAGCGGTCGTCGTCTCCCTGTGAAAAAAATTATCATATTTCCACAGAATATATTATAATTGGTACCTTAGTCCTTACGCCTTACGGTAATATTTCGTTGTTTTCTATGCAAACCGCAATTGACAATGAAGTGACAGATGTTTCTAGTCTAAGGGCAACATCGTATTTTGCATACACGATGTGAACAGAGTATGAATTATATCACTTCAAACTCATAAATAGTTGGAGATTATCATACGAAGAGTTACCAAAACGTTTTCCGATGAAACTATATTATAAATAAATATTCTGTTCCCTTCCAAGAATTAAATTTTATTCTTAACTTAACAGAATGCAGTGCGAATATTTTTCACATAGCTCCTAGACTAGAAAGATTAATCTAATGTAAATAAAAATAATCGGCCAAGTGCGAGTCGGACTCGCGCACGAAGGGTTCCGTGCCGGTATAGAGCGAAAGTAGACAAAAAATTGTGTTTTTTGTATGGGAGCCCCCCTTAAATATTTACTTTATTTTAATTTTATTATTCATTACTAAAGTACAAATATAACTAAGGATTTTGTGAAAATTTCAAGTACCTAGCTGTTACCATTATTGATTACGAGCAAAAAAGGCCAAAAAAATCACGTTTCTTGTATGGAAATATTAACTTTATTTTATTTTTAGTATTTGTTGTTATAGCGGCAACAAATATACATAATCTGTGAAAATTCTAGTAATTTCAGAAGTCTAGCTACAGCGGTTCTTGAGTTATAGCCTGGAGACAGACAGACAGACGGACGGACAGACGGATAGACGGATAGACGGATAGACGGACAGACGGACAGACGGACAGACATCGAAGTCTCAGTAATAGAGTCCCGTTTCACCCTTTGGGTACGGAACCCTAAAAATGAATCCATATTTCCCTTGGTTACGGCATCACGCGTAAACGGCTAGACCGATTTTGCTGAAATTTGGTATGGAAATACTTTGAGTCCCGGGGAAGGACATAGGATACATTTTGTCCTGGAAAAATGTACGGCTACTGCACAATATTTCACAATTTTCATGATTTGTGCGTAAACTATTCAATCTATTTTGATGAAATTTTGTATGGAGATACTTTGAGTCTCGGGAAAGGACAAGGGATACTTTTTGTCCCGGAAAATAGTTTAGGCGAAAATCATTTAAGTTTATTGTGCGGTTACCGTATACCCGCACAATAAACTCAAATGATTTTCGCCTAAACTATTTATTCTATTTTGATGTTTGGCATGGAGATACTAATTTTAATCTATTTTTCCTTAAGGTGACGCCATGTTAAAGTAAAAAACCGTGTTGGATGTGTTTTAGATTGCTTGTTTTCTATGCGAGGCTGGCCCGGCCTCTCATAGAAAACAAGCAATGGAACAGCAAAAAATTGAAAGGGCGTAGCGACAAAATGGTTTTTGTCGCGTAATTTAAAAACCATAAATAAATTTCATATAAGCTATGGACAAATTAAAGTGTATACTAGAACCAATTTATGTACAAATTTTGGAAGCTTATATCTCTCTCCTCTGTTGGCAAAATAGGAATCCCTTTTTTTACAGAGGTCTTTTTGATTGATTATTCTGTGTTATAAAAGTTGACCAATCGTGTTATGCTATGGGTAATTCAAAGACAAAGACATGACGAATACTGACAGTGAACTTTAATTTCTTAGCCTTAGTCATTGCTGAGAAAAATGGACATCGCTGCAGCCAAATTATCAAGGCGTCACCTTAATTATACCAATTCGAATTAAATAATCACCGCTAAGACAGGACAACGTCTGTCGGATCAGCTAGTTTAACCTAAAATTGTCCTGACTATAGTATATCAAGGCATATTGTTCCCTTGTAGCACAAAAAATTAAAAGAATGTTCTCACCACGTCAAAATTATTTGAAAGTAAATAAATAGTAAACTGCAAGGATTTCAACCTATCACAATTCACACATTACAGGAAGAAGCTATGTTGAGTTGGAATTTTGTTTCTCATTTTTTGTCTTTTTTTATTTATTTTATTTATCATTTATTGTCATTTTAAAAATGCCACTGGTCATTTTTTGTCGGCATGTTGCATTCTGTATGTTGTACAATATACATATTATTATGGTTTAATAGGGGTCTAATACACATATTATAGAACATTAATATTATTTTAGTTCTTCTACATTAAACCATTTAGACCCAAATGAAACTGAGCCGCAGAAAATATGAAATTTCTTTATTAATTTATAGAAACCAATTTAATTATTAGCAAAACACAAAAAAGCTTATTTTTTTTAATTTTTATGTTAAAAAAATTCCCGTACTCAAATGGGGCCAATGGGATCAAACGGTGTGAAAATTTTCGATACATTCTTTATGAATGTACCGTGTTTTCACACATTTCTGAAATTGCCTTTATAGTGTAATGAGCTCTTTCAAGTTAAAAAATTAATATGCCTAAAAGAAAAACCTAAAAATAAAAAATACTAACTTAGCGTCATTTCGGATGTTAGAAACAGCTTCAGAAAAATCACTATAAAACACTCTGAACTATATTTATATTATTTGCACCTTCCAAGAATAAGAAAATAAACTTTTAGCAAACTAAAAACTTTACCATAAAAATAAGTATAAGCTTGAATGACAAAAAATTAAGTAATTTTAAAGTGTCCCCGTTTGGGCACGGCGGGACTTGGGTTAAGAGTAAAATAAGACAAGACATAACGTAATGAGTTATTTTAATTAAAAATTTATCTTGTTCTACCGGTTTAAAATTATTTAAGATATTTATAATTTTATAAACAGTCGCAAAAATTATAGATTTTTTATGGTTTTATAAAATGCCTACTTGAATATTTACAAGCCATCCGGTTTGCCTTGAGCATTCCTTGGCGACAGAACAAAACCACAATATAAATTATACACAGTAGACCACCTTCATACTCTTAGAGCATTAAACCAGCCGGCTGCAGGCTGGTAAGGCAGCCAGCAGGTTTAATGCTCTAAGTTCATACTAGATATCGCGAATCAGTGCACGCACACATTATCGTGATCCGTTGATTGGTCCATGGTACTACCTTTTTGCTGGGTATGGAGATACTTTGAGTCGGGAAAGGACACAGGATACTTTTCCCGGGCGATAAACGAATTTTGGCGCAACGGTGTAGCGGGTGTCATCTAGTTTCATATAACTATAATAAGCAAAGCAATAACGAATCACGTCGCACGCGCATCGAACTTGTTTCTGAGTGCGAGTTTGTCATTTCATAAACTCGAAGCTGAAAATGAAACTTGAAGCGTTACTTTTTTATGCTACTGTTTAATTTTATATTGTGGCAAAGCTGTTTCAATGCAAGAATGTAATTTAATTCTTGTTCTTTCAGACGCTGCAGCTATCAAATCATCATGGCATGGAAATCGACATCCCCTGACTATAATAATTAGGAACAATGATTTACAATTATCTGCAATACCAAACGACTATCTTCACATCCCTTTTCCCTAAAAAATCGGCACTCCAGCAGGGCGATTAACAATTCGTTCGACACGGATTCGAAAATTTTACCAGGCGGTCATTGGTCAATGCCTAGCGCGGCGAGCGTTTCTTGGATACCGCGCGATAAAGTCCGCATCCGAGTCGAATTACACATTGTGAATCAGGAATCAGGATTCAGGGCCTTAAAGAGCAACTTGAACTCGGGGAGTGCCAACTGCCAGTACAAGTGAGGACGCGCCCTCTCCTACGCCGCACGTCTGACGAATTATCGATCAGAGGTGTAGTGCGAGTTTTATTCGATCATACGCATCGAACACGTTAACGCGAATTTGTATGGGATCAAAGCAGCGCCACCTACTGGCTTACGTGGATACCGCTGTAATCCCATACAAATTCGCGTTAACGTTCTCGATGGGTATGATCGAATAAAACTCGCACTACGCACTCAGGTCATGTGTAAGTGCGATTCTATTTACCCGTCCAAAAAAGTGAACAACACCGCTAAAAAAATTTTCACTTAAAAAATCCTGGATCCAGAATGCTGCTTGGCATCCTCAATCTATTAATGTAATATTATATGGAAAATTACTTGGAGCAGATAATGTTTGACCCCTTTACTTGTACTATTTACGCAACGCGGTATCACAGTCTGTCCTAGTTATGACGTCATACTTATCGTAATTAAAGATTTGCGATCATTCATAAATCATAATAATGAAGACGCATGTGGAATTTTAACTACTTTATAACTTAACGGCAATTACTCATTTTTCCCCTTATAATTTGAAAACTTGAAAAAATAATCGGCCAAGTGCGAGTCGGAATCGCGCACGAAGGGTTCCGTACCATTATAGAGCAAAATTAGGCCATAAATTGTGTTTTTTGTATGGGAGCCCCCCTTATTTTTTTGTTATTTTTATATTATTAATAAATATTAAAGTACACGTATAACTAAGGATTTTGTGAAAAATTCAAGTACCTACCTGTTGCCATATTTGATATAACTACGCTCTGCTCTACTATATCGTTGAAGCGGGAGAGGAGGGGGAGCGTAGTAGTAGGTAAAGTCCATAAAGTAACTTAATTAAAGAGGTAAAGTCAACTTGCCCCCCCCCCCCCCTGCGCCATCGGCTGGCGACGCCCTTGCATAAAATGTTGGCATTGGCAAGGAGTAACTAGATACTGCCGTATAGACTTGGCAACTGCAGTATAATATGAACTATGCCGTGACGAGTTATACTTTATCTTCTATATTCACTAGTAGTAATAATATTAATATTCATTACCATTAAATTGTTAATATAAGCTTCAAATGCTGTATTTAAACTATAATGTGTATGACTTTTTGGAATAGCGACATAATATTTAAGCAATCAATTACAATACATGTGCAAAAAACTGATTATATAAATTTATAAATAGCCTGTTAACAATGCAGCCTTAACTTTCCAGACCATGAATTAATTAATTTTGAAAATGTCAAAAAAGTATCGTATATCCCATTTTTTTCTATTATTGTAGTCACCCTTGTGGTCAGCGGTGTAGCGGTAGCATTCAATCACCAACTTTACAAATGTTTGTATGTACACAATACTCGTATTATTCATATTTGATTTTAATAAAATAATGGAACTTAACTTGGTTTGCCCCAATTTCGTTTCCGCATAAAATCGTTGGTATATTGTGGAAATCGGACATTTTGCCGTTAAAAAATCGCTTCGTCCTTTCCTTGTTCTTTTTTTTTTTTTTAGTTTTTGGCACTGACACAGGGGTGTACTTTGCCATAGACAAAGGTAGGGAATAGGCGGTAGAAAAGCAAAGTAAATTCCTTGTTCTTTAAAGTTTTTGGGACTTTGAGTGACGAGTCACGAGATAACAGACAGAAAAGAAAGTCCCTTTCGCTATTAGACATAGACGATGTTGTGTGATATTGTGTCGATCGTGTACAAATCCATACTTGATGCTAATAAGTAATAATATTATAAATGCGAAAGTGTGTCTGTCTGTCTGTTACCTCTTCACGTCCAAACCGCCAAACCGATTTTGCCGTAATTGGTATGGATATACTTCGAGTCCCAGGAAAGGACATAGGATACTTTTTATCCCGATAAAATGTATGGTTCCCGCGCGATACACGAATTTTTGGCGCTACGGTGTTGCGAACTTGCTGGTGTCATAGCTAGAGTAAGTATAATTTATAATTGCTTGTGTCGGTCTATCCAACGTGAAATATGAAATATCCAACATAGGCGAACGTGGAAATAGCTGCATGTTGCGAATATGAAGAGTGTATTTAATATTTGCTCAGCATTAAAATAATATATCGACGATAAACTATCTTATGCTGACACATTAAAGTCAATATTTACATAAAACTTTCGTTTATAAATAGAACACAATAGCGAGAGCAGAGACAAGAACCTTGGTCGAGCCAAGAGCAATGTCGGACGGGAATAGACAAAAACCTGTTGAGATGCTGCCAATTCGCCAGCTGAAATATGCAGACGACCACGAACTATGAATAATATAGAAGAGTAACTGAGTCAAAAAATGGCTCCACCAAATGTCATCAATGTACAGTGTACACCTTTGTTTTACATACGTGGAAATGCTTTTCGCATTCATTCTGGACATCCTCCGGGGTATGTGGGACTGACAAGTCATTGGGTCCACACTCCACACATTTAAACCAAAAGATGGTCCACACGCCACCTTAAGGCAAAGTTGTGGCAACGACAAAACCCACCGCAAATCAAATTGCATACCTTAGGCGTACAAAATTAAATGCACGCCTTTGTCATAAAGTTGATTCAGACCGCAACGCGACGCGTAGATACGCATTTCTAGTACTGAATTGTCGCCTAACGCAAATCGCAATTTAAATCTGTCAAATCAATACAAATTTATGCCGCGCCGCGCATCGCCTCATCGCGTTGCGGTCTGAATTGACCCATAATGAATACTCGGTTCGGTCATATTATTATTTTCGTATCCCTAATTAGTAATTACCTAGCTACGTGTTTATGACAGGAACCAGGGGCGTAGCTACCGCCGTATCAGCCGTAACATGCGTAAGTTATCCTTTCTGATAAGCCCCCGCACATTTTTTTATCGGGGTCCTTCCAAGGCATGCTACGCTTCAGAATTAGACCCACATTTAAGCGGTCAAACGTATGAGAGTTATCGTTCTATATTATTCTATTTCGATGGCAGACAATTCATGTCAAGAAGGCCAGCGAAATGCAAATATAATATTTTATAACGTATTATGTTTAATAGCATGTTCTTAAAACAAGATACTCGCTTTACGTAATGTTTTTACGTGGGTCTCGCGTAAACAGAGAATTGACGCGGGAAATCAAATCTCTTTTTAAATTGCCTTGAGCAAAATGCATAGTGCTCCCAAACACTCTAACGACTATCTCAGTCAATGACTAGATGACGCCCGCAACTCCGTTGCGCCAAAATTCGTTGATGACGCGGAAACCGTACATTTTTTCGGGAAAAAGTATCCTATAGTCTTTCCCGGGACTCAAAGTATCTCCATACTAAACAGAAAAATCGGTTAAGTGGTTTGGGTGTAAAGAGGTAACAGACAGATAGAAAGGCAGACAGACAGACACTTTCGCATTTAAAATATTGATATGGATTATACTAGCCAGTGGCCTGTGGCTATCAACTGTAGCGAATGCTTTTCTTCTGCGATGCGGGAAGCTGCAGCCTGCAACAAGCCGTGCTAGCAATAACATACGCCGACGAGAAAATTTTCTCTACACGTATTCTCGATGTTTACTGGTTTATCTCTTCACCTCTATTGATCCTAACATGACATACATTTTTTCTCGTACATCTGTCGTCAAAGCCAAGCGTCAAGCCTAGGGGGGGAAGCTATTTCTCAACATTTTAGTACTGAGTGAAGAAAAAATACGTGTATTTTTATTTTTAACAAGGATCAATATATTAAAATTTGGCAGGAAGGTATAATTGACATAAATAGCACATAAAAAATCGTCCAAGTGCGAGTCGGACTTGCGCACGAAGGGTTCCGTACCGGTATACATAAAGCGAAAGTAGGCAAAAAATGTGTTTCTTGTATGGGAGCCCCCCTTAAATATTTACTTAATTATTTTTTTTATTAATTAATAAAGTACAAATATAATTAAGGATTTTGTGAAAATTTCAAGTGCCTAGCTGTTACTATTTTTGATTACGAGCGAAAAAACCTAAAAAATCATGTTTATTGTATGAGAGCCCACCTAAAATATTAATATTATTGCGTTTTTAGTATTTGCTGTTATAGCGGCAACAGAAATACACAATCTGTGAAAATTTCAGAAGTCTAGCTATAGCGGTTCTTGAGTTACAGCCTGGAGACAGACGGACAGACGGACAGACATCGAAGTCTCAGACCTCAGTAATAGGGTCCCGTATTTACCTTTTGGGTACGGAACCCTAAAACATACCTAACTATAGATATTCTTTCTATCGAGATTATATTATAATATTTATTTACTATTTAAATTTTTTTCCAAAAACTTTTTGTCAAATTTTTCTCAAAATTTAATAACTGCAAGTTTGCAACGAAGTTTACTTATACCGTGGCATACGAATGCGAATATCACCGGTTATATCAAGTATACTCGCAGGGTCGTTGAACCGAGGTTAGCCGAATTTAATCAAACAATGAGATCCCATTTAAAGTCTGTCCACGCGCTCCAAAGATACAGATGTGCCATTCTGCCATATTGTGGTGATAAAATGATACTTTTTGCTGACTTGGTTTCATTCACAGTGACATTTAATGAATTGGCTTTACTTTTTGTTTAAAGAAAACCAGTTATTTTATTTACAGTAAACTTTTTTTAAAAACATCATAAGAGCGGAAAAGCACATCATAAGTAATATCACAGAATATATAATATTATTGGTAGTACCAAGTAATATTATTAATTCATCATTCAATAAGCTATTGTGTCTCGTTTTTCCACATCGACGGAGAGTGGGTTGCACCAGAGGCGTAGTTAAAGTTAAGGTTATCGTCAAATATGGCGTCCATAATAGACTTTAGGGATTTGACAGTTCATTTGACTTTTTGTTATTGTTAAAGTTAAAGTTATATAGTTAAAGTAACTTGGTGCAACCCACTCTTAGGATGAATTGCACCAGAAGCGTAGTTAACGGTTATCGTCAAATATGGCAACTTTTGCTAGGGATTTGACAGTTCATTTGACTTTTTGTTATGGTTACAGTTACAGTTATAGTTAAAGTGAGGGAATAAACTGGTAAAAATTCAAAAAAGCATTCACTTGTCCATCCAATTAACTCGAAATACGTAACTCGAGTTCAAACCGAGTTACGTGAATTTTAACTCGGGTTAAATCGAGTTTTGTTTTTTCCCAGTTGGCACATTACTAATAATATTATCATACAGTACACTTTTCGCGCTGAATTGCATGCGTATGGCAAATAGTAATCGGCTATAATCGCTGTCCATCGGGTGATCCGTTTGCCTTTTGTTAAATGATGATGAAAAAACTATGTCAAGAATCAAGATAGGTTTACCCGTTTAGATTTTACGAGCTGCGGTCACGGACTACTACTACTTTACGTTCATAATAATTATAGTTAATTATGATGAAACTATAATAATATAAGATACTGTAAAAAAGCGGCCAAGTGCGAGTTGGACTCGCCCATGGAGGGTTCCGCTTTTTTTTTCGTCTAACCTATGCGTGTGGGGTATCTATGGATAGGTCTCCAAAAATCATATTGAGGTTTCTCATATCATTTTTTTCTAACCTGAATAGTTTGCGAGAGAGACTCTTCCAAAGTGGAAAAATGTGTGTCCCCCCCCTCTAATTTCTAAAGTAGAGGCATGATAATTCTAAAAAAAAATATATGATGTAGATTACTATAAAAACTACCAACGAAAATTGGTTTGAACGAGATCTAGCCAGTAGTTTTTTTATACGTCATAAAAATGGTAAACCTTAATCAAAATTTCATTAAATCGACTGAAATATAAAAATAAATCAAAAACCTTTTAATTTCATAAAAATAAACCTTATTGCTGCTACGGAACCCTTCATGGGCGAGTCCAACTCGCACTTGGCCGCTTTTGTTACTTACCTACCTACTACTGTGTTTTTCCGAAGCTTTATTTTGTAGTTTTGTCATGTATTTATTTTGGTGTTATAGTGTTAATAATATTATTGAATATTCGATAAGTTTGGAAAAGGCCGAGGCATTTTCGATAATTCGGATTAGATTAGGCGTAATCGGTTACGGAGATACTGTTTATCTGTTTACATGTGTATGTAAGATTAGTATAATAATATTTTGAATAGTAATAGGTACTTATCTACGAACATCTCTTACTGATTGACGACACGATTTTTAACCGTTCTGTTTGCAGGGGATGGGATGATATTCTCTCTTTTAAAATCTTTCTCTCCTTTACCAACAAGATTAAACAAATAATTATTACATATTATTTTGAATTACTATTTATGAACTACTTACAATACCTACTTTCTGCAGGAATTTTTTTCGTTCTCATTACCGTGGACCACGTACATTTTGTATTTTAGGAATGCAATTAGCAAGTAAGCTATATCGGGCTATCGAGAGATCTATGAATTTAAGTGCTTATAAAATTGCGAGCTCAGACTAACGCTGGCTTTGCTAACACCAAACTTAGTGCGAGAGACGTACCTAGAGTAGGTACTCTACTTATTTTTTTAGTTACTTCTTACTTACTTCTAGTGTAATTTTGGCGCATAATTTTTTGTTATAAATCAAACAATAATTTTTTCGCATAAAATTGTCCATTTTTTAGGGTTCCGTAGCCAAAATGGCAAAAAAGGAACCCTTATAGATTCGTCATGTCTGTCTGTCTGTCTGTCTGTCTGTCTGTCTGTCTGCTGTCCATCCGTATGTCACAGCCACTTTTCTCCGAAACTATTAGAGCTATACTATTGAAACTTGGTAAGTAGATGTAGTCTGTGAACCGCATTAAGATTTTGATGCAAAAATGGAAAAATTATTAAAAATTTTAGGGGTCCCCATAGGTACAACTGAAACAAAAAAAAAATTTTTCATCTAACATATGCGTGTGGGGTATCTATGGATAAGTCTCCAAAAATCATATTGAGGTTTCTCATATCATATTTTTCTAACATAGTTTGCGAGAGAGACTCTGCCAAAGTGGTAAAAAGTTTGTCCCCCCCCCCCCTCTAATTTCTGAAGTAGGAGCATGATAATTCTAAAAAAAATATATGATGTAGATTACTATAAAAACTACCAACGAAAATTGGTTTGAACGAAATCTAGCCAGTAGTTTTTTTTATACGTCTTAAATGGTAAACCTTAATCTAAATTTCATGAAATCGACTGAAATATAAAAATAAATCAAAAACCTTTTAATTTCATAAAAATAAACCTTATTGCTGCTGCGGAACCCTTCATGGGCGAGTCCAACTCGCACTTGGCCGCTTTTTTTAAACATATTCAGGTCTATTAGACGCAATTTAATATATGAAATTAAATATAAAGTAAGCATGTTCTTGTGTTGCACAGAAATTAATTTTGCACTTAGTATATATTTTATTACTATTATTGTATCTATTTATTCTATTAATACCTATAAAATACAAAACGTTAAAGTCTGGTAATAATTAACATATTTTGCTTTACGACGAAAACCTTGTGGCTGTCTCTGGAAAATGTATGTGCTTCACCAATATACCTGTTCTACTAGAATTGATGTTCAGAATTTATGATTACTTAGAGACCTTAGAGTTCGCTATCAGACTTCTGTCCGTCCACCTGCACCTATATGAACGATGACATACCGGCTTTTTATTACTATAGCTATTAGCTCTGGGGCTATTTGCTATGATTTATGAAATACTAGGCTCTCGCACTAGTATTTCATAAATCATAGCCGTCGATAGCGATCTATGGCCGCCATTCCACCGCCGATGTTATCTCTCTAACTATGTCTGATTATGGAAACGACCTTATAGTATTTATTTACAACTATTTGTCCAAATAGGGATGTCCAAAATTCGACGGATATTCTGTTACGGCTTAGCACAAAAAAAAGTTTTTTTTAAGTATAAAATGGGCCGTCAATAAAGGAAATATGGCAGTATGTCGCTTTTTCTCTTATTTTGTGCAGATTTTTTATGAAATAAGGGGGCAAACGAGCAAACGGGTCAACTGATGGAAAGCAACTACCGTCGCCCATGGACACTCGCAACATCAGAAGAGTTGCAGGTGCGTTGCCGGCCTTTAAGAGGGAATACGCTCACTTCTTGAAGGTTTGCAGGTCGTATAGGTCCGGAAATACTGCTGGTGACAGTTCGTTTCAGAGTTTTACAGTGCGCAGCAGAAATTTACGCGAAAAACGCACGGTGGAAGACTGCCACTCATAAGATGATGAAGATGGTATATTTTTCGAGTGGAACGATGGCGAAAAGTTGCAGGTATGATTCCGAACAATCCCTCAGAGCACTCGGCGTGATACAACCGATAGAGGATGCAGAGTGAAGCTACATCTCGGCATAATTCCAAGGGTCCAAGTTGTTTGAAACACTATGACAGTCAACAATTCGAGCGGCCCTTCGTTGGATACGATCCAGAGGGAGCAGGTGGTATTTTGGCGCCCCTGCCCAGAGAGCAGAGATGAGAACAATATTCTATATAAGGCCGAACCTGCGCCTTTTAGAGTTGTAGGCGTCGCGTCGCGTTGGTCCGGACTGAAGTACTGTCTTTACAGATAAAGATAGGTGGCAGCCTCAGAACAGGAAAATAAAATCTGTGGTGGCAGCAGACTAACTGCTTAGGCGCATATTTTGTGATAAAAGTTTGGACTTTATAAGTTTACATTGCCGCTATCTGAAAAATATTCATTTAAGAAACTGCCTACCTATGTTGCTAATAAATAGCATTAGATACTTAGATATCTGTAGGTAGGTAAGTATACAGTAAATAAGGTAAATACGAAAAATTTTATTTAAATTTGCATATTCCCATTTTCAGATTAAAATAAAAGAACTTAGTTATTTAGAATTTCTTTTTATTTAGGACTAGATGCCCGCAACTTCGTTGAGCCAAATGCGTTCATTACTCGGGGACCGTATAATATTTTTCCGGGATAAAAAGTATCCTTTGTCCTTTCCCGGGAAGTACATAATATTATCCTTAAGTATACAAAAGGTTTAGCAAAATCGGTTTAGAGATTTGGGCGTTAAGTAGTAACAGACAGGCAGACACACTTTCGCTTTTATAATATTACTTAGTATGGATTGGAACTATGTATTTTGCAGATCTATGTAAGGTAAATTACTAGTGATTGGACAGTACTAGCAGTGGTACTAGTAATTGGACAGAGTACAAAAACGCAAAATTTATTATGGTTGCTTTAAAAACTACCTATTTTTCTTTAAAATCAGGCGTTCTATTACTTTAAAAATAGGCAGTTTTTGAAGCAACCTCAATAAAATATATTGTGTTTTTCTGCTTTGTCCAATGACTGGTACTGTCCAATCTACTAGGCATTTACCCTATTATTTAAAAATCTTCCTTGTTCAGAAACACCAAAAATGGAGATTCACACGAAAAAACTTACAAAAACTGACATAATAATTAATATGGCAACCCTAACGAGTTGAGCAAGACTTGTTGAAAGGTCATTTTGTTGTGATTGAATTTCATAAGAACAAGTGTTCTGAACTTTAGATGAATTTGGTTTTGTGTCTTTTTTAAGAAAAATGTGAATCAAATACTTTTAAAGAATCGAATAAGGCTACCATTAAAAAAATAAAGTTAGTGTACTTTTGAACTTTTCAGTAAAAACCATGTAAGCACTAATTAGTAGTAAGTGCTTCTGAACTAACTCACACATAAATTCTGCCAAACTCTACATCCACCTATACATAATATATTATTATATCTATCTATCTATATATATAAAATTACAAGTCCTGACTGATTGACTGACTGACTGACTGATTCATCATCGCAGAGCAAAAACTGTTAAAGTTACAGCCACGAAATTTGGTGAGCAGGGTTGTTTTAATTAGTAGACACCCACTAAGGAAGGAATTTTGGAAATTTTAACCCGAAGGGGGTGAAGTAGGGGTTGAAAGTTTCTATGAGAGGCCGGGCCAGCCTCGCATAGAAAACAAGCAATCTAAAACACATCCAACACGGTTTTTTACTTTAGCGTGGCGTCACCTTAAGGTTTCAGTTCCTAAATTCCCAGCAGTAAGTACCTAACTATATCTAATGGTCAAATCTGACGCATCGGTAGCCAATTAAACCTCGTCAAATTACACTGAACAGTATACCTACTAGGTACTAGTTTTGGAACACACTACCTAAATCATGGTTCTCAAGATTTGACCCTAATCAGAAAAAAACATGAAAAGCAGCAGTAATATTTGAAAGGAAACATATAATATGTCCGACTACAAATTTATTTGACATTGTGCAGAGTCGTTATTGCCGTAAATTATGTAATAGTAAAACGTTCATTATTACCAATACTTCGTTGCTATAATGAGTAGGTATAAGCCATTAAAGGGCCTGTATTCACTTTAATTAGTGCGAGTGCAGGTAATTAGTGCAAGTGATTAGTGATCAGGAGAAAGTAAAGGACTTGAACTAATCGGTCGCTGTCCACACGTACTTTTTTCTGATTACTATAAACTATAAAGTATAATCATCAGCTGCACTAATCACTTGCACTTATTACTAATCAAAGTGAATACGGGTAAATGAGTACCTAAGGGTAAGACCGTAAGGCACATCGCAACGTGATGTGCCCTTACCCTTACTTAATCTAAGTAAACCATTCGAAATAGAAATGGGTAACTTCCTGTTCTGAGGTAACACCCCAAGCACATTTCTGTCAATTCAATGTTTATCTTCTTGTGTAGTACTCAATGAAAATTCAGTTTTGATTGACTCTCTCTCTTTTGATTGATTCAAAAATGTATCGCATTCGCATCGTCTCTTGACTCTTCACGTTGCAAAGTTATCTGACTCGTTCTTAGGGCTTATAAAGAAGCATTTTTTAGGCTTAATCCCGTCGATCGTGGAAAACGAGACACAATAGCTTATCTATTGTTCTCGCGGTTGCATGCGACCGCTCGGGGCTTGATGAATTAAGCTTGTTTTAGCCCACCACACTTCTCCAAACTGGTATCCAACTAAGAAAACCCTTTTTAAATATGACTGATATAATGATATGAAGGAACATTGTATAATTTTACCTTTTTGTAAAATACCAGGTTACTAGTCACTAGTGAATAATAAAAATCGCATAGTTGCCAAATTAGCTAGCGCTATCACTTGTCTGATAAGAGCCGAGATAGGAGGCTGCGTGATAACAGATAACATCAATTTCTTTTCAGTGTCACACACAAAGGAAATACAATGTGGCGACAAAAGAACTTACATCGAAGGTTACAGGGTAAGTTACTACTTACCATGCACTGCAGCAGGCAATAAAGATAATGAACAGATATTCGATCAGACAAAACCAACCAGACAAAATATTATAACCTCAGACCAAATAAAAACCCAAAGGATAGATTGCAATAACTACTATAACTATAATATTTAGATCAGCTATACTAAACCTGCGGCCCATCGGGACTTAATCAATGGCCAAATTCACACCCACCGGCAAAATAGTGCAGTCGTCGTGAAAATCGTCCAATTTTAAATCGTTAATTTTAAAGAACGTTGTATTTTTTTTACCCTAAAAAATGTTGGTTGCGGGCTGCGGCCTGCGACACCAAAACCAAAACATAATTTGTGGCCCGTAAAAAAAAGGTTGAGAATAGGTACGTAGTACAATATAACTCAGTAGTTGAACCACTAATTTAGATCATATTACTAATTCATAGTCATTTCACGTAGCTTTAACATTACCTAACTTATAATCTTATCAGGAAAACATGTTCAACGTTCGCACTTTCGCTGTTCATAATTTATCTAAACACGGAAAATATCTTTCATAATCTAGAATCTACACAGGTATCCTACATTATCTGTAAAATCGTTTTAAATTCAAATAGCTTTGCCGCCTTGAAATTTCAATTCCGTGCCTCGACCAAAGAGGCACTATTCGATCGAAAGGAAACTTGAAAACGCGAAATTTGAATTTAGAATGCGGAAGCAAGGAATATCTCTTCGATTCCGTAGTGCTCAGTGTTTCCACAATGAGGGGAAGTCCCCCTTTTGAGGGGAAATTAGGGTCCAGAGGGGAAGAAAAAGGGAAAAGACTATAAAAGGGGAAATTGCGGAAAATCATATAAAACCCAGGGAAATTGGAATTCTTCCTACTTCTCCTATTTTTTCTGATTAATTTCATTCCAATTCCAATTTAATTCCGGTGTCAAAGAAGCTTTAGCATGTCCCTCGGGCTCCCTGAGATCAAATTAATGGGTTTTCGTGTTAGTTAACATACTAGTGCCAAAACTTAAAACTACAGCAAAATAATTTTTGAGGGGAAAAAGTCCTAAAAAGGGGAAATCTGAATTGAGGCGTGGGGAAACGAAATCATTATAGTGGAAACACTGGTAGTGTTGCTTTCTACTGCTAGAAAGAATGACACCTAGAAAAAACGAAAAAACTAAATTGTACTTAATATTTTTTACTCTTTTAATATTCTTATTGAAAATAAGATGACTCAATTAGCAAGCAAAGGCACGAAGTACGGAATACGGACCACGTCCAACTTCGATTGGTCAATATCGCCAACTTTTCGACTTTTGAAAAGGTTAAGAATGCGTTGCCATTTTGACCGAAGTACTAACATTTTGGCCGAAATTTTCAAGAGAAGGATGCGTTCAATTAGACCTAGCTCTATCAATAAACAGTTTTAGGCTAAACGACTCTAATTACCAAGACGGTAGAGTATGCGATGCTATACCTAGAATTATACTCCAATTACGCCCGTATAGAAGCTGTAATTATATTAGCTATGTGAAATGGTATTAAGGTGTCACTGATAAGGGAGACGAGTGTTATCACAGCCGTCGCCAGCAATTATCACCTCTAACACGGTGCGCTACGGGCGATAATTGCCCGAACACGCCCAGGGGCACATGCCCTTGTCGCGAATGTAAATTTCAATGTTGAGTTGAATGCTCCTTTTCCGAAGATTGTTATCGAAAACAGTAGGTTTAACGAAATGAGAAAACGACAGTCTTATTGATTAAACGAAGACGCTGTTAAGTCTTACCACTTTTAGTAGAAATATTTACACAGCGAAAAAGTAAAATGAGACTGTCTTTGTCTCACATATACTGGAAAAGTCTCTTCACAGAAGATAGCGAAATATACAAGATGTTAGTGTAAACATCGTTATCCTTGAAAGACCATCAAATGAGCCCGTTAAAATGAACAACTTTTTCTATGAGAAGTTGAGAACAATTATGGGAACTCAAAAAAATTCGTCTTCATACCCATACAAATTGCCGATCCGGATCCCGGGCATCCGTATGGGTATGAAGGCGGCTTTTTTCTTGAGTTCCCAGCATTGTTCTCATAGAAAAAGTTGTTCATTTTGACGGGCTCATTTGATGGATTCAGGGATAACGGTGTTTACAGTTTACACTACATTTACAAAAAACATTTAATTAATTTTGTACCTACCCTCATAACTTATCTACCATGTGTCATCTGCAAGCAACCTGTATAAGGTTCGTTTTGCCCGGCCGCACATTATCCGAATTTCTGATCAGAAAAATTCGGACGCGCCGCGCCGGTACGCACTCTGTCCATTACATATTTTTGTTGTAGACCCGGCATACTATCAGAATTCTGACGTGTCAAAATGTATTAAACTACGAGCGTCCGAATTTTTCTGATCAGAAATTCGGGTAATGTGCGGCCGGGCTTAATCCATATTTAATTTAGAGATTAGGCCTTTTGTTTTACCGTCAGTAAAGATATTTGCGTGTCTCTTTTCTCTTATTTGTCACCATGTTCGAGGCCACGGCCCACGGGCTGGAGCAACAAGAGCTATTGTAAAAATCCCATTCACTGTAGTACAAATTCCAAGGCCTTTTTAAATACCATGCATCAGTCATTTTGCATGAATTACTGCAGGTAAGTAGGCCTTTTCTACAGACTATTTCTATAGATAAGGCAGTCTAGTGTTTCTTTGTATTCGCTGCCTTGGTACACCCACATAATATTTTAATGGTTTACAATTTACATATTTTACGTGGAAATTAAGTTCACCAGGCTCATTCTCAACTATTGAAAATTCTGATAAACTTGACTTACCTACTCTGAAGAAATACTAATTTTCATATTTATGTATTCTGATCCAAAGTCCTTAGAAGGAATGTCCAATCATTTTATGGAAGGTCTACAGACGTCATATCTATGCCGTCACTGCGAACTCGGAAGAAAATAGCTTGATCGATTCGCTGAAGTATGTCGCAATCAATTATCTCTTAATATGAATTGCCTACTTGCTGAGACCACACACATTGTTATTAATTATTGTTCCATACTTTCAAGGCTTGTTCCTCGCCACTTCGTATTTAATGAGAAATTACTCTAACGGCCCGGCCGCATCTGCGTATATCGTCCGAAGCTTCGTGCGACGAAACGATACTATTGGACGATACACGCAGATCGTCCAATAGCATCGGCTTTAGCGCGAAGCACCACGCATATGCGGCCGCGGCATAAGTAGGTATAGGCAGAATATCTGGCTAAGTATAGGCAGCTGAACAAATGTTTTGGCTTCTAAGTACTGATTATTATTTGTCTTGTTAAATTAATAATGGTTTTATTATGGTTTGTCGGCAGACTCAAGGTTTGAAACAGGTATTTAAATTTTAAATGCTGAGAAATCGCCTCTGATGCTCTAAGGACACGTCGGAAATTCGAGTCAACTTTAGCTATGGTCTACCGTTACGTTATTTGGGCCTTCACAACTAAAGCCTGGTTGTGGGTCTATTTTGCGAATTACGATTGCTAGGTTATTTGAATAAAAATATATACTTAACACCGTCGGCATTCAGTAATAGTTGTTATTGAGGAACTCTACAATATTTTGCTGTTTAGTAGTTTTGGTACAACGAGCAATATCGACATCTGATATCTTGCAATCCATTTGCAAAACGGCATTGTTATTTCTCCACCAGCTCGCGTAAACATTGTCCATGAGCGGAAATATAATTGCATTAATTGCATTTCGTCTGTGGAAAACCTGTTTACCAGACGGCTTCAGGATATTATGTCCCATGACTTATGATCGGCCTATTTTAATACGGGGTTGTATAAGTAATTATGTACATCAAATGTATCCAACACTTGATCCAATAAACAAGTCTCCTTGTCTAATGTAATAACTTAATAAGTAATGACACTGGTACTCGGACATAATATTATGATGATGGTAACTTTTTGAAAACCCTTAAAACCTGAAGAGTTAAAATATACATACACTAAACTGTCCCTAGTCTAGTATGTTCATTGTGTTATCACTTATCAGTTATTGTATGGTTATTGTCCAATATTTGGTGTCTTTGCTACGGGTCAAAAATCCAAAGCCGTTATGCTTGATGAATATGGATTTGATGCAAATCTGGAATTAATTTTAGTATGTATTGATTAATTAGTATATTATACTACATACCATATATATGTAGGTACCCAACACATAATACATAATATAGCCATAGTTTATTACCCTGCGAGTAAGCAAACTACCTCGATATTGTGAGAAAAATCATCTAGTTATTCTCACAAAAACAAGGAGGAATTATGTCGCTCGATATTTCTTCGGTTCATTAGCTATCCCATCTCTGTTTACTGAGAAAATTACATCAAAGCTCCTTTGAAAAAATGACCGATGATGAAAGGGTTATTTCTAGAAAACGTATGTTTAGATATAAATTAGGAAAGCAGTATAACTGTCTTTAGCGACCGGACGCACAAAACACGGGTATTTTTAGGCGTTAACAAATTTCTGCGCAATGTTTGTGAGCGTCGTTCATCATCGCACCACGCCTCAATTCATGTCAAACGAAGAGCGCCTCTTTATCGTAATTACTTGTGTATTTTATAAACATTCGTGTTCACGATCAATCAAAACAAGAGAAAGAACAATGCATGTTAACTGAGCTCGGATACCGGAGTCCGGATTCCACTCAGAAGATTTCTGTCTTCGAGACACAAGCTCTACCTAGTCTAGGACAAGGTAGAGTTAGCTATTGACGATTTACATAAATATTCAATCATAGTAATTAGGCATCTCTAAGTTAATATTATGTTGTTGTAAGGTTCGTTTGTCCTCCTTCATGGATATATTTATATTATAGTAATTATTTCCTTCTACAACTTTCAGCGTAGGTATTTCCTGTGATAAAACAATAACTTTGTTGCAAATGCAATATATAAATTACCTACAGAAACATTTTTGTAATTCACATTCAGTTACATAAGATAAAATTACTTAATGGCCTTCAAGATTAGTATGTCAAAATATACATTGAAACACTGTTATTGTATAAGTTTCATTGCTTGGAATGCCTCTGAAAAAATGCTACCTACGGGAATGTACTAAAAATTCCTTACTATCTGGCATGTTGTGTGTGAAAAAAGACAATAGATCGCTACAAAATTCCATAATAATATATTTGATTCCATACATCTCAAATGCATTTCTAAAGAAGAAAAATAGGATAAAAAAATTTAAAGATAAGAATAAAGATAAGTTTTTGGGAGTTCGATATAATCGACCTGTTCTAAATTAGCTCAAATTTGACAAATGTTCAGCTTTGCAAGTTTAAAAGTCTAGACAAATGATTACATAAACGTTCTAAATTAGCTCAGACTGACGGATTACCGTAATGTTTGAATGACCTTCAGTATAATAGACGCGGATGCTTCGTATGTACTGTGCATCTGCCCTAGAAACTAAAGAGACGCAATGCATCCAGTGCCTTATAAAAATCGGCCAAGTGCGAGTCGGACTCGCGCACGAAGGGTTCCGTACCGTTGTAGAGCAAAAATTGGCCAAAACTTGTTTTTTGTATGGGAGCCCTTAAATTTTTTTTTATTTAAATATTATTATTAATTATTAAAGTACACATATATTTAAGGCTTCTGTGAAAATTTCAAGTGCCTACCTGTTGCCATTATATATCGAGCAAAAAAGACCGAAAAAAATCACGTTTGTTGTATGGCAGCCCCCCTTAAATATTAATATTATTTTATTTTTAGCAACAGATATAAACAATCTGTGAAAATTTCAGAAGTCTAGCTACAGCGGCTCTTGAGATACAGCCTGGCGACAGACAGACAGACAGACAGACAGACAGACAGACAGACAGACAGACGGACAGACGGACAGACGGACAGACAGACAGACAACGAAGTCTTAGTAATAGGGTCCCGTTTTTACCCTTTGGGTATGGAACCCTAAAAATGAAGGCTCTACATTATGTAATTTGTGTGGACACGAAATGAATGTTAATCTAGCAATGCTGAATGTCTCGTCTTTTACGTAGGTAAGTTTTGTCTTGGTATAATCAGGTATAATGTAAGCAGAAGCAAATTTTTAGGAATAATAATAATAACTATTATTATGCTATGCGTTACTAATTTATATAAGTATGTACATTTTAAAAAGATAAGACCGACTTGAAAATTGTACGTAATTGAGAATTAAAACTCCGTGTCTCCAAAACTACTGAACCGATTTTGATGAAACTTGCACTATTCCCTAAGTTGAACAATACCCAGTCCAACAAAAAAGAATATACTGAAATCGGAATGGTAGTTCCAGAGACATGCGAACACAAACATAAAAACATACATACATACACTTTTATAATTTGGCACATTTGTTCAGACGCTGATACAGACTAACATATTATGTGCAAATTGGGCAGTTCTGGAAATATTACATACATACTCGTCGAATTGATAATCTCCTTTTTTTGAAGTCGGTTAAATAGAAAGTTGACTGTGAAATAGGCTAAAACCTACGGGCTAAAGCTACACGTCAGGCCATTATAGGTATCATCTTTAGCAATTAGCCTAGAATTTATAATGCATATTAGGTAATAGGTATATTAATTTAGACATAAGCTGTAACCTAGCACTACTGAGCATTTGATTACTATTTTACTCATATGTAGTGTATTTATTCTTTGCTGATATCAAATTCACACAATAATTACGAAAATATATGGATCGTCGTCGTTGAAAATAAATAATATAATTAAAACAATAGCGAGACGTTTACGACTTATTGTACAAATTCATTGTGAATCAATCACTTTTATTATATATTGAAATAAATAACTTGGCAGATTCTTAATTTCGGAAATTTTCGTTGACGACTTTTTTCAGCGGCTTAATACCTATGTACAAAACTGAAAAGCTATTTGCCCGTTTATTTATAATATTCTAGAATCTAAAGTGCACACCGTCACTAGAGTATAGAAAAAAACATTTGGCAACAAGACAGTAGGAACGGTCCGCTTTATTAGGAAGCTACCGTTTAGCACTCTCCCTGCATATTGTGTACGGGAGTTGCCAAATATCAAGTCCACTTATACCCCGCGTGCGTTAGCGATTGCTCGCAATACAACAGCTAGAGACAATGTAGAGAGTTTTTTATTTAAAAACTAACGCGTGATAGAGACACCAAATCCAGAAATCGAAGACATTGATTTGTTACATTTTCATTTCCCGGTAGATATTTGAGAGAACAGCATTTTTGCATTCTTAAATCTCTCCGACTTGATTCCGAAAAGAGAATGACCGAATATGCACTTAAATTTAGAGCTGAAAATCAAACAAATATTCACTGTTACATCAATATTTTAATTTCATCGTAATTTTATGGAAGATCAATACATGGTGACAAATAATTATTATGAAAATTAACTGACTTTTTACACTTGAACTTCTCCATGCTATAGGCACTCGATATAATAATAGATCTAGACGTGAACAATATTTTATAATACGCACATATATAAAAAGACTGCTCACAAGTACACATACCGACATACTAATGTTTATAATATCTAAAACGGTTTAAAAAAATGTCTGAATCCATGTTAGTGAGCATATGAAGCACATGTGGAATGAAAATTCGACCTATAATAATAAAGCGGGTATCACTAGAATACCGGGGAACACCATTACTCTAAGTTATATACAATAGTCACGAGTCACGACACAAGAGGGACTGCAGGCATACCCACCCAGTCAACCCTTCCTCTACCACAGTTGGAATCAGACTAATTTGTTCAGACGTGTGGTGGTTAGAGGGTTAACGCTAGAAGACACTCAAGGTTCATTCTGTGAGAAGTGTTCAGATCACAAGACACACGAACAGAAACAAGACTGTCAAGTACATAGATGAGATTTTCTATTCAAAATGCTTCTGCCTGTTTCGTAGATTCTCACGACGAATTAACCCTAAGTTTATTTCACAGCATGCACCTGCAATATCTACTTGATTCTAATAAGTGCTTACACATATCACCAACATTATGAATATGTTCTATTCATTTCATTTTTATGTGGAAAGTGTGTACTATTCACACAATCGTCTCTATAGGTATTGTGTGAAATCATTATAAAAACCTTTTTAGGTTGCACGCCTCTCTCGTTCTGATTTTCTTATTTCATTGATGTTGTAATTAATATTTAATACTACAAACTAATTAGTAGCAATTGTTCTTTAAAAAAAGCAGAGCCTCTAATCCAGCTGTAATGCCTTTTTTCCTCAACCATCAGCCTTTATGCCTTCTGTTTTTATTCGCATTTGATAACATAGAAAACCAGTTTTAAATTAACATTTAGTCCATTGATGTGTTGAAGGACAAAAAACAATGAATTGGCTCGTATCGACAGCTGACCACATAAAAATGAAAATCACATTCTTGTTTTATACTTTGCTAAGATACATTACAGTAATATTATATTGGTTCACATTAACATGATACAATTTGATAATGAATAGTAAAAGCAAAGTTGAAATTTGAAAATCTTGACAACAATGTCTTTACCATGAATGGGAAAAAATTGTGTTACAATATCTAAAAATTAAATATTAGAAATTGAAGAAGTTACAACTGTTGATGAGTAGGTATGGTTTTGTCCAGATTTTAATATTTGTATGTGGATGATGTTTTACAAAATCATCTTATTACCAACTGTTCCTGTTTTAAACTCTTACTTTCTACTCGGCAGCACAAGAGCATAGACAATCCACCAAACGTCAAGATGAGGAATCCTAGACAACTTACACATACAAATGCAGACTTGTTTTTGTACTTAATTAGCGTCCTACAATATTAAATCATAGAAACGGTGCATGGACTTAATACTGACATATAAAAATATCTTAAACTATTTCACAGTTTTGGTTCATGTTACATATCACTAGTCCTGTTATAGTTTGATATAAAATGTTATTTATACAAATGAACCATATGAGGAAATTTATGGCACCATTATGTAAACTCCTTATCATCAAAAAAAATGTATAATATTATGTAGTAACACCTACAAAATCCATCGCACATGAAAATTAGGTCAGAATCATGATTAAATTATACGAAGTGTACGAGAGATAGACAAAAGTTTGCTCACTCACACAGAGGTATCTGTACCAAAAAATATAACATGGTAGGTTCACATGACAAGACATTGTTTTCAATTCCGTATAATATTAAATACACAAGGGTAACTTATTATAGACTACATAATCTGTTATTGATTACGCATAAGACAAGCAATTTGGTCTGCTTCTAAATCTACATGTATTATGGACATTAGTCATATAAGTAATGTATATATATTTTAGAATAATTGCTAAGGAGCACAATTTGATATGATTTAGCCTCGTCCATCAATACATTAATAAAAATGGATGTCAAATTTCATTAAATTAAAACAAATTGACACAAGCGATTCAGAATTAAACAATGTGCAAGAATACAAATGACCCTTTAATAAAAATTATTCTAATGACTATTATTTACCACAAACTCACAATTTATTACAATGTAAAATTTTCTACAAATATCTAGGTAGGTAGATTATTATTTGTACAGCCTGGTTTTAAAGTGCTAAATCTAAGAGCTAACAGGTGAAACTGCCAGCCGCATAGTATCTTCGAAAGCAACCAATTTTCAGACTTATTGCTATTACCAATTCTAATAAGGTAAAGAGTAGTAGCACGTAGAGTAAATGACAGTTCAGTTAGAGACTGAGAAGTATATTACGATACTAATTAATTACTAATATTTTAAGTTATTGCTCTCAAAAATGGATTCTAGCAATAAGCATGAAATGGTCTATTGTACTATATTAAAAATTGGCTTATTACATGATGTGCCTAGTTTACCTCCACATCATTACTATACATCTACAAAACAAGGAACTATTATATAAATATTACACTTAAATCCAAAAAAATCCATACGTCAGATCACAAACGTAAGCAGAATTGCACAAATGAACTATATAATAAATTAATCTCTGATTTAGCGATTACTTTTCTTAATTAAAATATCAATGATCTAACAAACATACTCTAAAAAAACCAATAACAATGTCAAAAATCAAAACCTTTCATTAAACTTATGTACACTTATTGTATTTAATGTATTATTAAATATAATATAAATCAACAACAATAATGATTTTTCACAATGAATGAATTAGAATTTTTTTTGGATTCTATATGAATATTTGCATGCAAATATTTTTGGTGTGGTGTCTTTATAATGACTTAATAATAAATAGCACATAATTATATTAAAAAAGATCAAAAAGTTGTTACTCCATCTGCGATCTACATTATAAACTTGGCTCTAAATGCAATGAGATGCAGCTTGCTAGATTTTTTTCTAAACCCATGTATTGAACTGTCACAAACTAATTCCATGGTATAAAATAACAAAATCATCTGCACCAGCTTTAGATTACATCTTGATTAAATAATATTTCTGTGCACTGCTAAGAAAATAGTTCTTTTGTAACAAGAAATTTTGTAACAAAATTATAGAAATTCTTTCTATCAATTTAGTTTGATACAAAGTAGATTGGAATTCATATTTTACCACATTCTTTGCTATCAATAACAGCTGTGAATTTGGTTTGGTAATCACCTGAAAGGACACTAAGGAAAAACACCACTAAAGATTAGAAATTTGCTCTCTTTCCACCGTACCATAATTCACCAGAATTGTCCGCTTTCGTGTGATTCAATTATGTCTATACACACCCTAAGCCTTCGGCGGAGTTGCCTTCTATGACTTTCCATGACCACTGTCAAGGTAGATTAGCTAGTACAAAATACCTACTCACGGGAATGTCCGTACGCAGGCTCCAACAGTGCGCTCAGAACTCGGCGAACTCCTTTGCACATTTCTCAGTCGAGGAGATACGTAAAGCCTCCTCCTCGTAATCATCAAAGTTACTCGTATCCCCGGGGCCCTTGCAACGAGGAATGAAAGGTGCTTCGATCTTCTTTTGGAAAACCGCTATCCAGTCAGTGCTAGCGAACCACTTGTGCCCTTTGATGTCGTTTACGCCCGCCTTCAAGTTGCCGTATCGTTTCGTCAAGTCGACTTGTAGTAAATTACGGAGGAGGTCCTTGAGGTCTGAACCGAAGTGAGAGGGGAAGCGGACTTTGCCGGATACTATCTTCTCGTATATTTGAATTGGCTGGTCGGCGAAGAACGGCGGGTAGCCGGCCGCCATCTCGTATACCAGCACGCCCAGCGCCCACCAGTCCACCGCCTTGTTGTACCCTTTGGAGAGGATAATTTCAGGCGCCAGGTACTCGGGGGTTCCGCACAGGGTCCACGTACGTCCCTTCACTCGTTTCGCGAACCCGAAGTCGGTTACTTTGAGGTAGCCCTGCGAGTCGATCAATAGATTCTCGGGCTTCAGATCTCGATAGATAAGGTCTAGGTAGTGGAGATATTCGAATGCGAGCACTATCTGCGCGGCGTAGAATCTCGAGTGGGGCTCGGAAAACCGGCCCACCTTCCGCAGATGGGAGAACATCTCCCCCCCGGGGACGTACTCTAACACCATGTACAGATTCGAATTATCTTTAAAATGGAACTTAAGGCTTACGAGAAATGGAAAATTGATGGCTTGCAGGATACGCTTCTCGTTGAGCGTATGCTCCACCTGTTTCAATTTTACAACTTTTTGCTTATCTAATATTTTCATGGCGTAGTACTCTTTCGTCGGTTTGTGTTGGACTATCATCACCCGGCCGAACGAGCCCGTGCCGAGCGTTTTGATCCGCTCGAAGTCGTTCAGTCCGGCGGTGTTGGTAGGATTCTTCTTCCATTTCTCCTCGAAGTCTTCTTTAGCCTGGTCGAGAAACTCCTTGACGCTCTCGGCGGCATCCACCTTTTTGTTGGCGGTGGCAGCATTATTGCCCATGGCGTACCCCACAAAATGTCCGGACACTCGATTCGCCTTATGTAAAGGCTACCGTTTCGTACTAATCGATGCCCGCCTGTAGGTCCACGTAAGAAAGGGGCAAGTCAACATAAACCGATTCGAAATAATGACATCCTCCACGATTAGATTAGAACACGTTCACGTCACAAATTACACTTATTTCGAACACACATTTAGCACTATGACATAAAAATTAGAGTTTTTCTAAATGTTTTATCACATTCACGAAAATAAAATGGCTTCCACAGCCGAACTCGATCGACAGAGCGAGGATCGAGCGAACGATCGGGTGGCGGTCAAGTATATTAGTGTTGCCTACTATCACAATAAATTTCTACTGTTTCTCGTTTTAATCTACTGAATATAGTCTGTCAAGAAAGTCATGACAGACGGGAAAATTTTTAAATGAAATAAAAAATATGAGAACTTTATTAATTCGAGATAAAAATGTACAAGGTAACAAACAACAATATTTACAATGTAATAAGCGTTCTCTGTGAAAATACCACTGATCTCTATTATACAAGTACGCTGGATATCTGATACACACCTGCTTTTTGTGCCTATTTGAAGCGGAATCAGCGCCCCCATTATTCGGGTAGAGAACTAAATTTAACGTAACCACAACCAATAACAACAGCTGTTGTCATCACTAGTATAAGTTCCAAATACTCTCACTACTGCTATCAGCGCCAATATGGCGGCTTTCAAACGTCATTTTTACCTCAGATTTAGTTCTCTACCCGAATGATGGGGGCGCTGATTCCGCTTCAAATAGGCACAAGAAATAGCTGTCATTTCAAAGGGAATCAGCTATCTAGCGTACTTGTATAATAGAGATCAGTGGAAAATACAAAGAAAAAAATACACCTTTTCAAGCAAGAAATACACGGTCGTTAACGGCGGTTGACGACCACGCAAAATCTCTAATTAAAAACTGGTTGACAACACGTTGACAACCGTGTGGCTGGCAACGCGCATACTATTTTTTGCTGTTGACGACCGCCGTTGACGACCGTGTATTCGGTGTTTAAGCGTGATTACGTTTAGAAAATTATTATCCCGCCTGTCATGACTTTCTTGACAGGGTACACATATTTTATATTTTGTGGAATATATCATATTAATATTATGTGTGTCACATTAATATAAAATAATTTGGCAGTAAATGATATAATAAAAAACAGCCACAGAGCCACCACGTCATGCCACAGAGGTTGTCAAATTATAATATATAATTTAATATTATACGGTTAATTTTTAAAATAAATAAAATTATAAATAAAAAAATATAATTAATATAAAACTATAATAAGAATTAGCGAAAAACGTACTATCAGAAAAATTTAATCATAGGCAGCCGCCACAAAATATATCACCTGTCTAATTCAAGAAGCAGCATGGAGCACCCCTGAAATTGTCAGTACAAGATCGGATAGCAAAAACATCAGCCCCACAATCAAAGAACTTGTAAAAGAAAAGCGGCGTCTAAGAAGAGTCTGGCACGCGTTGCATAAGGCACGTCTTGACGCGTTGAAAACAAACACGAAAATGAACAACGCATATGCGACCACGCAGGGCGAATTGCTAGCGCGCTAAAACCCTTTGATGTACTGCCACCCGCGCGATAACGAAGACGCAGCCCGAACATTCGCGACGATAGCGGATAACGGCTGGTCACACCTGCGTGTATCGTCTCATTGCACGAAGCTTCGTGACGATACACGCATATGCGGCCGCGGCAATATAGTACGTCTGTGTCCTGTGTGGTTGACAGTGTCTGTACTATTTTCTAAGGCTTTTTTGACAGATTGTTTATCTGTTCACTAGTCAAAAAGTTGACCAACCAACGGTGCCAGTAAAATTATGAACTCTTGTCTAAAAATCTCAGAAACCGGGCATTTGGGTAAAATGTAAATGGTCTGAAATATTGATTTTATTTTATTTTTACTAATTTATTTATTAGTATTTTTATAGCTGTAAGACTAGAACACTATTTTTAGTTAGTAAGTAATAACTGAAGTAACTTAAATAATAAATATAAGCCAGCCTACATAATTAGAAACTACCATGTTCTGAATAAAATTATACAACTATTAATTTTGTGAGCTGGTATCATTAATTGTTACATTCCCAGCTACCAGGTGGCGCTGCAAGGCCGTTTGCGCCATGCAAGTAGTAGTAAACTTAAAGTATGTACAAAACTAATATACTATTCTGTGGTACAAATTAAATAACTAGTAAGTATATATTAAATTCATTCCGTGGTACAACCTACTACATTTACTCCATGCTACTACCATAAAATTACAGTTATTGCTCATGCGTACGCCAAATCTATACAAAATATTTTTATCTTCTAAATAAACCAAGGAATTATTACAAAATTAGTTACAATGTCATTTAAAAATAGCCAACATGACTGTCTCTTTTTCAAGCCAACCAGTTGCAGACTGCAGTGTACCATTTACATAATATTTTACCAGTTCTAATATTATATTGATTAAGTATGTACGCTTATGATTTTTATCTAGCAAACAAAATATATTCTAGAGTTGTCTCATATTATTATCGGATACATCATACAATACAAGATGTTTTAAATGGCAGAGTGTGGCATTGTCACTGATCTCTATTATACCGGCGCCACACATAGCACAAATGTTTGAACACAGACTTTGTCACACATTTGAACACTTGTATGTTGAACCTGCCAGACATGTTTCACAGAGTTTCACATACATTTTCACTTCACAGTTGTTGCAAGGACGTCAAACAAGACGGACGACTGATTTGACGTGACAACTGACCACAGACAAGAATTTTTTTTTCTTATTATGGCACTTCGGCTTTAGCCATGGCCAGTGTCGAGCATAATATAATATGGCAGGAAAACAATATTTTTTATTTCAATTTTCAGCATCGTTTTCCATATTATCAGGTCTAAAGTCTAGTCAAAGTCTAAGTAAATGTCATTACAGTCAGAAAGTCAAGTCAGTCGATTCAGTAAAGTGGTAGACGCTTTACTGAAACTTTTGATGGAGTTTTGGAGGGAACACAAAATAGCACGTTTCTGGGTAGTTATTCCATTACACTAAATTTAGAAGTTCTAAATAGGATTCTAAAAAGAAGACAAATTAGAAGCTACTTATTCCACTTGTCCTAATTTAGTAACTAAATCAGTTGCACAGATTAAAAATCAGTTGTGACGACGCGGCGATTTTGGCCAGACGTTTTCATAATGGCTCCAGTTCTGTCAAACCAACAAAAAATCAAAATAAATAAAAGGCGAAAAAGATGGTTGAAAGAATTTTTGCTCCACGAAAAATTATGAATCATGAACTTTCTGAACTACTTGGAACCAGCAGACTTTAGAAATTAATTATGAATGGATTCCAGATCGTATAACATAAAATATATTGACTTTAATACAATAAAAGGTTGAAACCATCTGGCAACACTGATTTAGTCAGTTAGAAGTTAGAACTTAGAAGCCACATTTTTGCCGATTTAGTACACTAATTAGGATCCTAGCTTTCTAAATGTTATTCCACTTCACTAAATTTAGTGACTAAATCATTTAGATTTCTAAATTTAGTGTAATGGAATAAATACTTAATGCATCACTTTCCCACACGTCTTGTGCACGATAACGAATATCTTAATGGATAATATTCTACTGCCACGGCCGCATATTATGCGTAGTGCTTCGCGCTAAAACCGATTCTGTTGGACGATCTTCTTGTATCGTCCAATAGTAGGTATCGTCTCATAGCACGAAGCTTCAGACGATAGACGCAGGTGCGGCCGGGCCCTTAGCCCTACCAATATTACACATTAAAACCCAATTAACACAATTTTAGGAAAATAATTATACAAAAACACAACATCACTCTTTCACATTCCCGGCAAAATACTTCGATCAACCACAGACTACATGACATGTAGTCTGTGGTTGTATATATTGTATTATCTATGGAGTACACAGAAGTGTCAAGTGAACTTTGCGCATATGTGTAGCAGGTAAGCAAACATTTGAACATAGATCTTTGAGCTCTTTGATGTGCGCCAAAAAACCGACATCGAAGGGCAAAGTGCAAATGTTTGTACAAAGCTGTGAACAAAGTCTCAAAGTCCCGTGCTACACATGTGTACAAACAAGTGTTCAAATATGTGTTCAAATGTTTGTGCTATGTGTGGCGCCGGCGTTACACAAGGCTAGATACCCTTTGAAATGACAGCTATTTCTTGTGCTTTGAAGCGGAAGCAGCGCCCCCATTATTCGGGTAGAAAACTAAATCTGACGTAAAAATGACGTTTGAAAGCCGCTATATTGGCGCTGATAGCAGTAGTGAGAGTACTCGGAACTAATACTAGTGATGACAACTGTTGTTATTGGTTGTGGTTACGTCAAATTTAGTTCTCTACCCGAATAATGGGGGCGCTGATTCCGCTTCAAATAGGCACAAAAAGCAGGTGTGTATCAGCTATCCAGCGTACTTATAAGTTATATAATAGAGATCAGTGGGCAGTGTGGAAAGTTGAGTATTTTAATGTACAAAATCACGTTTGTTGTAATATGGGAGCCCCTCTGAAATATTTAATATTTTATTTTGTTTTTAGTGCCTATTTGTTGTTAAAGCGGCAACAGAAATACATAATCTGTGAAAATTTCAACTCTCTAGCTATTACCGTTCTTGAGTTACAGCCTGGAGACAGACGTACAGACGGACAGACATCAAAGTCTCAGTAATAGGGTCCCGTTTTTACCCTTTGGGTACGGAACCCTAAAAAATGAGACTTCTAAAACATGTTACATGATACATAAAAATAATAACGTAATTGAAAGTATAAAATAAATAGTCACTAAAGTAGGTATAATTTACGATATACCTAGTATACAGTTTGTTGTAGTGAAGTAATAATAATTCATGACTCGAGTGGCCGAGAACCACAGTATAGCAATATAATATTATATTGCTATACTGTGCCGAGAACCGAGAGGAACCATCAACCAATTTGTTATTAAGTTGTTTGATGTGGCCAAGAGATGGCGCTACATGTAACGAATTAGAAATAATTATTAATTAAAACGGAGTACTATATTATATAATATATATGTTACGGCTAATAGCCGAAGTGCGGCTACACCTAGTTTTACCCGGCTACAACTAGGTGCAGCCTGCCACATGTGGTTAAACTTAGGTATATCCTACTTATCTTCGGTTACAACTAGGTTTAGCCTTCATTATAGCGGCTAGAACTAGGTACAGCCGCACACCAGTGGTTAAACTTAGGTGCATCCTATTTATTATCGGCTAGAACTAGGTTTTCAGTTCAGTCACACAATATAAATATTAGTAGGTTCAGTTAAGGATTTTGGTTTTATTTTTCGTATCTTGCGTTTTCTGATTGAACTTCATTTTTAGGGTTCCGTAGCCAAAATGGCAAAAAAGGAACCCTTATAGGTTCCTTCCAGGTCATGTCTGTCTGTCTGTCTATCTGTCCGTCTGTCCGTCCGTCCGTCCGTCCGTCCGTCCGTCCGTCCGTCCGTCCGTCCGTCCGTATGTCACAGCCACTTTTCTCCGAAACTATTAGAGCTATACTATTGAAACTTGGTAAGTAGATGTAATCTGTGAACCGCATTAAGATTTTGATGCAAAAATCTAAAAAATATTAAAAATTTTAGGGCTCTCCATAGGTACAACTGAAACAAAAAAATTTTTTTTTCATCTAACCTATGCGTGTGGGGTATTTATGGATAAGTCTCCAAAAATCATATTGAGGTTTCTCATATAATTTTTTTCTAACCTGAATAGTTTGCGAGTGAGACTCTTCCAAAGTGGTATAATGTGTGCCCCCCTCCCCCCCCCCTCTAATTTCTAAAGTATCATGATAATTCTAAAAAAAATGTATGATGTAGATTACTATAAAAACTACCAACGAAAATTGGTTTGAACGAGATCTAGCCAGAATTTTTTTTTATGGTAAACCTTAATCTAAGTCGAGTCCAACTCGCACATGGCCGGTTTTTTATGTTTATTTTTTTATCTTTGCGCCAAAGATGTCTAGTTCAGAGTTCTGTTAGTTTATAAAGAAAACATTTATAATATTTTGTGTTTTAATTACTTATGATAACGCCTTTTTAGGGTTCCGTAGCCAAAATGGCAAAAAAGGAACCCTTATAGATTCGTCATGTCTGTCTGTCTGTCTGTCTGTCTGTCTGTCTGTCTGTCTATCTATCCGTCCGTCCGTATGTCACAGCCACTTTTCTCCGAAACTATTACAGCTATACTATTGAAATTTGGTAAGTAGATGTAGTCTGTGAACCGCATTAGGATTTTGATGCAAAATGGAAAAATTATTAAAAATTTTAGGGGCCCCCATAGGTACAACTGAAACAAAAAATATATTTTTTTCATCTAACCTATGCGTGTGGGGTATCTATGGATAAGTCTCCAAAAATCATATTGAGGTTTCTCATATCATTTTTTTCTAACCTGAATAGTTTGCGAGAGAGACTCTTCCAAAGTGGTAAAATGTGTGTCCCCCCCCTCTAATTTCTAAAGTAGGGGCATGATAATTCTAAAAAAAATATATGATGTAGATTACTACAAAAACTACCAACGAAAATTGGTTTGAACGAGATCTAGCCAGTAGTTTTTTTATACGTCATAAAAATGGTAAACCTTAATCAAAATTTCATTAAATCGACTGAAATATAAAAATAAATCAAAAACCTTTTAATTTCATAAAAATAAACCTTATTGCTGCTGCTCGACCTGGACTCGCCCATGAAGGGTTCCCCTTCATGGGCGAGTCCAACTCGCACTTGGCCGCTTTTTTTGTTAAAAGATATTTGCCTGTCAAATAATAAATGTTGTCTTTTATTTATTCCATGTAATCGAATCAATCGGGAAACGCAAAATTAGAATCTTAAAACAACTGAACTGAAAACCTAGTTCTAGCCGATGATAAATAGGATGCACCTAAGTTTAACCACTGGTGTGCGGCTGTACCTAGTTCTAGCCGCTATAATGAAGGCTAAACCTAGTTGTAACCGAAGATAAGTAGGATATACCTAAGTTTAACCGCATGTGGCAGGCTGCACCTAGTTGTAACCGGGTAAAACTAGGTGTGGCCGCACTTCGGCTATTAGCCGTAACATATACATCCAACTGCGTGCGGGAATATTACAGATCTCTAGCTATTACCGTTCTTGAGTTACAGCCTGGAGACAGACAGACAGACGGACAGACGGACAGACGGACAGACAACGAAGTCTTAGTAATAGGGTCCCGTTTTTACCCTTTGGGTACGGAACCCTAAAAATCACATTCACGGTAAAATTAAAATCATGTCGCGGCCAGTGTCGTCACTCGTCAATAGGGTCGAATTTTGCCTGAATACTATCGTACAGGATGTCATCGCGTCGTCGCGTTGTATGAAATCAACGCTTCTCACTGGGCTTTTCTAGTGAATCATGATCAATAATAATAATATCTTGATTAATATAATCGGGTACAAATGGTACAAATAGGTGCTCATATTGTGTATCTATTCAATACTTTACTTTTGTAATTATTCATCCCTGACGACTCCTGACTCAGCTGCATTCGTGCTAGCCGCCAGCCGGGATATAAATTATAATGATAAACTGTAATGAAAAATAGAACCTATGTTTAGTGCCAGAAGAATCTATTTCATTACACGTCTGTTGTAAAAGGTTTAAATTATAATTATTAATTATTATAATATTTTATTGTATCATACTTAAAATTATTATAACTAAAAATGCTAAAAAGACTGATATTGGCCATTAAAAAATGTTCATTATGATAATTATAATTCTGAAACACCTTGCAGTCACAAAGTTAAGGTATGGTTAAGGTTATGAAACGAGGTGGGCATTTATATTTTATTCAGCAGAAGAATAAATTAAGCCTCTATATAGTACAGCTTTTTAGTATAATACGATAAAATATACAAAAACTATTGTAAAGTCCTTACAATATAAAATTTTATGTTTACGACGTATTTTAAGTTAAAGTGGGAACAGGATAGATAATTGTTGAAAGAACAGGATGGAGAATTCAGTTCCCGCTTCCATTCAATTCTCTACAAGGTTATTTAAATATGGGGTGTGAGATATCTAGCTATCTCATTTTGGTACGTTGAAATCATATAGCACTTTTTCACTGTTAAGTTAGCGCGGTAACTTCATTGCGTAATCTTGGCGCCATCGTTGATCGCGCAAATATTTTCTTCTTGCTTCCTCCTTCATTTGGTCGCCGGTGTTTGTGCAGTGAACATTGTTGAAAGTGCTTTGCACGTGTCTATAAGTTCTAGAAGAAACACACATAAAATCTAAAATGGCAGACGCTGCAGTTGAAAAGAAGTAAGTTTATTTTAATACTGTTAATTTTTGTAGAAAATCAATTTTGGCGGTTAAAAATGGCTTCCTCAATAACATGTTTTATTCTATTTCTCTTGATCGAATGTACGTGATATTTATTTGGTTTGAACAAACAAGTCAATAATGTAGTCAAATTACTATTACTATAGATATTATAAAAGTTAACAAGTTAAGCGTATGACGCTCGCTTACTGACGCCGAATACACGCGGGAAAAATGTAATTAAGTTTTCAATCAAATCAAAATGTATATGCGGTATTATTGTAAATGGGAATCTGTTGTGCACGTCTATATGTTATATTAATTTGCCGTGCTATTTCAAGACGCGGGAGGAATTAGGCAAGAATTACAAGGTAACGGGAAAATATAAAGCACGCCGGTTTAGCGTGAGTTTTCAAGATGGCGTTGTGTGCGCGGCGTGCCGGCGCGGTAGCGTCATCGACGCGCGCTCGGTTCAAATTCGCCGAGCCGGAGCGAGTTGGAAGTGTACCGTGTTTTGCAACTTGTGGGTTACGTTATCGCGTCGGCCCGTATGTTGTCATTACTTATTTTTAACGCTTTCGAGACCGCCTCTTGAATCGACTCGCTAGCGACTAGCGAGCTACGTATCCGATAATTTTCCATGTTAAACTTTCCCACATGCAACCTTGCGCAACAAATGCGATGTGTTGTTAATTCCGCCTCGATCCTACATTTTATACTGTACGTAAGCAGTTTTACTTTTATGCCGCATCGCATTCTCAAATAAGTAGCGAGTCTGTCAGCACTTTTACAACGCGTGAATAATAATTTTACCTGCGTTTACATAGTATAATACACGTCGTGTAAAACTCGCATCGTGTAGTGACTGACCCATGAATTCGCCAATTTCAGAGACGTCGCTGAGGAGGTAACCTCCACTGAAGCGCCCAAGGAGTCTCCAGTTAAGAAGTCTCCCGCCAAGGCCAAGAAAGACGCCGAGCCCAAGAAAGACGCCGAGCCCGCCGAGAGCAATGGCAAGGAGGAGAACGGTAGCGGAGACGCTCCAGAGGAAACTCCAGCAGAAAACGGAGACGGGGAGGAGAGCAATGATGCCGTTGAGAACGGAGATGCTACAGGTTTGTTTACTTCAGCCTAACGTTTATCATTGTTATAGCTTAGTAATAATACTAAGCTTTAACAATTGATATTTAAAGGTTACACTGACATTTATACCATTTCTTACGTTTATTGTATTCTTAAAGAATTTGTAAATTAAGATATGTTATTCTTATGCATTGTTATTGTTTACAGAAAAGAAGGAAGCCGGTGTAAAGAGGAAATCTGTTGTGGCCGAGGAGGACTCAGCAGACAAGACCGCAGAGAAGAAAGCGAAAGTAGCAGATGAAGCCCCCGCGGAGGAGGCTGCTGCCTAAAATCGTTCCTGCCCTAACACTTTGGTTTACTGCAATGCATCTCTGTTCAGAAGAGTCCAACTCTCGCTCGCATAGTGTTACTGAAGCATCAAGTTCAGCGTACGTAAGGTTCCAACCACTTTCCAGTTAATTGATGTTTATGCAACACTACCATAGACTGACATATCTGTAAATTTACAAATACTATGCCAAACTATAGTTTTATATTGTTACATACATAGATGTATTCAACGGAGAGTTGAGCTCTTGTGACCGTGGTGAATTTAGGTTTATAATACATTTTGTATTTAACATACCTGTCAATGTACCTGTAAAGTGTAAATTTAATGAAACTGTAAATGCTCCGTGCATCGCAGTGAACTGATGGGTGAGTTGGTTTTAATGTTGTATGCTGTTTTTGCATATCGGTGTCTACTTCAACAGACTTAAGATGGATTTTTGATATACACATATTGGTATTGGATGGTTCCGCCAGTTGAGTACTGCCAAAATCGATTCACCTCGAGTGAAAAACACAATCCGTTCTGTGAACGACACTATAACAGCTTCCGATATACAAGGATTTAGATAAAGTAAGATTAATTAAAGAGTTTAGATAAATAATTCAGTTGTAAATTTAAGTTAGCAGTTATGTCGCACATATATGATTTATAGGCATTATTACTTAACCATTTATGAACATTCCTGACAAGGTTATGATTGCATTGTGGTGGAACGAGGGATGAGCCTCACTCGAACCATGTGCTAGGTGTAACGACTGTCACCCATAATGCAACGGTAATTTTAAGATTTGTGAAAATAATAAAGTTCAAAGTTGACATAAGGTGATAGAATCATATTGACATACTTCTTGCGTGCTATATTCTATGGGTTTTATTTTTCATATTTTTTTCTAATTTATTTGCTTTTGTATGTAATAGATAATAACCTCGAATGTAGGAGTATCCTATGAATCTGAATCTTAATAAGTATTTCCAGACATGTTCAAAATAGTTCAAAAATAATTATTAAGGTTTGACTTATTTTTCTAAATATTTGTCTTTTGCTAAACAATCTTTCATATTTTGGAATACACTAAGTATTAGATTTTAGTAGTATGTACAGTTTTTAACACTACTTCTTGTGAAGTTTAGTGTAAGGTTCTGGCAATAAAATAGTCCAATATGATTATTCATTTTATTTAATATCCCTCTTTAAGGTGCCGGGGTACCCTCAAAATCATTTTCTCATACGAAAATATTTAAATACTAAAAAATATTTTTTAGTTTAAATATTTTGTAGTAAATTTACTATTTATTTATATATTTTTTGTTTTACTCTATTTTTTAGTATTTAGTAGTAAATTTACTAAAAAATATTTTTAAACAATTTTTTTAGTGTTTAAATATTTTTTAGAAAAATTTTGTGCAGGAACCTAGGATACTATTTTAAGCTGAAAAATAATAAATATTTTCGTATGAGAAAATGATTTTGGTATTAAGTTATGTATGAGAATTTCGAGGGTACGCCGGCCTCTTAAATGCAGACAATATAATACCTGGTACATGCTCAAAACATATTTAAAGGCCAACACCAAATTGAGTAATTGCTTATATTATTGTCTCACCCGTGCGATGGCTTGTTTTTTCATAGCCCTTATGGCCACAGATTAGAGTATTATAGAGTAGACTTATGGCTTAAGTGGATGATTTACACGGATATAGATTATAGTGGATTGGACAGCACTATATCATTGTAAACATGTCCAGAACACAGTAAGGTACCTGTTTGCTTTATCCAGTCGCTGTCGTCCACCACTACTATAATAATACTATTGTGCTACTATCTATGTCAAAGCATAGTGGCAATATTGAAACAGGAGTCAGGTCAGCAGCAGCGGTAGTAGAATTTAAAAATACACTTTCAGCAATATCGTCTTTATTGGCCAGCTTCCACGTCAAGCAGAGTGAACCCCTTATTACCGTTACCACCCTTTTTATACATTCTAGGATTATTATTCATTATTAACCGTTACTTACATTTTTAAATATTAAATATTGAAAATATATTCTGATTATAATTTATAAGTAAATGACATTTTGAATTATATTAAAGATTCTATTAAAAATGATTTTATAATAATTATTAAAGAATAGAACATAACCGGAAGCTAGCTTAAATAGAGAACCAATCATTAATAGGAAAATAATATTATAGGTGTCATCACAGGAAGTCAGTTTTGTAACAATATGCTTATTAATACCGATGCAACTGTTTGATGCTATATCTGGCAGCTATGTACCTATTCCCTACTCCCTAGAAGTCTTGCAGTACATACAAATTACAATCGAGGAAATTGATTCCTAGGCAGTTGACTGACCTACGTCGTTTGGTCGGCTTATTTCAATTCAATGTTAGCTGTGATCGGTCGGATGGGTTTGACTCGTCCAAATTAGCTGGGTCCGCCATCTGCATAGGAATCAATAATTATCAACTTCTCTGAATGTACTGTAGTACCTATCAGCCATCGCCCATCACTATTCAGACATATAAACTAGTCAATCATTATCAAAGTTATCAGGTGGTTCACCTGCTTGTTTATCCGCTATTACATTGAAAAGTAAATAATTTTAACCATTAATCGACTGAAGGTATTGATCATACTATTATCGTTAAATATTTTATGTCATAACACGATTTTTATATCTATTTACATGAAAGCTTAGGTGAGTTATTGCTTGTTAATGGATAACTAGAGGGGGTACATCAATTATCTATCCAAGGTCGTAGTAACCATGGCAACGGGGTGGTCAACATTTCCAGACAACTTGGCCACTGGGTATTTGTTGCCTAGATATTATAGTCTTCTCCAAAATGTGGCTGTTTGTACTAGTTGTGTTCTCGCTTATAAACAGTGCATACCTCCAAACTACACAGAATATTAACGTTTGTATGTTAACTTTTTATAATATTGAGATAAGAGATTCCATTAAACGAGCTTTTTCGCAGCTATTGTTGCTCAAAGACAATAACGGAAGAAAAGTATAATACTGGGTGGTTAGAGTTTAAGCAAGTAGGTAGTACCTAGTAGGTAGTAGGTACCTACTAGGTACCTACTATGATACTATCAGAGAAGTTGATTCCTAGGCAGATGGGAGACCTACGTAGTTTGTCGCAAGGGGTCTCTCAGACAGACGCGGCCTGCGGTGGCGGTGGCGGTGGCGGTCAGTTGGATGACTTGAGAGTTCTAGGAACGACACAGATACACGCAGGCCGTGTCTGTCTGGGAGACGCTTTATGTCCATCGAACCCAGCCGACATATCACAATTCACACAAGAACATACAATAAAGAATTGACATGATCCAACCAAATGACGTTTATCTGTTAACTGCCTAGGAATCAATTTCCTCGATGGTATCTACCCACCTAGTAGCAAAAGAATTTATTTTAGTGCTTGTCAACGAAGAGAACAATGCACTCGCTGAAAAATCGTTTGAAATAGCCAAAGAGTATGTGCGCCGGAATCCCAACCTGGGTCTCGCCATAGATCCCGTTATCGTCGTAGGTAATCGTTCCGATGCCAAGGCGTTTTTAGAAAACGGTAAGTTGTTGTCGCTTCGATAACTCAATCGAGACGTATTTGGAGTTTAATAAACATTAAACACAAATATTTATAGTTTGTAGAAAGTACAACGACATGATTTCGTCGAAGAAAATCCCGCACGTGGTTCTGGATTTTACAATGACAGGAGTGGGCTCGGAAACCATTAAATCGTTTACTGCAGCCTTGGCTTTACCGACTATTTCTGGATCGTTCGGCCAATCGGGTGACTTGCGGCAGTGGCGAACCTTGGATAGAAACCAAACTAAATTCCTGCTCCAGGTAATGCCACCGGCTGACATCCTTCCTGAATCGATAAGAGCTATCGTCACAAAGCAAGACATCACTAACGCTGCTATTATTTTCGACGAGTTTTTCGGTAGGTATTACACATAGCGAATACGGTCTATTGATTTTCAATTCGGAAATAAAATGAGTATCATTTTGCAGTCATGGATCACAAGTACAAATCGCTGCTTCAGAACATACCGACTCGGCACGTTATAACGCCAGTAAAAAGTTTTAGTAAGGATGATATCAAAACCCAACTGAGGAGTCTGAGGGAATTGGACATCGTTAATTTCTTTGTAGTCGGCAGTTTGCGAACCATTAAGAATGTTCTCGATGCTGCCAACGAGAACCAATACTTTGGGAGGAAAACCGCGTGGTTCGCTCTGACCTTGGACAAAGGAGACATAAGCTGTGGATGTAAAGACGCCACTATCATCTACATGAAGCCGACTCCTGACGCTAAAAGCAGAGACCGGCTTGGCAAGATCAAAACGACATACAGTATGAACGGTGAACCAGAGATAACCTCTGCATTTTACTTCGATCTGTCTCTAAGAACTTTCTTGTCCATAAAGTAAGTTATTGAACACTACCAAATATACACAAAGTTTCTTTGATTAACCATCAGTAAAGCTTCTGGGAGTCACTAATTTGCACTGACTTTGACCTATTAGTATATGAATGTCAAAAGTTTTCCGTGCAGTCTCCCAACATCAAAACGTTCATATGGACCGTCGCGTCGCGTCGAGTGGTAAATTCGCAATATTGTGATTTGTGGCGTCTATATTTAGCGTTTACAATTCCAGATCCCTGCTGGATTCTGGAAAATGGCCAAATGATATGAAATATATTACGTGCGACGACTATGATGGCAAGAATACACCGACTAGGTCTTTGGACTTGAAAACGGCTTTTCAAGAGGTAAACCGTGTTTTTATATAGGTACTAGCTGTTGCCCGCGACTTCGTCCGCGTTAGCATAATAATAATAATTATAATAACGGAGATGGATAATTTTCTCCTTTTAAGGTCCCTTACTCAAAGGGTAAAAACAGGACCCGCAGCCAAGTATGCACATATTAATCAAATGACACTCGAAAATTGTATGTTTAGTTTAGGTTACAATCTTTAATAATTTCAGTTTAATCAGTCGAAAGTCTAAGAAAATTTCTAAAAACTTTCATCCCCTATTTTATCCCCTTAGGGATGGAATTTATTAAATTCCTTTCTGAGGGGATGCCTACATCATAGTATCTTTATGCATACACAGTCTCAACCCGATCAGCTTAAATTTGACAAAAGTTGCATGCAAAATTTCATCCCCTATTTTACCCCCTTAGGGGTGGAATTTCTAAAGTCCTTTTTTAGGAGATGCCTACGTCATAGTAGCTTTAAATGCATGCAAAGTCTCAGACTGATCGGTTTGAAATTGACAAAGTTTCATACAAACTGTCAACCCCGATTTCACCCCCTTGGGGGTAGAATTTCCAAAAACGCTTAAATATACATCCATTTAATTTTAATTAGTAACCCAATAATAAAGTTTCATGTTTCTAACTTAAGAAATGACGGACTTTCATTCACACTTTCAACCCCAATTTCACCCCCTTGGGGGTAGAATTTCCAAAAACGCTTAAACATGTATTTATTCATTTTTAATCAATAGTCCAAAAACAAAGTTTCATGTTTCTAACTCAAGAAATGACGGTCTTTCATTCAAACTTTCAACCCCATCAATTTCACCCCCTTGGGGGTAGAATTTCCAAAAACGCTTAAATACGTGTTTATTTATTTTTATTCAGTAGCCCAAAAATAAAGTTTCATGTTTCTAAATTAATAAATGACGGACTTTCATACAAACTTTCACCCCCTATTTCACCCCCTTCGGGTTAAAATTTCCAAAATTCCTTCCTTAGTGGGTGTCTATTTAATAAAACAACCCTGCTCACCAAATATCATGGCTGTAACTTTAACAGTTTTTGCTCTGCGATGATGAATCAGTCGGTCAGTCAGTCAGTCAGTCAGTCAATCAGTCAGGACTTGTAATTTTATATATATAGATCAACGGACAACGGCTATTGTGGTTTTATCGCATTTACTTCCTGAGGAAAATATTGGGACGCTATTATTATTTCAATAATAATGTTTGCCTCTATCAATTTGTTATGACCAGTATGACTTACTAATTTACAAATTACAATGTGTTAAGCACATCACACAGAACCTAAATGAGCACCTCATTCTAAGGAAACATTGCTAACAGGTGCCAAGTCCGCTTCTTATAGCTCTTTTTTGGATGTAGGTAAAAGAAACGCCAACGTACGCGCCATTTTACATCCCAGAAGACGACCCGATGAATGGCCGGAGTTTTATGGAGTTCAGCACGGACTTGGCGGCTGTGACGATCAAAGATGGAGCGTCGGTCGGCAGCCGGTCACTGGGGTCTTGGAAGGCGGGCCTCTCGAGCCCCCTGTCGCTAACCGACCCTGACAACATGACGGAGTACTCGGCGCAGTTGGTCTACAGAATTGTGACGGTCGAGGTAGGGGAATGAATCATTTTGTAATCGGGAGTGATATGATAGATGAGTGAGATGATAGACGCGGCAGGGAGAAAATGATTGTACTATCAGAGAAGTAGATTCATAGGCAGATGGCGGACCTATGGCAGAGGTTACACGATCACTATTTCATCAATCTGATCCATCAATCTGATTGATGGAATACTGATGGTTTTAAAAAAGTTCATATTAAAAAAATGATCAATCCATCAATCCAGTAGGTTAGACGATCAGTATTTCATCAATCTGATCAGGATTGATGGATATCAGAATTCAGATTGATGAAATACTGATCGTGTAACCTCTGCCTAAGTATTATTTGGTCGCGAGTCAAACCCATCCGACCGATCACAATAATTATTCACAGCTAACATTATATTGACATAAGCCGATGACGTACTATGTCCGTTAACTGCCTAGGAATCAATTTCCTCAATGGTACATACAAACTTACATTACGCAGTAAGATCTGAAAATTGTAACACGTATGTAACTACGTACATTGATATTTTTAATTAAATTCTTTTGCTTTAGCCTTTAACGTAAAAGCATTTTAAGATTTTAATTTAAAAAGTCAAAATGCGATTATACTAATTCACCTGCATTAATATTGAAAAGTCCATTATTTAATTCCCATCATATTTAGCTCTCATTAGCTATGTCCACATTGTGCCCTTTCATCTTCAATTTTCATAATCTTTTGACATTCGAAATGTCAAAAGATTATGAAAATTGAAGATGAAAGGGCACAATGTGGACATAGCTAATCACCTCTAAGAGTTCTTACGTTGTCTCCTTTTTGCATTTTTTGACTCTTTTGAATATTAAACATAATATTTTTTGATTCAGGATTGTGACAAGGTCTATTATCTGCTTAGATCTATGGCGTTTCGTCACTTTCGTCAGTCACTTGCGTACAAACCACGAAAACAACAGTTTTTATTTTCTGACTTTGAACTCGTCTGAACTTGTTGTAGGTGCACAAATTTTTGTCGCTCAAAATATGTTTAATAAGTGTAACGATCGTTTTACGTCTAATTAAAGTTTTTTTTTTACTTTAATGTGGGAAAAAATCTATAAATTATCTTAAAAAACTATGAAGGGCATCAAATCACATCTTGTTGTCAGCTATGAGAATAATATTGGACTTTATAATATTTGGTAATTGGGTATAATTGAAGAGACTCAGTCGGCTTTTGTTTTAAAAGTCTGAAAAACTCCGTCTGTTCTTTACCTTATGAGTTATAAGTTATGAGTGATTATGAAAGAATCTATAAATTATATCGAAGGTCTATTGCGGTCACCAACAGTTTTTAAGCCCTTAGGCCCTAGGGTGCAATTTACCATCAGAGAAGTTGATTTATAATATGCAGATGGAGGACCTAAATAATTTGGTCGTGTCGTCAAACCCATCTAAACGATTACAGCCATTTACAGCTAACGAATTGACATAAGCCGACCAAATGACGTAGGTCCGTCAACTGCCTAGGAATCAATTTCCCGATGCAATGGTACAAATAAACTGTTGAAAACGAGCATAAAGTTTGCAAAATACCTGTTGCTAACTCCAGTGTAGCTACTGGCGGGCACGCGGTTGAATGTTTCCCGCTCCTTCGCATGTAGCGTTGACGAGGGCATGGGGGGGCTTAGTCGGTAAACCTCTGCGGAGGGAGTCCGACATACCCCTGCCCCTTCTCCCGAGGGGGCGCGGGCGGGGGATGCGTAATGCATTTCCCCTCCTCAAGAAAAAAATAATGCTACTGTCAATGTTAAATTTTACGTAGACCCGTAAAATTTTACATTGACACAGAAACCACTAATTGACCTGCGAGTTTTAAATAAAGCAGCCGTTATGCATAATGACTTCGATGTGCAATGTACAGATTGTGCATCTACCAAGTTTGAGCATGCGAAAAAATGTTGCGAAATAATTAAATGCTCTCATGCAAATTAAAAGATTGTATTAGTCATTAGTCTTACAGTAGGTAAATATTTCGTTATTTTGACTTTGAAAACGTACGCTCTACTTTTAGCCTGACGGTATTTGGTAATTAAATTGTTTATTTTTCCTGCAATCACAAGAATAACTGCATAAACCTAGTTAATTTCTAAAATTACATCGAAGGACCGTACCGTAACTTATTTTTAAGCTGATTCAACTATGCTAACCGAAAAATTGACTAAATTTAAATTGCTAATCGTTCCAACGACGATGCGAGGGTCGCATCATCGCGACGTGTGAAATGTCCTAAGATAATTATTCGTGTCGCGCTGCTGCGACGTCACAGCACACCTGCCCCATTCTGTTCCATGCCCTAATTTGAGGCGGAGGTCAGTCACATTAGGTCCCAGACATCAGGTGCAAAACGGACTAATTTGACTTCACTTTTTAATAAAGAAAAATGGACATAATATGGAGTTGTGTCGTTCACAAATTCGTGCAAAAGCAGGCGATTAAGAATTGTATTGAGGCGAAATCTGAATGCCTTTTTATTTAACAAAGAAATTTTACCACTTTTATTTTGAAAAATTTAAAAGATCTACTGTTGTTGCAGCAAAACCCTTTCATCATTAAAGACGACGACGCGCCCAAGGGTTTCAAAGGTTACTGCATAGATTTGATCGAAGGTATCCGACAGATTGTGAAGTTCGACTACGAAATAACTTTAGCACCCGATGGCAACTTCGGAACGATGGACGAGAATGGCAACTGGAATGGCATTATCAAGGAACTTATGGAAAAAAGGGCTGACATAGGTCTGACGTCACTATCGGTAATGGCGGAAAGAGAAAACGTCGTGGACTTCACCGTACCATACTACGATTTGGTCGGAATCACCATTTTGATGAAGCTGCCCCGGACACCGACTTCGCTTTTCAAATTCTTAACGGTCCTGGAGAATGACGTTTGGCTGTCAATTTTGGCGGCATATTTTTTCACGAGGTACGCTATCTTATTTTTTTTGTAATTTTTTCAGCTTTCTTTAGATTCGACAAACATTTTACCCTCCCTTTCCTATCAAGTAATTCATGCCCTGTAAAAATTGCTGGTGTACCTACGTATGCAAAGCTGTAACTGTAGGTATAAGGCGTCTCCCAGATAGACGCGGGCAGCGGTGGCGGTGGCGGCGGCGGTCAGTTGTTTGTACTGCCACCGCCACTGCGTGTGTCTACTGTCTGTGTCGTTCCTAGAACTCTCAAGTCATCCAACTGACCGCCACCGCCACCGCCACCGCTGCCCGCGTCTGTCTAGGAGACGCCTAATGCAGTGAAGAAATCGTGATTCGTGACTTTGCAATTGTTTCAATATTATGTGCGAAAGTTAAGTGACGTTAAATCATTTGCAAAGTAGGTTACACTTGATGAAATGCTTCACATGCACCACATGCAAGTTACATCATTCACAGCGAAATTATTGCATCTCACTCACTCCGATGAGAAGTGGTGACGTAAGATAGGTTATCTCTTTCTAATGCTCGATGAGAAAGAATGGCGATTTCATTGACTGGCGCCGACCTACCGGTTACCGGTATAACAGGACATGATTCAAATCAGTGAGACTTGAGAGTAGCAACTAGCAGGTAATGCCATAAAATAAAAGGCAATAGGTACATACCAATCTTAAAAAAAACCTGAAATGATACACAAGTTTCGTGGATCCAACAGAAAAGTATGTTGCAGTTGAACATGTGAACATAACTTTTATCCCTTTCATTGTTTCTAGCTTTAAACTTATTTTATCTTAAGCCTAGAAATTAGAATAGGGACTTTTAGCACAGAAAGCGCCAAAATGCCTAATTGCATTATTTTTATTGATAAACTAAACTTATAAAGTACCTTTCAAAGTTGGTGTTATCAGATAAGTGAAACAAAATATAGGCTGCTCGGTCTAGACTCTAGCTGTATTACGTCCATGTTTCTAACACGTGTTTTCGAGCCTACTCTATGCTACCGCGATTGAGGTTTAGCAAAAAAGGTAGTAACGGAAATTCATAACATTTTGTATTACATAGGACTTGTTTGCGATAGTTGTTCGTTCAAGATCAGGTGAGGTAGACTAAACTAAGAGCTCATGGATTGTTATTTGTTAAGCTAGATTTATAGGCAAAATTAAAAAAAGACAAAAAATATAGCAATCTTTTTATAAATTATAGCTATAGAAACATTTAATTCTTCGGAGTCTGCCCAGTGCCCATCCTAATAATTTTTATCATAATAATTGACTTATAATTCATCTTGTAGCAAGTAGAACTACCGTATACAAAGCAATATACGGCTACCAAGTACCACCTAATTAGGTAGTCCGTAAAATTGTAAGTAGTTTTTTTATATTGTGCGTTATAAGCCAAGCTTTTTATCGTATTTACTATTTACTGAAAGTACTATCGAGGAAATTGATTCCTAGACTGTTGACAGACCAACGTCATTTGGTCGGATCATGTCAATTCAATGTTAATTGTGATCGGTCAGCTGGGTTTGACGTAACGCGACCAAACTACGTAGGTCCCCATATTCTGCCTAGTATCACAGAATAGGTGATAATAGTATGCTAGTATCAATAATTATTACTTCTCTGATAGTAGGTACTTAGTTAAAATTGAAATCTTTACAAATTGCGTCGCTAGCTCTTATACCTTGTTTCGTTGTTAGTATATTTTACTATAAGCAACCATTCAGATGCCCTCTAAAGAAATTTGATAAAAGCTTTTATCGAACCCTATAAGACGCCTTTACAGTCCATTCTTTGTTAAAGATGTCATGGCTATTTCTGTAGAGACCCTCATAAAAACTCTGTACGACATGCCTACCTAATATGTCATAAAGCACAAAAAGTATCTAAGGTACTCACTACTCATACGTATTACGTACTGCCTCCTTTTTAGGGTTCCGTAGCCAAAATGGCAAAAAAGGAACCCTTATAGATTCGTCATGTCTGTCTGTCTGTCCGTGTCTAATTTTGCCAACAGAGGAGAGTAATTTGAGCTTCCAAAATTGTACATACATTGGTTCAAGCATACACTTAAATTTGTACATAGCTTTTAAGAAATATATTTATGGTTTTTAAATTACGCTTAGGCAACAAAAACCATTTTGTTTCTTACGCCCTTTCCATTTCTTGCTGTTCCATTTCTTGTTTTCTATGAGAGGCCGGGCCGGCCTCTCATAGAAAACAAGCAATGTAAAACATATCCAACACGGTATTTTATTTGTTGCGGCGTTAACTTGAACCAGAGCTGACTTTCGAAAGACGAGCATTGCTCGTCGTTTGGGAGCGCGATATAGCACGCGAAGTACAGTATTTGCGGTATCTATCATGATCTATGTCTGTGGGTAACTGGGTACTACCATGTACTACATAATTATAAAATTCATGTAGAGCAATCAATAAAAATAAGTTCAAAGTGAAGTACTCTACAAAATGCTACACAAATTCAAACAGAATTTCTTCGTTGAGTGAAGTTGCAGACAAGTAGATTGGGAAATTCTAACAAAATGTTTCACCCGAAGTTTACCGAAGAAGAATGATTATAAAAAGTAGTTTTTATACTCATTATAAGCAGACACTGCTCTAATTAGAAATGCCAATTAGCACTAGTTTAAATTCATTATTATTTAATATCAAATTACTTGTACTTATTTTAAATATAAAATTTCTGGCGGTGATCAGTCAGCGTAACCGAACATTGTTAATAATTATAATTATCACAGAGTACTATAATACTGGCGTAATAATTATAAATTTAATACACCATAATTCGTGTATTGCGATTTTGTATAGTATAGTCCGACTCGCACTTGGCCGATTTTTATACGTTACTTGCGCCAAGTTATAAAAATGTGCAGTATAAGTATAAACAGTTTCTCAGTTTTCACACATTATACAATATTATATATTACTTGTATTAACAAGCTATTTACGGAAACATTGGAATTTCCTGATTATGAAATAGTAAGATTATGATATTTTATAAGACGTACGTGTAAAAATGATAATAGCATCACGCACGATTGTGAGTATTATCGGTCAAAGATTTCGTTCCTTATCATTACATTATCTGTTCCTGGTATAATTAGAATTTTATAGAGCCTACAGCGATAAAATAACATATTAATTATGAAATTCAATCTGTAATAAAAGTTGGTTAAAAAGATGATATGAGCAAAGTAATGTTCCGACTTCCGATAGTAGCTTGGTAACAAAATAAATTTATTTATTTAATTTTGATGTAAAAAGTAAGGACTTGATTTTTATGTACTGGCAAAGATTTCAATGAACCAAAATTTATGGCCAGTAAAATTTACCACTAATTACTACGTATAATAGGGTTTTAGGGTTCCGTCATTCCATAGTTTGACCTCGCTTTTTGCATCAACAATCAACATGCCATATTTATGAATTTAATGCCAGAATGAAGCTATGCTGCTGATCTAAATATTATGGCTTTTGGGCAATAGGTTCTGGGCTTTTAAATGTCTTTATTTTTTAAATCTCCGTAGACAATAATTGTCAGCATAGCTTCATTCTGGCACTTCAATAGTGGACTCGCTGTGTGGCAGCCGGCAGGGTCAACGGTCGCTATAACCGAATTAACGAGCCGTGATTTTCACATTTGAAAGTTTATTGTCACTTCGACCTTAAATGGTTTGATCTTAAGAGTTAAGACTTAAGACCTAATGGTTTCTAAGCACGTGCGTTTCCGTGGTCCTGTAACTTTGTGATAGCGATACTTTGACAAGAACAAGTCTGACGTTTGAAAGGAACTTTTGTAGAACTTTTATGTACTATCAGAAATTCAGAACAGTTGATTCCTAGGCTGATGGAGGACCTATCACCTAAGTAATTTGGTCGCAAAGCGCGTAACATTGATATTTGATTTGAATTTTGACATAAGTCTACCAAATGGCGTAAGTACATACGTCAACTGCCTAGTAATCAATTTCCTCGATGGTACATATATTCTAATCCTTTTTTAGTTAGAAAGTAAGGCAAATAGCTTGCGTTTTTAGGGTTCCGTGAACAAGCCAAACCCCTTCTGAGTAGGTAAGCTGTCACAAGACTCGCACACTTCAGCGGTCTTCAAAGTCCGCTGAAGTGTGCGCAGTCCGCACTGCAACCACACTTTGACCCTCAACTTCATGAGTTCGGAGTGAACAGCTATCTGGGACCCAAAGGCTCCAAACGAGGTTATGCATTTTCAGTGTGAAGACTATCGGCAACTCAGGGGTGTGTAAACTTCGATTGTGCGATAGAACTATTCACATTTCCACCACAATTGGTCAGTCTTACCTCACTCTTATCATCCGATAGCACTTTTCAGGATTGTAAATTGTTGTACCGATTGCTCCACCAATAACTCAGAATCTTACCACCAGAACTTTGATGGCGCTATTCAGGTGTCTCGCACTGATATTTCCGCCAGGTCCCAATCTTCCAATCAGGTGTTCTACCTGCTCGTTTAGACAAGTCTGGAACAGTCTAGAACGGTACCAGGTACTGACGTAACGCGGATGCGTGGAGCCCACTGAGCGGAACACAGAGGGTATTCACATGCGGTAACCGCGTAATAGACTAGGGATCTTATCGTTATAAGTTTTTATAATATTCACTATTCAGCAAAAGTGGCCTACAAGTTACATTTAACAAAATCTTAGACCCGCCATACATGGGACAATTTGTCGTTTCGATCGATCGTCAAGAAAATCGTCCAACCGCTCTTTTGTTCCTAAAATTGTTTGCGGTGTATTGCCACCAGCGCGGCGGGGCTAAAATTGGTCGCTTTGTGGAATCATGATAATAATATTATGATTCATTTTTTTAAGTCGCAAAATGCAACTGCTTGCAATTCATTTCTGTATTTTTGTACTGATTTGACATAATATTTTGTCAGTTTGACAGTTTTGACAATTCATTTGCTGAATTGATTGAGAGGAATTGCTAGTAAATGTGATCAGCCCCGATTTAGCTGTTTAAATTTGGCGTGCGAACAGCGTGCGAGCTGTTCAAATAAAAAAATATATCTGCAACTATTCCCTTCCGACTTTTCTCTCGTCATAACGAAATAAAATTATCTGGTATTAAACTGCACTGATACAGCGAATTTGGCAGGGCTCCAGCCGTGTTCCAGGTTTACTTCGGTTTATAAAGAACTAGCTGTCCCGGCAAACGTTGTTTTGCCATTTGAAGTATATTTTCTACATCATCAGTTGATACATGTTTTACCCCCTCTTTTGTCCCCTAAGAGGGTGTGGGGGGGGGAAGGTCATATACCAGATGTTAAGTTGAAAAACACAGTTAATACCTAATAATATGAAGTAAGTCCACTAAAGAAAAAGGTTGTATACAAAATCTGACCCCTCTTTGGTCCCCAGAGAGGGTTGAGAGGGGAGGGGGGGGGGGGGGGAGGATTTTTATACACCAGATGTTGAGTTAGAAGAAGACAAATATAATATTATATCTGTGAAAACCGTATGCAAATCTGTGAAAACCGTATGCAAATCGGATCAGTAGTTTTCGTGTTAAAGAAAAAAGTTTGATACAAAATCTGACCCCCTCTTTTGTCCCCTTAGAGGGGTGGGGGGAAAAAATTTTATACACCAGATGTTAAGTTGGAAGAAGATAAATATATCTGCGAAAACCACATTCAAATCGGATCAGTATTTTTCGTGTGATGCTGGAACAAACATACAGACAGACAGAAAGAGTGACAGACAGACAGACAGACAAAAAACTAACCACATTTTTGGCTTCTATAGCGATGTAGTGACAAAGGTGTAATTTCGGGTGTCATTTCATATCTTTTATGTACAGAATTTTCATTTCTACAACAGAATATTGTCTTCCTCCCGCACGCGCTTTGGTGACGCCCACTATCGTAATATTTTAATTTCGCCATAATTTCAAAACCAAACGTCCAATTTTAATCATTCAAAGACCAAATATTATCTACATAAACTGTCTTAGTGATAAAATAATATATTTTGATAAGGATTAATAGCGTGAGTAAAATATATCCGTTTAAATGTAGTCCAAAAAAAATTCAGGATTTTTAAATAAATAAATGGTTATTGTGCCTCACTCGACATAGATAGGTATAGTGTGTCGCGGACTTTTTTGTAGAAATTTATAAGATCTATAATTACTTAGAACATTTTATGGTTCTATCTTTTATAGTTTAGGCAGCGTACGCAAAATAAGTAACTTTTCTAGCTGATTTTTTACACCTTGCGTCCGAAAAACTCAAATATCTTACGGAACCCTACTTTTTTCCAAAATAAAATGTAGCCTATGTTCAGCAGAAATAATGTAAGATTCCAATAGCAAAAGAATTTTTCAAATCGGTCCAGTAGTTTCGGAGCCTATTCGACTCAAACAAACAAACAAAAAATCAAATCTTTCCTCTTCATAATAGTAGTGTAGATATAATAAACTGTAATAACCCGCGCGACCGTAACCCTAATAAGTAGTTTATTATTGCACTGAAGGGGATCAACACTGGCAGTTAGATTATTACCTAATTATTCATGGCTATTATTTTCTATATTTTCAACGTCCTTGGTTAAAACTTTACCTGCTATTCTTATTCAAATAAACCGTCTCCATTTTTTTAACTACTTAAATAAAAATTTAAAAAAGCATCAAGGACATCTATAACTGTACCTACAATAATTTAATGGTAACGTACGGTCTACTATTGGTTCAGAGACTAGACATGGTATATTGTAGACTTGTAGCCAAGACTGCTTTATAAAGTTTATAACATGTATAAAACGCACTGAAGCTAAACAACTAAAAGAGGGAAATTAACCTCTTATCACTCCATTCGCTGTTAAAGCGCCAAGAAAATAGTGTCATAGTAGTTTCCGCCATATTGGCCTTTTTGTTACTATGTGCTTGTATGACACGTGGATTAATATTCTCATTGCGAAATCAACTTTACATGCCTGATCCTACGATACAAATTGACTTGGACAGGTTTAAATTGAGGTCGTCTACGTAGCGACTAGCGATTGAACTGTGTAAATAAAAATAGACGTTCTGACGTGAGTCATAAGATTGTTTATTTTAAAAAGAAACATTTCCGAACCACTAAGATTATTCGAAATTCATATGGTTTGTGGAAAGTAGCGACATCTTGCGTCGGCGGCTGACACTTCTTGATAAAAGGGTATCATGAAAGAGTAGGTAGAGACTAGAGAGCCTCGACAAGGCTTAGTTTATATAATTTAATTTATATGAACGTGGCGAAAAAAGGAACTAACGCTGCCATCATACCAAAACCACAGAATATAATATTATAATAGTACTCCGTACCAAAACGCCTTTTTTGACAGTTCTCCTCACAAGACTATGTTCTCCTTTACCAGCAGCGCCCCATCCACGTTCATTAAAATTTTAAAGCCTTGTAAGTTGTAGGGCTCTAGTCTCTACGTCTACGACGTTTTATACTTTTAACTTTTTATTAGTTTAATGGTTGGGGTCATGATAATTATACTCTACCAGAATCTGTTGGCAATTTTTGACAGCAGATTTTCAAAAAATATCCTTGATCGTTGAATAAATTTATAATATATTTGATGTTTTACACACAGAATCAGCCGCTAAGAAAAAAAGGATCAAAATGTTTTATTACAATTACCCCGGTACTTACTGCTATTGTAGAGTCAATTCATTTTCTCACTTTTTGCCATCAGATTCTGGTAGACCTATAACTATGCGCATTTTAAAATAGTCATGGTAATGAAATACATAAATAGCTTCACCAATGTCATGGTCCATGGATCAATTTTCAGGTAGAAATACTTGCCATATTTATGGTAAATTTCCATATAATTGCCACTGAAATTGATCCGATCGATTTATAGCTTTATGCTTACTCAGCTGTTATTACGATTTCCGAGCTACCTTCTCCTACTGCCTATTTAGAGAAATGTTATTCAGTGCTTCGTGATTAGAATAGTCATTACTTTGTCAACACGTTGTCACTACTTATTTCGATAGGTAATATTATAAAGAATCATTGTTGTACGATAAAAAACAACAGTGTTGAGATGCGGAGAGGTCAAGAGATATCCGTTGAAATTATAAAAACAAATGAATAACGATAAGATAATGGTATGTTTCAAACTTGCCAAATAATAAAACAGTGCAACCCTGTTCAACCTTAATATAACGTACCTCAATATAACGACTTCCTCGATTTAAAAAATGTTTTCGTAATCCCCTTGAATTGTCCATAAGATTCAATATAAAATAATATACCTTTACATTGCGAACTTTTTTGCGAACAAACTCATCGTTGGGCTCAAGCAATTGAGTCAAAGGGAGAGGCATTGGCTGTTAGTTTGGACATTGCAAAAGCCTTTGATCGGATTTGGCATAAAGCGCTGCTATCAAAGCTTCCATCATACGGGCTGCCCGAAAAATTATGTAAGTGTGTCACTAGTTTCTTAGCAGATAGAAGCATAAAGGACGTAGTTGACGGCGAATGCTTGGAAACTCAGTCTGTTGATGCTGGTGTCCCTCAGGGCTGTCTGCTATACCGGCTCCCCCAATATTTCTCGGCTAAATGTGATTTATTGTAGTTGATTGTACTGTCGGTTCTTGGTGGAAATTCATTTTAGACACAAATAAAACATAGTATTACTTGCATGAGTTGCATTTTTTCCACTATATTGATTAATTGCTACAAATTTCTCTTAAACTCCTGCGGTCTTACCACAAAAGATTTAAACACCTGTTGAACAGTTGTTTTGAGATCATTTTGTACTGAATTTTTCTCTAATCAACTGTTCAACAGGTGTTTAAATCTTTTGTGGTAAGACCGTTTGTGTTTAAGTGAAATTTGTAGCCATTTCAGTCCGAGTTCCGACCGTGACTGAAATATATTTTATGTAAATGGGTTCGTTATATAAAAATTAAATTACTATGTAGTGGTTGTATTATAAATTATATAATATTATAGTATCTGGACATATTATATTTTTAATTTTTAAATGATTTACTCACTGGCCACTGCTTAAGAATAGTTAATTCGATCAATACAGCGTCCAGCGCCATCTAGCGAATATAAATTAAAAAAAAACATCGTAAATTTTTTTGACATTTTAAGTTTTTTTAGTTTCCTCATGTGGGTTTTCGACAAGTGGAGTCCGTACAGCTATCAAAACAACCGCGAAAAGTACAAGGATGATGAGGAGAAGCGAGAGTTCACGTTGAAGGAGTGTCTGTGGTTCTGTATGACGTCACTCACGCCTCAGGGGGGAGGGGAGGCGCCGAAGAACCTTTCCGGACGACTGTTGGCCGCCACCTGGTGGCTGTTTGGGTAAATATACTAGCTAGAGATTAATTTAATAATATATTATAAAATACGCGCAGCTTGAAGCTTCGCCCGCGAAACAGTATCCCACGGCAATCGCACATTTTGCCTTACTAAAAAGTACCTATTCTTTGTCCTCTCCCATCGTCTACTGTGCCAAATTTTATGACAATCGGCGGTGGTTCCTAATTTATAGAAACAAACTTTTTTAACTCAAGCATATAATAATTATGTCAATTAAAAAAAGAAAAAAGTGTTATATTAATTTACCAAGCCCCTGCTATTTATTAATAAACGATGAATAAACGGCTAACCTAATAATATCGCTAAATATAATTAGCAATGGAAAATCCCTCGCGTCATTTTGTTTATATTTATGCTGAGCAGTGAGCTATTCCAGTCTATAACATTTTAACGAGGAGGAACAATTTCATACAAGATTAGATTTAAATTTAAATTTACCTCGAGATAATATCAGATACCTGCAACTTTGTTGCGCGTGTTTATATATGCCTCCTCTAGATATCGGCGGACGCGTCGGCAGATGCATCCGCAACCATATCTGCGGATAGATTGATATCCGTCCACACATCTGTGAGTTAATCAGTCTGTGCTCAATCGTGAAAGACGTAACTCGTGCCGCAAAAAATGGATATAATATAAAGACAGTAGCGGCTGCTTCTAATACATACGTCTTATATAATTAGCACCTATAATTATTATTACCTAAGAGTGCACCGCAGTCCGCAGTAGAGTTATAAAAAAAATGGAGCAAAAGAAGGTGGTGGATGCTGTCTATACACAAAAACGAAAATATATTCGAAATAAATATTTTGGCAATATTAACTTATATACCTAACTAGCTGTCCCGGTGAACTTCATGTCACTTGAAAACTTCCCTGGACTTCTACGAATATTTTAAGGCTATAATCAGACCAATCCGTTCAGCCGTTTTCGAGTTTTAGCGCGACTAACACATTTGAAAATCCATTTTTATATATCTAAGATAATAACATTTATTTAATTTTGATTACGGCGAGCATGGAAAAGCAGCTTGCATGTTACTAGCAGCCATTTCGACGACAAAACTGAGCACATACATGTCCACTCTCACTAAATTTCCGTCGAATACTGATGCATCGGCAGACGTGTGGACAGGCGCCGTGCGTCCGCACTCGATCCCTTTGATCTGTGTCGAAAAACCGACACCAAACGGATGCGCGGCAGATGCATCGGCCGACGTCAAATACATACCACAGACGAGCAAAACCCGCCGTCTACACATCGGCGGACGCATCCGCAGATACAATCTGCCAACGCGTCCGCCGATATGTAGAGGACGCATAACACGTGAAATTAAATGAATTAAACTTGATGAATTTGACAGATAATATTTATACTAGCTATTTGATTGAGCTTTGCGCGGTATTCGATAAAACACGAATAAAATGTCATTTTCTAAAAATGATTCCTAGCTAAATCGATTTATATCGCCCCCGAAACATATATACATATAAGTACATACATAAAGTATATAATCTGGGGGCACGGGAGTGCCCCCGCAAAGATGAGCCAAGCGATACTTATATACAAGAATTGCTCGTCTAAAGATATAAGATGTTAAATATAATTATTATGTTAAAATAATCTTAATTTAATTACAGTTAACTAATTACTAATAATAGTTCTGAGTGTGGCACTTAACTGCTTTTGTTTCAGGTTCATAATAATAGCTTCATACACAGCCAACTTAGCTGCATTTTTAACTGTCTCCCGGCTGGACACTCCAATAGAGTCCCTGGATGACCTGTCCAAGCAGTACAAGATACAGTACGCTCCACTCAACGGCTCCTCAGCGATGACTTACTTTGAGAGGATGGCGAACATCGAAGTCAGGTTTTATGAGTAAGTAGGTATATATCCATTTTAATACGGCGCAAGTCAGGGTTTACCCAACTGTGTGTCTTTTGAGTCACACAGAAAGTCGAGAGGCAATTTTGCGAAAGAGTGAATTTCTAAGTTTGATCGGGACGTGGGGCTAACATGGTAGGTTATAAATAATTATAACATTATAAATTATTATGCTTAGGTTAGGTTAATGTTAGTTTAGCTTAATCTTACGGAAACCTAACATAACATGTTGGAAATAGGACTGTAGAAGGTTAAAATAAGTTATAAATATTTTATGTGCTTCAATCTTAAAAATTAAAATACTTAATCTGTAGTCTTAATTCATTTCTATCGTAAAAAAAGTTAATAATAAGCGTAGCAGCTGCTGCTCAAAACAAAAATATTTTTTTTAATCCTGCACGCGTCGGCAAATAAACAAGCTTAAGCATGTTAAGTTAAGTGATGTTAAATGTTAATAACATTACCTTTTTATCGCATCGCAGATAATAAGAAGGTAAAGATAAAAAGGTCCTTCTCAAACTTATTATAATATAATAAGTTTGAGAAGGACCGTTAGTGTTATTGTTTACTAATTCTATTTCCTATCGCTTGCGTCAAGGCGACATCCATACTTGTAGTGTAGACTGTAGACTGTAGACACTACAGTCCGTTCAGGCCCTCACTCCTGATACAATCGAGAATCGAATCTACTCGATCGAATAGGTTTAAGTCTCGACATCTACAGTAGCGCACGGTCCCGCGGTGGCTCAATTTGGAACTAACCAGGATAAAAGTACTTTTACATTATTGCAGAAGCCTCTCCATAGTAGATATTAATAATTACTGCACAGTCAACGTCATTTATGAGCAATCATAGACGATTAATAATATTATGTCCCTCGTTACACGTTTGTAACCAATTATGTAATTTGTTGGTAGACCGTACTATTAGAGAAGTCGATTCTTATTTCATAGGCAGGTGACAGACCTGCGTAATTTGGTTACGTAATACGTTATAGACTATAGTCAAATCCAGCCGACAGAATACGACTAATATTGAATTGACTTAACTAGACCAAATGAGGTAGCTCCTCTATCTGCCTTTATATCAATTTCTTCGATGGTACATAATATTATGATGGTACACGATACCAAGGCTGGGAAAACGGGGTGTAGGTCGACCTCCAACTAGGTGGGACGACGATCTCCGTTTAGTCGCGGGTCCATGTTGGATGCGAGTAGCAGGAGATCGGTCATCTTGGCGTTCATTGAGAGAGGCCTATGTCCAGCAGTGGACGAACATAGGCTGATATGATGATGATGACACGATATTATGTTCGATGGCCAACGTATATTAGCATAAAGTTTTTTCTTCACTACACACTAAATTTACTATCGATATATCTAATTATCTACACGATATCGTTCATGATTCGGATCACAAATCACAATCGACGCCAAGTCGAAATCGATATCGGCAGATTCGGAAATCGAAATCGAGTTATCGTAGTAAGGATACTCAGTTATTCTATGGCTAATTATAGAACCTTTATGCCGACCACATAAGGTTCAACTTTGTAGATACTTCGAGGTAAGATGTATTTGGACTGAGTTCTACTTGTAGCAGTGAGTGTACCCACAATTCCTACAATGTTTCCGCAATAAAACTAACGTGCTTGGCCTTCTTACAATAGCAGTCACTTATTTAGCGAATTGTAGCGTAAAATCTATGATCTTTAGGACTTGCTCAATGTAAAATATTGGTCTTTTGTTAGCGTACAAAATAGTAAATGCCTCTTTGGCGATTTTACGAAATGTATTTGAGTTTACGACTAATATAATATTTTATAGTCATTACCTTGGTGTCTTTTGACTGATACTGACTTCCAAAAAAGGAGGATAAGACGAGTCGAACGTCAACGTCGTATTAACGAACGCTTATGTCAATTCCATACATTTTCATCGGCGATTCTATAACGAAGCGAAAACGAAAACATTTTGGCACACCCCCCTGAACTGTTTTCGAAATCGGTTTACACGATGGCAGTGGCACGTCAGCGCTGTCTTGCTTGAGCACTGACGTCAGTTACTTACTCCGTATAAACCGGCCATTACGTGGAAGGTTGGGAACCGCTAATTAAAATGTGAAGCGTGATATTCCTATCTGCAAGAAAGTTCTTGGACATAGTGTCCAAAAATATAAAGACTTCTTTATATTTTTGGACACTATGGTCGTGAAAGGCATCATACAAACAATAAAATACTGCAAATCATTAATTCTCCACCACCAACCAAACTATCAATTCAAATTTTCCAGAATATGGAAGGAGATGAGCCTCAACGACAGCCTTAGCGACGTGGAGCGAGCGAAGCTGGCGGTGTGGGACTACCCCGTCAGCGACAAGTACAGCAAGATGTGGCAAGCGATGAAGGAGGCGGGGCTGCCCAACTCCATCGAGGAAGCCGTGGAGAGAGTCCGCGCCTCCAAGAGTTCCAGTGAAGGTGGGCTTATTGCTGTTAACGCAAAAACTAAGAAGCTAGTTGGAAAGATGTTATGCTATGTCTTAACTCTTAAATCATCAGTCTTATTATGAAATGAGCCAGAAAACAATAGGCGCATGTACCACGATAGTCGAGCCATTAAGTTTCGCACATTTTTGTTCCTGGTCCTAATCCAACTTTTTGGGCCTGTAACATTCTCATAGCCATCTCCTATTAGGTAAAGTGGATGAAGAAATATACAGGTGGTCCTGTGTTCAGAGGATAGTCGTTGGTTCATCCCATGAAAATCTCTCTTTATCCAATTCCAGGATTTGCGTGGCTGGGCGATGCAACCGACGTCCGCTACCACGTGCTGACCAGCTGTGACCTGCAGATGGTGGGTGACGAGTTCTCCCGGAAACCCTACGCCATCGCCGTCCAGCAGGGCTCGCCCTTGAAGGACCAGTTCAATAATGCGTGAGTTGACCTTGAATCTGATGTACCTTTTTTTTTGGTGCGCAGGGGAAACCTATCATGGGTCCCCCGGGTTGGGTATGCCCCGGGGGTATGTGAGACTCCTACTCACTAAAACCACCTGCGGTTCGCAGTTCGCATGGTTTCACAGAAAGAGACCGCCGCCTGCCAGGCCTCATCGCTCTCGAGCATGCAGCAAAACCATGCTCGAGAGCGAGAGGTCCCGCCCAAGCACCGCCATGAGATCATGGCGCTGCACGGCCCAACGATCGCACACCTCGAGGGTGTGCTGGGCCGTGTCCTCCGCAGCGCCACAATCATGGCAGGCTGGCGTAGGCTCCCTCCTGGCAACCTTACACAGGTACGCACCGAAACAACCGTGTCCGGTGAGCACCTGTGTAAGGTGGAAGGTGATGTACCTGTCTTATAACTAAAATATTAGTTATAATAATAAATACGAAAGTGTTTCTGTTTCTCTGTCCAAAAAATCTGTTTTTTCGTCCGCCTGTCTGTCTGTCTATCCGTCTCTCTGTCTGTCTATCTGTAACCTCTTCACGCTCAAACCGTTGAACTGATTTTGCTGATGCATGGAGGTACTTTGAGTCCCGAGAAAGGATATAGAATAGTTTTTATCCCGGAAAAATGTACGGTTCCCTCGCTATAAACAAACTTTGGCGCAACCAGAGACCAGTGCAACGGAGTTACGGGCGTCATCTAGTGATTTATGCTTTCGTATTTTGTCAAGCATCTTTAAAAGCTTCTGTGTGAAAAATTCTTCTGTGATAAGATGGACCTTACTTATAGATTTTAACAGTCTGATAGTGTTAATAAAATCTGGTAAGGAAGCGCGTATAACCTCGTACAATGACCTATAGCTACTTGTCATTTCTACAGTCTACTGGCTGGAAAATAATCTTATCACCTGTGCAAAAGCAATAGGTCTACCAGAATCTGATGGCAAAAAGTGAAAAAGTAAATTGACTCTAGCAATACCGGGGTAAATGGAATAAAACATTTTGATCCTTTTTTTTCTTATAGCGGCTGATTCTGTGTGTGAAACATGATGCAAATAAATTTGTCCAATGATCTTGGATATTTTTTGAAAATCTGCTGCCAAAATTTGCTATCAGATTCTGGTAGACCTATATTTGGTCCATGCCTATATACATAAATCAATATCGCCTTCTTGTTATACAGATGTAAACCAATTTCGGTTTCGTTTGACAGCTCGAGATTGTTGCTCTATTCGGCTAGGTATAATATAATTATTAACTAGATGCTAGGTTCCGCTAGGTGGTATATTAACTTTATGATACCTACGTAATAGTTTGTCAAAGGTTGATCGAATTCGCCACTGATTGAATTAATGATGCAAACAGTCTGCGGCGCCGCGCCGGCCTGACATCATGACATTTGATTTATATAAACGAGCTTTTATAACCCACGATTTGTCGGACGACATTAGAAGGATATCTCTATCCAATGGTATGGTAATAACTATAATAGCTAATATAAAACACTACGAAGTCGTTAAACGCGCTCCACATTCTCGGCAAAACTACACGAGACTTGCCGAATACGAGAGTGAGGAGAGCACATTCGTCTACATTCGTATTGTCTCGTGTATATTTGCCGAACTATCCGGCATATATTATACATTCTCGTATAGTTTTGTGTTTATGCAAAACTATCTCTCCAGTCTCCACACTCTCGTGTCGCTCGGGTCAGTCGGCAGACAGTCACCGTATTGAATGCTATATTGAATGCTATTATTATTATCATCAATATTATCCTAATATAATAATAATAGTAATAATATACGCCCAAAATGACCAAAAATTGCCCTTTAATATTAACTTTATTTTATTTTTAGTATTTGCTGTTATAGCGACACAAAAATACACAATCTCTAAAAATTTCAGAAATCTAGCTGTAGCCGTTCTTGGGTTACAGCCCGAAGACAAACAGACGGACAGACAGACCGAGTAAGTAACTCAAAAGGACTCCTCAATGACTACGTTCATGATTTTCTATTCCAAATATTATGGCGATCATACACTGCATACGCTTTTTCCAGCGTATTTTAGGTACTATTCTTACACGATTCACCAAAATATAGCTGTAATAATTATGCTGCAGCGAATCCTACAGTAGCATACATAATATTCTGGTGACGTCCATGTCTTACGAGCGTCTATTTTCAACTGAGCCAATCGAGAATGTGGAGAGCCGCTCCCGTGTGCTCTCGTGTGCTCTCGAGTTTTGGCAAAAGTTTTGTGTTTCGGCAAAACTCGAGAGTCTGGAGCGGGCTTAAAGATCAATGCTCGCTGACCGCTGTTGGTAAAGATGTGAAATTTTAAGTACCTAACTAATAACTATGATTCAATTTATACATTTATGTAAAACATTTTCCATTAGATACATAAGATAAACCACCTCATCTAAGATAAACAACTTTGTCAATTATCGTAAAAGAATCCGAAACCAACCCAACTTGGCATTTGTCCAGCAGTTGACGATAACAACGGTATCGACAATCCGCAATCGTGTAGAAATCGTGTCGTCACTTCTAAATTAAAGCTAACAGTCGATATCGTGCGGTACGTATATCCGATTGAATTTTAATTTGTCACAATTGCATACATTTTACATGTGGCCCGGTAACATTACAATGACTGAAAACGGGACTGTTATGTTACTGTCCTGTTATACGATACGTATAGAACTGTACAGTGTACAGTCCTAGTTTCTAGACTGTTATAAAATATTACTGGCTAGTTTTTACCCTGGGTACCCATGGTCCTGTCGCGCAATATGATTCCACGATTGTAAAATTATCTACTTAAGTGTAAAACTATATTAAGGTACTTGACAGATAAGCAAGTAAAAACAGTCATTTTGTCCCTAAAATCTATGATATCTGTATATCTATTCCTTTACATTTCTACTGTGTTCATGTTAAGTCTGCAGAGCAGACAATATTTAAATAAGCATTTATTTAATTATATCTGCTTAAATTTCTTGTACATGATAAGCGCCTGTTTCACCACTTCTTGATTAAAGTGTCGGATAGGCTTTCCACAACTTATATTATAACAGATGGAGTATGGAGTATCTGTCAGATAAGTTGTGGATAGCCTATCCGGAACAGGAAGTTGTGAAACAGTCCCTAAATATTATGCCGACCTCAACATACTTTAGGCAGTCTAACTCACAACCTATTATCTACATCTACACTACTATTATAAAGAAGAAAGATTTGATTTTTTTTGTTCGTTTGTTTGAGTCGAATAGGCTCCGAAACTACTGGACCGATTTGAAAAATTATTTTGCTATTGGAATCTTACATTATTTCTGCTGAACATAGGCTACATTTTATTTTGGAAAAAAGTAGGGTTCCGTAAGATATTTGAGTTTTTCGGACGCAAGGTGTAAAAAATCAGCTAGAAAAGTTACTTATTTTGCGTACGCTGCCTAAACTATAAAAGATAGAACCATAAAATGTTCTAAGTAATTGTAGATCTTATAAATATCTACAAACAAGTCCGCGACACACTATACCTATCTATGTCGAGTGAGGCACAATAACCATTTATTTATTTAAAAATCCTGAATTTTTTTTACTACATTTAAACGGATATATTTTACTCACGCTATTAATCCTTATCAAAATAAATTATTTTATCACTAAGTACAGTTTATGTAGATAACATTTGGTCTTTGAATGATTAAAATTGGACGTTTGGTTTTGAAATTATGGCGAAATTAAAATATTACGATAGTGGGCGTCACCAAAGCGCGTGCGGGAGGAAGACAATATTTTGTTGTAGAAATCAAAATTCTGTACATAAAAGATATGAAATGACACCCGAAATTACACCTTTGTCACTACATCGCTATAGAAGCCAAAAATGTGGTTAGTTTTTTGTCTGTCTGTCTGTCTGTCACTCTTTCTGTCTGTCTGTATGTTTGTTCCAGCATCACACGAAAAATACTGATCCGATTTGAATGTGGTTTTCGCAGATATATTTATCTTTTTCCAACTTAACATCTGGTGTATAAAATTTTTCCCCCCACCCCTCTAAGGGGACAAAAGAGGGGGTCAGATTTTGTATCAAACTTTTTTCTTTAACACGAAAACTACTGATCCGATTTGCATACGGTTTTCACAGATTTACATACGGTTTTCACAGATATATTATATTTGTCTTCTTCCAACTCAACATCTGGTGTATAAAAATCCTCCCCCCCTCCCCTCTCAACCCTCTCTGGGGACCAAAGAGGGGTCAGATTTTGTATACAACTTTTTTCTTTAGTGGACTTACTTCATATTAGGTATTAACTGTGGTTTTCAACTTAACATCTGGTGTATGACCTTCCCCCCCACACCCTCTTAGGGGACAAAAGAGGGGGTAAAACATGTATCAACTGATGATGTAGAAAATATACTTTAAATGGCAAAACAACGTTTGCCGGGACAGCTAGTAATATATTAAACGTTAAAACATTTCTTACAGAATCCTCCAACTCCTAAACAAGCGGATACTCGAAAAACTAAAGGAAAACTGGTGGAACAATAATCCAAACGCGAAGAAATGCGAGAAACAGGATGACCAATCAGACGGCATCTCCATACAGAATATAGGGGGGGTTTTCATCGTTATCTTCATGGGTATCGGCCTGGCCTGCATCACCCTGGGTGTGGAGTACTGGTGGTATAAGTGGCGACGGCGACCGACTATCGGGGATGTTACTCAGGTTCATACTACTAACGCCATCTTGTTTTTGCGTGAGGTCGTAGAATCGTTTGTTGTAGTTGCTTGGATCTAACTTATCACTAGAAACCCCTAACAACTAATAAGACGTAACAACTGATCTTATACGCTCATTTCGATACAGTAGCAGACGCTAGTATTAGATTGATATGCTGAATCAGCACTCCATCACAGCTATACGTTAACAGTAAACACCCCTCATGATTGGTCCACCCCTCTAACTAATATAAAAAGATCCAAAGTCCAAACTGTGTCATGACATTTTTCTGACATGTCGGACAAGGATTTTCTATAAGGATTAAACCTCATGTAAATTATGTATAGTGATGTTCAAAGTTTGAATCGTTTTATTTACGAGAATGTATTTTTCTAGTCCAGTTTCATCAATAAGTATATCTAAACCAATAAAATGTAATTATTTCAGGTGGAGCCGGCGAAAGTACCCAGGAACAACGCAGGAAATGTGAAGAAAGACGAGGGATTCTCATTCCGATCCAGAACCCTAGGTCTTAGCAGTTTGAAACCTAAGTTCTAAAATTCTGGAGTTTTGCAGTTAATCTCATAACATTGATCTCAAAGTAACTTGATTGTATTATGGCAGAAGTTAGTTTTTAAGTGTAATGGAATTTATCATAATCGAAGTTATAATTAGCTTACATTATTATATTATTATTGTAGTAGGTATAATTGATGTTGAAGCAAGCTTTATTATAATAAGTTGTGTAAAAATACTTTGGATTTTTATTTCCTTCTAATGAATACGGGTAGTCTACACTACTATTATAAAGAGAAATGATTTGATTTTTTGTTTGTTTGTTTGTTTGAAATGAATAGGCTCCGAAACTACTGGACCGATTTGAAATTTTTTTTACTTTTACTTTTACTATTGGCTAAGTACAGTTTATGTAGATAATATTTGGTCTTTGAATGATTAAAATTGGACGTTTGGTTTTGAAATTGTGGCGAAATTAAAATATTACGATAGCAGGCGTCACCAAGGCGCGTGCGGGAGGAAGACAATCTGTTGTAGAAATGAAAATTCTGTACATTAAAGATATAAAAAAATCGGCCAAGTGCGAGTCGGACTCGCGCACGAAGGGTTCCGTACCGGTATTGAGCGAAAGTAGACAAAAAATTGTGTTTTTTGTATGGGAGCCCCCCTTAATTTTTTATTTTATTTAAATATTATTATTATTTATTAAAGTACAATTATATTTAAGGCCTTCGTGAAAGTTTCAAGTGCTTACCTCTTATCATTATTGATTACGAGCAAAAAAGGCAAAAAAAGTCACGTTTGTTGTATGGGAGCCACCATTAAATATTAATTTTATTTTTATTTTAGTATTTGTTGTTATAGCGGCATCGGCACCGGAAATACACAATCTGTGAAAATTTCAGAACTCTAGCTATAGTGGTTCTTGAGATACGGCCTGGAGACAGACAGACGGACAGACAGACATCGAAGTCTCATGAATATGGTCCCGTTTTTACCCTTTGGGTACGGAACCCTAAAAAGACGTGAAATGACACACGAAATGACACCCCTTTCACTACATCGCTATAGAAGCCAAAAATGTGGTTAGTCTTTTGTCTTTCTGTCTGTCTCTCTCTCTGTCTGTCTGTAAGTTTTTTCCAGCATCACACGAAAAATACTGATCCGATTTGAATGCGGTTTTCGCAGATATATTTGTCTTCTTCCAACTTAACATCTGACTAACCCCAGTGCGAGTTTTATTCGATCATACGCATCGAGCACGTTAACGCGAATTTGTATGGGATCAAAGCGGTATTCACGTTAGCCAGTAGATGGCGCTGCTTTGATCCCATACAAATTCGCGCGTACGATCGAATAAAACTCGCACTAACCCCTCTAGTGCCCTACGTTCCGCTTGGCGTTGAAAACGATCAAAACGCTAAAAATAGGAGGCATTTTCAGCGTTTTGATCGTTTTCAACGCCAGGTGAAACGCGGGGATTGTGTACAAATTTTTTCCCCCCACCCCTCTAAGGGGACAAAAGAGGGGGTAAGATTTTGTATCAAACTTTTTCTTGTTGTTGAATACCCTTAATAATCCGGGTTCCCTAGAACATTTTTTCATTTGTTTACAGCTATCAAGCGAATTTTTCGTGAGTAGCGTCATTTTGATAAGACGAACAACAATTTCCTCTGCGAAAATTCTCGAAAGTAATACCTAACAGGGATAGAAAGGATTAAATATTTCGATTTGATGATCTTAAAATAGGGATTGTTCTATTTGTAAGACAATGATAAGTGTTAAATTATATAAATATTAACCTATCAATGTGCAAAAGTTCTTCTGTAAGAGCACTAAGGTTCCCTGTACTAAACTAAAAGCGTGACTAAAATAAATAACATTGTATCAAATAAAATAATTTTATTATCTACAACATCGTATCAATATAAAATATAGCTTATAACGAGGATAAGTTTTTACAATAATTTAGCCGCTGTCCGTGAGTTGGCCGAAGTATGTACAATAAATAAATATTACCCTACTTTTGGTTATAGTTCGATCGGTTTGCCGTTGTGGTTCATATTCTTGCTTTTGTTACATAGCTCCAGTTCTAGTTTGAGTCCATCTAATTCTGCCTCAAGGGTACGGGATCTCTTGAACATCTGGACGTAATTCATCTGAAGTTGCTTCTGGTATCTTAAGACTTTATCCTTTTCTTCTGACCACTTTCTTCTTTCACTGTTGAACTGGGTCTCCTTGTTTTCTATCTCGCATTTGAGCCGTTCCACCATGGCGCTGGCTGGGCAAGGATCGGTGCAGGAATCGGGTAATTCCCCATTTAGTCTTTGCACTTCAGCGTCTTCTAGCGCACTGTCGCTTGGATTCCAATGGTACTCATTATTCTTGCAGGCATCGTATATCCCTCGCAGAGTTCTTCCGCATTCGATACCAGCGTATCCATTAAGGGATACTTCAGATAGCTCCTGTCTTAGTTCTTTGATTTCGGTCTTTAGTTTGTCGATTTCGTTCTTACTGCTTTCCTTAGCTTTGGAGAGGTCTGAGACGCTCTCCATCAAGTCATTCGTCAGTCTGTCCACTTCGGCCTGCAGTCTCTTTATAGTTTTGTCCTTTTCTTCGGCCTCGTTGCGAAGTCTGGCTGTCTCTTTCTCTTTCTTGTCGATGTTCTCTCGGAGAGAACGGACGTCAGCCTTCAGGGTCAAGTATTCATGACCTTTTGCGGTTTGCTCGTTCTGAAAATGTATAAAGAAGTATGTTAGAAAATAGGATGCAGAAGGTAAAACGATTTTGGGATCTCTTATGTCTCTTCGCGTAATGTAAACAAATGTGGCAGTTTTGGCGATAAATAGATTCTCCCTGGGTGATTTGTTTATCTTTCATACTGCTGTTATATTATTATGTGTATATGTTGGTGAAAATTTTTGAAAACTGCTTGAAATGGAACGCCAGTTCACGTCTGTTGGAGACTTAGCATGATTGGGGTAAAAAAGGGGAAGAATAGAAACCCTTTTTTCCTTTTATAAAGGAAAAAAGGGTTTCTATTCTTCCCCTTTTCTTTTTTCCCATCATACTACGCGTGAAGTAGTTAGGACCCTTTTCCTGTCATGACTCTTGCGTGTCAACTTCTGCGCGCGGATCTAGTCCGCATCCGAAAGTTGTCCGCAACCTGCCATTTCATAGATGTTCTTCCTGTCATGCGCCCGGTCAGTAGCATTTTGTCGCCCCATGCGAAACATACCCCGAAACCGTTTTGAGACTCAAACGTACGAATCGGAATACCGAATCCTTCCAAACGTGAATTGACGTTGCGAGAGTAGGACGCGGCATTCCGATTCGATCGTTTGAGTCTCAAGACAGTTTCAGGGTACGGCCTCCAGATCCGCGCGGTGACAACACGCATGACAGGAAATGCGCCCTAAATATACCTGAGTCTGTATACCTGAGCGTCTTTGAGCTGCGTCTTGAGCAGCGAGATCTCGCCGGCGCGCTGGCACAGCGACCACTCCGCGTCCTCCAACCGCTGGCGCAGCAGCGCGCGGTCGCGGCGCACCCGCGCCAGCTCCGCGTCCTGCGGCGGGCGCCCGCCGTACGTCTGAAGCAGCAGTCGCGGCGCGCGGATACGCACGTCGCTGCGGAGACGGTCCGCTGTGCTGAAAGTTGGAAGGTCACGGGTTAATAGAGAATTTATTTATACTTTATGTACCACCGAGTAAATTAATTCCTAGGCAGTTGACGGACCTACGTCATGTGATCGGCTTATGTCAATTCAATGTTAGCTGTGATCGGTCGTATGAGTTTGACACCACCACGCGACCAAATTACTTAGGTCCGTCATCTGCCTATGAAACAATTTTTTCGATGGTAACTACTTAATTAAAACTAGCTCAAAGTAGACGACATAGTACCTAGTAAAGTGCATAAGTGTGCTTATCTCCAGAAGAGACTTCTGCCAGCACAGTGCAGAAAAACAACAAGACATTGAAAAATGTAGAAGCGTTACAGATAGAACACAAGAGAATAATGAAAACTTGAATATATTGTACTAGACATGATGATAAAAATATTTAAGCTATTAATGACAGATTTTTCATTTTTTATACGGACAGTTTATCTATTCAGCATTTTTATTGGCCTACGTCAAAACGTAAACCAATCGAAAAGGAAAAACTCCTATTCCTAAATTCTTATTCTGAAGAATTGTTTGCGGCGCGGCGCTTTGACTAGGCTAGATCTCGTTCATAGGAATACTATATTCTAGCCTGAAAGATCAATATTAGCTCAAGCTTATACAAAATGTTTGTTGTCATTTATGTAGGAAGCCGATTGGAATGGTTTTCTTTGAACTTTGCGCCAGTGCTGGTTGACAGATAATAAATTCGTCCGTTGAGTAGAGTAAATACATCGAACGCGAACGTGGGAAAGGGGGATACATGGAGGAGATTATATTGATAAGGGACCTTATCATGACAAACACAGCTCTGTCAATAAACACTATTACAATCCTAGTTTCTACAACTGGGTATGCAATAAAAAACAGTTACAGCTCGACAAGGCTTTAAGCCCGGCCGCACATTGTCCGAATTCTGATCAGAAACATTTGAATTCCGCCGGATCGCCATCGCGCCACCTCGCACATTATCCGAAATATCCTTCCGGCGAGTTCGAGCTCACTCGGCTCAGTACAACATGTAATAGACAGAGCGGACGTTCAACTGTTTCTGATAACGTGCGGCCGGGCTAAATGAACGTGGGTGACATTGACGGAAGCGCTGCTGGTAAAGGAGAACTGTCAAACAGAGGCGCAACGCGCCGCGTGGAATGGCTCTTATAACGAGTAGAGGCTCTACTCGTACCTGTAGTCATGGTGGTCTCTCTCGAGCTCGGAGACTCCGGAGTCGGCTGGCGAGGGCGCCGGCGCGGGCTCCACACCCTCGTTACCCAGCACGCTGCTGGATTTTGTTCTGGAAACAATACGAGAAGTATATTAGATGGATGCATGGATATGGAATTAGATGCGTATGCGTTTAAGTTATCAAGAATGGAAAATATTATGAGACATACTTAACACGACTGATATTAACCAACAATGCTAATAATTTCTTCATATTTTTATGAACCTTTATGGACATAATATTGACTTGACTGTAAGTTGGCTGATTACAGTGGGCACGTATTTAAAACACTCTTGGAGAGCCGGCAGAAGTGAAAACTAAACAGCAGAGACAAGTTTGCCGCATTGACAAATCTATAGAGTATAGGGGGATATTCCATCCTCACCTGCTATCTTTCTCTCGTAGTCGTACCTATTTTCTATCTCCTGTCAATTCCTTTCAATATCCTGGCCCCTTTTTTATCCATTTCAAAGAAGCGGACAAGACATTGAAAAATTTTTTACTTGAAAAATATATTATATTATTATACCTAATACCGAATGCTAATTCTAATTAGTATGAGTCGTATGCCCAAGGTTTCTATAATTTAGTTAAGCAGATATTATATTTTCCATAGAATATTGTATGGTGTTCACTGTTCATGGTGTGCTTATGTAAGACATGGTGTCTCGCTCGAGAGGCTGTCGCGCTTCGCAGAGCAGAACTCGCCCTCAAGTAAAAATGTTCTAAACAGTTACACGCGGTTTCTAGAGAAAAGTTTCTTCGCAAGTGACGACTTGTATTATGACAGTAAAAATATTAACAAAGAACCAGCGAAACTAGGTTAATAACTAATAAGGACTAAGGAAGAAGTTAGTTGGCAACGATCATCCTTGGTAAGGAGGAATGCGTCCTATGACCTATCCACGGTGAGCTATGTCCAGTGTCCACACCATGCACTTTCATTCGTCATCTTCCTTATTTAATTAAACTTTCGTTTTGGCGTATTCAATAATTGAATGCGTCAACAAACGCAACGCCAACATTGTCATGCAAAAGTTTTGGATACGGTCAGAGCGCATGCGTCGCGGGCATGCCTCACGTGCGCTGTTGACTGCGCTATAATGCATGCTCTTGAACAAAAAAGGCACAGTGTGGACATAGCTATTGGCTTTCAAGAACACAGCGCTTACCGTAGTATCTCTTGCCTATTGACTACATCTCATCAAAGCTTTGAGAGAAAAATGTCTCAAACACTTGCTCTTTTTTTTTAAACGGGCTTTGGCCCACCACACATTCCCACCACTGTATCTCCTGTGTCGCCAGGATCGACAGCGGTATCCAACCACGAAAATCCTTTGATATGATCTCAGGGAGCCCGAGGGACATGCTAAACTGTCTTGGGACCCGCAACGAATTTAATCAGAAGAAAAATAGGAGGAGTAGGAAGATTCCAGATTCCCTCCCCATACAAACACTTGCTCTTGTATAGTGACTAGCAGTTACTCGGTAGTCGGTACCCAGTAGTGAGTATACACATACACAGTATTTTGTATTCAGAAACGTGACCCGCCCATTAGCATACATTAGTAACGCCTCCGTGGTCTAGTGGTACAGAGCGCGGCTCTTGACTCGGAGGTCGTGGGTTCGATTCCCGCGTTGGAAACATGTTATTTCCAAGTTTGGTTAGGACAATGCAGGCTGATCACCGGATTGTCTGACAAGTAAGATGATCCATGCGTCGGATGGGCATGTAAAAAGTCGGTCCTGCGCCTGATCTCTCGCCGGTCGTGTCGGTCTGCCGTCCCACTGGGTTATGAGAGTAAAGGAATAGAGAGTGCTCTTGTGTACTGCGCACACACTTGGGCACTATAAAAAATACTCCTGCGTAGCTGGCCTGGTTTCAATGAAACCGGCCACCGTCACCGAAACCGGTGTGGGAGCTATTATTAGTTTATCCTGTCTCCTATCTACATTGCTACTAGCTATGATGAACAAATACCGACATACAGTATGTTACTTGAAATACATATAATTTTATTAATTAATTAATTAATTTTAAAGAACTGAAGCATAGTCTGCATACCGCAATAAGCAAAACAGTTATGTAAGTAGGTACCTACTAGGATTTTAGAAGTCACTCTAAAGCCACGAATATGTCCTACTTATTTTTTCCTAATACCCTACTAGTATCTTATTAGCTATGTCCACATTATGCAATTTCATATTCAATTTTCATCATCTTCTTTTTATTCAACTTTCATTTGACATATTATTCTATAATTGAATGCGTCAAAATCCACCCGCGTTGAAAGAAAAGTGTCATAGCGTGCGCGCGTCACGGGCATGCCTCACGTTCGCTGTTGACTGCGCTATAACGCATGCCCTTGATGAACAAAAAAAGACACAATGTGGACAAAATATCTAATGAGTGACATTTAAAATAGCATTATTATTTGCTACAACTTGTCTATTTTCGCTTACTTCTAAATTAAAAACTTATGGAATAATATAGAATAGTTACAGAATTATAAAAAAATATTTTAACAAAACGGAAGACAATTAAAAGGTGAAAACGTTTAACATTATCGTTAACATAGTTTAATAAATTTTAATTAAATAAATATACTAATAATATATAATAAAGATAAGTACGAATATTTGTAATAACAATAGCGGAAATGTTCGTTAGACTAACTAATTGTTAAATGAATCGGAAATACTGTGCACGTTGACCTAGCAAAACTGAGTCGTTTTAAACTAATTTTCTTTTGTATCAAGGATATTTATTCCATTTCATGACATCATGGAGATGCTTCTAAATTCGGAACTTTTTTTGGAAGCAACTTTCCCACGGCGGCCGTACGAAACTGCTGCTTTTTTAAGAAGGAAAGTAATTGCTTCTATAAAAATATGATTTTATTCAGGAGTAATCAGGAGCGTATTTAGAGAAAGTAAACAATAATAAGTCTGCAATGTAGGTATTTGCTTGTACAATGTGTCACATTATAATACAAGGAAAAGATTATTATTATTTGTGAAAATTTTTATACTTAGATAAAGATACATAAATATCTGATATACCTCTTACTTCTGTTTAAAAAGTCCTTGTCATCTTTCCCGAGTCTTCTGAGTTTTTTGTGTAACCGACAAAAGTCCTGTTAAAACATTTTCCGTGTACCACTCGAGTATTGAGCAACACTCAACCTTGCGACGACTATTATTTTTAATTGTACTCTCGTATGGTAATGAGCGCGGCGGAGCGTGCTTCCTCCGCAGCATCCATCAGGTTTTGCGTGCAGATGTCAAAATCAAAATTGTTTACTACTCTCGTCATAATGTAATTTTGATAACGAAGTTAGAAATGTTATATTTGTCGAAATATTATATCGAATGCAAGCTAGTTGGGACCAGAAAACTGTCGGAAGAAAGGACAATGGTAGAGTATGTACACCAGCGATCTAAAACTTATGCGCACCCTATTATACCGTACAGTTTTGTATTGACTTTTTATAGTTATTTACTACGTCCGTCCTACAGACACAAATATTATGCGTCTGGCATACTCAGACGGTATGAATCATGCTGCACGTATTGGCACGTGGCAGTATCCTGTAAGGGCATTTAGCACCTTGGTCTTATCATTGATTCATATCATGTACAATAATTTGTATTACGTTGCTTTGTTTAAAGAAGTAATGATCATTGTTCTTGTTATTGCATCCCGTAATATGAATTTTGTTTTCTACTAAAATATGTATAGTTAAATCTACAGAATACTGAATATGTACTTAGATACTTAATTTTAATTCATTACCTACCACCTAGCTACCTCTAGTTAAAAACTAAATTTCAAGTGATTTTAAAAATAAAAAATTATAATGTTTACGAATTACGATTTACGATACAAAAGTTAATAATAAAAATTAAATCCTTTTTATTACAAATTATGTTTTGAAATTAGCATTTTTCTAAAAATGAACACTATGTAACTTGTAAGGTAATAATATAATGAAGGTAAGCATAAATTAAGTACGTAAATAAAAGTCAAATTCATATAAGGACGAGGTTTTTAATAGAACCTTTGAGCTAGTAGCTACCACTGCCTTTCTTACAAGTATTAAGATTTAAGGTATAATAATTATTACAACACAAAATTTTATTAGTAAATTAATGCTAACATGCGCCAGTCCTTAGGGTCAATTCAGACCGCAACGCGACGCGTAGATGCATTTCTGCCATTTCTAAATTAGTATGGATTTGACAGATTCGCAAGACGTCTCACGCTGACGACATCAGCTGTCAAATCCATACAAATTTAGGTCACGTCGCGTCGCGCCTCGCCTCGTCACGTTGCGGTCTGAATTGACCCTTAAGCTTCGTATATAGTATATAATATTATAATTTATATTGACAAAAGGCATGATAAGGTAATAAAGGTATGAATACGTAACGTAATATGATACCTTGACATAGAGTTAACTAAACGAACGTCCAAGGCCCACTTGCGCAGATCTGGGTTAAAGTTAACCCCGGATTAAACGTTATCTCCTTCTTTAAATAATATATAAAGAATGTAAGAGATAAAACACTATTTAACCCGGGGTTAACTTTAACCCAGATCTGCGCAAGTGGGCCCAAGTAAAATAATTTTAGACAGGCTGGCTGCATACACGTTTTCCATATTCGATTTCCTAATGTGGAATTACGATTTGGAATTCCGTGAGACTAGAGGGTGAGGCTAAACGAGCGTAATTTGTGAGTTGTGAGTCGCAGAATTTCTGCCGGTTCTGCCCGGTTCATTCAGTTCTAGTGCATTCAGTTTCATACAAAAGTCCTGTTTGATAGGGACACACGAGCGTAATTTTGTAAGTCGTGATTTGTATGAAAAGAAATTTGACGTGGGAGAGTCATGCTTCGGCACGAATGGGCCGGCTCGACCGGAGAAATACCACGTCCTCACAGAAAACCGGCGTGAAACAGCGCATGCGCTGTGTTTCGCCGAGTGAGTGAGATTACCGAAGGCCCAATCCCCTACCCTATTCCCTTCCCTACCCTCCCCTATTCCCTTCCCTTCCCATCCCTACCCTCCCCTATTACCCTATTCCCTCTTAAGAGGCCGGCAACGCACCTGCAGCTCTTCTGATGCTGCGAGTGTCCATGGGCGACAGAAGTTGCTTTCCATCAGGTGACCCGTTTGCTCGACTAACATTATTTTACGTAGTACCTACGTCCATTCAGACATGGAAATGTAAACAATGCTGAGTCTAGACTAGACTATGTCACTTGTCAGCCACGTTGTGCGTAAACACATTAATATTTATCAACTAATAAAACACACTACAATATCGCACACCTCGCACATAAAACGCACATGTATTGCACATAAATATCTCGGACCCTATGTTACATATTATATTAAAGTACAATACATATAATTTTTATCGTCATCAACATTAGAGCAAAACCTATCGTCTTAATTATTGTTAGCTCTTTTGTGATTTTCTCTCAATTTTTTTTAGTATCTTTTGTAATTTGTAAAATATAATATCTTCATCAAAATATTATAATTTTCAAAGAACACACATTTATTATTAAGTAATTATTAAATAATTATTACATTAAATAAACTTAGCACAGTAGTTCAAGCACTTCCTCTGTTATCAGTTCATCATATTCGTCATCCACTATCCAGGGCGATGTTTCCTGAAATATACAATGGGGTCACCGCATCTGGGTTCGAACCCCAGCTATAAAAATAATATTACTTTTTTCCCGCATGCTTTCGGAGTACGAAAGATATGGGCGACTGACTCATCTTCTTAGCTGCTGAGTAGATTGCACGAGCACATTACACATAAATAGATACATATTTGTAAACCCTTTGATTCTTGAGATAAATATCTAATTTCTCAATATAATATTATTAAAAGAAACATTTATAATATTATAAGATTTATAAGTTATAAGAAACGTTGGCATGAAACTAAATTACATTTGCCGCCGCAACAGAGATGTGCCGGACGCGGCAAGCGCCGTGAGGACGCGGAGTTCGCCAAAGAGTGCCCGTATCCCACGGCTGGGAGGAGGGCATGGGGGGGTTTTAGTCGGTCGGCTCGGGGCGCCGGAGGGAGTCCGACATACCCCCGTCGTCCAACCCCGTGCACGGCGGGGAATACGTAACGTATTTCCCCCCCTCAAAAAAAAAAAAAAGTTATGATTAAAGTTTTTGTTGTTTTTGAATATTTATATGATCAATGAATCTTTAGTACTTAATAATGCCAATGAGGACTTTTTATTATTTATTTATAGATGGTGAACCTAGGTCATTTGGTCGGATTATGTCAAATAAATGTTAGTAATGATTTGTCATTTGTCTGGTTATGGCATGCCCAGTCTGGGCATGCCATAACCAGATCAAATAACGGAAGTACTGTATCTGTCTTTAAACAATTTTTTTCTGATAGTACGCAGAGTTCAAAACTATGACATTCGTAGCCAATCTTTGACTACGGTATATTAAAATGACAACAAAAACATATCGACATATTCTAACAAATCTAACAATAACATATTATGACCTCCATAGTAAAAAAACTGAGGCCAATCATAGGTCAATAACTTGACACAGAAATGAAATCAATCGTAATCAATACTCTATAAATGCTCTACCTAGGGATCATCACATTTTTTTTTATTTTTGCTGTCAACCCGTTTGTAAACCGTACATTTTACCGCGATTAGAAGTAGCCTATGTTCATACCGATACCGTGGTCTATTTCATCTGGAAATTAAAAATCAGCCCAATATTTTCAGAGCCTATAAAAATAGCCTATCATTTTAGAGAATTTTGGTTTTGCTTCGAAAACAAAGACTTTTCCAGAACTTTTCCAGAACTAGTAGAGTTCTGACCTGGAAAAGTATACTCTAGTTCTCTCTCTATCTTATCCTAGTTCTCTCTACTACCTATCTCTTTACATCTCTTTGGCATAGAAACTGTTACTTTCATGAAGCGTGTAACAACGATCGAGATTACATTAATGTTAATCATTGCCAGCGAAAGTGCTCTTGATGCTGTACAAGATTTTATATCCCGTGGAACCGTACTTGCTGTAAAAATATATAGCCTATATGATATTATATTATCCTATTAAAGGTATCTATCTATAAAAATTGCTTCCTTATAAACAAATACATCTTTCTTCTTCACTTTTCATTTAAACATATACCATGTAATAATAATATCAAAGCAAAATTATTAACTTTTGAATTTTTGAACAAAAAATGTTACTGTTCTGCATCTTATTCAAATGAATCAAATCTATATAAATGAAGATAGAAAATCTATAACCTCACCTATACATATTGATCCACACAATCACTATATCATAGTATATGACACATCATCATCATCATCACTAAAGTATATCACTATCAACACATCACAACACACACGTCCATGCCTCTATGTACTCCCATCACGAATAACTCGTGCAGTACTGTAGCGCTAAAATGTAGCATTACCGTATATTAAAGCAGTTATTGTTAGTATTATTTATACAACATTTGCATTATAATATTATATTGTAATGTATGTAATACGGTAGTGAGTGAAATAGATTATAACAAAAAATTAAGTAGAGTACGTTTGTATATTATATTTACGTAATATTATGTTGTATCATTTTAGTTTTTTTTTCATAGTAATTAAATGAAGAATGTTAGAAAAAATTCAAGATTTAATTCTCATAGATCATACCTCGAAACTCACTTACCACATTCGAGTTATGTATATAAAAATCGGATCACAGATAAGCAGAATTAAATTAATAAAAATTGCAACCATACGTTTTCTCCTATCGTATTTCAATCGCCATTAAAACTAGAACATCAAGTCATTTATATTTTATTATACTTTCGTTAGCAATAAAAATAAAAGCGCTATTTTACTAGTCCATTGAGCAGTCATTCAGATATACCTAGGGAGGGCGCACACTAGGCATTTTAATTTAATTAATTTATTTTGAAATAAATACGTAATATCAATAAAGACTTTTATAATACAATATCCATACTAATATTATAAATACTATAGTGAGTCTGATACATTTTCACTCTTAAACAACCTAAAAAACTAACGAAATTTGATAATATTATAGAGATACTTTGAGTCCCGGAAGGTAATTTTTTTTACAAAAAAAAAAAATATGTAATATACGTTTCATCACAGTAAACCAATTTAGGCGAACGAAAAACTGTTTTACATCTAGTATAATAAGAGTATAAAATATTTACCAAATAACTAAAACCTATTACTATTAAAACAAAATACGGAACCCTAAAAAGAACGACATTTTACTTGCCCATAGAGCAGTCATTCAGTAGAGACAAGCGCATACTATTCAAGATACCTCAGTGTTTGTAGAAAACTAAACCTTATTTCGTCTCCATAGAGTCCTGTTAAAGGTAACATAACTCTGAATTGACGATAATAAGTTTAATGAAACTAATTGACAAGACAGGCCGTTGACATTACAAATGGTGGTAAAGGACATCTTTATTGAGATGGGAAAATATTATATGGGGACGCAAATACCAAATACATAGAATAAACGTTTGTACAGTATTATAAATACTTAAATAAAATTTTATTTAATATTATCTTGTACTTTTGATAAAGTTCTGGCTTAATTAAATTTAAGTTTTCTGATTCTCAAGATACATCTGCATCTGACAAAATATGAGCACTGCTATTTACCGAATCATTGTAATAATTTTTTTTATGAAATAAGGGGGCAAACGAGCAAACGAGTCACTCGATAGAAAGCAACTTCTTCTTCTTCTTTCCCCCCCCCGCGGACCGTGACGGCGATCAGACGTGTTTTGTGTCAGCTCCACTTTAAAAATCTTTATAAATAAATTTAAGTAATATTGAGTACATAAAATGTGTTCAAAGTGACAATCGAACTTAACAGCAAATACTGTGCAATTTCCAAAGTGTGAACTATCTATAAAGACAACTTTTTGTGAAATTTAGTGTGTATGTGAACATCGTTAATGACGGTTGTTAGTAAATCTAATAATTAAACCACCCACCAACACCTCAAATACAAGTGAAGATTGCTACTAATAGATCACAAAATAAACGCTCTACGTCATAAGCCGCGTAGCAAAGAGCGTATGACACTACCATAGCGATCGAGTTTCGACAGTTCCAGGGTTCGAGCCTTGCCGGACCAAAGCGACTTTTTTCACTGGTCCCTGTTAAATTAAAACGAAGTACATAATATTGGCTAATAAACTACCAACTTTGCTACTGCTATCTGCAATATTAGCGATATACTTGTACAATTCTTGAACAACGATGTCTATTACATGGTGGTGTACATTGACTTCAAAAAAGCATTTGACACATTGGAACACCACCAGCTGCTTCAAGCGATGGAAGAATGTGGGATATCCGGCCCACTAAACGACTGGTTCCGAGCTTATCTCACAGGCAGAACGCTCCAGACTGTCGTTGGCGGCGTTACTGGAGGGCCCACTGTGGTCGACTGCGGCGTCCCTACTGGCTCTGTCAGTGGTCCAGTTGGCTACATAATGCATGTCAACAGCATGTGCAGAGTTGTTAAAAATTGTCGTCTTCACATGTATGCAGATGATACCTGTCTGATTTATATGGACACTGACCTTGGCCTAATAGAGACTAAAATACAAGAAGATTTAACAAGCATCATTAAATGGTCACACGACAACGGGATAATTATTAATATAAAAAAGACAAAGTGTATGCATATATGTTCTCCTTACATACATTGCATTAGTAGAACGCCTAAGATTATAGGCCATACATATGAATGTATTCATAACAATGGTTCAAATTGTATGTGTGCTAGCATTGAAGTGGTCAGGGAGTACAGATATCTGGGACTAGTCGTGGACTCAAGCTTTTCATGGAAACTGCAAATTCAAAAATTATGTGATAAACTGCGAATGGTGCTTGTTAAATTTCACCATCTTAGCCAAATATTAGATAGGGGAACCTTATACACTGTGTACTATGCACTAGTTGATTCATTGATATTTTATGGACTAACAAGCTATGGTCGTACTTTCAAAACTTATCTTGATAAAATAAAAGCGCTTCAGATTAGATTTATGAAATTTTTAGTAGACAAAGATACTAAGATACGATGTAAAAGCTCGGATTACCTACAGTTATTTTCAGAATGTAAGATACTACCGGTACATGAGCGACTTATGTTATCGATAGCAGCTGAACATTGGAATAGTGATGAGTTTCTAACTTATATAATGCGAGAGAGGCCATTAAGAAACAAAGATTATGATCTAATGGTTGTTCCTTCCTGTAATAATTACTATGGAGAAAGAAATAGAAAACATCTAGTACCAAAAATATTTAACAAGTTACCTAAAGATTTGTTAAAGAATAAGACTACTATGACAAAGAAAACTTTTGTTAGAAATGTCAAGAGATTTTTGCTCAATAATAGATTGAATTTGTGATTATGTTAGATAAGCATAGAAATACCAAACCTTAGGCATCCTAGTAGTTTTGCACACTGATCCCAAGACTGAGTCGTAGGGCTAGGATACCTGAGGTGCTCTCATGTAGGTCATGCAGACATACTCGCATCTCTAACTATACTGTATACTGTGTACTGAATACCTACTAGCTATATAATAATATGATAAATTGTAAGGTATTGTGAGCTAATTCTGCCTACAAACTGCAATGCAGTTTGGCAGAAGTAAAGGTGTTTGCTGGTGTTGTAAGTGTGTATTGAATAAACCTTTTTTTCATTTTCATTTTCATTTCATTTTCATTCAACGTTCTCCACCGGGGAGCAATAAATACAGCTCAGACCCATCTCTCAATGTAACAAACCGACACAATAATATGAAGCGTAAATGCACTGACGACATGTCGTTGATGCAGCAAATGTTTGAAGAATTGAAGTCGGAACAAGAAAGCAGATTTAATACCTTAGAAGCTACTATGAACTCGATCAAAAACCAAAATTCGGAAATCCAGCACTCTGTTGAATTTATGTCTAGCCAATACGACAAATTAATAAACGAAATAACATTGCTGCGCAAAGAAAACGAAACGTACAAGAGCCGCATAGAAGACCTTGAATCGAAGCTAGAATATATGGAAAAAACGACAAAAAATGCAACAATAGAAATAAAGGGTGTTCCAAAGGAAGACGGAGAAAATATAAAGAAACTTATAAATTCGGTCAAGAAATTAGGTGAAATTATTAAACACCCAATTGAAGATAGTAATATCCGGGATATTTACAGGCAAAAGTCAAATAATAATAGTTCTGGTCCTATAATAGTCAAATTTACCAGCACAATTTTCAAGAATGAATTAATTAAAGCGTCCCGAGCATATAACAAAAATAATAAAAGTGAAAAGTTAAACACTAAGTTCTTGAACCTGGGCGAGCCGTCAAAACCGGTATACATAGCAGAGTCTCTTACAAATAAATCAAGACATCTATTCTATTTGGCCAGAGAATTTAAAAAGAAAAACCATAACGCAAGTACCTGGACGTCATTTGGAAGAGTATACCTAAAGATAGATCAGAATTCTACACCAATACGTATTGAAAAAGAATCAGATATTTTAAAATTATGTACAAATATGTGACTAACCTTAGCTCTAACCCCAATATTTTCTGCATGCTTACTAATATTAACAGTTAAACACTATTTTTATGGAATAAAATATTATAAAATTTCAACAAATTACACTAAAACTATTTTACAAAACACATTATCCATGTTTGCTCTGAAGTTAAAAAGAAACGCTCTCAGAAAACTCAAACATTACTTTGTAATATTTTTATCACTTAAAAGGCTTGTTTTTATTAAGTACCTCATCCTTCTATTGAAATTTGATATTGTATTTTGTACTGTGTTACACTTCTTAATCAAAGTTCAATGAATTAATGAATGTACAAACTGAAATTGACTCTTATAACGTGGCCCAATCCATTACCTGTGATGCAGAGGAATGTTCTTCTTATTTGCTGGAGTCTAAAAAATGTTTAAAAATTTTTCAACAAAACATACGGAGCATTAAATGTAACCTGTCAGGATTAATGCCAATTTTATCTGCTACAGGGGTTGATTGGGACTGTATTATTTTAACGGAGTGCTGGCTTCCCTCAACAGTTAATTTGCCAATTTTAAATGAGTATAATAGTTATGCCACGACCAATAATGTAACTCAGAACGAAGGAGTAGTGGTCTACTACAAAAGCAACTTAATGATTACTGTGGAAGAACCTGAAATACAAGATGCGAACTGTCTTCTAATAACACTAAACAAAGACACAGTTGCTCTAGCTGTTTATAGACCCCCTGGATACAAAAACACTGATAATTTTTTACATTCTGTAGACAAAATTTTGACAAAATACTCGTGCAAACAGAATCTTTTACTAGTAGGGGATATAAACATTAATATCGCAGAACAAAGCAGTGACATAAACCTTTGTGCTTATCTAGATTTACTTGCATTCCATGGTATGATGCCTGCATACACATCACCTACCCACAATAAAACATGCTTAGACCACACTTTCCTCAAGACTAATAAAACAGCTCGTAGTCTAATCCTCCAAACAACTCTCACGGATCATTACAGTATTGCTCTGTTTATGGTCGGTATGCCAAAAATAAAACCTCCAAAACTTACAACACGCATCGACTATGACCTAGTAAATAAAGAAATAACAGACCTAGATTTTGGTCCCCTGTATCTGATGAATGACGCAAATGAGGCTGCAGAATTTCTCCATAATGCCTTGTACTCTATAATACAAAATAACTCCAAGGAAAGTAAAATATCTAACAGAAAGACAATATTTAAGCCATGGATAACCCCTGGTATCCTAAAATGCATAAAAAACCGTGACAACTTATACAAGAAACTTAAAAAAAATCCTGAAAATCACGTACTGCGTGTAACATATAAAAGGTACCGAAACTTCTGCTCCACTTTAATTAAAAAACAAAAAAGAGATTTTGAGGCAGCGCAATTTCAAAACGCAGGAAAAAACAGTAAAAAAATTTGGAAAATTATCAAAGAGACCACTTACTTAAATAAACCGAAAGAATATCCCACAGAATTAATCAGACCCGAAGACCCTCAAGGTTCGGTCAATAATACAAATCGATACTTTGCTGACGTGGGAAGAAGGCTTGCGGAAAGAAATCTTAATAATAAGACGCAAAAATCACCCCTAACAACTAACCAATGTAGTCACTCCTTCACTCTTCTTCCAACTGATAACACTGAAGTGGGATCCCTAATCTTGGGACTAAAAAGCGAGAGCTCCGTGGGTCTTGATATGATACCCAGTGAGTTACTAAAGACGCATAAAGATACTCTGGCACCACCTATAACACATATATGCAATTTGTCCTTCTCAACGGGAGTATTTCCAAAAATTTATAAGAAATCAAGAATACATCCGGTTTATAAAAATGGTGACAGAGACTCTGCTAGCAATTATAGACCTATTTCCATTCTTCCCGCTATATCGAAAATTTTAGAACGTTTAATCAATAAACGACTTGTTAATTATCTAGAGAGTAAAAATCTTTTATCAGAGTCGCAATTTGGTTTCAGGACAAATAGATCCACTTCAGACGCTGTACTTGAGTTAACAAACCATATTGTTTCGAATCTAGATGCAAAAAAGAAAGTGCTAGGTGTGTTTTTAGACCTTGCTAAGGCCTTCGACACGGTCTCTGTTCCCATCCTCTTGAATAAGCTGGAATACTTGGGCATCCGAGATATTCAGCTACGACTACTTCGAGATTACCTGACAGATAGAACACAGTGTGTAAAAATCGGAAATTTAATTAGTGAGGAAGTTACTGTATATTATGGTGTGCCACAGGGCAGTATCCTGGGACCAACACTATTCCTAGTGTATATAAATGACCTTTGTCAGACTAAACTTATTAATGCAAAAATAATCGCTTTTGCTGATGATACGGCCCTACTTTTTAGTGGAACCTCATGGCGAGAAGTTTTTTTAAGTGCTCAGAATGGGATGAACACAGTTAACAAATGGTTAAATTGTAACATACTTACCCTTAATGTCGAAAAAACTAATTACATGACGTTCTCCATCAGAAATAATGACAAACCAAATGCTGAGCTATCTATTGTCTCGCATGCGTGTCCTGATTCATCTACTGACTGTCTTTGTCCAAGGCTAAAAAATACTACATCTACTAAGTACCTGGGTGTGATCATTGATGACAAACTTAAGTTCCACGATCACATTAACCTTCTTGTTACTAGAGTACGCAGACTAATAGCCATTTTCCACCCTTTAAGACATTCAGCACCTAAGTCAACTCTAAAAACAATTTATTATGCATTATGTCAATCGCAACTTGAATATTGTGTTACGTCTTGGGGCGGTACATGTAAAACCAATCTCTTAAAACTGGAAAGAGCACAGAGAGCACTTCTAAAGGTTGGATTATTCTTACCTTACTATCATCCCACTACTGACCTTTATCTGAAATGGGAGTTACTAACAGTGCGACAAATTTTCATCCTAAAAACGGTTCTTAAGCAACATACTCTTACGGCTTATGAACCAGACAAAAATAAGAAAAAACGCATAAGGAGTAAAGTATGCACGGTGCCATTATGCAGAACAACCTTTGCTCACCGATTTTTTACTTACCTGGGTCCTAACTTATATAATAAAATCAACAAGAGTTTAACAATATACCCCTTAAATAAAAACAAATGCAAGCGTTTAACTTCAGACTGGCTACAAAAATTAAATTACAAATCTACAGAAAGTCTCATCAATAGTAATTAATCATAACATAATATACAATTGTTTATTTAAATTTATTTATTTATTTTTACTTTTCACTACCCACTCGCCTCTACACAGTTTTATTCCCGATTTATTTAACCCGAAACTGTAACCCATAAGTACTATTTTTTTTTTCATTACAATTGTATTATATAAAATAAACGGTAGCTAATTTATTGTTCTGTGGTCGCTAATGTGTCCGCGGTATTGGGGTCCTGGTGATCTGTAACACAGGCTACTGCCTAATTCAGACACCAGCTCCTCACTTTCTAATGTAACTAATGTACACAGCATAATAATTTGTAAATTAGTGGTTAAGTTAGATTGTTGAGAGAAATAAAGATTATTATTATTAACTTCCGTTGCCCATGGACACTCGCAGCATCAGAAGAGCTGCAGGTGCGTTGCCGGCCTTTTAAGAGGGAATAGGGTAATAGGGGAGGGTAGGGATGGGAAGGGAAGGATTAGGGAAGGGTAGGGAAGGAAATAGGGTAGGGGATTGGGCCTCCGGTAAACTCACTCACTCTGCGAAACACAGCGCAAGGGCTGTTTCACGCCGGTTTTCTGTGAGAACGTGGTATTTCTCCGGTCGAGCCGGCTCATTCGTGCCGAAGCATGGCTCTCCCACGTATTTATGATGCCATCCTATTAGTACGTACAATTTTTTGCAAAAATATTATGTTCCTATTCTTATCCTTGATTATTATTATTAAAACGTATATTTTCCCGCAATGTAACAATTGCTTACGTATTCCACTCTATATCTGTCGAATTTCATAAAAATCGGTCCATTCGGTTTGGAGCCCATTTGATACAAACTATAACAAACACCTTTATATTATTAGCAACTATTTTATAGTGATTGTAATTTTTTTATGCTTTGGCAGTCGGCTTGGCAAGGTTTTTTTTCGTTACTGTAAAAGCTATTAAAATTGACTATTGGGACATAGATAACTTTTCGGTTTGAAATATGAATTATTTTACCTTGAGAAGAATAACTGTAGGTAACTATTTTAATTGTAATTTGCACAAAAGTGGGTCAACACGAACGGATGTGGCTCTACGGTTTATGATTTTACATTCAAATAATCTTAACTATTCACTTCAAATAAAAAAGTTACGACACCCACACAATATAAATCATACAGTAGAGTAACACAGCTGAGTTACTCTACTGCAGGGGTGGCCAACCAGTCGATCGCGACTGTTAGTCCAGTCGATCGTGGCCAGGAAAAAATATAAATGATATAAGTTTAGACTAGACTGCGCAATGACCAATAAGCTAAAATATAACTATGCTATTTCATTTAAGATTTTTTAATCATTTTAGCCACCCCTGCTCTACTGTATGATTTATATTGTCTTGACAACTCGAGATACATACAGGCTAGTTTCATGGTACTGCATGGTTTTAAAACTGTATGGTCTAGAAATATTGCTGCTTTGTCTTCCGATATTTGTTTATCGCGAGGCAACATGTCCCTTTTTCCGGGGCAAAACAATTTGAAGCCCTTTCCCTAGCGGCTATTAAGTGTTCCTTCAGATTTCACTAATAAGAATTAGTAGTGAATAAGTGTAACACCTTTTCGTAAACCATAGTTCTTTCAAAAAGCATACCGTTTGTTTTAATAGATACATATCTACCATGGATCACGCTTTGTGAGCGTGCGCCTTATTCGGGTGGTCTAGTATAATATGGTCTACTGTATACAATATCTACTGTGACACAGACCTCAATGCTCATCGCAGAGGAAACGAGAGGTTATACAACAAAATGACTGAATTACATTAAAAATAATTTATCAAAAAAAGAGGATATAATGTAACATCCTATCATAATGATACTACCTACCAAGTAACGATCACCTTATTAGATAATAATGATTCCATCAAGAAATAAAATGTAAAAAAACCCTCTCACTTAAAAAAGGGTACCGTACCCAAAGCGTAAAAACGGGACCCTATTACTGAGACTTCGTTGTCTGTCCGTCTGTCTGTCTCCAGGCTGTATCTCAAAAACCACTATCGCTACACTTCTGAAATTTTCACAGATTGTGTATTTCTGTTGCCGCTATAACAACAAATACTAAAATCCAAATAAAATTAATATTTAAGAGGGGCTCCCTTACAACAAACGTGATTTTTTAGCCTTTTTTGCTCGATAGCAATAAGAACATGTAGACACTTGAAAATTTCATAAAATCCATAATTACCTATATGTATGTATACTTTAATAATTAATAATATTAAAATAAAATTAAAAATAAAGGGGGGGGGCTCCCATTTTTCAATTTGACCTTAGGTTTAGGGGGGGGGGGGTTATGTCCTATGTAACCCCCTTCGGACCGCGCGCGCCTGCATACAAAAATCACTATTTTTGCTCTATAACGGTACGGAACCCTTCGTGCGCGAGTCCTACTCGTACTTGGCATTATCAAGTGAAATAGTGATACAATGATTCAGAATGTGTGATTTAAATTACAAATTAACTTTATCAAAATGATGTCAGCGCTAGACTATTTTGGTGATATTTACAATTTACAACTTTATTTTTTTACTAATTTAGCAGTATTTTGCAAAATTTATTGAATTTTATTGATCTCGCAATAAAATATTTGATTGTTTGTGGTTTGATGGCTTAATAATTGTGATGAATACTAAAGTAATCCGGTATGCAAGGTTGTATTTCAACGATTATAAAATAATATGTAAATATATAGCTAAAAATTTTGACGACATTTATTTATTTATTTTATAGACTCACCAACAGAACAGCATTTGTGACATTTTTAATTTGTACACAAAATTTGTTTACAGATAAAATGAGTTCTAATGACAGGTGAAGTACAGCGTGCGTATGCGACAAAAATTAGACGAGATGAAATGTAGTGAATATGGTGATAGATGATAATGATAAAATATTATGATTTATGTGTGTAAGGGTTATTTTATGTACTTTTATTCCTTTTATTTTCTAAAACCTGGCTACGCCCGTGATTAGCATCCTTTTGCATAAGATATTACATGCATTATACATAAGTCCATGAACCATCAATGAAAGTGCAAGTGAATAGTAACATTTAATATGTAAATATTATGAGCTACGACTAGTTAACACGCAAAATATGTCTACATAATATCTCGATAGAGAAGATTCTAGATGTATTCTAGCCAATAGTACTCGATCTGTAAGTTGAGTGTGATTGCACACGATCAATCTTCTTCTTAGCTTTTCAAATTTCAGGCTAAGTTATAGGAAATTTAACTGTGATTTTAGTTATCTTCACGTTTACCAAAATTTTCAAAGCATGTTGATTTTTTAAAATTTTCTTATTTTGCTATCCCCGGTTGAAAATGTTCTATTTTTAATTAATTGTGTGTTCAGGTTATAAATATTCGAAAAATTATTAATTTTTAATTGAATATATTATTGATATTGAACCATATAACAATAATATACATAAAAAACTTAAGAAATATATAGAATTATGCCATTTTTATAACATTTAATTTTCGGGCTTTCAAAGACCCCAGGTGGCCAACGGCGTAATTTCAAAAGCGCGACCAACCGAGGGTTAAAGCCTAATTTTACCAACGTCTTAAAATGTCATGCCTTCTCTGCTATTTACATGAAAAACGAAAGAGATAACGTGATACTAATTGGAGCATATTTTAACAGTCAGTTGGTGAAATTGGGCCTAGGCCTACGAGAAAAGGGTCAGATGATAACCAATACTTACACAATAGCGGACCGGTGTCTATGGTGTGCCGGCGGCAGGGAGGTCAGCGACGCCGGCTGCGGCGACCCGCACCACCTGCTCTCGCGGACGTCAGATGAACCTGCAACGCGATGATGATGATTGTAGTCCATCGCAAAGACTTCTATTAAAACTCAGTTTGAATAGGAAGTCTTTGGTCCATCGGTGTCCATATCCATGATGAGGATATAGTCAGGAGTAAACACATCATAGAAGTTTAAAGTTTTCTATGATATTGTCTATAATATACAGTCTATGACATTACATGTCCCTCGGGCTCCCTGAGATCATATCAATAAGGGTTTTCGTGGTTGGGTACCGCTGTCAATCCAGGTGACATAGGAGATACAGTGGTGGGAATTAGTGGTGGGCCAACGCCCGTTAAAGAATAAGTTTTTCTAAATGGAATAAGTAGGAAGAAGTATAAATAACATTACATTATAGACAGGAGCCTTTCAAGTTTGATAAAAGCTTTGCCAAATCTCATGTCTAATTACTTGACTGTTGTCTAGGTATAGTTTCGCCTCCGAAACTAAGCGACATGACAAAAGGAATGCAAAGTTTTATTATCCATTAGGGTACTGGGTAGGGAGAGCTTCCGTAACTAGCTAGTATTAGGTAGGAGGAAATTAAGCCGCAGATTACGAAATAATTGCTACGTAAGTTAAACTATGTGAGCTCAAGGGAGAAATGTCATGATAGTTATAGGTCTTTGGTCAATAATTATGCAAAATAATATTGATTGGAGGAAGTAAATGGAACAACAGCTTAATCTCAAGGGACACTTGACAAGATAGCTGCGTTAGTCAAAATTTCGACCAAGCACAAATACATCCCAGCAGTCTTAGCATAACAACATTAGAAACGGGAAAGAATATTATGGACTTACTGACAGATTTTAGTGACAAAATGGCGGATTACCTGCGTCTAACTGTCACTTTGTCTATTCTTCCGTAGAAAGAAACGCTTCTATGGTGACCATGCTAAGTCTGCTGCAAGATTTCAACAGAATTTCAAAAGAGATGAAATAAGTAATATAATTGAACAGTTTAGCTACAATGGCATCAGTGAACCTTCAATTATGTAATTTATAATACTATATCAAGGCCTGGATAGTGTAACGAGTGTGTATACGATCGGATCGTGACCGACTTGATATTGAACTGAGCGTGACCGAGGCAAAAGGTTAAAATGGTTTTAAATTTTTACGAGTTTTTGGCAAAAAGAACTGCTTTACTCAATACTTAAGTAATCGATAAGAATAATATTTGGACAAAAACATAATACTTAATATCCTATTACCTTCAGAGTTCTGATCAATAAAGAGTTTTGTCACTATGTCCGGTCAAACTGAGTCTTGCTGTGATAGAGACATGTCCCAATATCATTCCATAATATTATACTCTACCGTGCCTTTACCGTCTACACCATACGCTATGTATTTATAGGCACTGGAGTAAAATGTCTATGTCACATTCAATCAATATCGACATATTATAGGTACTTTATCTCTAGTCGTACTTTTTGCGCGTCGTCCCACAGACCAAAAAGTGCGTCACGGATAGTCTGTCGTCTGCGCTGCGCCTATTCGACACAAACAAACTAATTCTACTTTATAATTAAAATAACTAGTTTATAATAATTATTATAGGGTACTGACTGCCGTAGCTTTACCAATTCTTTGTAATAAGTCGTACAGATTTATTTAAATTAGTATACTAGTACTAATATATGTAGATCCTCAAGGGTCGCAGTGACTATCAGGGCTACAGGCTACTATGACCTGCCTTCAGGTAAAAAAAAAACTAGTACTTACTGCCGTAGAGCGTCATGAGCGAGGGCGGGCGGGAGGCTAGGGCGGGAGTGGAGCCGTACCGCTCGCCGCCCGCGGACAGCCGCCCGCCCAGCGGCTTGAACGCAATCGGCCGGATCACCGACTTGCCCTGAAACAATAGATACTTAAAGTTAATAAAAAATATATTATCTCACAGTTAAAGAACACAACCTTTAAAATCTAAGTAATGTTCACAAAATGTACACTGATATTATACTAATTTTGGTTGGGGGGGCCTGGAGATCTATATTACAGACTTGGCCTAGTTTAGACTCCAGATCTCCCACAAGTTACAACTATAATATTTGTAAACAATATAGTTGTATAAGTACCTTTATAGTATATCCTTGTAATTTGTGGAGATGAATAACGGCCGTTTTCAATAACGTACCTACAGTTAAAGATAAGTCGTTCAAAATGGTACTTAAATTGATAAAAAAGTCCTAAAGTCCCAGGATAAAAAGAGACAGAACATTAGTTAATTCTGGCAATCTTTAAGTAACTAATTAGTAATTTGCTGTTAATTTTGTCTTAAGCAGAGGTTACTCAAGTCTTAAGTCTCTAGGTAGAAGTCTTAATTTGAAGGTAGTTCTGTGTAGTCTGTAGAGTGTAGACTAATTTAATATTTAATCTTATAAGTTTTTGAAACCACTGTATGAAACACTGTCGCTACAGTGAAAAAACTTATTCACCAAGAGACTATTTACTACAGTGGGGTTATTATGAGCTCTTATATCCATTTATTATACGGGCTTAAATTGACTGGCTGGTAATTTGGTACTATGACCTCTATTTTCCAGACAGCGAGCGGTCACGTGACACAAAACATACTTCTCCATTGATAACCGAGTAGTAATTTCGTATTATGACAACACTAACTGACATAAGCTGGCTTGCTCAAACGTCAAAAACAGCAATTCAATAAACGCCAAACAATATTAGCTTTTTATGAATGGTTTACGTTTTAGTAATTTTATTTATCAATATTACATACTTCTTTAGTGCTAAGTTATATTGCTATTTAGTTTGTTAGTTACTTAATGAGTTATTTTAGTGCATAGAATATTTAGTATAGTAAAATAGTAATTAGTGTAAACTAAATATTCGAAGTATTCATTGAGAATGGAAGTGTTCGGGAAAACGATTATATTCTCAGGATAATCACAAAGCGATACATATTAAGTTTAGTAAAGACGCCTTAGAGACCTTAGTAATCCATTTAGTGTTAGTGAGCCGTGAGGTGTCATAATAACGTGAGGTGTAATAACCTATAGGTATTATTTAAATACAATATAGGTTATGTCAACAATAAGTTTTGTATTTGTGTGATGAACTAAGACTGCATTGGTTTAGTACACAAGGAACGCATACAAGTCATAAGGAAACACAAGTATTGTGTTAATTGCTGTGAAATATGAACTTTCACCAAAAACCCATAGTGCAATCTATAGTTTTTGTGTTATTACACAAAACTATTTCCTTGTCAATCTGAAAAGTATTTTGGTACATATGCATGATAAACATTGCACCAAAGAGGTAAATTCAAAGGCACATTACTTACTTTCTCAATAACAAGCATTTTGAGATTGTGTTCTCGTACCATTGAAACTTTAGATTCATGTATAACATGCTCCGGATAAACATTGAAACACACCTAAATTAGAAAAGTTAAATTGAAAATATTAAATCCAAATTAGCTAAATTCTCATATTATGCACTTTCTCATTAATACTTGACTGACTGTTTAGGCCCACTTGCGCCAATCTGGGTTAAAGTTAACTCTGAGTTAAACATCATGTCATCTCTATCACTGAATTGGTGAGTGACAAATATGACGTCATGATGTTACTCTGAGTTAACTCAGAGTTAACTTTAACCCAGATTGGCGCAAGTGGGCCTAAGGGTATTATTCAAAGGGATATTATAAAAAGAGGTATTACCTGTAAAAAGTGTAACAGTCACTAAATTTTACTCAAAAATAAAAATAAAACCTACATAAAATTACTTTTCAAAAAAGACTTTACTAAAATTGCATAACTAACATATACTTGTTCATAAAACATAATATTATCATAGGAACTTATATTATTATTACCATAATAATATTGTTATAAGTATATAGATAGTTTTGTACCTCAATAACAATAATATTTATTTTATATAATATATTAAAATACTTCAAAACTTACAAGTTACAAGATAATAATATATTGTTAAGTAACAAATTTATGTTATGTTTTAATTCTTAGGGATCGATCAGACAGAGAGTGGTCACATGTTCAAGCGTTCTGCATTTAAGCGGTCAGTCACACAGGAGAAATTCTGACGTGTTCAGAATGCCCCCCGTGTATCTCTATTTAACGTAATACAACACAAAGATCACAAAACTGATCGCTTGAACACTTGACCGTGTGACCACTCTCTCTCTGAGAGATCCAAATTTCCTATAGTTTAAAGGCAGAGTTTGTAATTGTGTATTACTAATTGGTTTGGCAAATAAAGTCTGAAATTATAATATTGTTTTTATCTTTCATCAATAATAATCAAATATTTACACAATGGATGTTTTATTCAACTTCTTTGATTTCAAGTGATAAGGCAGAAACCTTGTTTAAGATTTCCGCTGTATAAATATTTTTATAAGAATATAAAAGAGGTTTAACACTTTACTATCTGATACTAGGTTGATAATAAGGTGATAAGACAAATACAGTCATGATGAAAGGTGTGTATGAATATGTTATATTATGTATATGTAGGTATTAAGTGTATTTGAATGAGAAAATAAATGATAAAACATTTAAAAACAAGTTTTTATTAAATTTCTTCTAGTTTAAGCTTTTCAGTGAATATATTATTTTCCTTTTAGGACTTTGTCATCATCATCCCACTTGCAATTTATTGTTTTCTTCTCGAGCAATCCATTAACCTAAAAAATATTTGGTTTAGCGGCTAGCGCACACAGTAGGTACCAATTATATAAAATGCCTTACAAGGCATGAATAAGGGATTAAAAAACTTATAAATTGCCTTTTTATGTTACTATCAATTACAATAATACCTATTTGAAAGCACAAAAAAACGTAGTTCAAGTTCAACTTACTTGAAAGTAAACTTTATTGTTGTATTGCAGTAATGCATGTAATACACAAGTTTGATGCATTCCAGACTTTTTAAGGTTATTTAACGTAGGTATAAGGATAAAGTTTATCAATTTCTTACAACATATCAACTACATAATATATTTTGTTCAAATTTTACCCATTTTTATTTTCTCTACTTCTTCTTCTTTTTTATAATGGTCGACTCCACAGATTAGAGTATATAGGTGGACTCGGTAAGTTGCTAATGTCAGAGAACTAAAGAGAGCTCTAAAGTTTGTAGTTTGTACTAATATGCCGTAATATTATTAATATAGTGTACTAAATCATACTTTATATTATAATTAATAAATAAACATTAAAATACTTTTGCCAATTGTTATAATTCACAAATTATTGAGAATCAGTGTTGCAATACAAATTTCAAATAATTTGAGAGTTTAAATTAAATTGCAGCCATAAATACTTACAGTGGGGAACACTACATTACAGCATTAGTAGTGCAACGAATCATCAATTTGTATAAATGATAATTAATAATAGAAGAATATATTCGTTGTGTATTATAAGATTAATTATTAATTATGATAAAAAAATCAAAATCTTTTACAACTTGAGTTACAATTTTTCCGTTTACCTACCTATAATATATTATAAAAAGACAGTGTTGCAACATTTAAAATATTTACATTTGCCGTGCGCCTTTGCAAATAAACAATCTATTTATTTAATAATATATCATTATACTTTAATATTTGATGTAATTATAAAGTAAAGAAATATATCCCATAAATATCATCATCATTGGCTATGCCCTTTATATTATGTGCGTTTCTTAAAAAAAACATAATGTCGTTATGTCAAGTTTGAATTTTGACGTTTCCTAATGTCACCTACATGCTCGTCTGACGTATCAAATCCATTCATAAACAACCAAACTGGGTTCAAATTCAGCCAGAAGAATATGAGGTTATAATACAAATAAAGAACAAGGCAGTTGTAGATCGAAAACTGAACTGCCTGGAATCGTGCACTTTTCGTAAACGGTCATAATAGCCCTGCAGATCTAACATCGGTAAACGCTCAGGCAGATGACACTATTTCGTTATAATAACCGCGTTTGTTCCAGTGATCTGCGGCCAGATCAGCACGGAGCCGACATTTGGTGGCGCAATCTAATGTCACGATTACTGCAATACTGATTGTTTAGTTCGCGTTTGCCATCGATAGCGGCTAATGGATGCATAAACTTAGAATAACTGTAAAGAAGATTTAGGTCTTAGTGAAATGATTGACCTTAAAAATTATAAAGTGAAGACACATTTGAGTCGTGAGACTATACTATAACTTAAAAAGAATAAACTAAAATATGAGCTGGACTGAAAGAAAAACAAAATATTGTACGTATTTATGCCATTCTGGCAACATAATATTATTAGAATTAAGAATCAGACAGACAATTTTTATGGCGATTTCTGAAAAAGTGTACTTTTCTTTCGATGTGTCTACACAATACTTTTCATAATTTATCATATTTTGAGTGAATTTTATAATATTATCAAATTATCTACTTTCTTAGCCTCAAGCTATTTGATCTAGACGTAAGTACATAATATTATTATAATATTAATAAGATGCAATAAATTTTCTCTTCCTTAATTCATCAAGCCCCAAGCGGTCGCATGCAACCGCGATAACAATAGATAAGCTATTGTGTCTCGTTTTTCCACGATCGACGGATAAAATACATTGTATTTAACTAATGTAATTAATGTATTTTTTATTTTAGAAGCATTAGCATGTTGTAAAAACTGACCTCACCGTGACCCGCTGCGCTATTTTTGATGAAAATTTTCCTTGACCTATCTAAGCTGTAAAATAATTTTATTGCTCATATAACATTTCAGTGTTTCTCAGTTTCTATTTTAATATGCAATTCCAGATGCATAAGCCAATTTGCATATTGTTAATTACTTTTAATGGATCGTGTTTCAATGTTGCATAAAATTTTAAATTGGATGAAAAAAACAATCGTATATTACCTCCAAAATATCTTGGAAAATGCATTTTTTTACCCTTTAGCGTATTCTGATACACACTTGGCTGTTCTCTTTTTATATAATAATACTCCCCACACCGGTTTCGGTGACGGTAGCCTTTTTCATTGAAACCAGGCCAGGTACGCAGGGCCCAAGTGTGTGCGCAGTACACAAGAGCACTCTCTATTCCTTTACTCTCATAACCCAGTGGGATGGACGACCGACACGACTGGCGAGAGATCAGGCGCAGAACCGACTTTTTACAAGCCCATCCGACGCATGTATCATCTTATTTGTCAGACAATCAGATGATCAGCCTGCATTGTCCTAACCAAACTTGGAAATCCGAAATAACGTCATGTTTCCAACGCGGGAATCGAACCCACGACCTCCGAGTCAAGAGCGACGCTCTAGAGTCTAGACCACTGGACCACGTGGACCAATTATTGTCGTATTATTGTAGTGGGTCAAATACTAGTTTTCGACAAACTAGATTGCAAATGATACTTTCACACCAAGTTTTTTGTAAAAATCTAATAAAAGTCTAATTTATGAATTTTATTAAAAACAACTTTTACTTTTCTTGTTATAAGATTGAAAATAAATTTATTAATCCATATTACTAATATTATAAATGCGTAGGTGTGTCCTTCTGTCTGTCTGTTACATCTTCTCGTTGGAATCTCTGAACCGATTTTGCTTAAAATTGGTATGGAAGTACTTCAAGTCCCGGGAAAGGTTAATATTATTAATAGCGTGACGGGTTACATGGTTAAACCATGTTGTCCAAACCCCCTCTCTAATCATGACACAAAGGACATATTATGATACATTTTTTCCTTTAAAAGAAGAAAAATGAGTAATATTCTATTCAACCTAAAAATTTTATTCTTTTTAAAACCCGATAGATACACACTTAGTAGCAGTAGCAGTTAATGATTACAGTAGATCCATACTCAATATAAAAAAAATGTTAAGTAAAATCTAGTAAATAAATCTTCCTATCTAATATATTACCAAAATTAATCTCTGACAACAATTTATCTTAAAACAAGCTCTAATTTATCAGCTATTAGCCTCTTGACTATAAAGTGATTGTAAAGTTGATGAATAAGACTTTTTATTACTTTAGTCTTTATTGCCTTGTCAGTTAGGTCGAAATGTAGTAAGCCGGGTATATCGGCCGTACCTATTAGCGGCGCCTAGACTAATCTGCAATATTGATTATATTTTATTGAAACAACTTTATCAAGCTGGGTACAGGCGTTTGCTAATAGCTACGATTAAGAACATTTTCGAATTTAGACTTCTATTATACACGTGTATGTGTCCTGTATATTATAGGGGACTCATACACGTGCTGTAGGTATAATAGAAGAAGTATTATAATAATACTCCCCACACCGGTTTCGGTGACGGTGGCCGGTCTCATTGAAACCAGGCCAGGTAAGTAGGAGTTATTTTTATAGTGCCCAAGTGTGTGCGCAACTGCGCAGTATACAAGAGCACTCTCTTTTCCTTTATTCTCAAAACCCAGTGGGACGGAAGACCGACACGACCGGCGAGAGATCAGGCGCAGGACCGAGTTTTTACATGCCCATCCGACGCATGGATCATCTTAATTGTCAGACAATCAGGTGATAAGCCTGCATTGTCCTAACCAAACTTGGAATTATAACATGTTTCCAACGCGAAAATCGAACCCACGACTTCCAAGTCAAGAGCGACGCTCTAGAGTCTGGACCACTGGACCACGGAGGCGTTGAGTCCCCTATATAGAGTTCACTGTGAAAGTAGCGGCGCTGAATTAGAATTTATTGAAACAACTCTATCAAGCTGTGTACATGCGTTTGCTAATAGCTACGATTAAGAACATTTTCAAATGTAGACTTCTACTATACACGTGTATGTGTCCTCTATAATCTATATTATAGAGTTCACTGTGAAAGTAGCGGCGCTGAAATGGTAACTGTTTTCGTATAACTTTGGTACGGGCAAATAAATGACGCTGGGGCGTTTAATGCAAATCACAAAAATGTGTTCGCGCAAACTTAAGTATTCCATAGCTACAACTCAGACCAAATTAAAAGACTTTTATTGATTTATAGGAGAGCCATGCTTCGGCACGAATGGGCCGGCTCGACCGGAGAAATACCACGCCCTCACAGAAAACCGGCGTGAAACAGCGCTTGCGCTGTGTTTCGCCGAGTGAGTGAGTTTACCGGAGGCCCAATCCCCTACCCTATTCCCTTCCCTACCCTCCCCTATTCCCTTCCCTTCCCATCCCTACCCTCCCCTATTACCCTATTCCCTCTTAATTGATCAAGCCCCAAGCGGTCGCATGCAACCGCGATAACAAAAGATAAGCTATTGTGTCTCGTTTTTCCACGATCGACGGGTAAAAAGGCCGGCAACGCACCTGTCCTGCAGCTCTTCTGATGCTGCGAGTGTCCATGGGCGACGGAAGTTGCTTTCCATCAGGTGACCCGTTTGCTCGTCTGCCCCCTTATTTTATTAAAAAAAAACTTTTTATTTGAACTGAGAGCTACAAGGAACTCTTACAATTTCGCTACGTGTATGTCCCCTTGACAGCTTCAGCAATTATAAATGTAAATTTACTGAAATTTATTGTAATTAGTAAGGGAACAATGTATAACTCATTGTAGGTTAATAGGTAATTTAAAGATGGTTGTAATGGACGATATACGCGCGTTCATGTAATATGTGCGGATAATAGCGGCAGTAATTAGCATACTTTATGTGCATGCATACAATCCGGAACTAATATAACCCTAGTATTATGTCTAACTGCTATGTCGGCAACATGTTAAGGAATCAGCCTGACTTCCTAAATTATTATAATAAGAAATTAAAAAAAATAACTCATACACCGGTTTCGGTGGCGGTGGACGGTTTCATTGAATCCGGGCAACGCAGAAGTAATTTTATAATGCCCAAGTGTGTGCGCAGTACACAAAAGCAATCTCTACTTCTTTTACTCTCATAAGTCATAACTCATATAACCCAGTGGGACGGACGACTGGCGACTGGCGAGAGATCAGGCGCAGGATCGACTTTTTACATGCCTATCCGACGCATGGATTATCTTACTTGTCAGACAATCAGGTGGTCAGCCTGCATGGCATCGTCATAACTAAACTTGAATATAACATGTTATCAACGCGGGAATCAAACTAACGACCTTGGAGTCATAAGGGCCACAATCTAAACCAGAGGACCATGGAGTCATAAATAGGATCTTAAATAAGGTTTTTACAATTTTAACGCAATACAACATACAGCTTCGTTCCATGTTCGCAAGTCCATATTTCTATCAAACTATAACTTGGTGTTCTCATGAAATATCAAACTATTTTAATTATTTCTTTTGCGGTTCAAATGTGTCACTTAACAGGTAGCATTATAGAATGAAACTCGAGACCACAGAGTTCACTGAATGTGAATGCTACTGAAGTTCTCATGAATATGATACCAGCATAGTAGCTACCGGATCTGGTTATTTAGATAAGTGACTTCTAGGTATAAGCCAATACAGGTGAAATTGGTGTTCGCAAAATGTATTGTTACTGTCGGACAAAATTACGATTGCTTACGTTGGTTGTACCATTGTACATACATGTACATTGTACCATCGAGGAAATTGATGCCTAGGCAGTTGACGGACCTACGTCATGTGGTCGACTTGTGTCAATGTTCGGGTGGGTTTGACTTGTCGCGACCAAATTACTTAGGTCCGCCATTTGCCTAGGAATCAACTTCTCTGATAGTACCACCGAGGAAATTGATTACTAAGCAGTTGACAGGCCCACGTAATTTGGTCGGCTTATGTCACTTCAATGCTAGCTGTGATCGGTCGGCTGGGTTTGACGTAACGCGACCAAATTACTTAGGTCCGCCATCTTCCTAGGAATCAACTTCTCTGATAGTACTTACACCGTACAACCGACGTCGATCATGGGCAATCACAGGCGAATAACTCTACACGTCCCTAATCGCTTATATTGGTCCATTTTTGAGCCAACGGATTATTAATTAGCCGATATTAATTTCATGGCGTATGGATTTTATAGCAAAAAAATTGTAAAACATTATAACAATTTTAGATCATAATTGTTAGGATTCTAACTATATATAGTTCATACTCCATGCAAGTAATATCTCTATGAAGTGACGTAGAGAATCACAAAACTCTATGCCTCTTTTATCTACATTCTACAATTAATAGTAACTAATTAATAAAACTATCCATGGATTGTTTTATTAATTAGTATGGGGGGTTCTCCTGTAATTCCCCCTGGGGGGTCTAATGGGTTCTAATAGCACAACGGTGGTTCGCCATTGGACCACCGTGCGCGTACGACTCTTGTTATACAGGTTTATTATTGGGTTAGTCGGTGGATAGATTGACCTAGCAGGTAATTGTGACACGCCTGCAAGGATTACAATGTGTACAAGTTCTGCTTCCCTACAAGGATGAATATTATGTTCGGCGTACTTTTGAACAAATTCCAGCGGGGCTAAAATGGTCACATTTAAGCAATTCCTCTCAGTCAATTCAGCAAATGAATTGTCAAAACTGTCAAACTGACAAATGTCAAATCAGTACTTACAAAAATACAGAAATGAATTGCAAGCAGAGTTGCATTTTGCGATTTTAAAAAAAATAATCATATTACGAATCATCTCATGATTCCACAAAGCGACCATTTTAGGCCCTCTGATCTTTTGACAAACGTTTAGTGAATGAATAATCTAGCTATCTATAATAATATTATAAATTCGAAACTGTGTCTGTCTGTCAGTTACACATACACATTTTTTATCCCGTAAAAATGTAGAGTCCCCTCGTGGTAAACGAATTTCGTCGACGAAATAACTACTTTGATATATGTACGGTCTACTAATTGCTTCTCATGTTCACAATGTGACTCTTGTGACTCGAGAGTGTACCAAAAGAACTGCAATAAATGGACTTGGAAAACACAATACACCTTGCGCAAACGGTTAAAAAACATGGAAATATTACTAGCTATATGGCTATAATACAGCAGTTAGCTACACCTGAACCGGTCAATAGTCGATCTATAATAGACCCAGGTCTATAATTGTGGAGATAAAAAGGGTTTGAATGGAGAGAGCGGGTACACCCTAAGGCGAGCCCTGACATCGATACATACAAAATGGCAACTTTTGTTGTATAGAAAGTTGTGTTATACTCTATTATTAATAATGTTGTCCATGAGTTTCTTTATGGCGCAGGAACTGTACATTCTGTGATAAAAACTGTTCTTTACAGCGGAGGAATTCTTATCAGTGTCATTCAGCTAGCTCATATCAGAGGCTCCCAAACTCCTTTGTTTCGTGGACCACTTTTTAGGTATTGCTGCATACAGCGGACCCCTTGTAACCCCCTCCCCCCTCCCCTACAATACTAATCCATGAAACTTGCTATTATTTTAAGTAACAGTCGTTGTGCTTTTCAGCAAATTATCTTACTATGCCAGGGAATAGGCCTAAGCGCCAAGTTAGGCTAGGGGCATTACATTTTAAAATAATATTTTTCTTGAGTTCAGAAAAGGCAAGTGTCCACGATATAGTTTTGAGTTCTAGTACGTAGTTCCCGCGTAGCTAGCAAGGCTAATAGGCGGAGTTCAGAGTTCAGACACAAATAGGCGGGCAGGCAGTGCGGCATCGGCGAGTCTTGACACACTCTTTCTGAATATGGAATATTATGCAAGTTCTTAAAAAACAATTTCTGAGCTTCTTATGACATTGGCTACCTATATTCATAGAAGTCATTAACGACTTGTGTACTCCCATTTTTTTTCCACCCAAGCGTAGACCCCTGGGGGTCCACCTGGACCACCTTGGGAATCAATGGCTCATATAATATGATATAATTTACTGTAAATATGTAAACATATTATTATGTAAATGCGAAATGAAATCTATTAGTCACTTTAGTCGCGTTTGAGTACAGGAAAAGAAATAACTATCGTAGTTTTAATTGCAAATAAAAAGCGGCCAAGTGCGAGTTGGACTCGCCCATGGAGGGTTCCGCAGGAGCAATAAGGTTAATTTTTATGAAATTATATTATTTTTGATTTATTTTTATATTTCAGTCGATTTAATGAAATTTAGATTAAGGTTTACTATTTATGACGTATAAAAAAAACTACTGGCTAGATCTCGTTCAAACCAATTTTCGTTGGTAGTTTTTATAGTAATATACATCATATATTTTTTTTAGAATTATCATGCCTCTACTTTAGAAATTAGAGGGGGGGGGGGACACACATTTTTCAACTTTGGAAGAGTCTCTCTCGCAAACTATTCAGCTTAGAAAAAAATGATATGAGAAACCTCAATATGATTTTTGGAGACCTATCCATAGATACCACACACGCATAGGTTAGATGAAAAAAATTTTTTTTTGTTTCATTAAGTTTTACTATTTATGACGTATAAAAAAAAACTACTGGCTAGATCTCGTTCAAACCAATTTTCGTTGGTAGTTTTTATAGTAATATACATCATATATTTTTTTTAGAATTATCATGCCTCTACTTTAGAAATTAGAGGGGGCGGGACACACATTTTTCCACTTTGGAAGAGTCTCTCTCGCAAACTATTCAGGTTAGAAAAAAATGATATGAGAAACCTCAATATGATTTTTAGAGACCTATCCATAGATACCACACACGCATAGGTTAGATGAAAAAAAATTTTTTTTGTTTCAGTTGTACCTATGGGGACCCCTAAAATTTTTAATACTTTTTCCATTTTTGCATCAAAATCTTAATGCGGTTCACAGACTACATCTACTTACCAAGTTTCAATAGTATAGCTCTAATAGTTTCGGAGAAAAGTGGCTGTGACATACGGACGGACGGACAGACAGACAGACAGACAGACAGACAGACAGACAGACAGACATGACGAATCTATAAGGGTTCCTTTTTTGCCATTTTGGCTACGGAACCCTAAAAACCTACTATTGATGAATATGTAAACATGTAGTAGTTATTATAATATTAGGCTAACATCTATACACTATATGTGACCTAACTACCAGTGGACCTAGTAGTAAATGGGCTACATGTAAATTGATAATGTTGTACAAATGGCGGTGTTTAGCGGGTAAGTGGTGCGCCTGCGCCCGTGAGAGAACTGCGCATTTATTACTATATCGCCCTAAACAGTTATACTTAGGGCTGCCTAGCTGAGCCTAAGACACAGGACTTTTTAAGCAATCCTGTCGGCTGTCTCTTAGCTTTTGAAGAACGTGAACAAAAGGTTGAGTGACTTTTTTGAAGGGAGTTAACCCACCACACCCTCCTATATTCGACAGAATCGACAGCGGTAACCAACCACGAATAATGAATATCCTTGAATGTGACCGTAGGATATCCGTAGGAAATGCTAAAATAGGCCAGTTAAAGCAACGAAATTAATGGAGAGCGGGACAGAAATCGAAAGGCCCCAGTGTCTCTCCTCAGAGCGGAAGACACGTTGCTATGACCAAAAAGTTAAGGAACTAAAGGAGCTGACAACAGTACGATACTTTACCTATTAATTATAAATACAGAATGTGTCACAAAAGTTGTGTGAGGATTATAATCGTTTCTCTGTGAAAATTATTTCATAATAAGAGTTATGATTTATGACACTATTATGTTTCTGTAACAAATTATTGCAACTTATTAGTCTTATTTGTATTAGTTACTAAGTACTTCACAAGAAGAAAAAGTTAAAAAAAAAGTCGGGTAAAAAGGTGCGAAATAACTAATAAGGCAGCCCTACTGTCTCACAAAGTAATTCCCGCCAAGGTATATTTTAAATCACCATTGAATAGCGTAAAGTATAATATGTCTAACACCATTTACAGTAGATTTATGTTGCAAATGCGAGAGATATTATACGAATCTGTGATCCGCTACAAGTATGGCGCCAGCTCATACAAATATGTACTATTAAATATCTGTCTCTCTAGTTATTTATTGTGGCATACAAATCAGAAATTAAGGAAATTGCTTCCTAGATTAGGAAAGAACGAAAGTTAATTCCAATAATTGGAATTCAAAACATTTAAATGTTAAGGTGCAGACTTAAAGCCTCTTATATTTTTATAGGAGCACTCGATGACGCCCGCAACTCCATTGCGCCAAAATACGTTTATTACGCGAAAACCGTACATTTTTCCGGGATAAAAAAATCCTATGTCCTTTCCCAGGACTCTAAGTATCCCTATACAAAATTTCAGCTCAATCGGTTCAGCGGTTGGGGCGTGAAGAGGTAACAAACAAACGGACTTTCGCATTTATAATATTAATAAGATTGATGATGTTGATTAAAAGCCAACGAACTTTAGAGACATCCGTGTCAGGTATAATAAATTTGCCCTATAAAAGGAGATGTTACGTAGCTAGCTTATTAAAATTCGCTTATATGAGCATAAGTCACATAACGTAGGTCTTATTGTGAGAAGACAATTACAAAAGCGACGCAACAGAAGCCCACATAGTGGGATAACAAAAGAAATTGCAAAAATTTGGTCCTGGCTTGATTTGTAACACTTAAAAAATAATATACGTGCTTGAAATCTGTTGTAATATAGGAGGGAAGGTATGTTTGTTTTCATCATATTATAGGCTCCAAATTCTAAAATGATTGGTCCGATTTTAATATTTTGGACCAATGTAAAATTTACCAAGGAAAATAGGCTATTTGTTGCACTTGTGCGATCAAAAAGTAGGGTACACCCTGTATATTTAAAAGAACCTGTAAAGATAACATAAGGAACATAAACAAAGTTTGCAAAAAGTGACGCAGCTGAAGCCCACGCGAACAACAGACATTGCAAAAATGTTCGCCGGAAGATTTGCAACACCTGAGGCGACTCCCACGCCGCCCCACGCCTTAACACGCAACACACAATTTAGACACGTGTTTAAGCATTTAGGAGCAGATAAGGATACGCACATGATTTTAACTTACGAGGAAAAGTAGAAAGTAGAAGTGTGGGAAGTTGCAAAGTTGGGTAAAAAAGCGTAACACTTTTGTACCAGATATAAATGAAAAATACTTAAGGTGTACTAAGGTTCTAGCCCTTGTACCTAAGTAATATACCTAACTATGTACTGTATACTCTCTCCTACAGCTATGATTCTCCTTCTAGGCAAGAATTTATAAACTCCCTTTTCGTAAATCTGACTCTGACTGAGAAGGGAGTATGTTTTTGCTGTGTTTCTTCTGAAATATTTTACCGATGTAAAGTTTTAGTATGAACGTATTGCAATTTCCGCATGCATTAGGCAGCCCATACAATAATATTGAAACAATGATATGGATTATGGTGCAATAAAATTGAAAAAAGTGTTCAATATTATCCCTTCACCTTCAATCGGTAATATTGCACAATGCGTAATATTATGTATTGGGCAGTAAAATTATTGATCGTCTAGACTAGTCTAGAGTCTATATATTAGACTCTAAGGGATCGCTTACGAAAACTGATTAGTAAAACCCACGTAAAACCACAGGTAAAACTAAAAAATATGAGACACTGATGAGTCATAACTGATTTATCTACCTTTGCGACTGGCCTTAGTCCCAAAAATCCAGTGACAGTACATTCTGAACATGCCGCTGGCCAAATCCCATGGTTAGTGGAAATTGCATCGGTAGCTAACTCCTCATTACTGTCACGCTATGTTTGGTTTTTGTGCTAAAACACTTTAAACATATTGTGGTTCATTGAGTGTTAGGTTTTGGAACTTTTTAGCAATTTGGTGCCCATATTCCCACGAATACAGAGACTGTATATGAATAACTAAAGTATCAAAGTCTTTACATCTAGGAAATAGGGAACCGTATTTTTTATTTTAGGAACTGAAACCCTGGACATTAAAAATGGGGAAAATCTCAGAAAAACTTGATCTAATGCAAAAAAGGAGACTCTGGCAAGTTTTCGTTTTTTAAAAAGAAGCTAGCTTTCTGACCACTTTACGGCTGATTGATGATTCTTTAATCTCTAATAATATGTAAAAGTAACATACAGTTTCTTCTGACCGTTACAAACACTGAGTAAGTTATAAGTACTACGTGTTACAAACGTTATATATAATAATTATATGTATTTCTATGTTAGCTTTCACGCAAGTCATCACAAGGGGTTTAAAAGGGATTAAAAATAACTAGAACGCGACGTAAGTAACAAGTTCCTCCCCAATCTGCCATGTATAATTATTTACATCCTATTTTTAATTTCGAATCGTGACGAATCTTTAATCTCTATTACAAAAGATTCCAGCACGTGACGGACAGATGTTCGGCCCAGCTGCCCTCATTTCAGCCCTAAAACACCTCGCCCTATTTCAAAACAGTTCAATTATACGGACATTATGAGACCATTATAATAGTGGACTTAGTAAACAACGTGAAACAGGGGAGCTTGAGCTTGTATCGATATTTTGTTTTTGGCTGAGCAGTTTCGACCCCTGAATGTTACTACATTACTTTCTATTGTTATAGTGCAAAAATTATTTGATTGAAATTAGTAAAATGTTTATAAAAATACAAAAAAATACTTACAGCCGATAGTATTACCTCCTCCTTTTTGGAAGTCGGTCAAAAATAGACATTTCCCTATCTCTTACAGAAAACACAAAAAATATAGTAACGACACTTCACAAGCTAAAATTCATCAAGCTGTTCACTGCAGAGCGTGCAAAACAATAATACATAGTTATTACATATAAATAAATACTCTCGAAAAACATAAATTTCCATATTATTTTAGTGCAGTTAAATATTAAATTACTTACAAAAGTACCTCACTTTAATCCTAATTATGTTGATACATTTACAATACAAATTACAATATTGCTTTAAAAAAAATTCTTAGATCGATGGTTCAAAGCGATTGCCCTAAATCCTAATCCAAGAACCAATGCAATGGTTTTAATATTGTTCAATCAATTACTGCGTATCAATCAACTTTTACAGCACCAATAAAGATGATAACAATAAAACCAATCGTGTTCGCGAAAAAACATAAATAAGAAACCACGTCGGACCGGTTCTGACTTCTGATAACCGATAGAGAGGGTCAGCCGGTCGGGGAAAGTTGGGCATCGCCAAATAACACCCGATTGTGGCAGGTACTACCTGGCAGGTAGATGCGCCAGGGAAGGTAAATGGGAAAGTCCACGACCATCAACTGGCAAGGCAGGTAGCAGGTATAGTGCATGTACAACAGCATGAAAATAGCTTTGATTTCGAATTTTTAATCAAAGCTATTCATTTTTTCCTGGATTGTCTAACTCGTGATATGTGAGAAGGAAAAGAGAGTCTTTTCGGAAATTTTGTTCTCAGGATATCAGGATAAAATAATAACTCCAACACCGATTTCGGTGACGGTGGCCGGTTTCATTGAAACCAGGCCAGTTAGGCAGGAGTAATTTTATAGTGCCCAAAAGAACACTCTCAGCTCTCTATTCCTTTAGTCTCATAACCCAGTGGGACGGAAGACCGACACGACTGGCGAGAGATCAGGCGCAGGATCGACTTTTTACATGCCCATTCGACGCATGGATCATCTTACTTGTCAGACAATCAGGTATTGAGGAGGAGGAATAGCCTGCATTGTCCTAACCAAACTTGGAAATAACATGTTTCCAACGCGGGAATCGAACCCACGACCTCCGAGTCAAGAGCCACGCTCTAAAGTCTAAACCACTGGACAGCGGAGGCGGATATGATAGCACTGAACTAAGAAATGTAAAAGTTAGAATCTTTAATACTAATTACTCTCTCATTCACAAACCTGAGGATATTTTGAGATATTCTAGTTGATGCAAACTATAATTTTTGGCACAATTCAGTCCTACACAACTACAGCTAGTAACGAACTACACAAATAAGTATTATTGAAGAATATCAGAACCAAATTTACTAAGCAGAAGGGGTTAATATGATAGATGGTGTGTAATTAAGGATTACAAAAGATCTACATCTTGACATAAAGGTTAACTAGAAATAGAGCACTAAATCAACAAGGTGTTAGGAAATAGAACAGACATAATTACATTATGCTCCAAATCATTATTACGGCCAATTATAACTAAGACAATTATGAGTAAACCAATTATGTATTAGTTAATATTATAGTAAAATTACTTACTGTGGAATATCTGAACGGTGTGCTAGAGTGCGAACGGCTGTTTCGATATTAATTGATTTTTTTAAACTTCCAACCCCCCCTTCACACCACGTCAGTCTGGCCCCGTGGTAAGTACCTGAAGGACTTGAGTTACGGGTACCAGACAACGGAAATATATTTAATACTTTTATACTATACTTACATATTATATTTAAGATTTTTATTATATGATACAAATATTTAATACACACCCAGGACCCGGGAACTTTGAAAACTTTTTGTTCCCTCGGCGGGATTCGAACCCGCGACCCCCGGCTTGAGCTACCAAGTACCAACAGCCCACCAACTGAGTCACAGAGGTCGTCCTCTTTAGGGAAGAACTCTTTTAACAGTTGCTTCCTACTGGCAGACAACCATAAAATTAGTCTTTGTTGACCCTAAAATTAGACTTTGAGGTAGTCTGGCAGTGCCCTAGACTACCTCAGTCTAATTTTAGGTTATAACTTTACTGATAGTTGCCTCCCACTGCCAGACTGGCAGTGGGAGGCAACTATCAGTAAAGTTTGTCAGTGGAAGACGAGATTCCTACAATTACCCTGAAAAAAATAAGATAAAAAATGTGAGGTAGACCTTCAGGTAAAATTGTATAGAAAATATATAGTATTATGCCTAGCTATAAATATATTAATATATATTATAGCTAAGTCTGTGACGGCCTTTATTGTGAATTGTCAGCTGGGTATGATGCGCGACCAAACTACGTAGGGACTATAGGACCTCATCTGCCTTAGTACGGGTGCCCTAGAACAAATTTTTTGTGATTACTGATTAGTGATTACTAACAAGCAAATTTTTTGTGAGTACATAGGCTGCTATTTATGTATCCGGAACTGGCCACTTACAAGAACAATATTTAAAAAGTAATTACAACATTTGAAAATATAACTCTTTGGTTGAAGAATACATTTTGTTTCATGTGACTGTCAATTATTTTTCCATTGTGGCGTCATTTTGAAAATTGCGTGTCTTCATTTGCCATGGATTTAACGCGTGAACATTTTCGTGCAATGATTTACTACGATTTTCGGCGTGGGCTAAATCAACAACAGTGCTTTATTCAACTCACCGCAACTTTTGGAGATGAAGCACCATCAAAAACCACTGTTTATCACTGGTACAGTGAGTTTAATCGTGGGCGGTCTATGCTCACGGATGAAAATAAAGAAGGTCGCCCAAAAACAGCTGTTGTCCCACAAAATATAGATGCTGTGCGGGAACTAATAATGCGTGATCGTCATGTTACATATCGCGAGATAGAGGCGTCCTTAGGCATAAGTATGACGAGCTTACATAAGATATTACACGAACATTTGGCTGTAAAAAAAATATGTTCGCGTTGGATTCCGCACAACTTGACAATCGATCAAAAACGGGCTCGTGTCGATTGGTGCAAAAAAATGATAAAAAAATACAACCGTGGTACGTCAAAAGCCGTTTATAATATCTACACAGGTGATGAATCTTGGATCTATGCATATGACCCCGAAACTAAACAACAGTCAACGGTGTGGGTGTTCCAAGATGAGCCGAAACCAACAAAAGTTACTCGTGCAAAAAGTACTTTGAAGCAAATGGTCGCCTGTTTTTTGGAATTAATGGACATGTGGCTACAGTGCCATTAGAGAATCGTAAAACGGTTAATTCTGAATGGTATACGACCATTTGTTTACCAGAAGTCTTTGAAGAAATAAGAAAGGACAACCGACAACGCAGAATCATATTACATCACGACAATGCTAGCTGTCACACCTCAGCTGAAACAACTCAGTTTTTGGAGGGTCAAAAGATCGAATTGACTGGTCATCCGCCGTACAGTCCTGATTTGGCACCTAACGATTTCTTTTTATTTCCATACGCGAAGAACAAATTACGTGGTCAACGTTTTTCGAGCCGCGAAGAGGCTGTTGATGCGTTCAAAATGCACGTTTTGGAGATACCTCAATCAGAATGGAAAAAGTGCTATGAAAATTGGTTCCAGCGTATGCAAAAGTGTGTCGATCATCGCGGCGAATATTTTGAAAAGCAATAAAACCATATTAAATGATATATGTTTGTTTCTTTTTTTAATTCCGGATACATAAATAGCAGCCCTCGTAGCTATATTTTGATAAGATGAACAACATTTTTATTTTCGAAAAATCTCGAAAGTGGTAGCTAACAGAGATAGAAGGGATTTCATACTTTGGCTTGATGGTCCTAAAATATGGATTGTTTTATTTGTAGGACAAGCTTACTCTTAAATTAAATAACTATTACCCTCCATATACAAAAAATCAGCTGTTTAGGGTTCTGTAATCAACAAAACTTGGTTGACTTTGAGTTGTTTCATAGGTGTATGAAACAACTTGTCTGACAGTACATCGTATACACGTTCCTAATGCTTTAAACTTAACAAAAACAGTAATAACGTTTATATCTAATCCATTATAAATGGTTGCGCTAATAACCAGCTCATATTTCGGTGTTATAGTGCATGTGGGAACCTTGGCACAAATGCTACTTCGTGACCAGAACACAAGCAATCCTATTATACTCACGACCGGTTTCGGTAATAGTACCGACCTATCTTCTTCTTTTCTACAACTTTAAAATAAATAAATAAAATAAAATTAGCCTTTATTGTTGTAAACTTATAAGACATTTTTTTACTATAATCTAATCACACTAACCGTTTTAAACGTATATTATTTTAAGTTAACGGCGTTCGGTTGATTATTTTTTGCAACAGCTTGTCTTTGAACATAGTCCTCAAATGTCCATTTTTCTACAACAGTATTTAGCAAATCCATTCTAATATTATGCGAAAATTGTTTGTCTGTTTCCTCTTTATGCTTAAGCCTCTAAACTGATTTTGATATTATGAAAATTAAGTTTTTGTTTTTGTACGCCACAAACTAGTTCAGCGCTTTGTAGTTGCGGACGATATCTAGAATTTAATATTTTGTATTCTATAGATAATAGGATGATTTCAATGTGCGTCTAAAGGGAAACGACATAGGCTTTTTTATCGTGGGTAATGTACGGACATATCCCACTATAAAGTAGCCTATGTCGTTTGCCGCGGTAAAATAGACTGAAAGTAACATATAAATATCGCAAAGCTTACGAAAATAAATAAAAGTCGTAATCGGTTTAAAATTCTCACACAGATACCACAGTATAAAAGCATACAAAAGACCATCAAACATCTTTATACTAGACAGAATCAAACTCACGCACACATACAATGATTTCAGATATCATAAAGTAGGAAAACTCTCGTGACGCACGCGCAAAATTTCCATCTGTCTGAAAGCGAGATCAACTTAGTTTAAGTTACTCTACTGTATAATATTATACTGTGCTAATACAAATTAATCGCGTGTACTATAAATAAGATAATTTAGCACTAAGTACGCTTAAGTAAGCAAAGCGGATTACTGAATACAAGTATAGAGAACTTCTTGGGGAATCTTATTTTATTTACCCAAGTTTACTTTAGTACCCTGAGTCTACTAGTTTACTCCATACTAATATTATAAATGCGAAAGTGTCTTTTACCCTTTCAAGCCCAAACCGCTGAACTGATTTTGATGAAGTTTGGTATGGAGATACTTTGAGTAATAGTGAAAAGGATACTTTTATCCCGGAAAATTTACGATTCCCGCGCGATATCGGAATGATGGATATTATGTGGCTCTACTCAGGCCTATTTTCGTATGAGGACGATCTATTGTACGTAATCGTCTACCTAAGTGTTCTTGTACAGACTTCACTGTGAAAGTAGTAGCGCCGAAAGGGATTTTTTTGTGATTTGTATGAGCAAGCGTCGTCCCCGCATCATGAATTAGCCCATACAAAAGTTAAAAAAGTACTCTTTCAGCGCTGCTACTTTCACAGCAAACTACATAATATTAAAGGGGACCCATGCGCACCCTAAAGTGTTATCACTTATCACTTATGTTGTTACACCCTGTATATTGTGTCTAGACCGTATGCCGTATTCTCTCGTTAGCCGTATTGTTCAACCTAAGATGGCGCGGCGCCATTGTGCAATCATAATGAGACGAATTACACCGCCATGTTAGATGATCGTTTGCACAATTTCATTTGTGGGCGGTTTGTTTTGCTCTCTATTGTATTGTTTGGGTTAAGTTAATAATATCCTTGTTTCTTGGCCTGGGCTCTTAGCCAAGATACCTTGTTAATTTCAGTCATGTCCAAACGCATTGTATTATTTGTATAGGCCATCTAAGGGTTTTGATTATTCATAAAGATTATAAAGATGGGTGACATTTGCGATGCCTTATGACACGAGTCACGACTCACGGCAAATTAAGGCCGTCACAGACTTAGCTATAATATATATTATTAATATACCGTATTAAGCACACTGAGACCAGAAATATATATTATAGCTGAGTGTGTGGTCACGCGAAAATTGTAAAGAAAATATATATTAATATGCCAAGCTATAAACATATTAATATATATTATAGCTAAGTCTATGACGGCCTTTATATATTTTTAACTTAAAACAAAATCAATAAACAGCCTCTATAAAACATTTTACAAACGTAAGTATGTTTATTTCAAAGACTAGCTGTCCCGGCAAACGTTGTTTTGCCATTTAAAGTATATTTTCTACATCATCAGTTGATACATGTTTTACCCCCTCTTTTGTCCCCTTAGAGGGTGTGGGGGGGAAGGTCATACACCAGATGTTAAGTTGAAAAACACAGTTAATACCTAATATGAAGTAAGTCCACTAAAGAAAAAAGTTGTATACAAAATCTGACCCCTCTTTGGTCCCCAGAGAGGGTTGAGAGGGGAGGGGGGAGGATTTTTATACACCAGATGTTGAGTTGGAAGAAGACAAACATAATATATCTGCGAAAACCGTATGCAAATCTGTGAAAACCGTATGCAAATCGGATCAGTAGTTTTCGTGTTAAAGAAAAAAGTTTGATACAAAATCTGACCCCCTCTTTTGTCCCCTTAGAGGGGTGGGGGGAAAAAATTTTATACACCAGAATATGTTAAGTTGGAAGAAGATAAATATATCTGCGAAAACCACATTCAAATCCGATCAGTATTTTTCGTGTGATGCTGGAACAAACATACAGACAGACAGAAAGAGTGACAGACAGACAGACAGACAAAAAACTAACCACATTTTTGGCTTCTCTAGCGATGTAGTGACAAAGGTGTTTTCGGGTGTCATTTCATATCTTTTATGTACAGAATTTTCATTTCTACAACAGAATATTGTATTCCTCCCGCACGCGCTTTGGTGACGCCCACTATCGTAATATTTTAATTTCGCCATAATTTCAAAACCAAACGTCCAATTTTAATCATGCAAAGACCAAATATTATCTACATAAACTGTACTTAGTGATAAAATAATTTATTTTGATAAGGATTAATAGCGTGAGTAAAATATATCCGTTTTTAATTTAGTAAAAAAAAAAATCAGGATTTTTAAATAAATAAATGGTTATTGTGCCTCACTCGACATAGATAGGTATAGTGTGTCGCGGACTTTTTTGTAGATATTTATAAGATCTACAATTACTTAGAACATTTTATGGTTCTATCTTTTATAGTTTAGGCAGCGTACGCAAAATAAGTAACTTTTCTAGCTGATTTTTTACACCTTGCGTCCGAAAAACTCAAATATCTTACGGAACCCTACTTTTTTCCAAAATAAAATGTAGCCTATGTTCAGCAGAAATAATGTAAGATTCCAATAGCAAAAGAATTTTTCAAATCGGTCCAGTAGTTTCGGAGCCTATTCGACTCAAACAAACAAACAAACAAACAAACAAACAAAAAATCAAATCTTTCCTCTTTATAATAGTAGTATAAGTATAGAAGTATAGATATATAATTGAGGTAATAAAAAGTTAATGTCATTCTCTACATCGTGCAGATAACTGTATTTTATATAATCTATTACGATTTACATTTAGCGAGCGAGTTACACTTAAAAATTCGCACTCATTGCATTTCATTGAAATACTTAAAATGTGATATATCTATAGTTCTATATTTATAAAGCTAAAGACTTTGTTTGTTTGAACGCGCTAATTTAACGAACTACTGAACCGATTTTTATGTAAATTTGCACAGATATAGTGTAGACGGGGAAAGACATAGGCTCTCTTTTGCACTAAAATGAACAGTAGCCACCGAAAGTGTACGCTGACGTAGCCGCGCGGAACGTCTAGTATTAAAATGTACTTGAAGCATAACATCAAATTAAAAATCGCCCAAGTGCGAGTGGGACTCGCGCACGAAGGGTTCCGTACCGTTATAGAGCAAAAATAGGCCAAATAAAACCGGCCAAGTGCGTGTCGGGCCACGCGCAATGTAGGGTTCCGTAGCCCGCCAGTTTTTGAAAATTTCTGTATGGTCAATGAATGTACATTTATAACATGTTTTACACTACTAACAACATCATCTCATCTCATATGCTATCCACCACTTAACTTGACAGATAGAGTATGGAGAATCTGTCAAAAAAGTTGTGGATAGCCTATCCAGCTATTTATCAGGAAGTGATGAAACAGGTTCTAATATACCTAAATAAAACCACGCAATAAATACTGACCAGAAAGTATTTTTACAAAAATGTTAAAATTCATGTCATGCTCATTACTCATATTATCAAAATGGCATGGTAGCCATATTTAGCCAGTTTTATTCTCTTGTTATGCCATGTTTACAATACAACATCTAAGTAAACTACACTTGTAAGCCAATTTCGTGCTCGAGTTGATAGAACAATGAACAAAACGCATTTGATTAAGGAACAATAGAGCTCAGGGATTTATTAGAAAATGTTTTTTCCTTTCTAAACGTCAATTGTTTTTAATGGGACATTGTGTTTAAACAGCAATAGAGATTTAATAAATAAGTATTGAAAAAGGATATGGGATATAAATTCTACAGGAACTTATAGACTTATAATAGAGAAAAGGAAGGAAGAAATTTATAATTTGTAAAGCACTAAGTCCGAAGACGTTGAAAATGCCTTGGCTAAACGGCTTCTTTAAACTTTCTTGACAATTTTCATCCCGCAGCAGGAGAAGCTAATTTCTACATGGGGGTCCTGAGTCGAAATAAACGAAACCACACAAAAACAAAAGCTTATAAAGCCTTTATAACCGAAGGTGATATTATTACTTAACACCAATTATTTTGTTCACAAAAACTGGTCGATCCTCGCGATAAACTGGTGACCCCATTGCAAAACCCCAATTATTATACTCGAAATGAATTGAAGAGTGGATGAACCGGGTAACTAACATTTTACAACATAACAGCAATTACTAATTTTTCCTTACGAATAATAAATAGTCTTTATTGTTTGTAGATTTTCCCCTTATAACTTGAACAAACCTTATAACTTAGCTACTTCATCATCTAGCTAATATATCTAGCCATACATAGAATCCACATGATTTTTATCTCAAATTATTCACCCGGTCCTAAAGCCTCCATTTATGCAAAAAACGTCAGTTTTCAAACTGGTACTTACCCGCTTCACCCATGTTTTGAATTGTTAATTTTTTTGTCGCGAATTCTCGACAATATGTCTCTTTATACGCACGAGATATATCGACGCCTTATAAGCGGAGGCAATAATATGATAATGTCGTCTTCTTAATTGATACGACGGGGCGCAAAAAGTTGACTCGTAAAGGAGAAAGTATAACGGATCCCTTTATGTTAAGATCTATGGTGCAAAAGGCATCCTTTCTAAGGGACTGAGTTGAAAATCTGAAACTGAGTGGAACTTTAATTTCGAAAAAAAAACTGAAAATTGTAAAATTGTTTAAGCTCTAGCTAGAGCGAGTCCAAGAAAATCATATTAGTAAAGACCTTAGTCGAAGAGTTGCAAAGGGCCTTGTTACAACTTACACCTACCGAATAGAGTAGAGTGCTTTTGGCCAATTTGATTGGCCGAGAGCTTTCTGCGCCTGACAAATTATAAATGACAACCCTCCGTCCGCACCGTACACTCCGATTCCGACCCGGTGGATGCGCAGCTTTATAGCAAGGCTGTATCACTACCCGAAGAACATGTCTATCCCTTGGGAAAAAAACAAGATGGTAATTTAGTTTAACATTTATTTACCAACTACCGTTCGCTGAGGCACGTCCGAACTCCGAACATCAAATCTCACCTATCTGTTGAACTTTTTGTGTCTACTTTCTACGTTTGTACAGGTGAAAGCACTTTTTGTCTCGATTTAGGCTGAATTTGGTAGCAAATACCATTTAAAGGCAAAGATTTTTTCAAGTGATACATACATAAGCTTACCATAATAAGTCATATCGGATGCAATTTTAAAATTCTTCTAGTATTATTTAGGTCTTGATGTTATACTGCACTGTTATGGGTTTCAAATTCTTACAGTTAACTTTGTAAAAGTTAAGTTTACTCTACAATTACCCTTCTTTTTGGCTCTATCGTAAATTGATAAAAAGAAGAGTTGGTTTGGTTTTATGGTTTATTGGTTAGTATGTATAGTTGAATTAAGAGTGAAAGTTTTCAGAGTAGAAATCAGTAATATTAATAAACTTTGTTCATCACATGACTATTCACTACATTGGACAAAACGTAAGCGCTATTAGATTTTAACAAAAAAGTTATACATATTTTACTAGATGACTTCTTATCACCTTTCCTGGCCTTTCATGAATATTTCAAGACAAAAAATTAGCAAAATCTTTTCAACCGTCTCGAGATTTATCGAGAAAGTTTCATTTTTATTTATCTAAATAACACTAATCTGATAAATTTTTTGAAGTATACATTGTTTTAATCGATTTTCCTCATGAGGAAGACATTGCAATCCCGACACGCCTACATTGCCCTATCTCTACATTTCTTCAATACGTAACAAACAAACAAACAAACGCCATCGAGTTTCATTACCTGTCAGCGATCACGAGAATAACTCTGTCATTTAATCTCTTGTATCTCAGCTTGGAATAAACTTGTCAGCCCTAGGCTAGGGTTGCCGAATAGAGTTTCTAGAGCGTTCAAACTTCAAGCTTAACCAAATTATGAATGTGGCAACAAATCTAGCCCAGAATTTAAGATGACATGATTTGCTTTAGTAGAAGGTAACCAGTACCTATTGTTTAAAGTTAGAAAACAAAGCAGATAGCAGACAATCATTTTCGCCGCGCAATAGAAGGAGATGGGAATTTTTGAAATGGGAAAATTTGCCTCCTCTCCTAGGCTACGCTGGTCTACTCTCGTCTTTCGAAATTGACTAGGTCATGTGTTTACGCAAGTTTTATACCCATCTCAATAATTGCACAACACCACTAAAGAAAATATTTAAAACAACTCTTCAAAAATTGAAAAGTTTTTAATTTTGCCAGCCCTGTCCAAGACGTCGGTACTCCACTATGCAGGTCTTATGCAGGTCGGACAGGCGTGAGCCTCACACGTCCACATGCTATCTGCGAATTAATCAGGGTTATCACAAACACGCGTCGACGTTTTGTTGCGCAGGCGCAGCTACAATAATAATTATAGAAATAGAACGCTAGATGGCGTAGTTTCATTTCTTGAGTTTGTTATTGATCAAAAATACTTAAAAATAAATAATTGTAGCGACGTTAAAAATATGCTTCGTACCGAAGTTTTAGTAAAAGCCAGAGTATACGAAATTAGTATCCTAAGGGCCTGTTTCACCACTTCCTGATAAGTGCCGAATAGGCTATCCACCAAGTAACTTGACAGATCGAGTATGGAGAATATGTAAAAAAATGTGAATAGCCTATTCGGCACATTATCAGGAAGTGATGAAACAGGCCCTTAGGGTTTTATAATCGCCTAACAAGTGACAAAAAGCTTATTAGAAAGTTTTGGTAGCCCAGAAAGTTCCAGATTTAAACTATGCATCAATTGTTGTAGCTCTTAAACAATGTGCCTTTAACAGATGTTAAAAACAATTTATAAAAATGTTTAAATAGCACATAATATAATTGATATTTCGTGAGAAAGATGGACATTATAAAAACGGATGTTTTATAACCGGAAAGGAAGGAATAATAGCGGATATATTATTGATATCTAAATTAACTACCTGTTTATTGCTATAATTATATCATCCGAATAAATAAGTGGCTTTAATGTCGCTGTGAAGAAGTGCGCTAAAACTTTGATTTATGATTTTCCCTAATATAATAAGCCCTAATATTATATATAAGGATATAGATCCTTATCCATATCCTAAGATACCTAATTCTATAAGAGCTAGTTTCTAATCTACGTGTAAATAAAACACATATTTTATTATAAGCACGCACTTTTGCGTTTTCTCTTGTAAATATCTCGAAGCAAGCAAGTAGTAATTACACCGAGGTCAGAGGGTGTGTCCCGGATACTATGAACAATACGCGCAAACCGTTAGCTGAAGATGCGTATAGAACTTGCTAATACGTCTTGAAGATAAGGTCAATCACAGGAGGGAGTAAGAGAGAGAGGGAGAGATTACAGAAAGGGTACAGGATACTTTGGAGGAGATAGAGAAATAGAAAATCGATAAAGGAACGATAGGTGCTGAAAAAGTATTCCAGAAATTTCAAGAGTCATGTTACCAAGCCTTATAAGTTATAACATATCCTTAACTGACACAATGATGTTTTAGGATAAAAAAGATAACAACGTTTTGAAGAGTAGTGGCATATAAAAGCCAATCTTTAGAGCGTAGCTGTAAACACAATTTTCTTTTTTCGTTATTGAAAAAGACAAAGCAATGGTCAAAGCTACAGCACTATTTACTTTCCACCGGTAAATTTTGAACAAGAATCAGAAGCAACAAAATACAATTTGCACGCTATCAATAGAATTGAAAATACCATAATAGCTGAACAGCATAGAAGCAATTCAGTAAATGAAAAGCTGACTGTACAGTGTACCGTTACCCTTTCTAATGAGAGCATTGTTATCTAAAATAGGTATTAACACTTTGAATTGTTCTGGACCATGCCAGAAATCGTGATCACCAGCTATAGACATTTGGGTGATAAAATGTATGTAGGTTATGTCGACAAATATCGGAACACAATGGGTTTAAGTCCTTGAATGGAGACATTGGGATTGCAAAGGAATGGTCTTGAGCAAATATTTAACATTCATAGATGTTTTCTATTCTGGATTTTGTAAAGTGGAGGGGAAAATGAAAAGGAGAAATAAAAAGCCTAACAGAAATCTTCTTTGTAGCTTAAACCAGCGATAGAAATGTTGATGATGATTTCGTTCTTGCAATTCTAATAAAGCTTTAAAAGATAAGGGCCATATACAACGTCTATCTATGATGCCATAATTTAGAATATGCGCCAGAATCAGATCAGATCCTAGTAAAAGCACTAAACCAATAAACAATATTAATCGGTGAATAAAATCACCTGGTTTAAGCCTAGAGCACACTAGATGTGACTACGCCGCAGCGGAGCGACGCCATACGACCATTTTCCATTTATTAAACTGTAGGAGATAGAACACTCTCTCATTAAAGACGTAGAAGCTATACTGGTAAGGTCCTAATTATTAATTATCTTTCAATTTTTAAAGCAAACGCCTGCAAAAGGCACTGAGCTTGTATTTATGCACACTACTTAGTTTGCAAATAAAGTCTTTGAAATTTTTTGTCTGACTCGGAACAATCCGAGTAGTACTATACTATACTACCGTGCGGTAGTATTTTCATCTTACCTCGATTTTTCTATTTTAGTTACCTTAACATCTTATGAAATTATCTAGATGGCGTCTCGACTGGGACGCGTTCGATTGACAAAAAATAAGAATACCACAAACTTTTTATTCACTCTTATTCCATCGATTCTGCGTCATATTAAACTGTTATATTTACTTATCAAATAATTAACATACTACGATGTGTAACTTTGCGGTGGTCTACCACACAGTGCGGTCTCGCCTTTACTGTGTACATAAATATGAATGAAGATTTCTACGAAGATACATGAAGTCAGGTAAGGCTGAAGCTCCGTAAAAGGAGGTACGTACCTGGTAAACAATGACGATTAATAAAACATACTCTTATCATATTGAGGTTATAGAGATGCATATTGCATTCGTGCTACTTGGTGTTCCACTATTTTACATGGCGAAGCCGAAAGAAGGGGTAAAAAACTAAAGAGGGCTATTTTTACCCGGCTTTCTAGGAAATAAGGCTCCTTAAGTCCTTACTAATAAAAAAAATATATGTATTTGGTCCATGTCTGATAGATTAAAAATTGGCTTGACAGACAAGAACAGAACATTTCTACATAGCTATCTATAGCTTGTTTTTATTAAATAAATGTTTGGTCCGTTTTTGTATTTAACTGACACTGATCTCCTATAAACACTAGAAACTACACGTGGAGTCGGTTAAAGCTATCGAATCGGATGTTTGTTGGTCACGCGGTCAAGCGTTGTCTATAAATTATTGTGTATTACAGCTTTAAGACAAGGCCCACTGCGCCAGTCTGGGTTACTGCTAATCGTGGATTAGATATCATGATATCTTTCTCGCTTCTGATATCTACGAAAGAGAAGGCAAACACTTTCGATTCCTTCGACACCGTTCACAGGATCTGGATGTGTATCTGGGACACTTGTTGGCCGCTTATGTTGAAATTAATAACGCCATTTTGAAATATATGGGCGCGTTGTGTTAGAATCGATAAAATATGAGGGAGTTCCGCAAGGGTGTCGTTTAGTCCGGTATTACTTTTTGTTTGCACATATAGAGGAAACATTTAGAGTTATCTGGCCGAAAATATACACAATACTGTACTCGAAAGGAAAACCTAAATATATAATATCAGGCGTTATTATATAACCGTGAGACAGAAAGAGCAATGTCAAATAAAAACAGCATAGCAAATTACGATTTATAGAATTTGAATACGCAATCGTCAATCTGGTCCAATCGGTAGTTCCGGTTGAACGACCCAACGACGTGACCGTGAATGACTAGATAAGGACAAAACGGAGGCTTTTATTGCTTCCAAAAAGCCTATTGTGTCTGTAGATGAAATATGAGAATTTGTATAAATTGTTGTAACTTGTAAAACTAGTAATGGTAGTTTTCAAGTTAAAGATATCGATTATAATAGAATATAGAAAGATCAGAAATATTACGTGATGATATGGCGAAGTAACGCATAGCCACACCACACAATTTATTTAGCAAAACAGAATTATATAAACGACATAAAGAGCTATAAATAAAACGAAGTTAAATTAAGTAAGCCAGCAGGAAAATAATGAATTGAGTCAATAAAAAGTTTGAATAGCCTACATTAAATAACATGCTTTATCATTATCGATAATATTATTGCGAGCTTAATTAATTAATTTCACAGTAATGTTTTTTATTGATATACTTACATTAATTTATTTTCCTCAAAGGAAACCGAATCTTTCCACGCGATTAAATTAACTTTTTGCTTACCGCGAAGCAAAAATATGACTTTAGTTAGTTAAAGTACTTAGCTATAGCGAGCTAATGGAGAAGTAAACAAATCATTATAGTAAAAGTAATATATTAATTAAAATACATATTTGTTCTGTTATTAAACCTCAAATAAAATATAATACGAGAAAGTAAGAGAAAAGCTCGGACATAGGCATTGGACAAAGAAGAAATAATACAACCACAAAATTGGTATTGTGGTGACTTATGTAGAAGATAGAAGCCCATATAATCTAGACTATTTCAGATTTCTTCGATTTTTGATATCTTAGAATCAAGTCAAAGGTTTCTAAGAAGATTAATTTATTTATTATTACTTATCTAATTATTAATTATATAATAATTTATTGCACCTCCCACTACACCGGGTTTTGTAAATCCTAGCAAGAAGAAACAATACTCATATTTTATAGCTGAAGGGTTTGTTTCTTAGTTTGAACGCAATAATCTCAGGAACTACCAGTTGACCTGATCTGCCACATGGCCTCCAAGTAGCAGACTCGGGGGGCGTCTGCTACAGCCCTGGTGGGGGCCGAGGAGGAGGGCGCACGTGTTGTGCGCCCATCGTAGAGTCTTCGGACCGCTGGCGGGGTCGCGGATGTGTGTATCGTTCCCGTGGCCCCGTCAAAAGGCGGCGTGGCGGAAGATGGGGGGGGGGGGGGGGGTTTAGTGGGTATACCGTGGTCTCATTAGCTACGGGAGTCCCACATCACCGCTCGGGTCGCCCCCTGCGCCTGGGTGGTATGCGTAATGCATTTCCCCCTCCGGGGAAAAAAAAAAAAGGAACTACCAGTTGAAAAATTATTGTTGTGTTGGAACTTGGATAGTCTATTTATCGAGGTTGGCTTTTGGCTATGATCCATCACGCTGTTCCAAATAGGAGCGAAGAATCGGAGGAGAATGTGGAAAAATAGGGCAAATCATTTTTGTTATTATGCGTTGACGAAGTTTTGGCAACAACTGTTGCATAATGGGTTACTGACTATAATATGACCATAATAATTACGTGGTTGTGCGTTTGTCACTTATCAGTTATCAGCTATTGTCAGGTCGTGAGCCTGAGATCCGCCACCGCGGTCGCCCTTGGACCAATTCTGCAAAGGTCAGCTAGAAAGTTGATGTAGACAAAAGACCCACATTCCTGACTAATTTTGATCCTTATCTGCAATTAGTAGCAATTTTGTTGCTGCAATGTTTTAAGTAAATAACGACTAGCGACAAGGGCTAAAGAAAGAATTATCTCGATAAGAAATAACGCTAATAAAAACTGAATTATAATTTATTATAATTGAATAAGGCTGACTCACCGAATTGTGAAACTTGTGGTCAAGTCGAAGACGTTCAACACTTGTTGATGGAATGTGTCAAGTATCAGGCCCAAAGATTATCATTTTTTGAAAAATTTAATTTTAATCAATATAATGCGATGGGACTCGTGCAATCCATTCTTTCGGAACCAACTTCGGAAGAAGCCAATTCGTTTTTCCGTATTTTTGCCAATACAGTGTAAATTTTAATTATAAGTGTAAATTTAAGTAAATGGTATAATGGGATTGACATATTATCTTCGGATAAAAATACCTCAATAAATATAGATTTAAAAAAATACTATAATTATATAAATTTATAATAAGGCATATAAGCTTATTAGTTTATTATAAATTATAGCCTTTTTATACGCTTTTTATTAGTTTCACCTGTATATTTGTTTGTAACCGACTTCTTTGGGCGCGATTTTGACCTACTTTAATCGGCCAGATTTCGTTCAAACTTTGCAGATTTATCGAGGACCGATGACAATACACTAATTTGATAATATAAGTAATTATTCAATTTTTCAATTTGTATGTTTGTATGTTTGTTTGTAACCGACGCGACGCTTTATATAAAAAGCGTGTTTTTAGTTTTTTTAACTATTACTTTTAAGTGACTATAATATTATTATGTGTCAGTTTTTGCCTTTTTCTCGCGTCTCTATATCTAGTGGGGACTATAATATTATAACCTATAATAACGAAAAATTATACGAAATCGCGAATATAGACAATAATAATAAATAACATAAAATCTACCAATCAAAGAATTATACGTAGACGCAAAAGAATTTCGGTATAAATCCCAACAAAATGGTACCAGATAATCGTAACAGCCGTGTAAAATAGTCGCAAATCGCAATTACGACGTGATATAAGTTACGACACTGGAACTAAACGACAAGGTCAAGATCCGACGAAACTGATGGGTTTTGGAAGCAAAATTGAAGACATAGACGTAATAAGTAATCAAATTGATAGCTAGAGTCTTTGTTGCGAGGTCAAAAATCAATAGCCTATGTGAAAGATGAGTGGAAGACCTTGGAGGAGGTCTCTGCCTATTTGGATAGCAAATTATATTGGGATAGCAAAGACTCTGGAAAAATGATTTTGTTGTTGTTAGATAATGATTTTGTTTATCTCGAAATACTAAACGTTTTCCGGGATTAAGACTTTTCCTACGTATTTTCCTGGACTTGACATAAAGCTAAGTAAACAAGTAAAAACAGAAACTAATACTCGTGCATACTTTACTCCAAGTAAAGTAACCAATCTTTAAATAAACCTATAGAAATAAATCATCTTGACAGGTAATGAAATGCAAATCCTAATAGTCAATTCTAAAGATCATGTAGGCGCAAATTTTATGTAACATTTAATAATAGCTACCGATTTATAAAGGTCTGTCCCAAATCGATGGATTATTATAATTAATAATAATACCCACCCACATAGGCTGTTTCTTAAATATATTTGTTATCAAGAAATTATACGCCGATTATAATTTCGCCTGATTTGAATAATGAATTGCCTCTCTTAACCAAGTTATGATAACGAAACAATAAAGCCAATATTTGAGATACAACTTACAAGCAAGCTTTAAGGTGATAGAAAAAGCATAATTTTAATTTCAAATTGGCTATTAAAATTGGTGGGTAACTAAGGGTGCTCCTTGCCGCGCACCCGAGGAGTCCCACATCTCCAGGCGCCCCCCCCCCCCCCCGCCAGGCTGTCGGGAATGCATCAAGCATTTCCCAACGTTTAAAAAAGAAAAAAAAGGGTTGCTAAATGGTAAAACGACCCCCTACTGCTAACATAGCTACAGCTGTAGTCTTTCTTTCTACAAGTAACAGCAAATAATATAATTTTAAGGTTCGCTATTTTTAAAATAATCTAATATAATATACTAATACTAGCTGTCCCGGAAAACGTTGTTCTGCCATATAAAGTATTTTATTGAAGTGACTATTAATAAGTATGGCACCATGGCAACGTCCATCGCTATCCCGTCGCACAAACAATGGTCGCCGTCAGTCTTGAGTTGTAATAATTTACCACTATTTATTCAACAAATGCACTCATCAATATAAAAAGTACCCAGTAGCCGATTCTCAGACCTACTAAATACGCATATAAAATTTGTCAAAAATCAGTAAAGCTGTTTCGGAGGAGTACGGTAACTAACATTGTGACACGAGAATTTTATATAGGTATGTATAAGATTGTAAATGCAAAAGTGTATCTGACAATAGTTAGCCTCTCCGTAGCATTTTGATGATATTGGTTATGGAAATATAATATGTACTTTGAGACACAAAAAATATGGAATACTTATGTAAGTTTTCATTCCAGAAAATGTTCGGTTTGTACGGATTTTCTTTTTTTTTTTAAGCCGGACACCGTGTCTTTGAAGTTTCAAAGGAATCTCCGATTAATCGGTACAGTATTTAGATCGTGTGCACAATGTAATTAATTTAAACTATTCAATGATAGTGGATGAGAAACAATATTTTCTCATCGGTAACATCAGTCATCCGTTAACTCTGCTGTTCCCACGGCGGACATCTTGGAACTATAGACAAAAAGATACTCTATAGTCTATGTCAATATTCTTCTCAAATTTAATTATAGATGACGCCCGCAACTAAATTGCGCCAAAAGTCATCTATCGCACGCGTACCATAAACTTTTCCGGGATAAAAAGTAACCTATGTCCTTTCCCGGGACACATATCTATACCAAATTTCAGTCAAACAGACAAGACAGACAGACACAATTTCGCATTTATAATATTAGAATGGATTTGCATTCATATTTTTAAACAAAACCTCAAAGTAAAAGAAAACAGAATGAAGATGTGATAGTTCACAAATAGCATTATTAATAGCTCTACTTTTTAAAACTATTAAGTTTTAAAAAGTAGAGAATATAATTTAATAAACAGCACATAATATGTAACCTCAGAGTAGAGGACAAATTAAAAAGAAAGAATATAATATATGATTTCCATAATATTATTTTTATGAAACAATATTGAACGCTCTACATTTCCAAAACATATTTAGCTTTCTTGCCAATATTTCACACTTCGCGAATTGGTTGATGGATCTTAAAAGGCTTGCCAGACATTAAGGCACCTTTCGATATAATTTGCATATAAATAGCGATAAAGCCACATTTTTTCTCATGATGGTCATACTAAAAACGTAGGCGCAGCCGAGCGTTAAATATATCTGTCGTTTGCTACTTTTTGCCGCGATGATTCATACGGAATTCGGGTGTATGAACCAGTTCAGTTTTGGCCAGTTATTATTGGGAGATAATCGATTTTATGTTCTTCCAAAAAAATTAGGTTTGAGGTACCAACACAGAAGTTGTTTCATAGGCAGATGCCTAACGATGTTTAGTCGGATTGTGTGAAAGCAATGTTATTTATTCTCGAGCTCTATATTATGTCGATTGGGATTGACATAATCCGGCTGAAGTTACGTAGGTCTGAAAATATGCCGATGAATCAATTTCATGGTGGTACTGATCATGATGGTAGGTTACCTATGGTAGGTGTTATAATTTTGTATAAATTCGGGAAGGCAAAATTCAGTAGTAATTACAACTTTATTCGCATACACGATTTATTTGCCATGGTATTCTGGACCTTAATTTGCTGGAAATAAGAGCGATTCCATCAGTTCCGGGAAATTCCACCAAGGAAGAAGTCTATAAGCAATAATAGTGTTAAAACCGGCTTATAATAATATGGAGGTTAGTGTGTTGAGTGGGCGATTTTAAACGATATTATTAAAGAGATTACTATGACAGATCATCTTCTACTTCTCGCTAGATATGATAGTGGGTGGTAAAAGTCAGGGGAAGAATACGTATACTTCGAAAGATACTTCTATCGCCGGCAGGGAGAAGGATGGCTCTGTCGATAGAAGCGACATTCGAAATATGAAAAGCCTCTAGCCTAATTATTGTCCGTGCCAATTTAGATACATCTACGAACTTTGCAACTAGGGCACAAAGCTCTTAGCCAAGTGGTAACTTGGCTACCTAGAAGTGCTTCGTTATTTTACTGTCGGGAGTCTATTTATATCAAATCCAAAATTTAAGTAAAAACAAAAATTGTATCTTCACTAAACACCTTGGACATTTTTGCCTTGTTAGCAAATTAAAAATTATATTAGTGAGTACCTACGAACTAGTAAAATGCTAGACCGCCTAGGTAGAGTCTACATTGGAGAGTCTAGACAAATAGACATCAAACTGGAACTTACCTGGAATAGAAAATAAAACGAAAATAAATAATCAAATTAACACATAAATGCTCTTAAAATTGTTCACAAAATGGTGCTTTTAAATTCCATAAAAGCTTATCTTAAATGCTATAAATGAGTTTGAAATGAATCTATAAAAATAAAAATTAATTTACATAATATTTCTCACTCTATTTTGTTATGTTACAATAATTATCCTAGTTCTTTAGAACTAACAAGCTTTTATTATAAATTTATAAATGCATTTTAAAAAGGTTTTTATATTACAATGTACGAAAAAAAAATTAAAAGACGTAATATTATTAAGCATATTTTCTTTGTTTTTTTCACAGAACCCTTTCTGTGAAAGTCCGACTCGCACTTGGCTGTTTTTAAATGTAATTACTCCAAAGTTAACAAGATAATTAACTCAATTGTATACGATAATGTTAATTTTACCGTTTTGTTTTAATGAGCTTATAATATTCAGAATATTATGCGTTTAAAGTGTGACAATATTCAATGTGAACGGTAATTAAATTAAAAACCTTAATTTGTATCACCTATATCGAGTTTAAGGGCCAATTTACACCGCAATGACTTGAAAATGTAATTGAATTAATGTTTTTATTAATTTATTCATAATTTCTTTTAGTAAAAATGATATCAGAAGGTTTCCTCCAGTTATCTATATAATATTATATATAAATGGATTTTCAATTGTATTAGTAACGCTACAACTCGAAAACGGCTAAACGGATTGAGCTAATTTTAGTCTTAAAATATTCGTAGAAGTCCAGGGAAGGTTTTAAAGTGACAAGAAAAAACAAGAAAGTTCACCGGGACGTCCGGGACAGCTAGTATTCACTAAAACTAAAGCCATAAGTAAGTAAATATTTTTTACTCAAACGAAAGCCTTTCGCTACTCGCCAGAAATGTTTATTTTGTTGTTCAGAATTACTTTGATGCCCCAATTCTTTGTTCTTTCTAATTCTCGATGAAAATAGATGTGTTTAAATAATTTATAACTTATAATAATTTTGATGTGTCTGTCCGTCGTGTGTAGGATCCAAATGTATGGAGTAATTTAGTTTTTTTTTTTAACTGATATTTAATCGAGAATGTTTCTCAGCCATAAATATTAATTTAACATTGTCCTATTCTCTATATTGGAAAATTTCGGGGATTTTATTTCTTATCTACTATCTAGTCCTATTTCTAACTATCTACGTGGAGATGTTTTAATTACGGAAAAATTAAGAAAGTGTGAAAACCTGATACCATCAGGGAAGTCAACAACGAAAATAGATTGAAACAAGATTCAGAAGATTTCGAAACAGCTGACAGATTTAAAAAGTTCATCGAACTCTGTAAATTCTTTCATTTATTTTCGGTAGCGTTGAAAAAATTATATTTGGACGACATGCTTTACCAACCGTACCTGTTGCCACTATTACAATTTACCGCAAATTACCGTAAATTCCATAATTATATTATAAATACGAATTCGTCTGTTTGTCCTTCTATCAATTTTGAATATTTATATGGAAATACTTACTTCAAAATTCAAATCCTGGGAAAGGTCATAGAACAGTTTTTGTGCACGATAAACGAATTTTAGAGCAACTATGTTGCAAGCATCATTAGTTTAAAATATTAGTACGGATATAAGTTACAAATTACAATAGATTTTCAATACTTCTCACGCACATAATAGGCTTTAGACATCGGTAAATCATCTGTAATTTATCTTATCTTCAGTTACTTGGTGAATGGATCCGATGGAGGTGACTCATGGTGACGTCATTGGTCCCGACAGGTCCTTGGACCATAATTACATTTCGTGTGAACATTTTGAAGGAAGCAATCATACGAATCGAGCAATTTTATTGCAATTAATTGGTCGTTCTAATTAGACAAGATTTGTGAGATTCCAATTTCCAACTTGTAAAATACATATTCAAGAAGGTAAAAATACCTACCTGAACACGTATTACATCGCTTAATATTATGTACTTTATTAATTTATGCCTATCCTAGTATTTTAAATTTGAGTATATCAAAAAATTTTATACGATCCATAGAAGAAATTCAACAGCAATTTGCTAGCCGACATTGCATGCCCAAGCCCATATTGCAACTCCTGTAAGCCGCAATTGACAAAAGTTTTGAGCTCTAAAAGCTTGTAGCTAAAGCTCTCTAAGAAAAATACAAAATCCAGGATCTAAGAAAGCAAGAATCGATAGCGGTAATCAACCACAAAACTATTTAATATTATTAGGTATTCCTTGGAAGCCGCAGGGATAAAACCGATTACATACGATTTGTCAGATTTCAAGTCAAATATCTTTAAACGTATCCCAAGAATTTATAAACGTATCCCACCAAAAACTTGTGAATGACAAAAACTGTAAATCCACGAAAAGATCATGGGCGTGCCTATTCTCGTAACAAAACTCCCCAAGTCCCCATAAACACAAAGCAAACAAGAAGTGTGAATAACACTAACCAGCCCTATAACCAGACTGATGCATTACGTATTTACGTTACAACGTAAATAAAGTGCATTGCACCTTATGACCTCCGCCTTCAACCACGCTAATGAAAAAAAAACTTTTTTTTATTGACTGCAGATTGACTGCTAGTGAAGTTTGAGAAAAAAGGTTTCGAAAGTCGAATTATTCGAATTGACATTAGGTAGTAAAAAGTTTATAAACCGAAGTGTTTGCTCTCATGTTTATTAATATTTATGATTTATGAATAAAATGTAAGGAAGTGAATATCTAATTAATAAATTGGCAAAAACGTGATAATTAATTAATGTTTAGCATACATTACCACAGATGCGAGCTAGATAAATATGGATAAACCTTTCGAACGGAATGTCCTGACGGTAACAAACGATACACATCTTCACACATAAACCACCGGATGTGAACACACTTATAATAAACAGGCTGAACGGTGTGCAGAGTTACGAGAAACTTATCTTTATAGCTTAAATATTACGCGTTTTAAAGGGTAATTTAAATAATACTTAAACGAGAAGGATTTACTTAAAGCCTCATTGCATCGGTAATTCGGTACCTATTTTATGTTGAAAAAAAAATATATATATGTAGATGGGATGAAATAAAAAAAAGTTCACAAAGAACTCTACCGCAGCGCTAACTAACGTTACAATTAAAAACAATGCCACACACTCACCTCATTGTATAGAGAGGTCATGTCGTCAATTCACAATGTTTTTGTTCTCACTGATAAACTAAGAATTCTAAAAACACATTTCACGACAACCCGCAAAAAAATTTAAATTAAAAAAAATCGAAGTGTCAATTCAAAAAATAAAAAAGTTAACTGTCAAATTTCCCGCGCGAGGCAAAGGTTTGCGGCATACAGCCACGCGTGTGACACGGTTGGTGTTTAGAATCGGCACTGAGCTTACTCTCGGGAGCGGCGCTCAATGGGTGCGGCAGCGGCAGTCAGCTGTGGCTGCTCAATGAACCATAAAGTTCGAGGGTCACTGCGAGTTTGAATTTCGAATTCGATACTGCACTAACCTCTGATTTTGCTGTTACTAATTGAATTTGAACTCGTGCAAATCTAATTGTCGCAACTAATTGCGTGAATCTAATTAGTAAAAATTAAGCTGAAACATTGCTTATCAAAATGCAATAAATAAAAATAATACAAGTAATGCGTGTAAGTCAAAAAGTTGTATTGGTTTCTGACCTGACATTATTAAAAATGTCAGCACTCAGCACACGAAAAAGACTCGGAATAGGACTTAGACATAAGAGCTATATTAACAGTCTTCCTTTTCTATTTTATAATCAATATTGCCAAGCAAATTAAAAAACATCAAATTTCCGAGACCATTTAAATAATAATATGCAATTTGTTAGCCAGCTTAATCTACTTTCGAATTTTAAGCTTCAAAAATATGTGATGTTCTCAACAACATACAAAGGAATTTGATACAGAGAAAGTTTGATTGTTTCTACATGTAATTGGTAATAAATAATAAATTATTAAGCGCATCACACACGGTGAAGATACTATAATATTTTATCATAAGATGCCCAAATATAAAATATTATAGTATCTTAAGGTATCACACACGGTTAAGTTACGATAATACATCTTCTTGAATCATTCTAGCATAAGCTTGGCTAGGGTTCACACGTATATTTCTACATTTAATCTACATACAGGGTGATCTAATATGAACAATACGGTCTTACTCTTAGATTTATTAGATAGCTCATCTGATGATGATTCTGACTTTGAAAATGACTTCAAAATTTCTGCCGCACATGTAGGTTCACCCGCATGTAGGTACAAATTACAATACAATGATTTTTTTTATGAAATAAGGGTGCAAACGTGTCAGGTCAGGTGACCATCTGATGGAAAGTAACTTCCGTCGCCCATGGAGACTCGCAGCATCAGAGAGCTGCAGGTGCGTTGCCGTGCTTTTAAGAGGGGATATGGTAATAGGCTAGGCGAGGGTAGGGGAGGGAAGGGAATAGGGGAGGGAAGGGAAAAGGGGAGGGTAGGGAAGAGAATAGGGTAGGGGATTGGGCTTCCGGTAAACTCACTCACTCGGCGAAACACAGCGCAAGCGCTGTTTCACGCCGGTTTTCTGTGAGCCCGTGGTATTTCTCCGGTCGAGCCGGCCCATTCGTGCTAAAGCATGGCTCTCCCACGTTTTGAATGAGCGAGAGGAGACAAACACGCCTCGCACCCCGCAAAACAATCACGTGATCTTTCAACATTCCTGCACCCTGCGTTCCACACCGAAAACAAAACAACCTGTATAAGCATTACGATATATTATTGTATCTTAAGATAGTATATTACGATATATTTCGATTAAGATAGCATCTTAAGATATCTTAACATATCTTAACATTTTTACCCTTGGAGTAAGGAACCTTAAAAGACCTTAAATTATCCATCCCGTTATTATAATATGCTAACGCGGACGAAGTCGCGGGCAACAGCTAGTTAAATAATATGATCAATTTATTTCGAATACAAAAACACGAATATAACACATAGAAATTATCTGCTCCCAATTTTTTATTGTCTTGCGGACGAATTGTATTTTAATGCAAACTTTACTCAAACCGAGAGGATAATTATTTTTTGTCCAAAGTTCCATGTTCAGTTTTAAAATCATTGCTACGTCTAGTCTGCTAATCTTATAAAATAAGAATGACGTGGTCTACATTTTTATAGAACGTACAAAAATCATAGATCATCAAGATCTAGAGAGGTCATAACGCAATAACGAAATGAAAGTGATCTAGCAATAGGTTTATTATAGTTGCAATCGATTTAGCCATTACAAATATAATAGTCATTGCATATATTATGTTGCACACAAAGAACGGGGAAATAGGAAGGATAGTGATAGATAAGTAGAATCCATACTAATATTATTAATCGCGTGTGTCTGTCTGTCTGTTTCCTCTTTAAGCCCAAACCGCTGAACCGATTTTGCTGAAATTTGGTATGGAGATACCTTGAGTCCCCAGAAAGGACATAGGATACTTCTATCCCGAAAAATGTACGGTTATTATAGCAGCAATATATACTATATTGCTGCTATAAGTACACTAGCAGTTTTTCAGTTTCACTGCAAAAATTTTACAAAATGGTTGCGATAGACCGTACTAACCGCTTTGAACTTGATTTATTATTTGGTAATTGGTACCCTAAAATCCAAAATATGCCACTTAAATTGCCCTCTAAATATAAATTCTAGATAAAACATTATTTAAAAAACAAACAATCGATTTTTAAATAGACCGTTTCGCATCGAGATAAGCTTATCGCATCATCAAAGAACAGTATGGCCGCCGCGTAGCATGGCGTCTTGTTAAAAAACCTAGCCCTTACTCCATTCATTATAATGTGGCTGCCTCGATGTGAGATAAGTCTAGACACAACGAATGGAGGTTTAAAGGTTTATTTTTATATAGAAGGGTACATAAAAAGCGTAATAAAAACTCATCACGGCGAAATTGCTTAGTTACTAATGAAATCATAATACTAAGCACATTTCGTCTTGGGAATGAAAAATATTAGAGTTATTTAGAGGCAATTCACATTGCAACGTCGCGAGGCATAATGGCTAATATTTTAACACTGTCTCCTACCTTTTGTAGTTTTCTTTGATATTATTGTCTTTCAGAGAGTAATCAGACAGTTCACTTTTTTTTCGTAATTTTCCTCATTCAGTCCGCATTGCTCCATGTGACACTAAAATTAAAGAAAAACATTCAACCCGGGAGTGAATTGTCTGCATCCATGTGTCTACATCGTTGTGTCATTTATCAAGCCAACCATCAGTGACTGGACGTATTGTAATTAATAGATCAGCTGTTTGACTCAGCAGTTCTTCGTCGTTTTGTGCTTCAAAAGCTCGCATTTACCAGTTAAACTTTGTAGAGCTTTTGCTTACAATCCCCAATACTAATTATATCTGCAGTCGATTGGATTTTCTTAGAAAAACTTACTATATTTTCTCTAAAGTTTTTCGTTTTAATGTCTTCAAATTGTGTACAAAATATTATTTGAACCAAGCGAGCCTTCTACAATAATTAACTTAAACCCAGATCTGTGCTAGCACAGATCTGGGTTTCCATAGTTTTTGGACCTAGTGCTAGTGAATAGTCTTAGTCTAGTCTGCTAGTTAATAGAGTCTGGCAGCAGGTCTTTAATATTATCATATCGCTGGATTAGTATGTCATTTCGGTGGTTAAACTTATCACATCGGTGCACAGACATAAAAATCGGTGCCTGTTTATCATGTCGGTGGAAACCAAAATTCAAACTGAATTTTCTCCTTAGTCTTAAATGCTACGTTAATGATATTGAACTTTTTGAACATTTTGTGTCCCAAAGAATACATAAAACCTGGAAAGTATATAAAATATGTATAAATAAAAAAGTTCACCGATATGATAAAAAAGGGCATTTGTTGAAATTCACCCGAATCAGCCTCTATAAGAAGAAAAAATGATCAAAATGTTTTATTCCTATTACCCCGGTATTGCTAGAGTCAATTCATTTTCTCACTTTTTGCCATCAGATTCTGGTAGCTATACCTATAAGTACTTATACTTCAGCTCACGTGCACTGTGCAGCGTTCCGGGGTTTCGGTAGCCGGCCGAAGTTTTTGTCAACTTATTACTTGCTAGTGATTCAAAACCTTACAAGTGCTGGACTATTGATTTCTGTGATTTGCTGTTGGTAATTAGTAATACAGTGATTTTAAAAGTAAGGATTCACTAACAAGGACTTATAATATGTTTCTATAAGAAACGCCCCAACGTCATGAAGTTGCCCGTACGAAATGTAAAATAACTCTTTCAGCGCTACTACTTTTACTATACAAAGGACACATACTGCAGTAATACACACTATAAAGAATTAGGTATTACTTTGTTAATTGTTTTGTAACACCCCGTAAAGAGCATGTGTAGAATAAATTAAAAGGAGTTCTAGAAACGACAGAGCTATAATAATTGTAAATCATATAAAAAAGTTACCATTTTTAAAAGTCGAATTAAAAGTTATGTTTATGAACGATTACATATCCGCAACTTTACAGCAAAGTTATTCCTTATCCAAAGACGTCGATCTCTGTCTTTTCTCGTATTTATGAAAGAGATAACGTCATGATACGCTTTTTTTTTCAAATCAAATCAAATCAAATCAATATTTATTGCGAATTTAGGTTACATAGATGTTAATAATTATACAGTAATTGAGTTTCTCTAAATAAAATCCATAAAATTGGGTCAAACAAATATAGCAATGGAGGTTACTAGACAAAGCAATGACTTGGCTTTAGGTTAATAAGGCTACCTTTACCATCTATATATTTTCCAACTGTACTGTCTATATTTTACATCCCTGTCCAACAGCACAGTCGTGACAGTAAGTCACGAAACTGAACTGTTACTATTGTGACACTAACTGATGACCAGCCAGGTTCATCCAACGTTTTAGTGTCATGCGCATGTGCAAGCGGGATTTACCCATATTTTTTGTTATATCACAGAATAGATAAATAGATAATAGTTGGTTATATACAAAATTCGCTTGTCCCGTTGTTCGTTGCCAAACTCCTGCGAAACTTCTGGACCGATTTTGTTGAAACTTTGTGCCCTTAACTCCTTACTCTGTGGGTCTGAGAATCGTCCAAAATATACAAATAACCTTGTAGCATCAGTGCATAGCATAGTCCTGTCCTGAATCGCGCTATGAAAGTTTTTCTGAGATCGATGTTATAATATTATATTTAAACGACGTCTGAAAATAACAGTAGGCTCAAGCGCACAAGCACACCATATTGCAGACACCGTATTTTGTAATGCAACAACGTTTGCTGAATCAACCAGCTAGTATAATAATACTTAATTTCATTTCATACTGGTAGAGAGGAGGAAGAAGCCCGCCGCCCGCAACCATCGCGGCACCGCACCATATGTACCTGAGCTGCGTCTGCGGAGCGAGGTCCCCGCGACGCCCCTGTACATATCCCGCCTGCACTGGTCCATGGAGGTCGAGGACGTCGTGGACTACATCCAGAAGAAGACGACACTGCGCCTGAGGGTCGAGCGTCTGCAGTCTCGCCACAAGGTTAACTTTAGCTCCTTTGTGGTGAGAGTACCGACGAATCTTCTGTCGACTTTCGAGGCGCCGGAGTTCTGGCCGATGGATGTGGTCTACCGGAGGTTCCGGGGGAGACTCCGAAACGAAGCGTCGAGTCACGTCGCCGGCAACAAGTGACAGTGTTAGTTTTTAAGTATATATAAAATATATATGTATGTTAGTTTTAAGGTATTTATTAATATAATCAATATGTATGTTAGGTTTAAGGTATTTGTTTTATGGGCCTCTGATGCCCGAAATAAATGATTTGATTTGATTTGATTTGATTTGATTAATTAACTTTTTGCGGGTGCTACAAACTACAAATATGTTATTAATCCTGCGTGCAAAATCTACGTGACACCAAAAACACTCTTAGTTCTTTACGAGGGTAAAAATACATAGCTCAAACCAATGAAGCGTTGCCTGTAATTGGCGTGTGGGTAATTAAACACAGATTCTTAAAAGTTCACCCCCTGTGGTGTCCAAACGACACTTTTTGCAAGGGCGGGATATTTTTTGCTTTGAAATTTGAATCCACTACCCGCTTATTTAAGAAACGCGCACAGTATGTAGAAACACAGCGGGGTGGGCCGCATTTATCATATACCAAATATCGAATATACCAAAGTTCATAAAAGTATCTAAAATGCCACCTGCTCCTTGCGAGTTGTGCCCCGCCGAAACGTGCGCGTACTGACCATAAAGACCTTTCAGACCGCCCACGCAACGAAACCTTATCATGTGTGTAAAAATAAAAATAAACGCCATTGTTCAAGTTCGCATTCGTCTGCCTTATCGTAATAATGGCGATTGGCGACAGCCAACTTAATCTAGATTCTAGAGGTATGCTGACAAACTGTGTGCGTCTTGTTTAACCTTTAAAAAAATAAGAAGCATAAAACATAAAGTACTGATAACATTACAAACAAATATACAGGTGAAGCTAATAAAAAGCGTATAAAAATTTGCTCGAGTTTTTGTTGACTTGAGAGAGACTTTAACGACGCCCAGAGTTTCATAAAAATGGTTACATTTTCATGATGTTTTCTGAATAGTGCCTCAAATGGCCTCAACTCGTCGTTCGGACTTTAGGAAAATCATTAATCTTTCTTTTGAATTGGCTTCGTCGAAACTAGAAAATAATGAAATCGTGTAGAGTTTGACACGATGGAGGGTCGGCTGAATTCTGTTCCACTTAGCTGACCGTTACACCAATATCGGCCAGGCTTCATCACGAACTGTAAAGGGCCTTCTCCACGTAGGGCCGTCATTAATAACCATGATTGCCGATTGGATTACGAAGTTACGCGCATGCAGAGGAAAACAGCGCGCCACACTTGGTCCATCATTAGCCCAATCATGCTAGCAAATCAACACCAAAGGTCCAACGAGAAGAGTAGCCTCATTTTGGTAAAGTACTTACTGCACAAAAATGCATGAGTTCAGAATATTATTTTTTATACAGAAACACTGTTTGCCGCCTTATTTTGACATTCGTTTGAATTTTTGTTCGATCCGTTCGAAAATTCTGTCTGACTCCTTCTCGAGTCTCGCGACTGCGGCCGTAAATCTAGCCTATGTGCTGGCGAAATGACCAGCAATCAGCAGCAGGCCGTGAGAGCGGACTGACACACTTACACTGATTGTATCTGAACGAGGAAGTGAATTTTTGATGTGAAATCTACGGTCAGAGTGGCGGAGTAGAACTCTTCAAGGCTCTAAATGAAGGTGGCGAAAAAAGGAACTAACGCTGCCACCATACAAAAACGCCATTTTTGACAGTTCTCCTTTACAAGCAGCGCCACCGCCCACGTTCATATATAAGCCTTGTCGCACTTTAACGCGCCACCACTGTATCGTATCGATGTGTTTCGTTCGAATCTTTCGATCGTTAAAAAAGAATTTAATTCTTTTAATAAGAATTATTATTAAAAATAATTTAATTCTTTTTTAACCTTTTCCTCGTTTTATTAGGTCAGAAACACCACCAAAACCATGTTAAAGCAAATTTTGGGTCCAATCACGATCACGAGTTATGTGACATGTTGACGTGTCAATATTATGTTCGTGTCACGCGACACGATGTCTTCATCACGCTTTATTGCCGTGTAAAATGTAAAGTGAATTTCGATACCTCTCTGAACTTTGAATTTGGTTTTGAAGCCATTTGGATACACTATTTTTTTGCCTTAATTTAACTGATTAATTAGGCTCTTACCTAGACCTAGGTGCTATAATATTTAAAAGCCCTGTACAATATTTTTCAAACTGTAATAATTTTTACTAAATTAAACTAAAAAATAAGTTAATTATTAACCTCTCTGTACTTATAATATTTTGTGCATGGCCACACGTATGCACTTAACATAAAAAAAAAACTATTTCCTTGTCTATGAAATAAAAAAAGTTTCTCAACAAATCGTTTTTGAAATCACCGGGACGAATTAAAAAAAAACGTTTTTGAAATCATTCGAAATTCAAATCGACAAGGGGAGTGTATAGAACAATAGAATAATGGCATATAATGGGAATTGGTAAATAGAAGATGCGATCAGTGAGAAACGTATGTTGTAAACGAGCATACATTACACCTGCTCTACATACCTAATGGCCCCAGAAGATAAGTAATGGCATAATAAGCTGGGCGTTTAGGAAGATTCATTCGATAAATTTTGACGGTGAATTATGTGTATTATGGGATTTGACATAGGCATTGCAAGCGAAATGTTACTAAGATTTGTGTCGGTCCCATAACTTTTTGACTTTCTTTTTGATTTCGACTTTCGACACCGGATTTAACAAAAGCATCCTAGCTAAAAATCCTGTACGGTCAACTAGAGTTTATTATATTGTTCCGGCGATTAGGTTTATTAATTCATAATTAGTAATTAAAAAATTCAAAAAACCTTTGTGGATGCAAGTACCCAGAAAAGATAGGTAAGTATATTTTTTTTGTTAATTACTCGTAATATGCACTCTATTTATTATTATTAAAATTGTGTGAACGCCTTGCAGCTCACAATAATTAAGTTCTCAATTCTCATACAACCATACATCAAACTGATAATGTAAGGATGTTTTTACCTGCCAACACAATACGAAGCCTTGATTTGATCTCAATGTCACGGTTGCTTTGTTTCAACTTTACATAATGATCGTTATTACTTTTGCCCACGATTGTTCCACACGGAAGTAGAAACAGGCTTTAAAGAAAATGACGGATGCGATAAAATAAGCTCCTCCTTTTTTAAGTTGTCATTATGAACATGAACTTAATTATTAAATACCAATTATAATTGGCAATAATTTGGCTTATTAATTAGCTTATTATGAGTTCATACTACAGAAAGTCGTATAATTATTATTGGTTATGCCTATTTTCCAATAAAAATCTAAGGTGCCAATTATATAATATTTATATTTATGACTACCAACGATTAAGTAGTTGGCTGTATGTTTTTCGAATTTTCATCTATTTATAGAAATAAAAATGAATTATGAATTTTGTTAGTCTCGCTAATACTCGAGAACTGCTTAACCGATTTGACTAATTTTAGTATTGAAATGTTGGTGGAAGTCGACGGGAGGTTTAAATTAGGGGGAAAGTGATACTAAATTCACCGGATCGTCTAGTTGGTAATAAAAATCTGCTCTATTATATGGCAGATCATAATATTATAATAAGAATAAACATGGAATATAATAAACAGATTTTCGTTATAACATAAATTATGCAAAATAGTACTTTCTTCATTTTTTCTTCGACCTTACAGTTTACAATATAATACGAATTGTAAAAAAGTTGCATGTTATGCAGCGAACAATCTTATTGTTGTACTTTTTGCTTCGGCTGCGGTATTCAGAATGTCGGCGCGTTTTTGCGGGGGAAAGGTCACAGTCATGATAATCATCATCATCAGCCATCAAAGCTTACTTGATGACTACGACGCTTTTTCTGTGAAGACAGTTAAGAATGTGGAAGTGCCACATGGTACTATAAAATTGCATTCGATGTGCATGAATCTTGGGATTGAATTTGTGAGTTAGTTATGTCATGTATTAAACTGTATGTTCTGTATGTAACTATTTTCTTTTTATTTATGGGACTATTTTAAGGGTCAGACTCATGTCAGTCCCTTGGTAGGTACTTTACATTCACGAAATAACGATTATACCTTGCACTTTGAGGCGTACCAAGCTGGGCAGCATGCAATTCTAAATCGCGCTATCGAAGTTTTTCTGTCCCCATGAACGTCTTAAATACATACCAGCTCTTATTCAAGCATATTCCCACGCGGTATATGACAAAACAACGTTTGCCGGCATCATCTTGTAGAATATGAAATATTAATATAATATTAATTCATTATTATAACGTTGTGGCGCCAGAGCTATCGCCAAACATCGCAGGATCTTTCGACTTTTCTCATGCCTATAACTAGCAAACACCCATGTAAACAAACTTTCGCCATGATAAGAACATTCCATATTGTTTACTTATCTGCTATCGCCTACACTTGACCGATGACAATTATATTATACCATCAACTTTCGCTGGATGACCTTCATATTAAGGTGGCACAGTGCTCTAAAGCCTGAGGCAGGCTTTCACGAGAATATACCACGCGATACCAACCATTAAGCCCTGGACATAAGTGCTAAAATTGCGTCAATAGCGCAGGTGTGGGTATGCTACTTCGAAATTCGAAATATAAAAAGTATAAATGAGTGATTGGCCCCCTGTGAACACTGTGCGACGTGCGTCCGGTGAAATGGCATCTTCTTCATCTTTTTTGAAAATAATTACAAGGCGTTTTGCCACATTGTACTGCTGAAAATCATAAAGTTTGATATGAAGTAATGGCTTTTGTACAATTCGTACACTCTTGTAGGAGGAGTAAATTAAACACAGAATACTGTATCACTCAACACTACCACGTTCGACTGGCTCCAGATGATAGAAGAAGGGAATGTCGAGCGACAATCCCTTAAATATTATATCATCACAGCTAGTGGGCATGTCTGACTTTATTTATCACTACCTACAGCAAGCTGGGCAGCATGCAATTCTAAATCGCGCTATCGAAGTTTTTATGTCCACATACCAGCTCTTATTCAAGCATATTCCCACGCGGTATTGCAAATTTTCTTCAAAAGAATCATAGTTCAATATTTTTTACAGAAATATTGATAATGCAAGCAAAACCACATGCTAAAGCTGATTAAAGACGTCATAGACAAAGCTAAACTTTCAAACAAATATTCGTTATTCATAATATTATTATATTATTGCTGACTAACATAAAGTTATTTAAATAAATAGTAAATTTACTATATATTTATATATTTTTTAGTGTTTTTGTCTATTTTTTGGTGTTTAAATATTTAGTAGTAAATTTACTAAAAAATATTTAAACACAAAAAATTTTTTTTTAGTATTTAAATATTTTGTAAAAAAAATTTGTTCAGGACCCTAGGTAATTACTATCTTAAGTTAGTTCTCGCGCGGGCAATAACTACAAATAACTTAAATTAAAAGAGTTAAAACTCAAAAGCAGTAAAAGATAAAGTTCCTGAATGCTTTTCTATTATGAAATACTACTACAAACTTACTACTTATATATGAAAGGTAACATTGTGATGTTAAATTCAATTAACGGCAATCATTTTATAAAAGTTGAACTATCACTGCGGAAGATTAAATATATAGCGTCCCCTTCACACTTACTGCGGACTGCGGTGGACGCGCACATGAATAAAATAATTATATAATTATAATTGGATCTTTTATTACTCATAACTTAAGTTATGAGTACGAGGTTCTTTTAATTTTTTTAATAGAATTTGCGTAATGTTAGACAGTATTTTAAATGTGCTTAAACTATCTAGAATTTCCCATAAAAATTGGTAAAATGAAGATATGTAAACTATTTGATAAAAATATGTAGCTTATTCAAATAAATACTTAATACCAATTCAATTTATTTAATTTCATGACAACAATTTAAAGGATTTTTCCCTTTCAGTCTACGTGACCTGCAATCTTCATCTTTCATTATTAATTTAATGATTCATTAAATTTAATAAATAATGATTGCATTTATTTTTTAGATTAAGTTACGGTAACGAGCAGACTCAAATGACTTACTATATCAAAAGGAATAATCGGACTTCAATATTATTAGTAGTATAATTTGACCATGAAATATAAAAGCCATATTGTTTATATTTAAACGTAAGTATATCAGTTTTAGCAACATGGCTGTTGCAAAGAGAAAAATCCTTTAAATGGTTGTCATGAAATTAAATAAATTGAATTTGTATTATTTATTTGAATAAGCTACATATTTTCTTCAAATAGTTTACATATCTTCATTTTACCAATTTTTATGGGAAATTCTAGATAGTTTAAGCACATTTAAAATACTGTCTAACATTACGCAAATTCTATTAAAAAAATTAAAAGAACCTCGTCAATATTTGAAACGACACGCAAGCCAAAAAAAGATAAATTATATTTAAAGTTTGAACGCAGCGTTTCCGCACCACGTATGAAAGTTCCTAAACTAATTTATCACCGACAATGACGGCGAAAGCATTGTACATTATGCCCCCCATTATGTTGTAAACAATGAACATAAAAACCGGCCATCTTCCGACTTCTAAAGCGATTTGTCTTGACCACTTCTCATAGTAAATGTCAAAACAGAGAGCGATAGACGGCGTAAGTGTCGCCTTACACAGAGCGCTTATTTATTATAAAAGTTGACCAAGACAAGTGGGAAAGGTATTTTACCATTTTATCGTATTACTAGCCCCGCGTTCCATTTCACGTTCAAAATGGCTCCTATTTTGAGCGTTTTGATCTTTTTAGGGTTCCGTACCCAAAGGGTAAAAACGGGACCCTATTACTAAGACTTCGTTGTCTATCCGTCTGTCTGTCTGTCTCCAGGGTGTAACTCAAGAACGGTAGTAGCTAGAGATTTGATATTTTCACAGATTATGTATATCGCCGCTATAACAACAAATACTTAAAATAAAATATTTAATAATAATATTAAAATAAAATAAAAAAATAATGGGGGCTCCCATATAAAAACACAATTTATGGCCTAATTTTGCTCTATAATGGTACGGAACCCTTCGTGCGCGATTCCGACTCGCACTTGGCCGATTTTTTAACGATAAATGGGACGCGGAGTACGATGAGCCGATGAACTTTGTATGACTTCCCTCATATTTCCTAATATTGACCTTTTTAGGGTTCCGTACCCAAAGGGTAAAAACGGGACCCTATTACTAAGACTTCGATGACTGTCCGTCTGTCCGTCCGTCCGTCTGTCTGTATGTCTCCAGGCTGTATCTCAAGAACCGCTATAGCTAGACTTATGAAATTTTCATAGATTGTGTATATCTGTTGCCGTAATAACAACAAATACTAAAAAGCGGCCAAGTGCGAGTTGGACTCGCCCATGGAGGGTTCCGCAGCAGCAATAAGGTTTATTTTTATGAAATTAAAATATTTTTGATTTATTTTTATATTTCAGTCGATTTAATGAAATTTAGATTAAGGTTTACTATTTATGACGTATAAAAAAAACTACTGGCTAGATCTCGTTCAAACCAATTTTCGTTGGTAGTTTTTATAGTAATCTACATCATATATTTTTTTTAGAATTATCATGCCTCTACTTTAGAAATTAGAGGGGGGGACACACATTTTTCCACTTTGGAAGAGTCTCTCTCGCAAACTATTCAGGTTAAAAAAAAATGATATGAGAAACCTCAATATGATTTTTGGAGACCTATCCATAGATACCCCACATGCATAGGTTAGATGAAAAAAAAATTTTTTTGTTTCAGTTGTACCTATGGGGATCCCTGAAATTTTTAATATTTTTTCCATTTTTGCATCAAAATCTTAATGCGGTTCACAGACTACATCTACTTACCAAGTTTCAATAGTATAGCTCTAATAATTTCGGAGAAAAGTGGCTGTGACATACGGACGGACGGACAGACAGACGGACAGACAGACAGACATGACGAATCTATAAGGGTTCCTTTTTTGCCATTTTGGCTACGGAACCCTAAAAATAAAATAAAGTTAATATTTAAGGGGGGCTCCCATACAAGAAACGTGATTATTTTGGCCTTTTTTGCTCGTAATCAATAATGGTAACAGCTACGCACTTGAAATTTTCACAAAATCCTTTGTATTTGTACTTTAATAATTATTATTAATAATAAAATTAAGATAAAGTAAATATTTAATTTTTTGTCTACTTTCGCTCTATACCGGTACGGAACCCTTCGTGCGCGAGTCCGACTCGCACTTGGCCGATAATTTTTTATGCATTTTGCCATTTTGATCTAAACAAAGCTAAATTGCTAATTCAATAAATGCCGTCTGAATGACATTTTCATTGTGGCTGGCGTCGCGTTGGCATGTATTCGAAGCAGTGTTACTCAAAATGTCCAGCGATTGCCTTCATCATAGCCACATGGAAAATGATTGAGAGGAGAACGATGTTGTGAGACAATTTTCTCCTAATGGCGCTTTATAAGCATTCGTTATAAATTTAAATTTAAGCCACGCGAAATAATCAAAGGCCACGCGCCTAAATTTTGCTATCTGATTTTAGTGGTACTTTTAAACATGGTTTCGGCTTATAAAAGATAAGAACGTCTTGTCCCGGATAAGTGCTTCTCAATAAAATGTGAATTATTTTAATCGATAGTTTTATAGATTAGACATGCCACACATACCAGTTGTAATTAATAGTTTTGTGGCGCCGAAACGACCTTGCCGATTTCGCAAATATAAACTTTTTTCTTATTTTTAATTACTTGTCTAGCTTAAAATAAAATCAGCCTTGAGTAACAAAACTAGCATTCTTCGTAGCGTGTTCCTAGCATCGTCAAAAAAAATTTTTTTATACCAGACAGTAAAAATTATGTCCAAAAATTATCTTGTGTTTCAACCGGTTCATAAAACAATAAATAACAATCAATAAAAGTTTATTGTGTGGTGTGATGTGTCATCAATACTAAAACTGTCGAAACATTTAGGATTTTAGGTACTACTAATGAAATTGTAAATAATGTAATAAATGTAAAATAACGAAACAGTTTTATTACATTATTTATTTTTGCAAATCCTATTCACTTTTTATTTCTAACTCCGACATTACCAGATAAAATTTTACTAAAAGCTCTGTTTTCTTGTAAGATATTATTTCAACATAGTCGATAGGTAACATAGTATATAATTATCTAATGCCAAAGAAACCATCAAAACGCTATCTAAAGTGGACCACGAGGAGTTATGTGACAGGGTGATGTAGCGCAGGCTGACGCATGTAAATACTACCTAATTGGCGGCTACACAACCGTGCCCTCTCCTCCTAATTACATCTACAGGGCTGCCAACAGACACACTAGAGATTTATTTAGCTTTGCACGGTACATACTGTTGGGACAAGAAAAGGTAGGTAGACGAGCTGTAGTAGTACTATAGCTATCAACCTGATCTGGCTGTCTCTTGGTAAACGCGATTTTATTGGTTCACGCTTGAAACTGATTTTGGACCAATCAAAATTATTCTAACATTGATTTGACAACGACAATCGCATTTTATTGACTCCAAAAATTGTTTATCTAAAGAAAATGTTAAGGCGATTGACTTAAAATTAATTTAAGAATTTAAAACCAACAACGGTTATTATTATAATTTCGTGTATTTTTTTGTTACCAACTTCTTCTCTTTTCTGTCTTTTTGGCTTTTTTTATTCCCGTTTTTGGTGAAACTGTATTTTTAGCCCGCGTCTTACTCTACATATTAAAGCACGACTCTAACATGCTAAAAATGTATACTTACAATTAATTTGTTATATTTTGACAGCCCTACGTATCAGATCCGTCCCACAGCAAGATGTGTGTGGCCCTTAACAACATTGTTTCATAGTTTAATTAGCCGCATGTTGATATTATCGTTAATTTTACAGTCTAAATACAGTACAGCATACTTATTTCGATTTATAGAGAAAACAAGACTTTTATTGACCATGCTCGCTATCGAATGTAGGATTTATTAGATTTATATTCTTTGTAAACTTGTGAATTTAGAAATCAGAAGATTTTTTTGGTCAGACAAATAGAACTAAAGATGGACTACAAAGCGATTTTAAGCGACTTCCAAAAAGGAGGGGGTTATCAAGGCTTCTTTTATTGGTGGCACTGAAAAATTATTATGACAGAACATAAAATAGAATTAAAAATATCTAGGACGAAAAACAAGACTAGAGTATGAAGAGGAGTGTAAAACAAAGGGTGAATATATATTTTTATATCTTCTCATTTCGCGCGCGTTGATGTCTTTTACAGTCGCCGACCGCCGCATATCGCTACGCTCTCGCTACTGCGACGACTGAGACGCTACGCATAACGCAGTACGCAGGAAGGTGTGAAGATTGCATAATATTCTATATTATAATTTATAAGGAACGGTTATTACAGGGACGTCTTTTCTCGACTCTCAAAGTGACTCGAACTATCCTCATGCCGAATTTCATCAAAGTCTATTCAGCGAATGTATGCTCAAATCGCTGAATAGATTTTGATGAAACATTATTTTGCCATAAATAAACAATGTCAGACAAACATAATACATATACATTATTAGTAGATATGGTTAAAGATGCAGTAATTTCTGTAACTCGATGTATTAAATAAGTCGGTTAAATTATACGTTTACCTTTAAAACTCAAACTACAATCGGCAGTACATGTTTACTTTTACACAGTAAATCGTGAGAACTAAGAAGCAAATATGCATTCAGAGTTATATTACTTCCAACAGGACTTTATTACCAACGACATAAAGACGTTAGGTACTGCAAACTACGAGGTAGAGCGTGCAAAATAGACAAGTAAAATACTGGATAGTGTTAACATCCGGTGTACATTACGCAAAAAGTTCTACTAAATACATGCTGTACCGGATAAAGGCACGCATTGAATAACTTGAATTCTAGGTTTGCTATAAAAACACAAGAATTTAGAGTATTTTATATATATTAATAATAAACTATTAGGGGATTGTTAGAAAGTGTCATAAAGTTGAGGTTTCTTTAAGAAAATGATGGGTTGTTTTTTAAAATTAGGCAGTATCCTATCAGTTATCACCCGACAAACGCGATAATCCGTCACTGTCCTTTAAAATCAGGATTACAGGGGGTATATACTGTGTTAGTAAATAAAAATAGAAAAATAACACCATAGTCCATAGAGTCTTTTCTCTAACTTTTTTAAGCTTATAGTCCAACGCTTTGCACGAACTTAATCTCGGGTCAGTTGGTCTGACCCTTATTGTTCCGTGACCCATCATTTACCCGCCATCATGCGAAATGGCGCCAACTTCGCCAAATATTTTATAATAGCAACTGCAGAACATGGCAGTTTTTAAAAAAAGCTTAATAATGTGTCATGTAATCAAATAGAGCTACAGAGATAGAGAAAGATATTAGCTGACCATAAAAGGAAGATCTACAAATGAAATAAAGATAATGTTCGCGTAAACAAGAAATTTTACATACTGCGGTTGTTACTAGCAAAACCAAAACGGGTAAGAAGATAAAAAGAAAAAACACGAGGATCGAGCTGGGACCACACTAAAATTTATCTCACTTAAAATCCAAACTAATCTACTATACTTCTGTACTAATATTATAAATGTGAACGTATGTCTTTCTGATTCTCCCTGTTTGTCTGTCTGTTACCTCTTCACGCTCAAACTGCTGAATCGATTTTGCTGAAATTTGGCGTGGAGATATTTTGAGTCCCGAGAAGAGACATAAGATAGTTTTTATCCCGGAATAAATTGTACATAAAGGAATTTTACTACCAATTTTAGTAAAACAAATTAAGAAATTAGCCTTTAAGCAAGGTATCTCAGCCAAAGGTTGGACAAGGCATGTCCACTGATAAGAGGTAAGCTGATGCCCACGCCACCAGCTAATGGTCGCTTGAGGTCACTTAAATTGATTAGCTGCCCACAATTAAACATTAAGACTAAGATAATTAGAGTGTGTCCATCGGATTTAGACGGCACGGAACTTCAGCATGCTGTACCATTTGCCCGCAACTTTGTTGCAGAGAGATATTTTGTTTATCGAACGGAAACTGTATATTTTTACGTGATAACTTTCAGCTATATCTTTTCCTGAAATTCAAATTATATCAAACTCACAGCAAATTCATTCTTATCGGCTTAGCCATAGAAGATGTAGGCATAATTTCTCATTAATAAGTGGTAGCTGATGCTCCGATCTCGGATTCTTGGAAATCTATTGTTCTCGCGGCCGTATGTGGCCGCTTGGGAGTTGAAGAGTTAACTCTTTTAAGCATTTTTAAGCATTTGTGCATCAATCCACAAAATAGAGTTATGAATGCAGTCTTTTTCTAAAATCTAAATGATCCAAAGAACATGACTGAGTTCATAACTCAATACGTAATTTGTAGGATGACACGTATTAATGCTTGACAACGTCCAAGTATGGGAGAAAGAAGGCAATGCAAAGAACCTCCTCCTTTAGAAGTCGGTTAAAAACAACAGCAATAAGCCTCAGTACTTACTACTCACATCCTATACTAGCGATTATAACAGCTTCAAATTATGTCTGTAAGCAGATTGGAGTAATCTTGAGGGTTCCTACAGCATAAATTGTTGGGCTTAAGCGTTATAGAATCAGATAGTACGGTTACTGCGAGATTACTGTTATTGCAACGCTTGTTTGATGCTCATTTTCTAGGACCACTTCGGTTACTTATAGTAGTCGGTATAGCCTTAAGCTTTGAGGTACAGTAAGGTCTTGATGGTTAAGTGATAAATTATAGCGTCTTCGTTGTTTAGTGGTTTATAGTTTGACTCTCGATTACCATGGGTTCAATTCCCTTATAGGTACAATCTACATACCTGGTATGAACCAGGGTTTACCAGTTACCATTTAGTGTAGGTAAAGCTTTTAAGCAGAACCCTTCATATGACATGTCACATGATATTACGAAAAGTTAAAACTACAAAAACAAAAAGGCAGAGACGTGATATGTCTGTTTGCAAAAGTGTAGAGTCGATTGATCTGTTTTATTACTGAGTTAATATTTTTTGTTATTAATAATAATTATTAGGTATCTAAGAATAACTAAGGTAATCTTGCTTTAATAAATGTGCTACTCTATAATGAAAACCCTGATTAAAAAGCTACTGAACAGTGGTTTTCGAAAAAATTGCACATAAACAAAATGCAGGTCAAACTGAGAACCACTTTTAAGTCGGCCAAAAAGTGTGCCATGTGCCACCAAACGAATACTCCGATCATTCTTATTTCTTATCTAAAACATATTCAAAACATGGCCGAGCTTATATCCCATCTGTCACCGGTTGAAAGCAAAATCCGAAGTCACTTTCCGCGTAATACCGTTAAGGCTTTTAAACGAAGATAAAAAAGGGTTAAACAAGACAGACAACCTGATGACTAATTAGGCATACACGAATTGTCAGATATTTTAAAGACCGGCAACGCGCCTGCAGCTCTTCTGACGTTGCGAGTGTCCACAGGCGACGCTAGTTGCTTTGAATCAGGTGACCCGTTTGCTCGTTTGCCTCCTTATTTTATAAAAAAATAGTTTACTGCCAATGTTTTCATCACCTAGCAAAAATTAGATTGTCCACTTATAATGTTCTAAGGTTATGTACCTATTATATTATTATATTATGTATATTGTATACCCTAGCTGATAATACTAATACAGGTATCACCTAAGTTCTTAAATTGAAGGACTTTGGTACAAACAGTAGTGATATCTTGAGATAGGTACTGGTAATAGAGCCCGCTAGGTGTTCACTTAACTTTTAATACATGATATTTACTATAATATTTAATACATGAAATCTATATATAATATATATACTACTCAAAGGTGACTGACTGACATGGTGATCTATCAACGCACAGCCCAAACCACTGGACGGATCGGGCTGAAATTTGGCATGCAGGTAGATGTTATGTCGTAGGCATCCGTTAAGAAAGGATTTTGATAAATTCCCACCCCAAGGGGTTCAAATAGGGGATGAAATTTTGTATATAATAATACTTCTTAACGCGAGCGAAGCCGCGGGCAAAAACTCGTTTACTATATTTTACTATTTACATGCTTCAGATGTAACATCTAAGCAGGAAATGAAACTTAACGATAAAAATTCATAGCTACTAAAAACTTGAATATTATGATGGACAGTCGAAAAACAGTCGCTTGACATTCAGAAGATAATCTTGTGTCGATAATAATCAGAATTAGACACGCCTCATTAATAGAAATAGAAAAAATAGAAGAGTTCTTTGCTAACGTAGCGACACCAACAAAAGTGCATGCATCGGGATTGTACTAATAATTATAGATCGCTTTATAGTTTATAGATTGCTTTAAAGATTATGTAAAATGTAAAATGTTTATGTTTAATTCTAATTATTATCTTTATTAAATTATTTTTTACTTAAGTTTCTGTACCTACATAATATTGTTATTGTATTGTTAATTTTGTAATATGAATTGTGTACCTTATATTGTAATAGTTGTAATATAAATCTAATATACTTACTTAATAATATAATTTATAAAATATACATTATATATTATGTTTATGTAATGTTAAATACATGTACTTACACCTAGCGTCCTTTTAAAATAAATCCCGTAAGTAATAAAAAGTTACCAGCAATTAATTATTAGTCTTTAATAGTCTAATGAAATGCAAAGTTCGGAACAGAGGGTTTTACTAGCACATACAGTAAATAATCCGACATGTTGTACACGTCTAAAAACATTGATATAAACTTTGTCAAACGTCGAACTAAGCTCTGTCTCTACTGTGCACAAGTGGCGAAACGCTAACGCTACCGCTAACTCTAACGTTACAAAATGTATGCGATTTGACATAAGTCATCGCTTCGCTAGCGAATACTAATGTCAAATCCCATACATTTTGTAACGTTAGAGTTAGCGTTAGCGTTTCGCCACTTGTCTACAGGCACTGGTGCTGACTGCTGCATTCTAGCGTCAAAACTTTGCAGTAATTTAAACCCAATGGCTTTTTCAATGTGTCAAAGAAGAAAAATATCACTGTAGTCATAAAGTTCCAAAATATTCTTACAAATCGTCCAAGCCTTTTCAGAGCAGGAGGTACTTATAAACACAGTGACACGAGAACTCTATATAAATAAAGATAATGCAAATCGTGTGAAGTGGAACAGATATCAGCTTGGCCTGATTGAGCGCGATGGACCAATAACAATAATCTTGAAATATGGCGCACGCTTCTGTTTTTGAATATAGAACGAATTTGAATGTTATTAAGATTTGTTTTTTTTATTGTGTAACTGGCAAAAACATTGAAACAAAAGCTTCCAGTCACGAGTTTGGACTTAAGACTTTTTAAAGTGCTTTAAAAATGTTTTGTAGAGTCATGATAAACCAATGTTAAACATTATGCCTCTGTATATTAAGTAAGCGATACTAGAAATTAGAATGACAACGTTCGCGTTATGACTTATGAGCTCGATATGATACTGCCTCGTCATTTACTATTCAGGCTAACAAAAGTTTACGTCATATCAGATTAAAACGATATTATAATATTATGCAAGTTTCGTATTGTACAACGATGGCAAAGTAAATTAATCTATACAATCTATACAATCTATACAATTATTATACATTATACAATTATACATTATACATTATACAATTATTATACAATTATACAATTATACAATATACAATATACAATATACATATACAATATACAATATACAATATACAATATACATATACAATATACAATATATAATAAAATCGTAGGAAAGTCAATTCTGTACATTGAACATTTTTGAAAAATAATACTTGGGACGTGATCTACAATCGATACGGAAGCCAAAAATATAGTTTTTAGAATTTTTGTCTGTTTGTCTGTTTGTCTGTATGTCTGTTTGTCTGTTTGTCTGTTTGTCTGTTTGTCTGTTTGTCTGTATGTATGTCCGGGATAAACTCAGAAAGTACTGAATGGATTTACTTCAAATTTTGCACGAATATTATATAGAGGTCGGGTCAACACATAGGCTATATATTATGATGATATCGCCTAGGGGGGGGGAGGGGCTCAAGTTTCAATATTTTTAGTTTTTTGCTCATATCGCTAAAACGGTGCATTGTAGAGAAAAAATGTCCTGTACGTAATGAAAGCCCATAAAATTTCCTACAAATTTGTCCTTCACACTTTGTATCTATCTTCACTCCTTGCCATGCTATGCTTTTGTCTATCTTTTCTATACAAATTTCGAGTGTCGTTTGATTAACATGCTGGGAGCTTTGGCATCGGTCTTTTCTTGGGGGGGGGGGCTTGCCCCCCCCCCCCCCGCAACCCCCCCTCCTCAAATTTTGCTTCAAACAAAGCGGTGTTGCGGCGTTATACATCTTTTTTAAGAACAAACTTAAAAACTAAACTACACATACGGTTTTTCAGTGTCGTTTGCTTTGGGGGGGCTGCGCCCCCCCAAACCCCCCCCCCTTATTCCTCATGGCACTTTTGTTCATAATTAAAAGGTATCGTGGACTTTGTATTGCGTCTTAATTATCCTTTTTAGGAACAAATCTATACAATATTATATTGTAATAAAATCGTAGGAAAGTCAATTCTGTACATTGAACATTTTTGAAAAATAATACTTGGGACGTGATCTACTATACTAACGCGGACGAAGTCGCGGGCAACAGCTAGTACTAAAATATGCACGAATTGCAATATAGTTTACAAAACAAGTTAAAGTTCAAAATAATAAAATTAAAAGAATAATATCGAAATGTATTTCATCTTTGGTCGGTTTAATAGTGGCGACGACGCGGATGTAGCCAGCCTTGTGGGTTTCTAGGGGCCCAGGGCACGGGTAAATTGGAGTAGCACCCAAACGGGTAGACAGATTTTCATATACAATATACATAGCTAGTTTTGTTTGTTTGAAAGCAGACCATTGGATAAGTTTTTTTTTCTATTTTTTTTTGCTAATTATTATTATAAATATGTACTCACGTTTCCCAGGAAGCCGCTGCAAGGCTGTATGGGTGGTGGCGGGGGGTCGGGGGACCTTTGCCTGCTTCGCGCGTCGTCCTTCTGCCCCATGTTAGTACATCACTGGGGACAAACATAATATTATTTGATTTAAGGTTGGTATGCCTATGCCCTGATATGGCATGAAGCCAATGGCATCGCTTTATATTAAAAAAAAACAGTTTATTTTTATTTTTGTGGGCTTAGAAATTTCAAAGAGCTCTTTGTTTCTTTTGACAGGTAAGTTGTGTTTTAGAATAGAAATCATTTCATAAATAAAATATATTCAGATCAAATTAAGTATTCTAATTTAGGTATTTGTGAAGATGAAGTCATCAATGTGGAAAAGAAACAAAAAACTCATTCACATGAATAAATATGGAATAAAAACTGTAAATTGAATTTAAAAAGGAAGTGTTTAACGGGACGGCGCGGCAGAGGGGGAGTCATAAAAATGCGAATTTATTAAAAACAACAACTTTTATCGAAAACACGATTAATGAATGCAAGTGATGTCAGCTATGCAAATTGCGATTTCATTTTCAAGGATTTCAAGTAGCAAATGCCCCAGAAACCTGATAGAAAGATAGATTAACATAAATTTTGAACGATGATAAGAAACTTTGGAAACACATTGGCTACTTCTTTGAAAAGCCTAATTAAGTTTGAAAGACTATAATCAGACTACTTTAAAAATATCGCCTATGTCAAATGTCAATAGATTAGTAATCTAATCTATTGACACATCACTATTAATTGCCAAATTGGACCAGTGGTTTAGTCGCTACGATAGCACATCCAATATGTACATAATTACATACGTCTTAAACTATTAAAATCCCCATCTTTTTGACTTCGCTATCGGGTAAAAAGTAATAATTGCCACACCGGTTTCGTTGACGCTGGCCGGTTTCATTGAAACCAGGCCGGTTACGCAGGAGTAATTTTATAGTGCCCAAGTGTGTGCGCAGTACAAAAGGGCGCTCTATTCCTTTTACTTTCATTACCCAGTGGGACGGACGACCCACACGACTGGCGAGAGATCAGGCACAGGACCGACTTTTTGCATGCCCCTCCGACGCATGGATCATCTTACTAGTCAGACAATCAGGTGAACCAAACTTGGAATTAATATGTTTCCAACGTGGGAATCGAACCCACGACCTCCAAGTCAAGAGCTACGCTCTAAACCACTGGACCACGGAGCGGAGGCGTTAAAGGCCAGTAAAAAGCACCTATAGTAAGTATAATATTATAATAAAGTTGTTTCTGTAGAATCTAAGCTACTCCTAGACGGTAGCAAGGTATGGCTCCACTACGAAATTACAAACATAATATATTGAAACATATGACTGTTTCCACTCTTGGCTTAGACCATCGTAATTCGCACCACAATATTCTCATACAAGCCTTCGTGCTAACACAATTAATATTTTTCACGGTTATGTCAATGGCAGATGTAGTTTGGGCTAGAAACATAGACCGAGGCCTTTATTCGCAACTATGAGGTGTGGTTACAGACCATTATGGAAATTCTACTACACGTGGTAAATTGAATCTTATACTTTAGGTTTAGAGTTGATAATCCCTTAAGATTGTTGTCAGAAAATCTGAATCCTAACCGAATATGACGTCATAAAGTGAACTTTATTACCGGTGTTCACAGTTCAGTTTTATTCGCCGCGTATATTCTACAAGTTCGTTTAAACTCTAATGTGATGACCGATGACTTTTATACTCTGACAATTTATAGAAGCGTGTACCAACGTAACGGTGTTCGGTTCCATTAAGGCCGTCACAGACTTAGCTATAATATATATTAATATACCGTACTAAACACACTGAGACCAGAAATATATGTTATAGCTGAGTGTGTGGTCACGCGAAAATTGTATAGAAAATATATATTAATATGCCTAGCTACAAATATATTAATATTAGTGATGCGCCGAATAGTGATTTGGCCGAATAACCGAATACCGAATATTCGGCCTTTACCGAGCCGAATATTCGGCCGAATTATTCGGTTTACCATTATTTTATTTTGCCGCGTAAACAGGTTCTATCGTGTACTCTACGTGCCGCTGCTGGCTAGCTCGGAGCGAGCCTTCTCTCGCGAGCGCAATGCAATCGCAATTATTGCGCAATAATTGCTCCAAAATCGCAGTTTCGTATCACATACCAGCCAAAAAAATACGATAGCAACGAGCGACAGTACTCCCTCTGCTGAATAATCAAGGAACTATAATTACATTTAAATCGCTAAATCTCCATACTTAGACCGATAGCTCTAGGTTTTTTGGTTTCAAAATTCTAAAGTTTCTGATTTTTTGCGTATAGGTTTGGGACCACTAGGTAAACCTAAAAAATGATTTTGTGTCATTTTGGTCGACAGCTTCCAGAGATATTTAGGTATTTTGCTTTTTGGTCGCTATAGGCCGAAAAAAATATTAAAGTTTAAAATTTAGCTTTTGTGATATTAGCAATATCACAAAAGCTAAATTTTAAACTCTCGGGCAGTAACAAAATATATGCAGACACGTTTTGTGTCAGATTCATCCACGAGTTTCCCAGTAATTTAGCAAATATTAGAAACGTCGCCTAATTGCGTCGAAAAAATATTAGAGTTTGTAAAAATGGTGTAAATAATGTAATATGGTTTATTTTATTGATGTCTGTTACTGTTAAAGTTTTGTGTCATATTCATCCACGGGTTTTGAAGAAATTTATATTTTTGCTATCACTATTTGCTATACTGTTGCATTTATTTCGTATCACCTAAGCTTTTGACAGCAATGCGATGGCAATCGGCGAGCAATTTGAACTGTTAAATTATAGCGATCAGTGATCACAACAAAAGTGATTTTTTCCGATTGCTTGTTTGTCGCTGAGTGGTTAGTGGTGTTTTACGTAAAATTTTAAACTATAAAACGTATTTTTATAACATTGGTGCACACAGTGCTCGTATTAGAAGCCATTCCTGAAGAAGAAAGCCAGAAATACAGTTAAATAAGACCTCGCAATCGCAACCGAGCCCAGGCACTGGAACTGTCTGACTGTCTGTGAGGAGTTTAACACATTGACAAGAAAAACAATGATTAACATCTGTGCAGTGTTGCGAAACATTTGCAACAACAATCGCTTGCCAGTAACGACGATTTCCAAGTGCTTCAACAAGTTTAGAACCACACTTTAGCCATTTCAGGATGTGTGTGTGTCTCAGAAAAAGTGAGAACCAGGTTTTAGTGAGTGGCAGACCGCAAAGAACTTGCAGAGGTTGTGATCTTTATTGTAGTTTTAAATAAAACTAAGTTTTGTAAATATAACAGAGCGCAGTTCATTTCGAGAGATTTTTACAAATGGAAGTCTCAAGACAATATGGAGTCCGGATATGGAAATTGACTTGTCTGTGGTCATAGACTAAAAATGTTTCTTTTTTATGTGAAAAAGCAATAAGCTAAGGTTCAAATTTCTATTACAACATTAATGAAGTGAAAAATAAAGCAGTAAAACAGTGTTATTTGTTTCATTTGCATGTAGATTACTATTAACTATTAAGTTATTGTTATTTGTCTTCATGTAAGTAGAATTAAATGGAATACATACCTTTAATACTAAAATACATAAGAAGCAAGGTTTATTTTAAGTAGTAAAACATTTTCTTTAAATGACTAATGATTTTATGCATAATCTCCAATATAATGAACTGTGCAACAATAAATAAAAGATTTCATGTATTATTTAATAATAACAGAAATATATTAAAACCAATGTTAAAAAGATTTATTAAAGTCAGAATACTGCTTAAAACCCATCAATCCTCCAGCGGCAGGCGGCTGCCGCATAACAATTGAAAATCTATTGTGTGTGGCGTTTGCGACACCCACAATGGAGAGCTTAAACCTCTTATGCATAATATTAATTTCTTTATTAGTTTTTCATCGCGATGTTTTATAATAATAATAATAATCATTTATTGCAAGTATCCAAGACTCATATAAATAGGTACAGATCAAATTACATTAATAAAAGTCTGAGTGGATTCCTTTTCGACGGTTTGAGCATTGCACTACCTACCAATTTATCTCTAAATGCTTTGTTTATTTAAAACATTATTGTCTTTTTTCTGTTTTTTATTTTGTTTTATGAATTTGTTGTTTAAAGAAAAACACACATTACTTACATAATATAACAGTTATTATTTTAGCCTGTATTCTGCATGCATATGACAGCAGTGACTGATATACAGGTTATCAGGGCGTTCACAGAGCGCGGCCAGCATGCCGTTGGAGCTCCCCCGCATGCGCTGCACCAGCGACGATGTTCGCCTGCGCATTGTGGCAAAGAAACAGTCCACTCGTGCGCACGCGAACATCGCCGAAGCGCTGCACCAGCGGGGGAGCCCCACCAGCATCCTGAACGCGTTATTATATTGGACGCGAAGGGCACTGTAGGCCCTTTGCGTATATGCTGCCCAGAGGCTGCAAGTGTAGAAGGATGTACAAAAAGCTCTAAACAACGTCATTTTTACCTCTAACGAGCATCTCGCAAACCTCCTAACAACCATATTCGCCCTAACCGACAGTGCCCTTCGCTCCCTTTCGATATCAGTATCGTCTTTCAAAGTGGACGTCACAATGTGTCCTAGGTATTTGAACTCCTCGACTCTAGCTAAAGGAACACCATTGAGTAAAAGAGTCGGCACTGTATCCACCTTTCTGGTACCACCGTGAAAGACCATGTACTGACTCTTTTTACTATTGTATATCAGCCCATGCTCCGCTGCGTAACGCTCACAAATGTGAAGTAGCTTTTTGAGACCACAGACCGAGGCACTCAGCAAGACCATGTCATCCGCATCGCATAGTTTATGTTATTGAAACATACTCCATCTATATAACAACCGATATGCTTCATGCTGAGCTCCTCAATCAGTCCATTTATATAAAGGTTAAATAGGACAGGCGAGCTTAACCCCCCCTGTCTCATGCCACATTCCAGCTTGTAGGGATCTGACACCGCACCAGCCCATCTAACAATATTTATTTGATTATCATACCAATATTTAAAAGTATTAACCAATTCATGAGGTATATTCGACTTCCTCATCTTCTTCCAAAGAATGTCATATGACACGAGGTCAAAAGCCTTCGAAAGGTCGAGGAAGCAGGCGTAGACGGGCGTTTTTCTTGTATTATAATACTTGACAGCACTCTTAAGACACAATATTGCGGACTCGGTGGGAAGGCCAGAACGAAAGCCGAACTGCGCATCATGACATCTAATATATCTGTTTAAATGTGTATTAAGAATGCTGTCAAATACTTACTTTTGCAATGATAGTTGCTAGCGAGATGGGCCTGTAATTAGAAATATCTGATAGGCTTTTCGTTTTATTTTTCGTTACTGGGACCACAACAGTTTTCATCATATCGTGAGGCAAGTAAGAATGCGATATACAGAGAATAAACAGCAAGGCCAAAACTCGCGATATATGAGGGCCAGCATATTGTAGGTGTTCAATGCTTAATCCATCGTGTCCGGGGGATTTTCCCTTGGATATTGATTTGATTGCCCTCACTACATCAGAAGCCCTAACGTTTACCTGTCAGCTATCTCTTTCTGGTCACTCGTACCATCCACAGACACCGGAAGACCAGGGCGGCTTCTCAGCCGCCTTAAATAGCAATATTGTAAATATTAAAATGTAATGTGTAATATTCATCAATATTATTGGACTTTAATTTTGCTGCCTAGTGCCTAATGTTGTGTTACATGATACTTAGGAGCTGAGCCCTGAGTGACATAGGCTATGTATGTCCCACGAGCGAAGCCGGGGCGGGTCTAGTTTTTAATATTTTGAAAAAAATAAAACCGAATATATTCGGTAACTGAGCCGAATAATTCGGCCGAATACGAATAGTGAAAAACATGCCGAATACGCCGAATACCGAATACGAAACGAATATTCGGCGCATCTCTAATTAATATATATTATAGCTAAGTCTGTGACGGCCTTTATACTCTGACAATTTATAGAAGCGTGTACCAACGTAACGGTGTTCGGTTCCATTAAAGGTTAATGTTGCTGGGTTTGAATATTGTGGTTTATGACCTAGCGAAATCTGTCAGCACTCATGACTCAGCAGTCAGCACCATACGAAATTGATTTATAGGCAGATGACGGACCTACAAGGTGTAACATGAAATTTAAAAAGAACCCCGCCAAACAACTTTAAAAAGTAATGAAATAATATTTACTGCCTTTAAGTTCAAATAATTGTAAAGTGTCAAGTAATATTTTAGTCCATAATTGTTGTCACGGTGCCGCGGTGTGTCGGGGCCCGGGGGACCGCCAAGTAAACTACAGTCTACAACCTACAACCGCCAAGTCGCTGATTATCAAAAAAAAAGATGTAAGTATGGACTATGGACTTTACGTCAGCTTATTCCAAATTCACGTTTCTAGAATGAGTAATTTTTAAAGAAAGCGTCATTTAAAAAAACTGAAAAATATATACATGTATAGATACATCTTTTAACTAGTGACTTTTTTGGATAGAAACACAATACAGATAATTTTGCTCGATAAAAAAAAATCCGAAACAACATCGAACTTAAAAGCATTTTGAGTTTTATAGGACTTACAGGGACTCAATCAAAAAATAATTTGGATAGTTCGCTTACTATTAAAATTTTACAGGGAAATGATTGGATAGATGTTTAGTTATAATATTTTTTATCTAAGTAAAATGATTTTTTCTCCTATTTCGCCCTATCATGGACGCGGCGAGCGTCGTAACCGCCACCGTACAAGGCGCGCTATTCGCACTATTCGCACTAACAGACATCGACCTGCTAATTTACGAATAACCTGCCATTAAGTGATCACTGATCATTAAATATCCCTAAGTGCGGCAGATACATATTAATTCTGCTTAACACTTAATTAAGATAAACAATTCTTCAGCCCACAATAAACCAATAGCAAAACAAAAGGAGAGCAGTCGATTAGGTGGATGTATCTCTAGTAATTTATTACTAAGAATCAAGATAAATGTTGTCTTAATGAAACTAATGTAAGACAGAACTTAATTAAGTATTGTGATAGAATAATCTAGGTCTGATGCAAGCTTGCCGAGTGTGTTATCTATATATCTACATACTTATCCTAATACTAAGATTGTTTTATGGAATAGGATTAAGTGTAATTACTATTCGATAATCAAGCAAATTTTTCGTGAATAGCTTCATTTTGATAAGACGAACAACCATGTTTTCTGCGAAAAGTGGTAGCTAACAGAGATAGAAAGGATTTAATATTTTAATTTCATGGTCCTAAAATCTAGATTGTTCAATTTGTAGGACAATATTACTCTTAAATTATATAACTATTAACCTACCAATATACAAAAGTCAGCTGTGAGCTGGTTAGGGTTTCGTTTTAGGGTTTCTTTAATCAACAATTCATTGTTGACTACGGAATCCTTAAACGGAAATTGCTTTGAGAACGTCCTACCTATGTGTTACCTACCGGCTACCATCGGTTTAACACTTTTTAGCAAAACAGTGGAATATTTTTTTTTTCTAATATGAACATTTTAATATGATGTAACTTAAAAACACAGAGTAAAAAAATCTGTGAGTAGAAACAATAACTTAGGTTTGAAAGCTCCGTAATTCAAGTAGCGTTTAAAAAGCTGCCTTAAAAGCTAAAAGGCCTTAAAATACAGTAAGCTGCAGTGGGCGATAATATATCGTCCAATTACTATTAGATTAGTTCAAGATATTGATGTTCCAGAAGTTACATCGTATTACGTGGGTATTGATGTATTGTAAAGATTTGTATTTCCAGTATTTTGGGTAGCATAAGCTTCTAAATGACAAAGATGGCCACTTAATAGATTTGTTAAAACTGTAGTTAAATATGATTGATGATGATGAAAGGTCAAGGAAAAACAAATCGTAAGAAGATGTCAATTTCATTTTGGAAGGCGTTGATAGAGGTTAGGAAGGTTAGCAGTTGGCTTTACTGTGGCTCTACTAACAATTATTATTAATAAGAGCTCAGCGCATAAGTAAAAAGAAAAAGAAGAAAATTTTCTGCATCTATTTCCTTGACTATTTAGATTTGCAAGACGCTTTTTTTATTGTAACAAAGGGTTTTTTGTTATAATATAAAAATTGCAATAATAGATCATAATATTATGTGGTCTACGAAAGTACAATTTTTCCATTTGCAATGGTAACTCCCAATATAGTGGCAGTCCACAGAAAATCCTGATTAAGTACATTAGTTCCTGAGATACAAAGAAACCGACACGAAAATACAAAATGACAAAGCTATTTTCAGGCCGGTGATCCCGCAATTACTGACATCTACAACACTTTTTATTGGACCTAATAATAGTTCTCAGTACTCAGCAAATAAGTGGTCTAGATTTTTTGCACCAGCGCTTTAGGCTTGAAATTGTACGTAATGCATATTTAATAATAACTCAAATTGTATAAACCAGAAAAACATAATGTGTACAGAATATGAGATACAGAATTATACATCTGGATGTCCTCTAACTGAGATTGTTAAAGATTTTTTAAGGCTTTGGGCTAAATCCCTGGAAAAAAATTCCGTAATTACTAGAGCGATATTCAACTTTCAAGGTAAATAAATAATTATAGGAAACTTATGGAATTTAGAAAGTGTTTTACAGCTTATGTGTAATTTCATCTTAATTATCTCGGGGAACGTACAGTAATTCATAAAAATGTTTTCTTAGAAATCGTAGTTGTAGTGTAAGGTTACATGGAGAGTTGGAGACATTGACTTGTCATGGACAGACTATCTATATTCTATGCGATACAATATTATGTCTATTGTCTTTATTTAATAATATTGCTATAGAGCGGAGTGCCCCATTGGAGCCAACGCGACTCGTTTGATGTGTAAAACTGGCGAAGAGAGTAATATCTGAACAGATACCTACTATAATATTATTTATGTTAATAATATTATGCATCTAGTTAACATTATTATATGGACATGGAGACCGATCATCGTCGGAAGTTTAATGACTTATAAGCACCAAATTTTACTCAAATATGTGTGGTCATCAAGTTACTAAATAGGTAGATAGTTTTTCTCCACATTACACGCTCATAGAAATACTTGCAGCTGTTGCAGTTGCCGAGAAACTGATAGGTGTACAAGATTGTCTTATTATGGTCTCCTACCACTGGATAAAAAAACTACTGTAGTAAAGTCTTTACTGTCAAAATCTTGTTAGGGCACACGAGGGGCTCGTCCTTACTTCCAAATCATTGTATCTATGCATATCGACATCGAGTGTCGGGAACGGCTGGACCTTTTAAAATATTCTTTGATCGTGACCGTTGTTCTTGGAACGCGAACGGTAAAATATTTATAGATCAGACCAAAAATGGCGTTGAGGCAAAAACGACGACGCGTGCAAGGATTTGGAATGGGGGCCACTCGCCTTTGTTGAATGCGATTTTTCTACCAAGGTTTTTACCATTAAGGACTCTGGACTTCCAATTGGCGGAACCCAGAGGTTTGTAATGAATATTTTTGTAAGCCTTGATCTTGAATAATGTCGTGGATCTATACCTACATATAATAAAACTGTAGAAATGAAAATTCTGTACATTAAAGATATTAAAAAAATAATAAGCGGGGTTTCACTACATCGCTATAGAAGCCAAAAATGTGGTTAGTTTTTTGTCTGTCTGTCTGTCTGTATGTTTGTACTTTGTTCCAGCATCACACGAAAACTACTGATCCGATTTGAATGCGGTTTTCACAGATATATTTGTATTCTACCAATTTAACATCTGGTGTATTAAAATTTTTTCCCCCACCCCTCTAAGGGGACAAAAGAGGGGGTCAGATTTTGTGTCAAACTTTTTTCTTTAACACGAAAACTACTGATCCGATTTGCATATAGATTTCGCAGATATATTTATCTTCTTCCAACTTAACATCAAATCCCCCCCCCCCCCTCTAATGGGACCAAAGAGGAGGTTAGATTTTGTATCAAACTTTTTTCTTTAATGGACTTACTTCATAAATTATTTACTGTATTTTCCAACTTAACATCTGGTGTATAAAATTCCCCCTCCCCCCATCCCACCTCTTAGGGAGCAACAGAGGGGGTAAGATTTTGTATCAACTGATGAAGTAGAAATACTTTATATGGCAAAACAAGGTTTGCCGGGACAGCTAGTTTTTTTATAAAATAAGGGGGCAAACGAGCAAACGGTTCACCTGATGGAAAGCCACTTCCGTCGCCCATGGACACTTGCAACATCAGAAGAGCTGCAGGTGCGTTGCCGGCCTTTTGAGAGGGAAAAGGGTAATAGGGTAGGGGAGGATAAGGATGGGAATATGTTAGGGTAGGGAAGGAAATAGGATAGGGGATTGGGCCTCCGGTAAACTCACTCACTCGGCGAAACACAGCGCAAGCGCTGTTTCACGCCGGTTTTTTGTGAGCCCGTGGTATTTCTCCGGTCGAGCCGACCCATTCGTGCCGCACTCAGAGCGATTGCTACAATAATGTAACGAATATAGGAGCTTATGATTAAATCTTCATTAAAGTTAAGTTATCATTGAATCTGTTTGAGAAAAGTCGTTGTTTCAGAAAAACTTTTCACCAAGCTCTGACCTCTCTTTGAATTTCGATATACCAAAGCCTCGGGTGAGATTCTTGAGTGTTGAATGTCGTTTCGTTCGAAGGCTACATTTGCTACTTAACACTCGAGTGCGAGATCGAGATGGCCTGCAGTCGATTCGAAAATCAGGCCCCAGCTGATACTGTAACGTGACAAAGCCAAAAAAGCCTCAATTCATGACGCCGCAACATTCTTTTTATGGCGTCGAGTTACGAAAGATGTTCCGTAAAAGTGCTGACAAATCTTTGCCGCCATTCTTCATATTTCGAGATAATCGTGATGTCACGAGCGGGAGATATTCTGAAATGGGTTCTGAGTTATTTTACCCTTATGCCAAAGATGTAAAGCTTACTATTGTAGAGATTCCCAGGTGGTAAGAAGACCATTCTTTGTAATACACCGCGCTAAAGAGCTAGGAATGTAAGGTGGAAAATTTTGAATTTGGAATTTCAGTGCTCACTTCTAGTTTGAAAATATAATTTGTTGCTATTTAAATCATCTTTGTTAAACATATCCTGAAGCTACCATTTACTACTATCACGATAGTCATGATCTATGCCACTCCTAAAATCTAAATGAAATAGATACTTACCCAATTTCCGGGTTACCATTTTTTACTCTAAAAGTTTGACATTTTGTGATAAAGTTGAAAGGTCTAGGTCACAACTCAAAAAATATCGTAACATTTAATAATAGATACATAATAATATACTTATATTTTATTATTTTGTTTAAGTAGGTATTAAAATTTCTTTCTAAATTTGTTTTTCGATTACGGTTACAAGCATTTCCATGTAAATTAAGAAGAGCTTAGGTTTTAAAAGAGAAAAATGAGGACCTAAATAGGTCCTCTTTTTGGACGTTGGTTATAAAAAGTAGGTCGATTAATGTTAGATCGCATGCCAATAGGCAATAGGTACCTAATACATGCATGTCTACGCGTATACTGTACGCGTATGTTAATCACTTGCCTAGTAACAGTCATGATACTAAGAACGACATTTTGTAATCCAAACACATGGTCCTTCGAAACCGGACCGCAAAAAGTAATTTGGAAATTTTTGCAAAATTTTAGATTTTAGGGCTCCTAAAATAGTCTTAAAATAAATAAGTACCGAAAGAGTCTTGTAAAATCTTGAGTGAGGTAGACAAATCTAACGATATTACATCAAGGGGGAATCGAAAAATGCTCAAAACGTCTCACGTAATAAAGTGACACACGTAACTTACCTACCTCGAGGCTAGCCTAAAATATATTCTCATAAATAATGGAAAAAAATCATCCAATAAATTTCACACAATACCATCCATAACTCTACGAGACGAGCATTTAAAACAGGATAATTTTAAAACAGGTTTATTTACTTAATGATGAAACTAAAGGATAAAAATACAACCGTGCTTTTCCCACGGTAAATTCGAAATGAGTCAATAACATCTTGCTCCTCGCTCTATATGGCCTTAAAAATTTATTCCTCACCAAATTTGGAAGTAACAGCTAGTAAAACTATGGGAGAGACCTAGTTTGTACAAGATTTTGTGTTAAGATGTGCCATAAATTATCGAAATTGCCACTTTAGCAGGTTGATATTAATCAAGTTTTCTGAATTTGAATAAACTTCTTGGGGAGAGAAAAAAATTCTGCTGCAAAAATAAAAACTACCAAGTACTTTTTGCAGCTATCTTCTCATAAAGCTGGCTTAACTTATCTATTCATAGTATATCCATCCTATAGATAATAGGTAATTAAGGGACAGACAAGTAGGCAGTGCACAGAGGCGCAGGTTATCAGAGATCTACACTGACTATAATAAGCCTTGATACCCGGCTCTGTTTTTAAAGGTCATTAAAATACTTAAGTTAAAAAAGCTATAAAAGTTTATCGCATCGAAATTAGAAGGAAGCTTGGGAGTTGAGAAGTTGAGATACAATTTTGTGTCTTATGGATGTCACCGAATTCTTAGATTTGTATCATGTTTTGTATTTTTAGGGATTTCTTCTGTTTGGGGCCCTAGGGAGTAGAGCAGGGATTCAAAAGGATGAGTTATTTTTCCACTTGTCGTTATTAAAATAACTTAAGTCTTTATACGTAGGTAGGTACTTAATATAAATTATAATATTATTCGGTATGTACCTATCTACTCGTATTCTATTAATAAATAATAATTATCTAGATTCTAAGTGTTGTTCTGTTTATTATTTGCCATAACTATGTTAATAGAGTGTAAAGGAAGGTAAAAGATTCTTATCTACTTTATATCCTACATACGATGCTACTTTCTACTTTTAATTGCCGATTATGTCATTATAACATAAGTACTTTGCCCAATTTACAAGTTCTGTAAAGAAAAACATAACTGCAAGACCTCCCTTTCTAAACCTTGTCGAAAATAAGAAACGGAAATAATAATGATCATAGGTACTATAACTATTTGCTTGAACGATTTCTAATAAACTGTGATTTCCCTTGTTTGTACGTTTGCGAATTTAATATACTAATTAATTAACCTTATTCCGCCCTGGATTTATATTTTATATGTACCTAGGTATACATAATAGCCAAGCCATGGCCTATGGGCCGCAGGCCGCAGCGTCCTATGCCGCAGAGTCGGCAAGTCGACAGAGTCCGTACATAAGGGGCGGCAAAATTAAAGTGGCTCATACTCATAAAGATTATAAATCCGGCCCTGCCTTATTCCTTACAGAACAGAAGAATAACGACTGCCAGCAGCGAGCATAGGCTTTGTCCACATTGTGCCTTTTTCTATTCGCCAAGGGTATGCCTTATAGCGCTGTCAACAGCGAACGTGAGGCATGCCCGTAACGCGCGTTGAAATCGTAGCGCGCGCTATGACACTTTTCTTTCAACGCGGGTGGATTTTGACGCGCGTCACGGGCATGCTACACCTTCGCTGTTGACTGCGCTATAACGCATGACCTTGTTGAACAAAAAAAAGGCACAGCGCACAATGTGGTCAAAGGTATAGGAGTGCATTTCTGTCGAGCTATTGAGATTTGAGAACCAACATTCAAGTCAAACATTAAGTGCAATGTTTACTTTTTGCCTTTTGGTAACCAACTTTGTGATTTGTTCAACGTGCTAAAACGAGGACTTATAGATTTATCGTACAATAATAATTTACGATTCTAGTTAGCTAGCTAGTTGGATAATGGATAGTATCAAAGTGCGTGATACCCCTACGAATCTCAGTAGGTATAGGCCATTAGGGGAAAGGAGAGGGCAACCGTTTATGACGCTTGAGTGCAGGGACACCGGACACCTTGTTCCAAAGAAAGCTCGATAGGGATAAGGGCTATAGGACTTTTAAAATCTCACGGTGCCACCCTTGTTATTCCTCTAGGGCTGTGGTTTGTGAATTGTGTGTGGGCGCCATTATTTAAAATACCTATAATATGTATCCATCTTTGTACGTCTGGAGCTCTAATCAGGGGTCTACCATAATTTTTGCGTAACGTGAAATGTCGTCGAAGAATCCATAACGTATTATTTTTAAATCTTCTGTTACCGCTGTTAAACTACAAACCTAGTTTATCTTTAACACATATTAAAGCTTTAATAAAATTTAAAAGTACGGATTAACTCAGTATAAAAGTTACTTTAACAGACTAAAGTTTTACTTAAATATATCTATATTATTGATATTTATTATATAAGTACCTATAATAAGTATGCCCTTTACCTTAACCATTTGGTCCATGCCTTAAGAGCGTTTACACCTTTCACGCTCAATTTGGCTTAAAACTGTACTTTTCAAACTTGAAAAAATCATTAACCACTTATCTTTATAAAAATGTTGGTAACTTATTTTTATAGAAAATTTCACTGTCTATATAGTTATCAGAGAAAAAAATACGATTTATAGAGTATTTGTACATTAAATCTCGATACCATAACAGAGGTTTTCTTAAATTTCGTTATAGTATCAGTTTCGAAGCCTCAAATTTACGAAACCAGCGACAGATCTAATTAGAAAAAAATAATAACCTATTGACAAGATCCTTAAGCAAATAGTTATCAGAAAAAAATATTTCATTTAGGTATTTAACTATAAGTAATTTAAATTCAAAGAATGAGAAATATCAAGGATTTAAAACCTTATTTTTACCTATTTATCTTACTTATTTCAATATAATAATATCTTCATATGATAGAAGAACACTTTAATTAAAAGTATACTTTTTAAATATCAACAAATACTTTGTTATTTTTTTTCTACAAATATTTTAAAACTTACTATAAATCGCTGCGCGCAAAGCAATTGAAATCAGACCGCCGCGAGGCTTGCTGGAGGGTGGACGTATCGCTCCATGCTGCGAATGAACTTTGTTGACCTTTGTCGCGCATACTAGAGTAGTGAACATTTATAGCGTGATTGAAAAATCTTGGTTGTTTGGTAATTAAATATTTTATTTTGTTAGTAAGTAATATAATACATTTTATGTATGTATTTTTATGTCGGAAAATAATTTTACTATTAAAACACATTACAGAACTAATGGGAAACAAAACGAATATATTTTTAAGAAAGAAAAGAAAGCGCAAAAATGTAGAAAATTTGGAAAACTTGGAAAAGGCAAGAATGGCTAAAAGGTTGCTATTATCACTGTTATCCTTACTTCAACTTATTTTTTCATTTAATTACTTACAAATAACGTGTTTTGTGTGCTTTCTATTTGTGTTTTTATTTCAGGCAATATAAAAGTAAATCAACTGAAGAAACAACAACGGAAAAAGATGAATGTGAAAACCAACACGAAGAAAAGGTGCCTTGAATTGTATTTGAATAGCAGTATTTTTTTTTGACCGACTTCCGACTTCCGAAATTAAGTACAGTTAATAGGTGCTAGTTTCATGCCTAAATTATATGTATCTGCAACTGACATTTATGTTATTTAATATTTAAAAAACTAAAAAGGGTGAAATTATTTTTTTTAACAAAAAATTTAAACCGACTTCCAAGGTAAAAACAATAAGAATATTAGATGAATGTGAAAACCAACACTAAGAAAAGGTACCTTGAATTGAACGTATTTTAAATTTTAATGGCAGTTTTTTCTTTGCTATGCCGTCATTAATCATAATAAAATATATCAAATAAATTCCCTTTTTTTTCAGAATCCTTTATTGGGCTTAGTGGAATGCCTAGAGCGTAAAAATCATGCAAACCTCCGATTTCCGTAATAGTGGATGAAAATTGAAAAGAAAAAAAGGAATATGTAGCTGATAACATAAATAAAAAAGTTTACCTATTGAAAAGCTGTTGTGCTTTTGATTTTTAAATAATTATTCTATACCATTTCAGTTACACTCATTTCTGCCTGCATTTCGTTCAGTTATGTTGCGAAATAAAAAAATTTATTATCATTTTTTTAGGGTTCCATAGCCAAAATGGCAAGAAACGGAACCATTATAGATTCGTCATGTGTCTGTCTGTCTGTCTGTCCGTCTGTCCGTCCGTATGTCACAGCCACTTTTCTCCGAAACTATTAGAGCTATACTATTGAAACTTGGTAAGTAGATGTAGTCTGTGAGCCGCATTAAGATTTTGATGCAAAAATGGAAAAATTATTAAAAATTTTAGGGGTCCCCATAAGTACAACTGAAACAAAAAAAAATTTTTCATCTAACCTATGCGTGTGGGGTATCTATGGATAAGTCTCCAAAAATCATATTGAGGTTTCTCATATCATTTTTTTCTAACCTGCATAGTTTGCGAGAGAGACTTCCAAATTGGTAAAATGTGTGTCCCCCCCCCCCCTCTAATATCTAAAGTAGGCATGATAATTCTAAAAAAAATATATGATGTAGATTACTATAAAAACTACCAACGAAAATTGGTTTGAACGAGATCTAGCCAGTAGCTTTTGTTTATACGTCATAAATGGTAAACCTTAATCTAATAAATTTCATAAAATCGACTGAAATATAAAAATAAATCAAACACCTATTAATTTCATAAAAATAAACCTTTTTGCTACTGCGGAACCCTTCATGGGCGAGTCCAACTCGCACTTGGCCGCTTTTTACCTCTCTACCAATCAAGTCCTTTCATTTGATATCCATATTGAGGTAGTAATAAGAAATATGTGTAATCTGCAATTTTTCTTACAACTACCGGCCGGCTACGGCGGCGGCCTTCTTGGATTTTCACGATGTGTTTATAACACTGATCTCTATTATACAAGTACGCTGGATAGCTGATACACACCTGCTTTTTGTGCCTATTTGAAGCGGAATCAGCGCCCTCATTATTCGGGTAGAGAACTAAATTTGACGTAACCACAACCTATAACAACAGTTGTCATCACTAGTATTAGTTCCAAGTACTCTCATTACTGCTATCAGCGCCAATATGGCGGCTTTCAAATGTCATTTTTACGTCAGATTTATTTCTCTACCCGAATAATGGGGGCGCTGATTCAGCTTCAAATAGGCACAAGGAATAGCTGTCATTTCAAAGGATATCAGCTATCCAGCGTACTTGTATAGTAGAGATCAGTGGTTTATAAATTGTTGCGTGTTATTCTAATGTATTTAAAGCTATATTGTTGTAAAGTTCCATTAAAATCCATTCAGTGGTTTTTGCGTGAAAGAGTAACAAAATATGTCCATGCATACAAGCTTTTGCGTACGTAATATTAATAGGGTTACACTTGAATAAATAATATAAATCCGATTTTTTTATTTTAATACAATGATAAACATTTGATAATAATTGTGTCTCACTATGACAATCACCTTATTGTACCTACATAAAATTACAACTTTGCCCAAAATTTCATATCACTCATTTTATGTTTTATAAAGTAACATAAAACATTCAACATAATGCATTAGTGGATTTAGGATTAATAGTAATAGTATGCTAAAATGTAGTGGTAAATCAATAATAATAAACCGACTCGCATCGACATTGCATCCGCATTCCGCACGGATCAAAATCTTTTGATTTGACTATAATGAACCAACTCACGCACACAGACGCACTTGCTTCTGTGTGAATAAAGTTGCACTGAATTACATGAAACTCGACATTATGCGTTCGACGTAAACGCTCTTAACGGATGCTTATACTTTCACGGTAAAAACGGTCTTGTATTTCACTTACAATACATTGGTAAGAGCTTTGACCCGAAGCAATGCCGTGCACGATTTTATCTTAGCAAACTGCCTGTACTCAGTAATACTGAGCATAGAGAATCCTATGTACAATATTGCCGGCAGTTAGGAAATAAGAATAATAAATACTTAACTAATTGTATTAATAATGTTTACATATGAATCAAGGAAAGTTATTTAAACATATCAACTTACCTTATTTACGGAGTCGGCGAAAACAACACAGCTCAGTCCATACACTTCACAAGATTTAGACAAACTTTAAGACACAAAATATTATTCAAAATCGTATAGCCGGTGTCTCGCGCCGCGAAGGACCGCGTGCATGTCAATGGATGAAAGTGTAAACTGAGGTTTTTGCATAAACCTATAATGCATAGACGAACAAAGAGTGCGAGAGAGAAGAAAATCCTTTATGGAATTATAACAAGATGAAAAGAGAGAGGCAGTTTAATGTGAACTGTAACCACTTTTATTTGACAGGTCGTCACAAGTCGACACGCGTTTTTGTGCCCTTTCAGTATTTGAAATTTATTGTTTAAATCGTTTGTTATTTTTAACAAATACTATTATATATAGCAATGATAACTTGTTCTGTGAGTGATTGCAGTGTAAATCATAGGAATAATCCTGAAAAATATACATTTCACAGGTAATTAATCTTCATGTCCCAATTGCTACGATGTGTTTATTTCTGCTATATTCTTTCTTTAGTTCTGTATTTCAAATAAAATAATATCAATCCTCCCTTTTACTTTCATATTTTGCGTAACTAAAGGTGCTATTGTTCCTAAATTACACAATTTTTGAAGAAAAATTTTTCATAAAAATTTTTTACATATACGCTAGTGCTTGAATCAAATTTATCGATATACTTATCGGTATTTAACTATAACATAAAACAAATCTAAAAATGTAATGGGTGTGTGAGAGTATTATGATATTATGTATTTAATTTAAGAATAAATAATATACTATGTGTGTTGTTTACTTTCAACATTATATTTGCATTTCTAATAATGTAAGGGCTGATTTTTCAGATAGCTTTTACCTGAGTAATAAATAAGTAACTTTATAATGTGTATATTATTTATCCTTATAAGAACCTCATATCATAACATATCCGACGATTGAAAAATCACCCCAAACGAAAATGTGTATCTATACTTTTCAATCGTCACCTTTTTTCTGTCAAATAAAATAAATACCTAATTTGAAATACAAAATCTGCCAAAGTTGCATATTATTTATTTCTTAAAGAAACTCAGGTAAAATAACTCGAACGGACTATACTATCGATAGTAAAAGATACATCACTAGCACACGCACACATTGACAGATCGAAAATCGTCACGCATTTTCGGGTTGTCAGGTGGTCTTTACGTCAGTATATTATAAGTCTATGGGTTTTTGTATACGTGCCTCTCGCTTCCACACGTGCATAAGAAAGAGACGCCGAGATCAAGTTTGGCTAAACTTTGCCAAGTTCGCCCACTATTTTATTGTTATTCTGTCAAACCTGTGCATCTTGGAATTAGTTTTAATATTGATACTGCCGCAGAGTGGAACATTAATGATTATATAAATGTAATTAATTTTAAACTTTGACATAAGCCTCATACATTATATTCGGTCAAGCTCTTCATATGTCTCTGAGTATGGCGGTAATTTACTGAAGATTTTCATAATTATAAATACCTACATTTCCTGACACTCTTCAATAAATTAAAATTAAGTAATCACAAAATTTACCAAAATGTACAGCCGTAAATTACGTAGAATTTTTTCTTTTATAATTAAGGGAAACATTGTGTAAGAAATAAAAGGCATGTCTTAGTTCGTTATTTTTATTTTTCTTCCCACAGGTGGCAACAACCAGAGTAGCAGTAAAACCTAATACAAAGAAATTGGTAACTATTTTCAGGGATACACTTCTGATGACATTATCGGAAAATTACTTTTATTTTTGAAACACCTAGATTCTATACATACATAAAACTTTAGACTGGCCAACATAGTTCTGAATTTGTATTTAACAGACTACAGTTACATACAATATATTACATAATATGATATTTTGATTGAAATATATTAGTTTGGCACCCCCAACTATGTGGAATCCCTTGTAAACTGCTACTTACTACCCTGGCGTATTTCTTCTAATGATTATCGAATCTCGAAAAGAAACAAACATTTCAACAAATATGCATGTAACCAAGAACTTTCGGCCATCGGTTACACGACCACTTGCTAAACTACCGGAGAAGAGTGTAGATAAACAAAACGACTATCTACTTTTTTTAGATTTCGCAAATTTTTAACATGTGCTCATTAGCGACGGTGTCCAAAAATTCTGAAGCTCTCCTCCCAATGTAAAGGAAAGAAAATCATCTGCTGATCGTGAGATATGCAAATTAAATTACCGATAAACATTACTGACAAAAGCTTAGTGGCCACAGAGAATTACATGGTGGCTTAAAAATTTTAATGATTCGGGGTCTCCTCTAGGTTACTCATAGCGATCGGGCTCAGTCTTCCAAAACTCGAACAAACCGCACCGAGTCTCACGCGAGGCGTTCAACTGAAAAACCTAGTTATCTTTATTGTAACAATAACAAATCTCTATGAGTAACCTTGAGTGTCAATCGAGTCAGCAAAACTATTATGACGATCGATTGCTCGTAGTCACTAATAGCCTGACTGACAGTCCGCTAAGGCCGAACCCCAGTAGCCGAAGCGGACTGTTTGTACAATATTAAATTGTGACAAAACATGATCTAGGTGTTGTTGATCATATCGAGTGCATAGGCACATTACATTAGATTAAATTTAATCAAACATAATATTATATGCAATCCTGAAGCTAAAATTATTTTTTTTTTATTTTCTTGGTTTTTTTTCTTGAGGGATCTTTTAGCAAATATTGTTAATGGAATAAGTACAGTATAAAATGAACTTACAACGGAAATAAAATGATGAGTAGGAGAAATGAACGATAAAATTAGTTATGATTAAAAAAATACCCAACCTGATTAGTTTAACTGGGTATCCGCTATGCATGGAATACATCTGCTACACAAAATGCTCCTTGTGTCACATATTATGTTCCAAACACAACAGACTATAATAATAATTATATTTAAGTATAAGTAGTAAGATATCCGCGGGTTCTTACAGAATTTCGAAACATTTAAATATATACAATAACAGCTATTTAGCCGTTCCAATGCATGAACTTTGATTTTTTTGTTATTTTTTATCATTTTAAGTCATTACAAACAGAGGACACACTACAGAAATAAATACATAAATATAATAAAATAATGTAGCACAGTGAAACATGAAAATGTATCTAGAAAGGATCAAAACAATATACGTAATACATATAGAGCCCCGCGGGGTGGGAATACGCAGAACTGTCGCACTTCCACCCAGCGAGGAGTGAACTCCATCACGTCTCCTAAAATGAAAATATAACATATACAATTCTTATGATTTACATAAACTATAACAGTTACGCCTATATGAACTGTTACCATCCATACTTGTCGTAAATTATATTACAATTTAACGTCGCCGTCATTTCGTGAGCACCAAACTAAAGAGGTTTTACAACAGAACTCAGGGTACAACGAAACCGGGACGCTCGCGGAATGGCGACGACGGGCACTATCAAATACGATCCACCCGATGACGTCATACAAAACTTTACACGTTAATTACTGCTAAAGACGGCGCGGAACTCTTACGATCCACTCACCACACCGCGCGGTACTGTTCTGTCGCCCGTAGCCAATAACCGTGGTAGCTGGCAACCGGAGGGACATGGGACTTGGCGACCGACAGTGTGGTTGTACGTGCCGATCGACCGACGAGGGCTCGAGGGTCGAATCGACCCAACTATCCCGCGACCTAACCAACCGACCGCACAGACGACCGTGGTACATAGGCATTCGACCGCGCACATCCTACGTTACCGAACGCGAAGTGCGCAAATCCTACGTTACCGACAGCGCACATCTTACGTTACCGAACGCGCAGTGCGCAAATCCTACGTTACCGACCGCGCACATCCTACGTTACCGAACGCGCAGTGCGCAAATCCTACGTTACCGACCGCGCACATCCTACGTTACCGAACGCGCAGTGCGCAAATCCTACGTTACTGACCGCGCACATCCTACTTTACCGACCACGCGTATTCCTACGTTAAACCTATCCTGACGCGATCGAACCGACCGCACGCGCCATATCGTTAAATATGCGGCTATTCAATAAAATCTCCGCGTATAAAACCTAGCATCGGACAAACCATCGAAAAAATAGTTCACCTTCAATAACGAATACTTATAATATAGCACCCAGACTCTAGGAGGTCGCCACCTATAGGCGACTCCCTCGCATGCGTTATAACCGTCGGGCGGGCGCCCGCTTCCTTACTCCTGATGTTACGTGGTCCAGATGCACTTAACTCTGCCTTCGACGTATTAAAAACGAAAACTACGGCCGTATATATTTTTACATGAATTTCGTGTACAAAAAACAAAAAAATATTTAACAAAAATAAAACCTGCGAGTATATACCGTATCAACAAATCGTATAAACAACTTTGGACGATTTCATTTTAAGAATTATATTAGAATCGTCCTTCGCGCCGCACGCGATGCCGCCGCCCGGTCACCCCGATACGAGAAAATAATACTTCATATAGTCTTTTGTACAAATCATTCGTAAACGAATACATACACCGGAAAACCGGTGAAAAAACCTCACGTGTAAATACTAAACTTTTTCAATATATTAGTAACTTTTTAAATACGCGGCGGAGGCGGGGGCATTCCGTGCGGCGTCAATATAAAATAGCTACAAAGAAAATGATAACTAAATTATTTTTACACTACCCTCGATCCTTCGACGTCTACAATAATTGAAACGATATGTCAAACGCTTCTCTAATATCTCTTCTCTATCGCTCCATGAAAACGCGCCAGGGCGACCCTAATTTAAACTATTATTATTGCTAACTATTCCTCGCGCTCGGTAAGTATTTCTCATCGAGTCGACGACAATATTATTTCGACGAGATGCGAGCATACTATCTAGCCGATCGACGAGGGCTTCACAATATTCGACTGCGAACGAAACCGTCGACGGGAGCCAACGATCGGACCGTCTCAACACGACATTGACGTTCGAAAGGTCGAAAAGTTAAGATAGAAGGGTACCGTCAATATCGTTCCCGAGCGGTCCGACTGCCGTTTCCCGCCCTCCGGCTCGGCAAACGAATCTTCGACGGCTCCGAAAGCCGGGCCCGTCGGGAGCCCCCCTCGACCGCAAGTCCTCCCGAAGCCTTTCAATCGGAAAATTGTCAAAATAACTGCGGACAAAAACTATCGAGGAACAGTTCAAAAAAGCGGGGGACGAGAAGGCACTTTCGTACGAAGCTTTCGAGGGAATCGAACCCGCCGGTCCGGTCGAGCGGGGACGCGAGAGCCGGCGCCTAGCGCGTGAGCGGGCGGTGCGAGCAGCGCAGGAAGCGCGCGTGCGGTCGCGGGCAGCGCGCGGGCGCGGCGCAGCGCAGCGCGGCCGAGTGGCGACGCTTGCGGTCCGCGCCCGCCGCCGCGTCCGCCTCCGCCTCGCTGGCGCAAAGCGCGTGCGCCGCGCTGATCGCCGCCAGCAGCTCCTCCCAGTCGCGCGATAGCTCGTCGTCGTCGCGGGCGGCGGGCAGGGCGGGTGTGGCGGCGCATGCGCATGGTGGCGCCGCGGCCCACACGTCGTCGCCGCCCGGCCGCATCTTCTTGGCGGCGCCGCCGGGCTCGTGAGGGGGGTGGTCGGTTTGCGCGGCGGCATCGCGCTGGCGCACGGGGAAGCGCAGCCGCAGCGCGGGGTCGTCGAGGTCCGGGCAGCGTTGCTCGGCGGTGAGCGCGAGGCGGCCGTAGTCGATGGTGCGCGTGCGGTACTCGAGGTAACGCTCGCGCGTGTCGGCGCGGTAGGCGCCGCCGGACTCGCTGCGCACGAACTCGACCGGGTCGAGGTCGGCGCGCACGGCGAACGTAGCGCCGTCGCGGTAGCGCGCGGGCTCGCCGTCGCGCGCCGGCTTGATGGGGCGGAAGTGCGTGCGCGCGGCGGTGAGCAGGTCCTCGCGGGGAGGCGGCGGCGCGGGGGCGGGGGCGACGGGTGGAGCGGGGGCGGCGGGTGGGGCGGGGCGCGGGCGACGCGGCACTACCTCGGCGAAGTGGCTGCGCTCGCGGCTGTGGTTGATGGCGGCGAAGGAGCGCATGGTGTCGGCGACGGCGGCGAGCGCGTCGTCGAGGTGGCCGTCGTGGAGCGCGAACTCGAGCGCGCGCGGCTCGTCCTCGATGTTGAGGGGGCGCAGGCGCGCGGGCAGGTCGCCGGGGGACTCCGCCCGCGGCCCGCCCGCGTCTGCGGCCCAGATGCCGGTGTTGTCGGCGGGAGGGTCGGCAAATAGGCGGTCGGAGGGGGAGGACAGCAGGTCGTGGAAGTCGATGGGGAGCTCCTGGTACTCGTCGTCGGGCGTGTTCTGCTGGTTGGTCCATATCGCCTCGATGCTACTGTCGAACTTCGCCTCGAATTTAGCATACTGCTCCACCTCCAACGGGCTGCGGACTCGGGGGATCAGATCTTCCGTGAGAGCGCCCCACTCGGTGTCGAGGTCGAGGCCGTCGTCGAAATCCGGCACCATGTTTTCGTCGTTTACGCGCTTTACCTGATTGATTTCTTTAACCTCGTCGGTGACTGTGTTTTCGCATGTCCCGTAGCCCTCGTCCAGTGCGATAGCTCTTATGAATTCTTTTACAGGATCCTGAGCTTCCATGTCCCACACTCCCTCGTGCGTCATCCACTCGGGTAGATTCTCCTTGCTCTCGAGGGTCCTCCTGTAGCTATTGAAACGTTTTCGATTCTTTTTTTGGCTGTGGCATGAGTTGCGTCGCTCCCTTCCGGACGAATATTTTTTATTTTTAGAATTCCAATCTTTCGGTGGCGAAATTTCACTTTGCATCTTGACCTTTGTTTCCGGAGCGGTTTTTCGACACCAGGCCGGTGGCGGCAAGTAGTACTGCAATGGCGACTCTTGTCCCTTCTTCAGAGCCGGGAATGCAGCATAATATCTACGCACAGCCTCTGTTTGTTCTATAGAACAACTTGGCATTCCTGTCAGTGGTGCGTCCTCCTGGTCTTTGATATTTTGTAGTCTTGTGCACAGCTGTCCGACGACGTTGTCTGGATTAGACTCCTGTAATGTGATTACATACAACGTCATTTATATTGCTTTCTATGTTTACTGACAAAAAAACAAAAGGGTAGACAAAGGCATCCAAATCTTTTGAAACAAAACAAGAATCTACAGCAATGTTATATAAATAATGTGGGAAATAATATTTTCTCATTCACAAGGCTCTTTTTTATGAAGGTTTATTATGCAAATAAATGGTGACAGCATTAAACAATGGTACACAAATATGTAAAATAATAGGGAACATCATGTAAAACTAGTGCTTCTCACAGGCAACATATTATATGCACTATTAGAGAAGTTCATTCCTAGGCAGACGGGGGACCTACGTAGTTTGGACGCGTTACATCAAACCTAGCCGACAGATCACAATTAACACTGAATTGACATGATCCGACCAAAAGACGTTGGTCTGTCAACTGCCTAGGAATCAATTTTTTCGATGGTACATGGAATTATAGGGTTTAAAATATGTTTGGCCTAAAACAGCTTAATAAAGGACTACAGAATTTATAAGTACCCAACCACGGTTTGTAAGTTGTTAGCAACAAATAATAGGATTCAGAAATATAATTGGATTGGATGTTTCAGTATAATATCAGATTATTTCTAGCTACGAAGTGTAGCTTCAATACAATGTTCAAGGAGAAAGTCTAGACTAGACAAAGTTAAGTCAATTTTATCAATATTTTAAAGACAATAGACCAGAATAAAAATGTTTTCTGATGTATAAGACTCTATTAAAATTTATTTTAATAAACTATCTATTTACTTTCCATTTGTATTTCTTAATAAAACATATACCCCCAAAATAATAAAAATATTTGAGCAGCATATGGCTGTGTTTCCCACCAGAGATGTGTTGCGAGGAATGTGTTTTTGAGAACCAATAGAATTGCTTCATTGATGTGACCTCACTCTGCACAGCGATTCTATTGGATCTTAAAAACACATTTCTCGCAACATATCCTGGTGGAAACCCAACCTTAGACTATTTGCAGTTTGCTATCTGTTTGTCACATTATTTTTCTATGTGCCAGACAAACACATGCAAACCTTATAGTTACTAGCTGTGTAAATATTTTATTAGTGGAGGGTTTTAAAAGTAAATATAGTGCAAAAAGCATAAATAAGCAAAGTGTATTTTGTACATAAAAGTGTGATAATAATGTGTATACTGAAATATCCAAAAAGCAAATTGAAAACAACACCGTGACTAAGTAAAAAAATAAATATTTGTTGCCTATGAATACAATATAGGATGCATGTCAATGAAAACCGACCTTTCTCAAAGGGTTCTTTGTACCATTAACTGTCTTAACCATCTTCTTATTAACATGCCCACTATTACCGTCTCTGCCCATCATTGGGTATTGCATAGCCACTTGACAATAGAAAAATATTAAATTAGTTCCTTTGTACAATGTCAACTACGCGGATACTACACTACCCTAACATTGATCAGAATGAAGAAATGTAAATTTCAGATAACAATGCAACGATAATCTTTATCATTATAGATTGTGATGTCAATTCCAACAAACTATTTGTAAATACATTTCAAATGATCGTCATTAGTAATCACAATTACTTAAATCTGTCTACATTGTTATGTTACGATTAAAATAGAAGTGCGTTAACATTTTTAAATAGATATTATTGTAGACAAAATAATTACTTAATTAATGAAGCTCCATATTTACTGAGACACGCTTATTGTAACATACTAGTTGATCAACATTTTGATAAACAGCAAAACAATAGTTAGGGATTGCGGGGAAAATAAATGTGGTTCTTACCTGGGATTAATGTGCAGGTATCAGAAATTGTTGGATATCAGGTATGATTCTTTTGATGTGGCAGGCCAGCAGGCTAAGGCCTGGCTCCCTCTTTTATGCTTACGCATCCTGCCCGGTACAATATCTACTCGCAGCAAACACCAATAACATGCTTGGAAATCGTGTGTCCATTTTTCATATGCTTGGGCCGTGTGTGATATCGATCCTGTTCCGTTTTACCTCCTTACAAACAATACATTCTTATTTCTTTGGCCTGTGCTTTGCTAGTAGTCGTTATTTTGTAATTCTTTCTCTTGTTTTCTCGTTTAGTAAATAACATTCATTGTCACTATCTAGCAAAAATGACGCACTTAGTGCATCCCTCACTTCTGCAAAATAAAACATTACTCATATTATCACGTGTCGCATCTACGGTGCATCGGTATGACTTGCAAGGGCACAAAGAATTTCATGGAAAGCCATACCCGCCCCGCCGCGCTAAATGGGTCGATGGCGCCAAACGTCATTCGAGGGTGGCAAAAGGGCTTTATCTCGTGATGACTTACCAAAATACACTTTTTATCAACCACTCACTCTTGTAAACATTGTGTATGTTTCACAATAAGTTTATTGACACGGTAGATACTACGAGAGGTGTAATCGAAACAATTTCACAAGACATGACAGGGTTACATGATGCACTTTCACTATGGCTATGTGGGCTAGTACTTCGCTTATACTTTTAACAACGTTACGGACATGAAAAGCGGACACTCACCTTGGAGAATATATATTTTATGGGGTTATTTTCATGATATTTAATTCACACACACACCCCACATGAAAAAAAACATGGCAGCCGCAATAAGTGAGAGTCAAAATTATAAAATATTCGCAACGCCGTCAAGTCCGAGTGACGTCCTGATATCGACCAATAGAAAAGCTTCAATTACGAAATTTATTCAAGATGGCTGCTTACAAACCTGTTTTGTACAATTACATTCAAGATTACATTTTTTACGCACTGTGATTCGTTCGTATTGGTGTTGAAGGCCATTTAAATTAAAATTTCGACCAATGATATGAGGGAGAATACTACAATCGCGCCATTTTTTGACCGCGAAATTCAAATGAGATTTTCCTTGCAACTTGACGACTTTCATCACCTTTGACAAATAAAATAAAATACTTTTTAAAGTTACATATAAACAACGTAAATTACGTGCATTGTATTTGATATCCGAAACTCTTTTATGAAGTTAATTAAGAAAAATATTATTGTGTGAGGAAGTATGCCGACGATACTGCAATCTGTATACTTAAATAATCATTACTCGTCACAAACGCGTACGGTACGGCCTAGCCATGGGCGTATATAAAGGGGAGGGTCCTGGGGGTCCGGACCCCCCCCCCCCATTACTATCCATTTTACTTGTCCAATCGACAATATAATATTATGTACTCGTAGTTACCACACCGATTTTAATCGGCGAGGTACGTGTATTTTTTATTTCCTAAACACGTTACCTATTTGCTGCTGCGGAAACCTTTAAAGGCGAGTCCAACTCGCACTTGGCCGCTTTTTTACGTTAGGGACCCCCCCCCTTATCACCCCCTTATCAAAGCTATATATACGCCCGTGGGCTTAGCCCAACGATGTCAATACTTTGGTTATAATTCTATGACTAGCCTACTAAAATGAGATAGATGATTAGATCTTTCGAAAGTCTCAAATGCGCAAACGCGAGTATTGCCCGACACATAGGGTCTTACCACAAAAGATTTAATTACCCGTTGAACAGTTGATTAGAGAAAAATTCAGTACAAAAATGTCACAAAACAACTGTTCAACAGATGTTTAGTTTTTTGTGGTTAGGCCGATAGATTTTAGGGACGTTATCGGCTATACCACAGAATTTAATATACAGAATGTAATAAAAATAAGTGATAATACTTTGGGTGTGTACGTGTTTCTTGTAGACAGTTCACTGTGAAAGTAGCAGCGCAGAAAGACTAATTTTTTTTTCACTTTTGTATGGGGAAATTCGTGAGTCGTGACGCTCGGGCCCTTGCCAATACAAAAGTGAAAAAAATTTCGACTTTCAGCGCTGTTACTTTCACAGTGAACTCTCTACAAAGAACACGTACACACCCTAAAGTATTATCACTTATTTTTGTTACACACTGTATATCTGGGTGCACGGGAGTGCCCCCGCCAAGATGAGCCAAGCGAAGCGCGCACGGGCACTACCTACCTTTTCTCGAAACGTTTCGCCGTATTTTTGCACCCTCGTAACTTTGGTTTGGATAATGCCAGATAGTTGAAATTTTCAAGATATTATGACATGAGTATAATAATTAAATGCGCAAAGTTTGAATATTGTTACTATTATACTTTAGATTTTATAGGGGTCCAAAAACCCCACAATAATGGACTGACTCACCGATCATCAAAATTGTTAGGGTACTTCCTGAAGTCATAGAAAGCTGAAATTTGGTATGTGACATACTATTAGTACAGAAACAACAAAAAAATTATCAAACCCAACCTAACCTATCCCATCCCCTTGATATAGAGAGGGGATGTTAGTATGAGATACCCCCGTTTCTTGTGCTAGATACAAAATTAAAAATAGAGTATAAAATAATTCTCGTGCCAAAAAAAATACGTATTAGACATGAGAGACCATAGACTCACAGAAAACCGGCGTGAAACAGCGCTCTCACAGAAAACCGGCGTGAAACAGCGCTTGCCCTGTGTTTCGCTTAGTGAGTTAAGCGGAGGCCCAACTGCACCCTAAACCTTATTCCCTATCCCTGTTCTCTTCTGCTGATTCCCTTAGCCTATTCCTTCATAAAAAGACTGAAAACGCACTTGCAACACTTCTGATGTTAGTGTCTATAGACGACGGTAGAACTTACTTTCCATCAGGTGACCTGTTTGCTCATTTGTCTCCTAATTTTATATAACAGATCCCCTCTTAAAGGCTGGCAAAGCACTTGCAACTTTTCTAATATTGCGAGTGCACATCCTCGTTAATTGCTCCTTAATTTCATAAAAACGTAATAATTTATGTGGTAATTTTTCCATCTTTCAAAGAATCATTCCGTACCTCCTTTTAAATAATATTACATCTATACCTACTAATATTTTAAATGCGAATGCGTAAAGTTCAAATAAAGTTAGTTCCAAAAATTCATAATAGATGGCGCCGCGCCGCCGCCGCGCGTCTTCTACATCGCACTATCGCTTACCCAAACGTGTTTCTATAAGAGGTGGTAAGGATGAACATACTGTTTTCGATTAATTTGATGTTTCACATAATAGAAGTATTTCACATAGTAGAACTTACTTTCCATCAGGTGACCTGTTTGCTCATTTGTCTCCTAATTTTATATAACAGATCCCCTCTTAAAGGCAGGCAAAGCACTTGCAACTTTTCTAATATTGCGAGTGCACATCCTCGTTAATTGCCCCTTTCATAAAAACGTAATAATTTATGTGGTAATTTTTCCATCATCCAAAGAATCATCCTGTACCTCCTTTTAAATAATATTATGTCTATACTAATATTATTATAAATGCGAATTGTAAGGGGGTGAAAATGCGTAAAATTGTGTTCAAATAAAGTTAGTTCCAAAAATTCATAATAGATGGCGCCGCGCCGCCGCCGCGCGTCTTCTACATCGCACTATCGCTTACCCAAACGTGTTTCTATAAGAGGTGGTAAGGATTAATATAGTGTTTTCGATTAATTTGATGTTTCACATAATATTTGAAATATATTGAAGAGTTGATGTTCGACTTCGACCCCACTCCCCAGCTGTTAATAACCCTCTATGCAAAAATCTTCTATACATAATTATAATAAAACTGTAGTAATGAAAATTCTGTACAATAAAGATAATATTAAAAAAATAATAAGCGGGGGGTGTCACTATAATATCGCTATAGAAGCCAAAAATGTGGTTAGTTTTTTTGTCTGTCTGTCTGTCTGTATGTTTGTTCCACTATCACACGAAAACTACTGATCCGATTTGAATGCGGTTTTCACAGATGTATTTGTCTTCTTCCAACTTAACATCTGGTGATAAAAAAATTCTCCCCACCCCTCAAAGGGGACGAAAAAGGGAGTCAGATTTTGTATCAAACTTTTTTCTTTAACACGAAAACTACTGATCCGATTTGCATACAGTTTTCGCAGATATATTTGTCTTCTTCCAACTCAACATCTGGTGTATAAAAATCCCACCCTCCCACTCTTCTAAGGGGACCAAAGAGGGGGTCAGATTTTGTATCAAACTTTTTTCTTGGACTTACTTCATAATATTATTAACTGTGTTTTCTAACTTAACATATTCTGTTGATAAAAAATTTCCCCCACACCTCTTAGGGGACAAAAGAGGGGGTAATATTTTATATCAACTGATGAAGTAGAAATACTTTAAATGGGAAAACAACGTTGCCGGGACAGCTAGTTTAAAATATGTAAGAAATGTTTTCTGTCTGTCTGTAAACATTGAAGTTTGAAGTAAGCGTCCCCCGGAAGCACCTCTAGTCTGTCGTGCAAATGCAATTTGCAGTAATGTAGCAACGAGAACTACTTACCATATAATATTATTATATTATACTAGAAGTAGCTTTATGACGGGTACTACCGCGCGCTATTTAAAGCTGAAGTCCACGCGGACGGAGTCGCGGGCTCGCGGGCAACAGTTTGTATATTATAATTGTATGTTCCTTAAGTATATTATTATTTATTAATAACTTTACTTTGCAGACTCTAGACCTTAAATCATTTTAAAAATATGTAAGTTCAAAGTATAGTCGTAGTCTCAGCATTTCTTTGCAAATATTTAATTGTAGGATGTAAACAACATCGGTTGGTTCAAAGAAAAAACCTGTGCCTAAAAGTTAAACGGCTAAAACATAATCACGTCAAACAATAGTGCGATGTAGATACCTAACAGTGAAATCTCTTATTGACTAGAGTACATTTACAAGTATTATGCGATGTAGACGACCAGCAGCGACATCTATTATTTATTAATTATTATCAAATATCAATAGGAAAAAATAAAACCACGTTTGTTGTATGAGAGCCCCGCAAAATATTAAATTTATTTTGTTGAAATACATGATCGATGAAAATTTCAACTCTCCAGCTACTACCGTTCTTGAGATACTTCCAAGAGACAGATAGACAGACAGACAGACGGGCAGCTGACAGACACTGAAGTCTAGGAATAGGGTTCCATTTTTACCCTCTGGGTACTGAAACCTAAAAGAAATACACCAAAAAAAAGAAAGAAAAAATTAACTAAAAAAAAGGGTATTTGACAATTTTTGAAAAATATTTTTAAACTATTCTTTGTTATGACATAAACATATTGTATTAATATTTCCGTGAAATATTTTGTATTATTAAAGAAAATGAATATTAAAGTTTAAATTCCCCAAGTCGCGCGAAAAACGCTATTTAGAAAATGGCGCCGATCACATGACGTCGATGACGTCACTGGCAAGTAAACAGAGTTACAATCAAAAGAGCTAAGCTGCTTTTCCGTGGTTTTTCTTTAATTAATCCGTGATAATGGTGTATAAATGGTGTGCAGTGCCAGAATGTAAAAATACGTCTTTAAAAACTCCAGAAAAAATATTCGTTTCTGTTCCAACTAATCCCAAAAGACGAAAAATGTGGTTACAATTAGCTCGAAGAGACCCAAAGAGCGTTGTATCGCATTCAAACATATTTATGTGTGAAGATCACTTTGATGTAAGTATTAATATTGAAGTAAGCCCTAAGCGATAACAATAGAAAGGCTATAATTGTGTCTCGTTTTTCCACGATCGAGGGATTAAATAAAGCACTAGACAGGTAGGTGTCTAGAAAATATTATAACATCATTTCATACCAGATTATCATAATAATAATTATATAATGTATATGACAATCTTGTAGCATATTGTTGATATTATTGTATTGTCATAGTCATAGTCAGGTATAATATAATGCAAATGTTAGTATAGGTAGCATTAGTATCTAAGACTATAATAGTCATAGAGGAATAATATAAACATACACTGTTATAGGTACCTACTTAAAGCCTTTAATATTACTATGTATAATTTTATTACAGCTAGAAAAAGATACAACAAACTATTTGAAATACAAAATGGGCTTCAGTCAGAAGATATTTTTGACAGATGAGGCTATCTAAGACTATAATAGTCATAGAGGAATAATATAAACATACACTGTTATAGGTACCTACTTAAAGCCTTTAATATTACTATGTATAATTTTATTACAGCTAGAAAAAGATACAACAAACTATTTGAAATACAAAATGGGCTTCAGTCAGAAGATATTTTTGACAGATGAGGCTGTACCAACAAAATTTCATTGTCAAGAGGATCGCAAGAGACGACTGTCCCCTCAAGCTGGACCTTCTCGAGAAACATCCCTTAAAAGGCAAAGAAAAAGTCTTGTCACGGAATGTTTGGAAAGTCAAAGCACTACTGAAACAGAAGTTGAAAGTATGAATCAACAACATGACAGTATTATAGTACAAGATGTAACGTTTATGCTGGAAGGTACATGCCATCTATGTATTTATTATGAGTTAATACTGAAACTTAAAAATTTGTTGTATGAAATAATCAATATTGTGTTTGTCTTTTCAGAAATACCAAAAACTCTAGACAAAGAAACTTCCACTGAAACTGTAGTAACTGTTGAAAAATCTGTTCAAGTAACAACGAAGGTGACTAAACATTTTAGGAGCAAAGCTGTGCAAGTACGATCACAAAATAAAAGTATTTCTACCTCACCGTTGAAAGTGTGTACAACATCCAGTTTCACTTCACCCTTTAAAATTGAACCATGTCTTCTTCGTCCATTACACTCAGGAGCTGGTAACACAGTGAAGAAAAAGATTGTCCTTGAAGATAAAAGATCAGACAGTGAAATATCTTGTTTGGAAAGTGGCCATTTGTCTCCTTTTGTACTTACCACTACATCATCATCATCAAAAGTGACTGACTCTGAGAGTTATGCCACCGAGATTGAAGATATGGAAAAAATGCAATGCCTTAAAAATACTATGCGTTTGATTGAAAACAAACCTACAATGTATATTGGTATTTCCAAAGACTGTTATTTTTTGATTCAGTTAATTCATAAACACACTAGTATAAAAATCGAACATATTTTACTTTGTTTAAAGAAAATTAGACTAAATAGCACATTTTCAGAATTAGAAGATAATTTTGGAATATCTCTATCATATGCAAGTAAAATATTTTTGACTAATATCCCAATATTAAGTAGTGAATTAAGCAAATTTATTGTTGCCTTAGATAAAAAAAATATAAAAAAGAATCTCCCAATTGCATTCAGACACAACTATTACAATGTCAGTTGTATCATTGATTGTCTGGAAATTGATATACAGAAACCCTCCAAGGCTCTATATCAGGCATTAACATGGTCGGACTACAAAAAAGGGAATACTGTGAAGTATTTAATTTCATGTACACCTAATGGTTTAGTCAATTATGTATCACAAGGGTTCGGTGGCAGAACCAGTGATGTCACCATAGTAGAAAACTGTAGCTTTCTAAATGGTTTACAGCCAGGAACTTACATCTTGGCTGACAGAGGCTTTAAGCACCTTGAACCTTTACTTCATGCAAAAGGAATGAAATTATTAAGACCACCTAGTGTAAGTGCTGGTGCAAAATTGACTAAATCTGAAGTTCGACAAACTAAAATCATTGCAAGCTTACGAATTCATATTGAAAGAGTCATAAGACGATTAAGGGAATTTCATATGTTAAAGCAACATTCAGTTATAAATACAAATATGCGTCGTTTCCTTGACCATATTATTATTATTGCTTGTGCACTGATTAATTTGCAAGATTCTCTAATTAAATAATGTGGCAAGCCAGTTAAGGAATCAAAATAAAACAATATATTTTTACCTTTATAAAATGTTTTTTATTGCTCACTCACTTAAATTTGTATTATGTAGTAGTATAGGGTATATATTTCCTTTCCAAAATGAATCTAATTTATTTATTAAGTTATTAACATAATCATCATCATAGTGTTCTAAAATGATATCAACTTTTTGTGTATGCTCAAAGTTACTGTCCGCTACACAAAAATAACATTTTTGGAGACCAGTTGCATACATTTGCAGTTGCACCTGTGCTTTACATTTTTCAGAAAGGATGCCATTTTTTATATAGTTTGCTTTAGATTTGGCCTTTGTAGGACACTTTATTTCTATAACAGCATCTTTCATTACACCGTCAGGAGATGCAGCAATCACAGGATTGTCTTTACACACATAAAGCCCGCAGGAAGTAATTTTTTTTTTCAATTTGTTGCTTACAGTCTTACGGACAGAAAGTTCTAAATTTCTACCTCTTTTCATGGCCACCGTATCAGGAATTTTTGCACCTATTATAGTGGCCACTAAAGTTCCATCAGGTGTGTGGCAGACACTAGCTTCATGGGCCTTTGAAGCAGTGATGCGGCCATACCGCATCTCATACCATAAGTTACTTTTATTCTGCTGCCTTGTTGCTTCTTCTACACTTTTGATAACATCACTTGTGAATGTACTTTTCATTACGCCTAAGAGCATGTTTATATCATTTTTAGTTTCTTGAGGTAGGTTTATCATAAAATGATGTAACGAGTATTTCATAATGTCACTATGCACAAAATCATCTTGATATTTTAGCAATTCACACTTGTTAATTTTTCTCTTTTTAGCTTCTAAAATAAAGTCTTCGTATAGTGCTGATGTGCTAGGTCTGTGTGGAACAGGGGTCTTGGTCATTTGTTCAATAGTGATGAACTTTAAGGTGGTTCCTACTCTAGACAGAGCAGGCTTCTTCCAGTAACACTCGACCGATGTACATGCTGGTTCCTCGCTGCGACGATGGACCCACATTAAAAAGGCAACCGCGTGTTTACATCCGCCAGCTGAAGCCGCACAGTCATGGCAGTCACAGCTTATTATCTCACCGTCATTTTCATTCACGACCAGAGTAACATTGTAAGCTTTGGTGCGCACTTTATGTTCCGGGCACATTTTACATTTTACTGTACAAATCCCATTCTCGCGGCACAGTCTAACGTAGCCAACGGCATCATCACCGTACGACTCTCTTGCAGACCTACAAATAAAACAGATTAGGCACTGAATATTTTCACTACATAACCTAAAATACACGAATGATATTGTATTGTACAAAACGCAAACTTATAATTATCGAGTGGTACTTACACTACTGTTTTTACATTTCTTACTTCAGAAGCATAATAAACTGCATTATTTTTAAAAAATAGTTCTACCATGAATGGGCCGATCTTAGGTAGGTTGCTGTTATCTGCTCGCACGTAATTGGGCTCCATCTTAGATATAATTATAGCTGTTGTGAGTTAGGTAGTTAATATTTGTACTAGAAATTATATGAAAATTGTGAACAATCACTTAAAAATTGAATCAAACACTTTTTATCACGGAAACGGCGTACTAAAACTCGGCAAGAAGCTTTGTTTACTTGCGTGTGACGTCATCACGATTGCAACCAATGACAGAGCGTTTCTATCACCGAAAAAAAAAAGACAATTTTATTCGACTTTTCTTACGAAATCCTCTGAAAATACATATTATTTTAATGAAAATAAATTGAAATATGTTTAATTTACCTATAATTTATTAGGATGGCCATAAATTATAGTTTATTTTAAATGTTGTCAAATACCCTAATCCCACAAAAAACATTTTCATGTAAAAATGTTGCCAAGATGAGAACATAATATTGTTATAGTTCGTGGTGTCAAAAAGTAGTGAAATCTCATGTAGAGCCAAGTTTCTAACCTTACATACTTAGCCCTAAATCTAAAAACCTTAATTTTACACCAAAGCGCGGCAAAATATTTGATAATAATATAATGTGTCAGCCGAACGAGAAGAATCTAAAAACTCTACACATTAGTCAAAATCGGTGGCTTGGCCATTTTGTTATTCGGCAGGGCTTTGAACTTAATATACCCTAACTAAAGAAAAATGGCCAGGCTATCGATTTTGACTAATGTGTAGAGTTTTTAGATTCTTCTCGTTCGGCTGACACATTATATTATTATCAAATATTTTGCCGCGCTTTGGTGTAAAATTAAGGTTTTTAGATTTAGGGCTAAGTATGTAAGGTTAGAAACTTGGCTCTACATGAGATTTCACTACTTTTTGACACCACGAACTATAACAATATTATGTTCTCATCTTGGCAACATTTTTACATGAAAATGTTTTTTGTGGGATAGTATTATCATGATAGTACTGTAGGTAAAGTACTCCGACCCGACTGAAAAATGCACCCTATGCCCTATTTATGGGCTATCATGATAGCCCGACGGCCGACGGCCGACCACGTGGTGTGGATGTGGTGTAGAACTTGTGGTTGTGGTACGTGTGGGTTGGTCCTAAAACTTAGACATACTTCTTAGATGTCTGTCCGTCTGTCCTGTCTTCAGAGTTCAGGCTGTATCTCAAAGACGGTAATAGCTAGAAAGTTGAAATTTTCACAAATTTTTAGCTGCCGCTATAACAACAAAATATACTGAAAACAAAATAAATTAAATATTTAAGGGGCTCCCATACAATAGTCATTTTTGCTCGATATCAATAATGGAAACAGATAAGCACTAGTTTACACAAAATACCTACTCACTTGTAATATTTAAATATTTCAATTTCAGATAATAAAATTAAAGAAATAATAAATAAGTCCAACTCGAAATTTATAGTTTTTATACCTAGTATAGTTTTAAGTTTTATGAGTACGAACTCTGTTTCGTGAATAATAAAGCAAGAAATACACGGTCGTCAACGGCGGTTGACGACCACGCAAAATCTATAATGAAAAACTGGTTGACAACACGTTGGCAACCGTGTGGCTGGCAACGCGCATAATATACTATTTTTTGCTGTTGACGACCGCCGTTGGCGACCGTGTATTTCATACTTTAAGGTACAACAGACTTTAGGGCCAACGCACACGGGCGGATGCGGGCGCGGGTGTACGCGTCGGATGACCGACGCGGGCGAGCGGGCGCCGGGCGCCGGGCACCCGGCTTTTATTTAGCGCTGGTAATATATTTTTATGTCGAGCGTGTACAGATTGTGTTAAGTAGATTACCGTGGATTATTTACTAATTTATTCAACGTCAACGTCAACGGAAACAACGTCGATTGCGAAAAGCGTGCGCCCGCGCCGTGTGCCCGCCGTCCGTTGAGCGTGTGACAGTCCGTCGCCCGCGCCTGCGCAGTGCGCTGCCCATCATGCGAGCGCGCGCCCGCGCGAGATCGTTGGCCCTTACAAGTTGGAAGCCGGCTACATGAAGATTGAAGCGGCAGCAGACGCGACGTGTCGCAGCAACACTACTGGTTTCTATGTATTTCTTTGAAATACCCACCGCAGCTAGCGTCATTTTTCAATTTTCATAGAAATATATAGAAACCAGTAGTGTCGCGAGCCGCGACGACACGTCGTCTGCCGCCGTTTGGGCCAGGGCCCAGGCCACAACACTGCGTTGCGACGTCGCATTGCACAATGCATTGTATAAATCTACGACGCAGCAGAACGCATCGTGGAAATTTCCGATGTAAAGAGTGCATAATATGAAATTTCTGCGTTGCGACATCGCATCTCATTTATTTGCGATGTTGTTTTTGCGATACGACGCCGCAACGCAGTGGCCTGGCCCTTTCACGTCACCCGCTGCCAACCGGCCGCGGCACCTTCTTTATAATGTTATAATGTCTCGTCCTTGTCGAATCATAAGCAAGCTACTCAAAGCTTTTACGTATACTATGATACTATTTTATAGGTAATAGCCAATAGGGGCAATTTTAAAGACACCTTGGGGGAGAAATAAAATTAGCGTTTTCTTACGACATCTGTATTCTCTTATACCCTTACAGTTAGTCAAGATTACTTATTTTGAAAATAATTTGCCTTGATTCCTTTACAAATTCTGCAATATATGTTTTATGTTCCTTAGTACACAATCTTGTACCAAGGGGCATTTGATGCAAGTTTCAACATACAGCTGTGTAATATAATTTAACTTAATAACGATTATAAAATATTATGTCAGACAATTTGTGCTAACTATAGTTTTAAACGTAAACTAAAAAAATCAACAGATGTAGCAATCACAGAAATGCATGAATAAACATAAACCACTTAGATAACTAAAAAGTTTCTGTTGTAGCTGAACCGTTTTGAAGAAGCTTCATATTTTGTATTTTGGCTTAGAGTTGGTCACAGACTCACAGTGCATAATATGTAAAAAAATAACAATTTATACACTTCTTTTAAAACATTGATATTGAAAAATATTACGTTAGAAACCAGAAATGCTGAAAAAACAAAGTACAAACGAAATACTTTTGACATCTTTTTATTAACACTTTGCACAAAGCAAAAACGTAGTAATATTATGTACTGATATCTTATTGTATTTTGAGTATAATGTTAAAAGAAATTATCTTATGAAACTTAAAAAATACATCAAGAACTATATTTGTATGTAATGGAATCAATTTTATATACACATAAATATTACATTAGAAAACTGCTTATTGTCGTTAGGGCATACATGTACAGTTCCATAAATAATTTCATATGACGTAAGATAATTTCATGCACCGAAATTAGTGCATTTGAAATATTCGAATCACCAACTAGCACAAATTAAACGGACAATACAAAACATTCCAACGACCTTAAATATTTAAGTACTGCTTTTAAAAAGTAAAAATGTTAATCCATCACAATTTGAAATTAGAATGCAATATTTTACTGTTGGCAACCCTGAAATCGAACACCGAACGACATCCTTTCGAGTTTGCCGCGGCAAACTGCAAGGAAAGCGTAAACTATGAAACCGCTACATTCATATTTACACATTACATATTTACTAACAACCCATTCACTCAATGGCTCTCGGGTCGTTTACTGCTTTCCTCCGGCTTCGCTGCTGTTTTTGTGACGATGTCTTCGCTCTTCGGCATGCTTCGTTGCTCCCCGAAATTCTCTACCGCCTTTTTCATCTCCCGCCTTTTTTGGGCTTCGCGTATCAAGTCGAATAAAGTCTGAAACAAAGGAAGCAATTCATTTATTCTCGGAAATAAGACAATGGAAGGTGAGTAATTTTCTATCAAGGTTAACCTAAATTATAAATTCTTTTGTTAAAATATGAATGTAATTAATTTTAAGAATCATAACATACATACCTACATTATAGCAAAAGTTACCTTATATTCAGATGTATGTATTGTTAGTGGTTTTTTATTTTATTACATTTATATTACAAGAACAATATTATGTTTTCGTTACATATAATATAATAATATATAATATCATGGACCAATCATACATAACGATTGCATAACTATTTATTACTCTATGATAATATCTATGGACGCTTCACACCACGTCAATCTGGCCCCGTGGTAAGTACCTGAAGGACTTGTGTTACGGGTACCAGACAACGGAAATATAATATTTAATACTTTTATACTATACATATATTTAAGATTTTTATTATATGATAAATATATTTAATAATAAAAAACATCCATGACCCAGGAACTTTGAAAACTTTTTGTTCCGTCGGCGGGACTCGAACCCGCGACCCCCGGCTTAAGCTACCAACGTGCTATCCACTGAGCCACAGAGGTCGTCAACGTTACAGTCTTGATAATATAAAACATAATATCTTTTCCTTATTAAGTAGTTCAAAAGTTTGTCGTTTACGCGAATACATTTTTAATAGAATCTAGATTAGATTAAAGCTATATACTATCAGAGAAGTCAGGTGGGCCTGGGGGAACTACTTATTTCGGTCGCGTTATGTCAAACCCAGCCGACCCTGACAGATGACGACCGTTAATTGGCATTATCCGACCAAATGACGTTGGTCTTGTAACTGCCTATAAATCAATTTCCTCGATGGTGCATAAATTAAGAAAGCAAAAACATTGATAGTAATAACAATTAACACCCACCTTCCCATCAGCATCAGCACTTTTAGCCTGTTCTTTGGCCGCCTTGGCCGCTTTGTCCAGAGCCTTCTGTATCTTGCTCTCAACTTCTAGAATCTCCTCCTTGTCGAGTAGATCTATCAGTTCGGCCATTTGCTTCTCGGATAGATTCACGTTCTCATTGCCTATAATCTCGAGCATCTGTAAAGTATGGTACTTTATTATGTACTGTGTATGTACGAGTAAAGTATATTATAGTAACATGTAGTGAATAATATTATAAATGCGGAAGTGTGTGTCTATCTGTCTGTCTGCTACCTCTTCACGCCCAAACCGCTGAAACGATTTGGCTGAAATTTGGCATGGAGACACTTTGAGTCCCAGGAAAGGACGTAGGATACTTTTCACACTATGTTAATAGTAGAATATTATGTATGAACTCAAAAAAATGTAAACATCTACTGTACCATATTCTTAGCAAATAAATAAATTTGAATTTGAATTTGAATTTTCATCCCAGAAAAATGCACGGTTCCCGCGCGATAAGCGAGTTTAGGCGCAACGGAGTTGCACGCGTCATATGGTGGTAAAATAAGAATAAGAGAAATTTCATAAAAGAATGAACGGACGGAAAGCAATGACGTGAAACTTGTTTATGTCTTCTTATAGATCTATCTAATCTAAATAAAACTAATCTAACACGATTGCATAAATTATCTTTCTTGTGTCTATGTAAACGTAATACTTGATAGCAGTCTAGACATACATAAGCTAAAGAAAGACAGCAATGAGACATTATAAGTATAGAATTATGCATTTCAACTCCTAGGACTATTCATTATTCCATTGCGCCAAAATTCGTTTATCGCGCGGAACCGTACATTTTTCTGGGATAAAAAATATCCTATGTCCTTTCATGTCAAACAGAAATATTATCATCTTAATATGCTTAATATTAGCATGCTTAATATAACTTTGTAACCGATGCCGATGAAATAGATACTATGCGGAAAAACGACTGTTACAAGAATGATAAGTATTATCCTTGAGATAATTATCTGTACTATTATGACACTTTTATATGAGTCTTTCTTATAATACTGCTACTCTTTCGAATCCGAAATTTTTCTTTAAATTTCAGCCGGGTTAGCATGGCCACAGTAGAAGTGTCTATAAATAGAAAAAACACCTTTCTATGCTAAGTATGCTGATCGTATTTCCATTCCGATTTGAACATATTAAGTCCAAAATCATTAAGCCTTACCCAACGAAGGTCAACATTTACCAATTTGTGCCAAAATAAACTAATAATATGATATTTATATCCTAAGCCAGGGACGGCGAACCAATGGCACGCGACATACAATTTTGAGCACGCTAACTGATCAAAAAATTATTATACTAAGGGCCTGTTTCACCACTTCCTGATAAAGTGCCGAATAGGCTATTCACAACTTTTTTGACAGATTTTCCATACTTCATTTGTCAAGTTAAGTAAAAATATTATTTGATGGCATGTCTATGAGTGACTATGACACCACAAAATCTTCTTCAGAAAAGTGGTACGTTGATAAGGTAAGTTTGGCCATCCCTAAGCAAAGCCTTAGTGTCGTGACACATCTGCGAAACGTACAGCGCTGAACGTTCGGCTCAATACGCTCGCAATGTATTTCAAGTTCTCTATGACACATCAGCGTAAATTACGCCGCGTTCGGCGTAGTACATAACCTACCGTCGGGCGATTTTTCAGCTAACGCATTTGATGTATTTCGCATAGCAGGCGACTGGCGGTTGGTTTGTCATAACAACTGAATATTGCGACTCACACTGTTCGGCAGATGTGTTCTTACACTAATGCACATACCTTCAATACGTCATCAATTTTGAGCTGACCGTCGAAATCGTCATCTAGCCTGCCCAGTACATCCTGTATTAGCTTCAGTTTAGCCTCGTCTGGAACCTTCTGTAAGCTCTTAATGGAATGCATCAGTTCATCAATCTGAATTAGGTGTTCTTTAGCCTTCTGCGGTTCTGTCTTCGTCTGTTCCAGCGTAGATATAAGTTCCTTCTCTTTGTGTTCTAGCTCTAGTAAGGCGGAATCTAATTTGTTGATCATATTGTTCACAGCACGGTATAGTCTGGAATCAGAAATGATAATATTAGCTTCCTTAATTCAGCATTTACCCCCGAATCTGGGGCCGTACCACGAAACCGTTTTGTGAGTGATTTGGAGAGCCGCTTCCTACTCTAATAAACGAGAAATGAAATTACAGCAAGACGCGGCATTCTCATTCGATTGTTTGAGTCTCAAAACGGTTTCGTAGTAGGCCTACTAATACGATTTTGATTTACGAGTCTGATTAGTTTCAAATTGAGCCGCTGAAATATCGTTCGCTAGTATAGCTGTCAGAAGTGAGTAAAATGCTCCAAGACTCTATATGAATGTGGACAGGGCGCTGCTGGTAAAGGAGAACTGTCAAAAATGACTCAAACGCGTTTCTACGACGTGATGTCGTGCCGTATATCGTGGCACGTCACGATGTCGCGTCGTAGTTTTTTACGACGCTCGTCGTGGATTCCCACGACACGACGTCGCATCGTGAAACAACGCCGCGTCGTGGTACGACACGACGTCGTGTAGTGTTTTTGTGTCCTGGCCCTAACAGTCGCGATCGACCGGTTGGCCACCTCTGATCTACTATATTACATTAAGGTCCTGTTGCACCACTTCCTGATAAATGCCGAATAGGGTATCCACCACTTAAATTGACAGTTGAAGTATGGAAAATCTGTCAAAAAAAATTTGTGAATAGCCTATTCGGCATTTTATCAGAAAACGGTGAAACAAGCCCCAATTGACGTACCTTCTAGCACCCTTGGTCAGTTTAATGTCAGCCAGCTTGGTCTTCACCATCTCATCCATCTCCTTAACGTCCTCACTGTACTCGGAGAGCTCTTCCTTCAACTCCTCAATGCTTTCCTTTTCAATTAACAAAGACTTCTTCTGCTCCGCTGTAAGTGTAAAAAATATTTATTAACTTATTTACTATTCACTAGCTGTTGCCCGCGACTTCGTCCGCGTGGACTTAAGTTTATAGTTAGATAGATAGCTAAAGTAAAGTTTATAGTTGTTCCCGTACATCGATGGAATAATTGACGCGCTAACCATAAAAGTATATTGTGCGGGAATCGTACATTTTCCGGGATAAAAAGTACCCTATGTCCTTTCCAGGGACTCAAAGTATCTTCATGTACCTACATATCTCCATACAAAATTTTAGCGTTATTAGTTCAAGTAGTTAGCAACATCAGAAAAAAAATTGAATAAAGTGGGTAATGAACTTCCATCGGCACTAAAATTGAAATCAGAAAGAAGGAAAAAATCCTGGGTTTGATGGAATTATGGAAATTTGCGCATTTATTATGGGCAATTTCACCGTAAAACGTAGTATATTAAGTGACTTTTGATTGTGCATATTTCGGCCATTTTTCGTGCATATTTGCATGCATGTTTCGGCACTTTGATCGTGCATATAATCTGATGTCTAATCATTATCCATAAAAAATGGCTTATTACTTATGAAAAAAGCCATCATATCATTTATGATGTAATAATTATTGTTATGGTACGAAGTGCAAAAACATACCTAATTTTTCTAAAGCATCTTCTATTACTTCCATGTCCTTGCTAGACAGGCCTTCTTCAGTTTTCGGTTTGGAATCTACAGCGATAACTGGGGCAGGGTCTACCATGATAGGAGTAATATCCTCGGTGATGATCGGTGCCTTGTCTTTGAGTTCTTCTTTCTCTCTCTTCTTCGCTTCAAGCAGCTGCTTTTCTCTTTCTGCTTCTTGCATTTCCTGTTTCTCTTCTTTAATCTTCTGTTCTTCTAATTTGATTGCTTCAGCTTTGGCCTGAAATGAAAAAAATAACACAATAGGTTAATCCCAAAATAAACTTGACACAATTATTGTATACCATTTGAAAGCAAAAATTAACTGTTTCACAGAAGTGCCTTTTTAACCCATCCCCTATTAAATACCCTCAGGGATATCATCAACAAATAATAACACATAAGTAATTAAGTACCAGTGAATCACCATATTAATATAATATTAATTTATGATTTTTTTAAAGGTAATGCAATCTATTTCGTCAGCAAAATAAATGTAAAGGATATTTTTATACTTACCTTTTTATTATGTCATTACTCATTAATGTAGCTTTTTTTTGGTGCAAGGAAAGAATGAATGTAACTAGTGATGATGTTAATATTTACCTTAAAGTCAAGTTTGCCCTCTCTTTCACCAATGGCAGCCTTAGTTTGTGTTGCAACTTGTTCTGGCAGAGCAGAAATAGTTGCCTTCAGTTTGTATGTTGTGGGCACATGGTCTGGTACCATAAGAGCTCTAGACAACAGCAGAAGCGACGGAGGCACTTTCTCATTCAACGACAGATCCAACCAATTCCGTAACTCCTTTCGTAATCTCTCCTCGGAAACACCATATGCCCTCATGCCTCTCGCTCTACAGGCCTGCTGTAACTCACTAAAGTTCAAACTGTCCACACCCTCCTTAGCAATCATCTTGTCGTCGGCCGACAACGATCGTAACTTCATCTTCAAATTAAACCTCAACATTGCACCCGTCCCAATAGTGGATACATTTAATACTTTACACAATGCAACTAAATGCGGTCTTTGAAGAGAATCCAGTGTGATTTCATCTTCAAATAGTTTGGAGAACTTCATGATTTCTTCGCTTGTTGCTACATCATCTGAAGCTCTTATTTTGGTGAAGAAAGCAGAGAATTCCTTGGCTAGTTCTGAATGCCTGTTTTTAGCTTGTGGGGCCATTTGATCTAGCGTCTCCTGGAAGAACTTTACCATCTCTAGCTTAACCTTTAAATGCTGTTTTAGTTTAGCCTCCTTTTGACTGCTACTTTCGAATGTGGATGGCAGCATGTTGGGAAACAATTTAATCAAAACTGGTAAAGTAAACTCTAAGAATGGTATAAGTAGGATAACAATGAATGGTATCATCCGGAACAAGTCACCTATGGTTGTGACAAGTAGCCTGTGTTCCCTGCGTGTTAGGGATTCCCCTTTTAATATTCTGAGAGCTAATGATGTAGAAATTCTGATTTCTATACCGAGCAACCTAAACCCGTGATAATAATGTCTCACTTCATCCATAATCCTTTCTTTTATGCTTTTCTTTACCTCCACCTTCTTTGGAAGTTTATCCTGCTCTTCTATACCCTTTTTTATGTTTTCCACAGTTGCTTCTACTTTCGATGAAGGCTTGAGTGGCTCCTTCTCATTGTACCATTGACTTGTCGATATGGCTCTGGCATAGGCGGGACAGAATGTTCTGCTATTGAATGGTTTTTGAGTGATATCATGTTGTAGTCCAATAGGCTGAGTTGTGTAATATGACAGTGACCTTGACAGTGTTATGTATGGAAAGTTTTGATATTTCCGTGTCTCCCATAATAATGCTGAAAAACAGGAAGGTTTTGTACAATACAATGCGCATACTGCCTGCATTATTTGTTATCACTTATCAATTAAAATCGACATAATAAAAGATTATTTTTACATTACACAAAAACTAGTGATATTTCAGTTTTTTTTTATTGAATGTGCCTTTAATTTTGTAATATGAACAAATTATAGCCGGGCCCAAAGTAAAAACTAAAGCCAATTTTATCAATTTCAATAAACGTGATAATATTTACATCATTGATATTAATATAAATGAAATGGGACGTGTTTAGACTAATAAGCATTTTAGAAGTTTTAATGCATAGACATGGTACCATTTTATTATTATAACCGTAATAAATTGACTTGTACTCTATAAACACGGATGAAGTCACGATAATCCATCAAAATCGTACGAAGGTTATGGTGGAAAACAGAAGTTACGGCTTCTTAAACAGAGCTATACCATCATCGATATCCATATACTTACTCGATTTCTTTAAGCAGCGACAATTATTTACAATTATTCTGTTCATCTTTATATTTTTTCAATGGAGTCGAAATTATAAAACCAGGAAAAAACAAATCGTATCTTTCATGACAATGATGTAAATTTCCGAAACAGCAAATAATTTTTATCACTATTTTGACAGTTGACAGATGTGTTTTTTTCTTAATATGGCACTTCGGCTCAGGCACTGACTGATCTCTATTAATACAAGTAATAGAGATCAGTGGGCTCAGGGATTCAAATATCGTTATTTTTTCATAACGTTACTGCTTCAAGGGCAAAGATAACGTTATGAAAAATACCCGACATACTAGAAATAAGGGTTACGGTAACCCGACCATCGGGTTGGCAACCCCGAGTGACCCGCGGTCTCCCTCCCGCTCGAATCTCGATACCGCGAGAGGCGCGAGTGTGCGCACTAGGGAGTAAATCTGTTCTGCAGTGTGACCATATTTAGCAGAATTCTGCGATTTTAGCAGAATATGACCCCCAATTTAGGCCTTAGCATAATATGTCGCATAATAGAAAAAGTTGACAGATTTTAGCAGAATCTAAAAAACTTTAGCAGAAATTTAACAGAATTTGACATTTTATGAGTTAACTGAAGTTTATTTCAAAAATCTACCCATTTCCAATTTGTATACATAGGTGCGGTTTTTAAGAAACCGATTTAAAAATGAACATGTTTCTGCAATTCTTCACGTTAAGCAAGCAGTGAAAGAGGAAAGTTGCGTAAATTTTACGCCATCAAAAAATATGGTTAAAAAAATAGCCCAAAACTCGACAGCCCTCTATAAAAACATTAACATGACTGAATCTAGCAACTAGGTATCTTTAATTAATAAAAAATAAATACATAATACAGCCAGTTTTATTTTACAAATTTCCATCCCTATCCCTACTAATACTTATAAATGCGAAAGTAATCTGTCTGTCTGTCTGTTACGCTTTCACGCCTGCCTAACCACTGAACGGATTTCGATGAGGTACAGAGACAGATAAAAGCTTGGGAAAGGACATAGGCTACCTTTTATCTCACTACTGGACATGCGCGCGATAACGTGAAGTCCACGCGAGCGAAACCGCGGGCAGAAAGCTAGTACAAAATAGAGATATAATTCGTTAGCAGAATTTTAGCAGTTGTTACAAAAATTTTAGCATATTTTAGCAGATTTTAGCTGAGCAGATAGCATAATGGCTTATTTAAATTTGGTCACACTGCTGTTCTGTGTGCTCAAGTCACTTCTCAGTTCAATCGAAAGTCTACTCTATAATACTCTAATCTGTGATCGAAAGTTCAATCTTGTGTTTCTACTTGTAAGTTATAAATGAATTTATTAGCTAGAAATATAGGATGGTTCTATAAATGTATAGGACCAGCAGTTGGAAGAAATAACTGTGAGTTCACCATAACCTCTCATGGTATTATATTTTATGAATTATAGTATTCTCGTGAAAATCTAACTATATAGTACAATATTTTGCTCATAACAATCTCTTTTGTTAATTAAAGATGTTACTTTAAATATCCATGTGTAGAGTTATTGTGTACTTTTCATTGGTAGGTACTAGGTATGTAGGTAGGTATTTTTATGGGTCCCCCTTTAGGCATTCAGCGCCCACGAGGGGGCTTCTATTGCCCACTTTAGATTATACGATATCAATAAATTACAAATGCATTTGTATAAAGATAAGATATTAGCCTTTATTCACGTCAACAAATATTTTACACTAAAATTTTATTTTCTTGTTGGTTGTCTTAAGACATAGGCCTCCTCCAGATTATGCCACATATTCCTGTCATTGCAATCTCTTCTCCATTTCTTTGGTTACATGTCATCTTCCCACCTTTTACATTGCCTTCCTTGTTTCCTTTTTCCATTCCTTGGGTACCATTCGGTTAGATATTTGGTCCACTTTTCTTTGTTCGACCTCGTCATAATATGTCCAGTTCAGGGCCATTTAAGGGTTTTGACTTTTTCCATTATATCTGTTGTGTTACCTTCCGTAGATTTTTTTAGGTTAGTTTCCATCTATCTTTTAGTTTTACGCCTATCATACTTATTTCCATACTTTGGTGACATACCTTTAATTTATGGATGTTCCTTTCTGTCATAGTACTCCAATTTTGGCATCCGTTAGTCAGTACCGGAAGGATACATATTGTGTTAAATATATTTGCTTTTTGTCGCATTTGTTTAAACACAAACTTAATTAAGTAATTTACTGTTTGTTGCTCATTTCCTTTCAGGCTTATCTAATGCACCATTAAAAATGAGCTCATCTCAAAGCATCGGTAAGAGAATTGTATGGATGGACTTGGAAATGACAGGCTTGGATATTAACAAGGATCATATAATGGAAATAGCATGCCTGGTGACAGACGCTGACTTAAACATTGTGGCAGAGGGGCTGAACATAGTTATACAACAGCCCAAGGAAGTTTTAGATCAAATGGGTGACTGGTGCAAAGCTCATCATGATGAGGTATACCTTATACAGAATTGTTTAAAATTTTGTCAAATTATATTTTTTATTTATCTTTTTATTTCCGCTTAATTCATCATAACAGTCAGAAAAAATTGCATGTGGATAAGTGCTGTATGCTGTATGTCCATTTTATGTTGAAGTGCTTCAAGCCCTCATTTTACATTAACAGTATTTTTTTACAGAGTGGCTTGACAAAGGCTAGTCTGAATTCAAGAATTTCTGTTGAGGAAGCAGAGAAACAAATATTAAAGTTTGTTAGTACACATGTGCCGGAAAATAGGTGTCCCCTAGCTGGTAACAGCGTTTACATGGACAAACTATTTCTATATAAATATATGCCTAAATTAAATTCATATTTACATTATAGAGTAATTGATGTTAGCACAGTGAAAGAATTGGCACGAAGATGGTGTCCAAAAGAGTATTCAAATCAACCACAGAAGAAATTCGCTCATAGATGTTTAAGTGATATTAAAGAAAGTATTGAAGAACTAAAATTCTATAAGGATCATGTATTTGTAACTAGGAATTAGGACAAAATAACATTTTGTCTTAATTCCTAGTTACAAATACATGATTTTCCTCATTATTATTATTCTGAATAATAGTAAATGTAATAAAATTTATGATTGATTACTACAAAGTAAAACTGTTAGACCACCTATCCCCAACCCGCGGCCCGCCGCCGGGACTTTATTTGTGGCCCGCGTGATGTTAAACCATTTTGAAATGCACGCCCACCGGCAAAATAATGTAGTCGTCGTGAAAGACGTGAAATTTTTTCCACTGTGGCGGTACCCACATTCGCCTAACATTCCTGCATCGCGCTATCGAAGTTTTCTGAGCGCGGCGGTATATATACGACAGCTGAAATGTGTCAAGTGGGGCTCCGGCCTGACCGAGCATACCACCTCGCTCGGTCGGAAGATCTTCCTTTGGGCCTCCACGCATTATACCCCACATTGGTGACCCTCGACAGAACACGCCTCCTTCATCATCATCACTCCCCGCCCCTCCGCACCGCGCCAGCCAGCATCGCCTCATCGGGTACATCGTCCACTAGCCGCAATGTACCGCGGCCTGGGCGACTCCGCATCGGCATCATCGGGCTTTCTCACTAAACCGACCGGTCAGCAAGCAGAGCACATCTCTCCTGGTCAGCACGTAGCATCGGCCCCGCACGGCAGCTTATCCGACTCACTGGATCCCGTGCAGCAGCTTACAGTTCCGACTCACTGGGACTCACTGCAACAGTTCCGACTCACTGGAACTCACTGGCACTGGCGACTCAAGCGACAAGACGATTCGACCTCCGGTCTTCGGGGGGGAGTGATGTGGCGGTACCCACATTCACCTAACATTCCTGCATCGCGCTATCGAAGTTTTCTGAGCGCGGCCGTATATATACGACAGCTGAAATGCGTCAAGTGGGCTCCGGCCTGACCGAGCATAACACCTCGCTCGGTCGGAAGATCTTCCTTTGGGCCTCCACGCATTATCACCCCACACAACTTTTGAATCGTTAATTTTGAAGAACATTATTTTTTAACCCTAAAAATTTTTTGTTGCGGCCCGTGACACCAAGACCAAGACATGTTTGTGGCCCGTATGAAAAAAAGGTTGGGGACCACGCGCACGGTGTTAGACCATAGAATTCACAATCATGGAAGTCCAAAATGGACAGAAAAATTACAAAATTTTGTAGTTACTTAGGTATTTTAATCCTTGGTTGTATAATATGATTGTTGACTATATTATTGTAAAACTGTTTTTTTTTACAATCTAAGAGAGTAAAAATAGCAATGAATTTACTTTTTTACTCACTATTTAATTCTACAAGTTTATTAAAGCATAATATTCAATTTTTGTTTCGCTCTAAAACCTTTCCCGTTTAGGTATAGTCTAAGTATATTTTAAGGAAACTCGTTATTTTCAGAAAAAATCTTTTTATTCTTAGCCCATGAACGGTTTTATTTAGTTTTAACGTATTCATATCCGACGCGCGACCGACGGTCAAAGGGACTGTAGAGTGTAGGCCAACTACGAAACTCTCCTTTTACTATGACGAAACCGTTTTGAGACTCAAACAATCGGATGAGTATGCCGTGTCCTCTCTAACAATGGCATTTAGTAGAATGCCCGCTTTTATTTCGTCTTTCTCGGGGCCCCAATTGTTCATACCAGTGGCTATACAGTAGTTTTCCCATCTGTTCCGAAAAAACTCCATATTCTCGTACGGGTCTCCAGTTTCCACTTCAAGAGGCTGGGGCCAGGGCACGCTTACGCTGGATTTTAAAGTAGATCCGACGGCGGCGTCGCTGGATGGCGCCGACATCCGAGTAATTTTCTGCTGCATCAATTCCATCTGCGTCTCCATAGTACGCATCAATTGCGTCTGCTGCTCCAGCAGACGGATCAGATTTTCATCAGCCATTTTTATGACACCATGTTTCTTAATTATATGAATAATTAAACACTATTAGAAGAAATATAATATGTTTTATTCTGTAACCCGAGTTGCGTACAAAAGCGAGGGAGACATGCGCAAAAGAATGACAGACAAGTCGCATGACATTGACATTCATAAACTACGTTCGGGAACAGTCATTTCTCGTTTGTTATAGTAGGACGCAGCATTTTCGTACGATTGAGTCTCAAAACGGTTTCGTGGTACGGCCTACGGGCTCCAGGGATTCGAACTCATAACCACTGGCTAGAAAGGAGAAAAGTTTATGTGTTTAAAACATAGATGGCGCTGTGTGGTACAACATTATTTTTAATAACAACCTTACATAGGTTGCTCTAAATAATTTTGTGATAGTAATTGATGCCAATGATGCGATACTTTGCACTCCATACTAATATTATTATGAATACGAAAGCGTCTGTTGCCTCTGCCCCTGAACCCATTTTTATGGTGAGTGTTGGCAAAGGAAAAAGGATAGAAAAGCTGTTGCCAATGTACGGTTCCTGGCTTCCTGCGCGTTAAAACATTTTTCATGCCCAAAGTTCGTAGTACATTCTTGTAGGCCAGTGCCAAATTTATATTTTTCACGATACATAGTAGGTCACTTTATTTGTCCCGCCCCATGGTATTATCAGTAGGTAGGGCCTCTATGGACGCTGCCGCCCCTAGGCCGCGGCCTATACCTATATAATGCTTCGTTCAACTGAGGTTCAAATCAGCATAAATCCGGGGCTGAAGCTGTACTATCAGCTTAATGCCATAATCATATAGAATATCAGAGAAGTGGATTCCTAGGCAGATGGCGGACCTAAGTAAGGGCTAAGTAATTTGGTCGCGTTAAATCAAACCATTACATGTCAAACCATGGCCATCCGACGATGTGTTATAAGATGCATGACGTAGGGTCCGTCAACTGCCTAGGAATCAATTTCCTCGATGGTAGGTACATACTTATATGTTATAACTTATATGCTATAGTTAATTGTTTTTTTTACCGAGGATCAATGAAGCGAGGGTCGGGCAGTCGGTTGGCATTTATCAGCATTTATTAATGACCCAAATGCCACTGCCAGAGACGGGTGCTGTAGGTAAATATTTCATTACGTAACGCTTTTTACTGAAATTTGTACACGCACATACAAGCGTGTCTGTTGTATTTTCCAAATGTATGTAATGTTCTGATCTTTGCCTTTCAAACCGATAATAATAACGATCTAAGTACTTATTCGTTTTATTGTAACAATCAGGTATGAGGTAGGTACTTACCGGACACCAGTGTCAATTATCTACTAATAACAAAATATTAATGTCTTGGTTAGAGCATATTAAAAAATATCTACAAAATACCAACAGTAATTTCCGAAACAGCCTGCAAACCCTCAAGAAGAGAGCGTATTTCCTCTTGAAAGGCTGGCAACGCGCCTGCAGCTCTTCCGATGTTGCTAGTGTCTATATATGGGCGACACGACTGTAGTAGCTTTCTATCAGGTGACCCGTTTGCTTGCTTACGCTCTTATTTAAAAAAATATACCTTAAGGTGACGCCTTGATAATTTGGCTGTAGCGATGTCCATTTTTCTCAGCAATGACTAAAGCTAAGAAATTAAAGTTCACTGTCAGTATTCATCATGTCTTTGTCTTTGAATTACCCATAGCATAACACGATTGGTCAACTTTTATAACACAGAATAATCAATCAAAAAGACCTCTGTAAAAAAAGGGATTCCTATTTTGCCAACAGAGGAGAGTGATATAAGCTTCCAAAATTTGTACATAAATTGGTTCTAGTATACACTTTAATTTGTCCATAGCTTATATGAAATGTATTTATGGTTTTCAAATTACGCGACAAAAACCATTTTGTCGCTACGCCCTTTCCATTTTTTGCTGTTCCATTGCTTGTTTTCTATGAGAGGCCGGGCCAGCCTCGCATAGAAAACAAGCAATCTAAAACACATCCGACACGGTTTTTTACTTTAACATGGCGTCACCTTAAAATGTAAAAAAGCAGTTTTGAAACTTCAGTGACTTTCAAACTTTTAGTGCCTTGAGCTTTTGACCCCTCGCCCGTGGCCGTGCCGATTGAGTCACATTAGTGGAAAATGAAAATGCGGTAAAAATGAGATCTTTTTATTCATGAAAACATTTCATAATTCAAATAAAGCTATAATATAACAGAGGCATTTTTGCTTTACAATTAACCCTCCATTCTTAGCGGGCCTTCCAGTAAATACATAAAACATCTCGAAAATTTTAACCGAAATTCGGGCTCGAGAATATAAACTCACTGTATAACGCTAGGAATTTGTTAGAAACAGTTAAAATATCTGCAAGCTAACATTATTTAACGCTCATGAGGTATTTTCAGCACAAAATAAACTATTGCAGCCATTACACTTTATAAAAGGAATGCCGGTGCGCTTTAGATAAGGATTGGAATGCTTAAAATTAACATCAAAGCGAGGATGGTTTTATGCTACGTGAGTAATTTATGCTGTCAATTTTAGGTATGTATTCATTTTTAAAATCTTAAACCTACATAGATATTTGAAAGAGTTTTAACTTTTAATATATATTTTAGAATAAATATAATGTCACATAAATATTAAGAAGATTTATGTAACTTTTACAATTTCGACTTTGGTCTCGCTTTAGAATATAACTAGGCTAACATATTTTATTTTTTTACCACCCAGTAGGTAAGTACATAAATTAACAATTACAATAATTAATATAGGTAACATGAATATAATATTATCATAATTATTTTATTACGATTAACTGAAATCAAATTAGAAGTCAAATTAGTAGTAACTTCTTAATTTCAGATTACAATTGAAAAAGTTTCGCTCTATCACGATAGTTGAAATTGTTAAAATCATTATAACAATCATTTACTTAGTCTTTGAAGTGTACTCAAACATTTTAACTTACGGAACGGCGCTGAAAGAGTACCTAATTAAATACTAACTTCAATAGCACTACGGAGTTGAAATTCGGGTTTATTAATTTTATATTTTATAAGTAGGTATAATTATCCACAATCTAATGATATGAGTGCAAAACAATTAAGTACACTAGTTACATCCGTTTTCAGAACGTCCACAAAATTTTAGATTTGTTAAATCAGTTACTATTATAACATAGCTAATTATTTTAATGGAAGTCGACTATGTATGAAATTTACAGTTATTATTTTATGACACCATGTATTTTCTAGTAGGTTTATAAGCCTACCGAGCAAAATGCTGGAACTATGTTAATAAGGTACTTCACAAACGCGCTTTTTATATTAAACTTGTTACATTGGTATTACTTCGTTATAATTATTATGTTTAGTAAATGATTGAAGATCTTAGGACTATTATAAAGACATATAAACGGCTACAAAGTAGAAAATATTTTCTGAACTGATTGGTAAACATGTGAGTACAAAAAATTCAGTTAGGTACGTCAATGATGTTCAAAAAATGGGTTTTTTGAACATCATTGAGGTACGTACATAATAATCGTCAATTGATTCAATTCACATAATGCAAATAATTAAAGAAGTAAATGCCTATTTAAAATTTGGCGGTATCATATTAAGTAAAAGTAATACGTTTCCAAAATACATTTATAATATGAGTAAAATTATTTAAAAAAATATATTAGACATAGGTATTTAAAAGTACACAAGATTCGTTCTACGAGGAGGTAATTTAGAGTCTACATTTTACATTTATACATTTTAATCTATAACAAATTATACTTATACCACGAGTATAACTAATATCTACACCTCTAAATCTAATAAAACATTATTAAACATCCCTGCGATGGATACAATTACATAATACATACCTATTACTTTAATATTACAATGAGTTTCAGTATCGCCTCTAAGACACCGCACAGGTGGGTACTAAACTTTAGTCAACTAGGTCTAAAAGTTTCGCACGGTTCGATCTAACATAATACAGACCTATCGAGTGACGACTGCCGACGTAGATATTTAATATGTACTACCCATTTTCCAGCTGGAGTTGCTCATCCGGACGTCTCGGCTGCGGTTTCGATCTGAGCTTACAGTGGTTCATCATAGTAGAGTTACTCTCGAACGAACACAAATTCGTTGTAATGATTCCAGCGGTTCTCCTCCGAGTCGACTCCGGGCTTCAGCTCGCCGCCGCCACCGGCAGTGCCGCTGCCGCAGCTCGCCGTCAGCTTGAACCCCTGCTCCTGCAGCATGTCGAACGCCTGCTCTATGAACGAGTGCTTCAGGAAGAATCGGCTGGTATACCGGTCGGCCAACCCGTGGTCGGGGTCGCGGGACTCGTTCAACGTGTCCCCGAACACGTCCCGGCAGAGAGTCACCTTCCCGCACACCAGGATGCGCGAGAGCTTGCGGAACTTGACGTCTGCCAGCCCGTCCCGGCCGAACGCGAAGCTGCCCCGGTATCCGACGGTGATGCAGCCCTTCTCGCGGTTGGGCGGCCGGGGATCGGCGTCCCGAACCGCCCCCTCGAGCCCGGGCAACCTGTAGTGCTTGGCCTCGCGCGCCAGCCGCTTGTGCTCCCGAAAACACTCCGGCAGGACGAGCCCGCCGTCCCGTAAATAATCGAGGACGTACCGGAAGAGAACGCCGTCGCGGTCGAAGAAGATGCGGCCGCGAGCGTCGCGCGGGTGTTCGGCGTCGGCGAGCGCGGCAGCCGGCAGCGAGTCGGGCTCGCGGAGCAGCGTGTCGCGCGTGGTGGCGTAGTGCACGCCGCCCACGTTGAGCTCGAGCACCTCTGGCGGTGCGTCCGCCATGGTCGCAGGCCGGGCGAGCAGTGCCGCGCGGCGCGCGCACCCCTGACCCACTTGCACCCCCGCGCCATCAATAACGCACGCCCGGGTTACTGACTCGGACGTAATCATCCACCCTTCCGAACTCTCCGCCTTCAAGGTCGTTGTCTAATTCTAACTCGACGTTTGACAGATGGTTTATTATTTTTCTACGGCACTTTCGAGTTTATTATGACACGTCGCGAACGACCCCCTAAACTTGTCCCCCCGGCGGCGAAACTTCGTTCCCAATTTGTTCGGAGCGGTTTGCGTATTCGGAAGTTGAAATTGTTTTACTTTGGAGAGCGCGAAACATTGTTGTGATGAGATTTTAATGTTATTTTCAATTTATCTCGCCGAAGCGATGTTCAAAATAAAAGCTTCATCGTGAATATTGTATCGCTCCGCTCGCGTGAAACTGAAAAACCGTTTGATTGAATTCCAGGTGCATTGGTGTAGAAAAATGTTTATAACTGGGAACACTTATTGCTCGCTGGGATGAAAATAGCTTTAATAATAATTTAAAATTGGATACGGAGGCCAGTTCTCGCATTACAGTTTTGGTTTACATTTTTGTAGAGACTAGATTTACTATTAATTACAGCCTGTTATGTTATAAGTAATTACCTACTGACCTTAGTAATAAGTAAATACTATATTAAATGGTTATTTAATTAGGATTAGTAATATTATGATGAGCTAATTTTTATAATTACCAGCTGAAACGACGACGCGACGCAGACGTTATGAGTTACGACGTAAACGAACTACCTTCCGAAATTAGTTTAATAGCCTTATGTCCCGGCCGCATCTGCGTGTATCGTCCGAAGCTTCGTGCGACGCGCGACGAGACGATACTATTGGACTATACACGCAGATCGTCCAATAGTATCGGCTTTAGCGCGAAGCAGCACGCATATGCGGCCGCGGCATTAGTAATTCGGTAGGTTGGTAAATGGTAGTTAATGTGTTTATTGTGGGTTGGTGAAATAGCCTATTGTGACTAGAATATTGAAACCAATATATTATCATTGATAATATATTTATCATAATTCATATTCGCACCACAATAAGTCCTCTAGAAATTAGTAAGTCAGTGGTTCCGAAAGTATTATTGTACCCCTTTTGTCAACTTCTATTACTTTCTTTTATGTACAATTTTATACTAAAAAATATAAACGAAATCGTTAACATAAATCAGTTTTTTTAAAGTGACTGTAACTCTCACTAGCTTATGATTTATGAATAACTCGGTAGGGTAGTACTTAGTTCCAACAGTATATCCATAATTCAATACTGAAATATCTTTTTTATTCAAAATTCAAAATAGGTATCATGAATCATGATACACTTTTTGAACGTCAGAGGTCTACGTTGCCTACCACCGGTTCGGGAACTAACCCGGCGAGAAGAACTATACTATATTATAAATGCGATATACTAATATTATAAATGCGAAAGTGTCTGTCTGTTACCTCTTCACGCCCAAATTTCGAACCGATTTTGATTTTTGATAACGAATTTCGTCATCGTTTTTAACGAAAGGGACTTTGTCTACGCTACGGCCCTGTGCTACGGCCACTGGTCCGTAAGCTATAAAATATAAATATAAAATTAGGGAATTTAGCTAGAAGATGTGGCCCCTGGTAGTGGGAATAAAATATTTATTCGCGCTCACGTCCGGGCTACTCAAGATGGGAAATCTAAAAAAAAAAAAATTAATTGATTTTATGTCGAGTGCGGGAAAAATGAAGGTTTGTAAAATATCAAATAATATGTAGAGGCATTGTATTTGCAGGTCCTCTACAAGTCCTCTGGTAGAGACGCTACTGGGCGTGGCGATGTATATGCGAATACGTCTAATTCTTATATATTTTTATGTTATAATTGAACTTATACTATCCACGATATAGGCACGTTCGTTAAACGCTAGTAAAGTCTTATAATAGTCTTTTATGTGTGTTTCAATAAATAAAAAACAATAAAAAACTTAGGTTTTCACGAGACAACTTTATTGCCAATAAATAAAATACTGTCATATTAATCTGGAACTATTTACATCTAGAGAGCAGGGGGGCTATTACGAGCTCTTATATCCAGTCAGTTTACAGCCAGTTTACGGCCTGTAAACTGCTGGCTGGATATAAGAGCTCGTAATAGCCCCCCCAGGACAGTTTTCAGAATTATTAAAACAAGAACATTGAAGAAAATTCTTAAAACTACTTATTACAGGAACGACAAACCATTTAGCGATTTTCTTGAGCCATTTGAGATTACTTTATGACCCGTGCTATTTTACAACTCAAAGCATAAAATAGAAATAACACTTAACTTTCGTAAGTAAATTACTTGCTACGGAAATAAAAACTTAATGTTCATAATAATTTTGATCACGAGCACTAAAAAGCTTCTATTAGATATTATGGCAACCGCTGAGTATGAGTTTGCTATCCCTGCTCTAATATCACAAGAGATTTTTAGGGGCATGTTCATGGTTTATGGATACATTGCCATATTATTAACTTACAATTTTCTATTATTCCCAAAGGTACAATCGAGGAAATTGATTCCTAGGCAGTTAACAGAACCACGTCATTTGGTCGGCTTATGTCAATTCAATGTTAGCTAGGCTCATGTCTATTCAACGTTAGCTATCGCCTATCGGTCGGATGGGTTTGACATAACGCGACCAAATTACTTAGGTCCGCCCTCTGCCTCGGAATCAACTTCTCTGATAAGTGATAGTACATACAAGGCAGATTAATTGTCTCGCCGAATATCGAAACTTTTAAATGTATACTCTGAGATCTCCTTATCATTTTTAAACTCGGCCTTGTCAATCCTACTGCTCGGGCTACCGGTTGTTTTCAACCATTGTATCCTGGAACAAAAAAATATTACTGCACGACTTTTACTGACATTTTTATGACGGTCATAAAAGACTGCAGAAGATTGCATATCGGATAGCTGCTGAATATATCCGGGATTTTATATTTAGGAGCCCGAGGGAGTGTATGAAATTGCCATCGGAATATGAATTTCGGTTTATGACCGTCAATGCAAAAATAGCGGGCGAAACATTTTGGACTCTAAACTTTAATTTTCATTCAAAAACTTTCAGAATTCATTACTTGCCTAGTGGGAAAATAAATGAGCTAGGCAAAGACACTGTAATAGTATTAGAATTCAGGTCACCCATTGTGGTTTATGTATTTCATGAATTTTAGCTCTATAAAGTGACCGGGTACAGCGTCCAATTAGGTAAAGTTTTTAAAGAAAATACTATTTTCAGTGCTTTTGCGGCGACGTAAAATTTATGGCAGCTAAAAAGTCGAACAGCGCATAAATCTTTCAAAGCAGTAAAACTGCCTTTTGCCATTAGGGTTATATTATTTACGTTGTACCACCCGAAATAGAAGGCGTGTTCTTTATAACTTTGACGTTGGTTTCGACTTGCGAGTAGTCTCCATAATTTCTACTGGTAAATTATATTCACCAAATTACTTACCTAACTTTTTAAAGATAAAATACATAATTATTATTGTGTTTTAATCGATAAAATGGTAGTAGTAAAGATATTTTAAAGCAATTTGCTAACAAATTATGAAATAATGTTTTAATGAGATAAACGCCGCGGAAATTTTCTAAATCCATAAAAGGCAAGTCAGCAGCGAATTAAACTTAAAATTCAAATAATGAAATCCGAACACGAGATAGTCAAAGCTCTAGCTAGTGTAATGAAATTGCCTCCCGGGGGCGGTCTCCGAGTAATAGTCGCCATTTGAATGCGGTTGAGAGCTAATCTCGCTTCTACACTTTGAATTTAATTTAGGCATTTTAAATTGCTCAAATTACATATTTTAGAAATTCCAAAATTAAAAATATTGTGGCGGTACCCACAATTCACCTAACAATCCTGCATCGCACTATCGAAGTTTCGGAGAACGGCAAGATATATACAACGTCTGAAATGACGTCAGTGGGCTTCGGCCTGACCGAGCATGCTATCTCGCTCGGTCGGAAGATCTTCCTTTTCCGCCGCCACTAACCTCGCTAAATTGGTGACCACCGACAAGAACACGCATCCTTCATCATGGACATCAATCATCAACACTCCCCGCCCCTCCGCACCACGTCAGCAGACATCAAGCATAACCGGGTCGCCTCGACCATAAGCCGCGTTGGGCGTCCGCGCCGGTCGAACTCGGTCTGGCTTGAACGGGGCAGCCATAGGCTACAACGACCGGTCAGCAAGCAGAGCACGGGGTTCCCTCTCCTGGTCATTGCACGCGTAGCTTCGGCCCACACCTGACAACACAAGCGCATTAAAGAATACTACAGGTCTTCGGGGGGGAGTGGTGTGGCGGTACCCACAATTCACCTAACAATCCTGCATCGCACTATCGAAGTTTCGGAGAACGGCAAGATATATACAACGTCTGAAATGACGTCAGTGGGCTTCGGCCTGACCGAGCATGCTATCTCGCTCGGTCGGAAGATCTTCCTTTTCCGCCGCCACTAACATCGCTAAAATATCATGCAGTTACTTCGCAAATTAAATCTAGGGTGATTTTACGTAAACGTGTAGCACGTTCTAGGGAAAAAACAATTTTTCGTAAATGAAATCAGGATAAAAAGATTATCTCTAAAACGTGAACATTGTGTTACATAAATATTATGATAATATACCTACCTAAAAGAATTTTCATATAAAATATAGGTTGTTTCAAAGTAATTTTCATATTACACGTGCCCCTACAAAATCAGATTAAATACTTCAAAGTAGTAAACTAGTAGGTAAATCTGTTATTTTACCTGAACAACCTTTTGCGTACCTAATAAAGATCGTGCCAATATCTCACCGGATACGGAGGGCTGTTAAGTACTACCCCCGCGATAAACACAATTTATCGCTTTACCCAACAAATATTTTTGGGTTTTATAGCTATTAGCTAAGCTGAAGCTTAGGCCAAACCTACGCGACCAACGCGAAAGCGAAGCGGAGCGTCAAGTTGTCAAATGTTGTCAAATGTGTGTTTTGTATTCAAATGAATAAAAAAAGGGAGGCGCTCGACTCAAGAAGACGGCCCAGGCGGAGACGTCGCGGCCATAGATGGGGAGCTCAGGGTGACGGCAAGGGGAAGCCGTCACCCATTGCACCGAGCCTCCGCGACAGTCGTGATGCGCAACGTGCTCCCGCGCACCACGTCAAACAGGAGACGAATGGCCTAGGCAAGCCCGCACTGGGGCCTCTGTTAGGACTTAGGCCTGGGGGGCGAGTAATCGCCCCTCCGAAGAGGGGTCTGCCGAGTGCCGACCACCAGGCAGACGACCGCTGCCGCGCTGGTGGAGTTGCAGTCGCGGTGTCGCGGTCGTACCCGTGGCTCCGTCATCGGAGAGAGGGCGCACCGCCAAGTTTTAGGGGGCGTCCACAAATTACGTGAGGTGTTTTTTTGAATTTTTTGACCCCCCACCCCCGCTGGTGAGATTTCGTGAGATTTTATTCAACCCCCCCTCCCCGCTCCCAAATCTCACGTGAGATTTTACAAAATGTGGGTTTCTACTTTCTTACGTAAACGTTTGGTTTGACAGTCATTAGATTTTCTTTCGAACGAATTTGTGAATGATCTTAATCGTGTAACGATTAAATCAGCATACGTACAACCATAGAGGTGCAACCTAGATGAAATGGACCAAAATAGTATTATTTTGTTGAGAAAAAAATTACGTGAGATTTACCGAGACCCCCCCTCTCCCCAACGTGAGATTAGATGAGATTTGACTCGACCCCCTCCCCCCCCTAAACACCTCACGTAATTTGTGGACGCCCCCTTAGTGGGTAGGGCTTTTTCGAGCGAGTCCCACATATCCGCGTCAGGATCCCCTCATCCCCCGCGGAATGCGTAAATGCATTTCTTGGCGTAAAAAAAAAACATCCACAGCCGAACATAAAACCTCCTCCTTTTTGGAAATCGGTTAAAAAAAGGTAAATCGATACCTACTAGTACCGGTCTGGTAATAATGCTTAATGCATATTCTACGGGCTTCATACTTTCGATTGGTATAGAATTTGTATGTATGTTTGTAACTTTTTAAACTTTTTTGTTTAATGTTCTTTAAAAGTGTGTTTTAGTTTAAAATAATAAACTTTAAAGCCAGTGGTTAAATCATAGTTCATAAATCATACAGCTAATTTATAGTTATTTGTAAGGTTGTAGCACAGATAAATATATTTAGCAAGCTAGCAAGCAAGGTTGTAGTTTTTTTAATCCAGTCTTTTTGGACTTGGTCATTATTTAGGTTGGCTTGCCTAATATCATCCAAGCCAAGGAAGACAAACAAGTTGCATCAAAACTATGACTCTTCCGTGGACCGTGACAGAACTGCCCAACCCTAATATTCCTTGCACCTTTTAATCATGTAGTCAGTAGTATATAAATTGGAATTTTTTATGGTGTATAAAATTAAAAGAACATAATTATTATTAATTAACAAATGAAATTAGATGGCCTGGCACCATGGGGATGCCGGATGAGAAATATTAAAAAAATATTCCTAGCACTCAACAAAGAGAATCAGTGGCATAATTAATACATCCGGCAAATTGACGGGGCCCTATCAGTAAAAATCGTCATGTTTATAAAAAAATCTTTTTGGGTCAAGGGCCCGTGGCATTTTGCCAGCCCTGCCACCCTATATTATGTAGTTACGCCTCTGAAGAGAATGAAACTTACATATTGTCCACTTTATCACTGGGTCCTTCCATTTGCCCTTCCACCGTATCTCTGGAAGTGTTCCGACACCATCCCTTCAGTTCAAGTTTTTCCGCTTGTGCTTTTGTGTACTGTTAAAAAAATAGATTTATATAACCCAAATAAAACTTTACTCACAAAATAAATTAATAGCCAAGAAATAAATATTCTATTGATTCTGCCTGCTTTATTCTACCTACATATTTCATAATATTATATTGTGTGTTTACAAAAGAAATTTGAATTTGCATTTGTTTTTGGTCGAGTCATATCCGAGAGATGTGTCACTTCACACTTGATGTGTTCGAGAGAAGTGGTGACTGGTGAGAGATTAAGCAAAATTATTATCGCTAATTATAATTTATAATAAAATAAAATTTATTACATACATTTCATCAATTTCATGTAGGTATAACTAAAAAGTCAACACATACAATTATTATGGTAGGCAAGTACATAACAAAACTGTTTACTTTCCGCTTCAGCTGATTGAGGATTTGCTGATAATCCTGTTCTTGTTATTTTAAAATTTCAGTCGTGAAGTAAAGAAGTAGTCCTTAAAATATTGGCAAAAGCGACGGCAAAGGATAAAGACACTATAAATAAATATTTTGTAGTCACCTTTCTAAAGAATACTCCTTGAACAATGCCGAAAACTTCGAAATCTACACTTCTCAGGGACATGTTTGCAAGGGTGCCAGTTGCTTTATTTCTTGTAAGAACGCAAAGAAAACTTATTATATTGGGAAAACGTCTCATTTCATAATTTCCACTTTTAAATTTATTTCACAGATTGGATGATTGGAGATGTTCAATGTTGCTAGTACTGCGTGTCAAAAAATCACACAAAAATCTTAAAAAATTTAACCAGATTTATAGTATAATTTTATTGCGACTTGATAGTTGATTGCGACAAACAAACAAGAATAATTAATAATATGACTTTCAAACATAGTTTTAACCATTTTCGTTTCAAAATTCAATCAATATTATTTTTGTTTTGTTACCTAGTGGCTAGTACACCCCAGTGTTAGTGCCAAAATCCCAAAAAAAAGTGCTAAGACGTGTCAACTGTCAAGTGTCAACTGTCAGATCGTCATTCGTCGACGACATACTCACAATTCTAATCTGTCTAATCTGTGGTCGACTAAAAAACAGTGAATGTGAATAATTACGAAAAACAAGATTATGTACATGCGAGAAATCCGCTAAATTGATAACAGTGAACCAAAAAGAGACAATAATTTACAGAACTCTTTGAGTAACTTACCATTTGTTCAACACAATGGCCCTAAACATTTGTGGAAGGTTAGTAAGAGCTTTCCATTATGTAATACTTAAAAATTGGAGAAAAATAATGTTAATTAAACTTTTTCAATCATTTTTATGCGATAATACCCCCAGAAAACCCATATATGGATAGTTTTTGCCCATTACATTGTTTGTTTCATTTTAGGTTGGGTGGCAGTTCCCTCTTTGGAAGCTTGGAGATGCTGCGAAGTGGTATTACTAAGGTGCAATATACTACTGCTATGCCTAAAATAGTTCTTAAGAAGTATGAGAAGCCAGCACCGGAGCACCATGATGATAGGAATATCCGTTTAGCGCGTCCCTTGTCTCCTCATCTCACTATTTACAAATTCCAGCTACCAGCCGTTTTGTCTATCACGCATAGAGCCTCAGGTATGTTTTTAAATAAACCACAAATACCTTGCTTACACATATCTTGTAAATAATATTTTCTTTTAAAGTAGAATTGCACTCGGAAAATATGAAGATTGTTCATTGGTCAATGCATAATACTATTAACAAATAATAGGAAAATTTATCGAAAAATGTAAAGCTATTGAATGTACAACTACATTGTTTAAATAATGTTTGAGACCACAATTTCATACAAGTTCAAAACTGGTTTTGAAACTCAAGAAGGAAGTTGACAAACCACTTTAGACATATTATGTGTATTCAACCTATAATATCATTCCATATTTATTATTATGTTTTGAATCTTATTATTAGCTTTTTTAAATACTGTGATTAATACAAGCCAAAGGCCAAAGCATTATTAATTTACAAACAATAATTAAAGTTGAAAAGATAAGTAGCAGTTTTTAAATTTCTTAATATTTATTTAACAACTCTCTTCTGCTACGTTATTTTTATTTTCTTCCCTGCTAAAAACAGTTTTACTCAGTCTATCTTTGCTTTTGCCTTTATTTTTACTATATTTTTTAGGTATGATGCTGTCTGGATACGCTACTGTATTGGGTATTGGTGCTTTGACCTTGCCATACGACATGTCTCACTATATCTCGGTTATTGAGAGCATGAACCTTTCTCCGGCAACACTTTTCCTAGCTAAGTTTATTATTGCTGCACCCTTTGGTTACCATTTCGCTAATGGAATCAGGCATCTGTACTGGGATACCGCTAAGGGTTTGACGATGAAGGAGGTGTATGTAACCGGATATTCTATGTTGGCCATCACCTTAGTCTCCACCTTCCTTATGGCGTGCCTCTAAGTATTAAAACACTGATATTGTTATTTATTTTTTAGTGTTTATTATTAAATGTAAAAAATCGAGACAATTTTTGTTGTATACAAATGCAATAGTTCAAATGAAATAAATTATACAAATGCAATAAGTTCTTTATTTACACCTTCACTCCACAAGCGTTCATAACATCATGGACGTTTTTGAACTTGTCGAAATCTAGTTTCTCCGTTGTAGCTAAACCTTTTGCGTCATTCTGAAAAAAATAATTACAAAATTAAACTTCCGCTAGGAATATTTTATTTAAAGGAGAAGTTTTTTAAGTAAAAACTTTGGCAAAAATACTAAGTAAAAGAAGGTTGTAAAGCCAACTAGAATCATACTCACATTAAATATAACATTGTTATTCTTAAGGAACTCTCCGTATATATTGAATAAATCAGTCTTGGTCTCCAACAACTCGGCTAGACTTAGCGGTGTGAAGGCAATGGACACGTCTGAGAGGAAGTCTTTGGCTGACACCCAAGTTCTTGAAGGAGCCATCATGACGTTACAAATGGGGTAGTTGGATAGTTTGTCGCGACCGCCATTTTCTCGGTTCAGACAGAGCAGCTCGTACTCGTCCGCACTCAAATCCTTTAAGCCGGCACCTGAAATAATTAAAATTTGTTAAGTAATTATTTTCTGCAGACTTAGTAAAAGGGACAATTAATATATCTCTACTGTAATATTGGGCCACATAATATACATGAAGTCTGCAACTTTATCACCCGAAAACTGTTTTGTCGCGATGAGTCCTTCATAGCAAATATTAAATTAATCGTTTCTGCAATATGCATTAGAGTGAAAAGATAAACAGACACATGCAAAAATACAAATATACCTAATACCTAAGTATGGCATAATTTTGTACGTCCGTCAACTGCCTATGAATCAATTTTATCGATGATACCAAATAAACCAATTACCAACACCATATTTTGTAGGACTTACTAGAGACAAAAGCTACATCCGCACGTCCGTCCTCGAGGCAGGCCACGCCGCTACTGGCGCCCGAGCACTGTTGCTTCAGACGAGAAACGTCCAAGCCTGAAAAATTTTAGAAATACCCGCAAATAAGTTTCACACAGATTTTAGCATATTTCTAATTTCGAGCAAAATTTGAAAAGCTTAGGCAGTTAAAGCATTTAAACAGGGTCTTTAAATAATACAACACAACCGTATTTTAAAAAACCGACTTTAAAAATGTACATAATTGAGAATTAAAACTCCGTATTTTCAAAATTACTACTGAACCGATTTTGATGATTGACTTGCACTATTCCCTAAGTTGAACAATACCTAGTACAACAAAAAAGATTTACTGAAATCGGAATGGTAGTTCCAGAGATATGCGAAGACAAACATAAAAACATACATACATATTACATAATATATCTATTATCTACATACATACATACATACGTCATACACTTTTGTAATTTGGCACATTTGTTCAGACGCTGATACAGACTAACATAATATTATATACGAAAATTGGGCAGGTCTGGAAATATTAGGTACATACCTACGCATCGAATTGCCTCCATCGAATAATCTCCTTTTTTTGAAGTCGGTTAGCAAAATGATAATAATTTAGGATGTCTACGTGTATTGTGTCCCTTATATATTGTCAATTCACTAAAATAGTATGTAACTTTTTCAGCGCTGCTGTTTTCACAGCGAACTCTACCCGTATAAGGGACATAAATACACATTAGGGTCAATTCAGACCGTAACGCGACGCGTAGATGCATTTCTAAATTTGTACTGATTTGACAGACCTCAATTGCGTCAGACGTCTCTGAAATAATAATTATTATGTCAAATCCATACAAATTTAGAAATGCATCTACGCGTCGCGTTGCGTTCTGAATCAACCCTTACACTGCACTGTACTGTCTACACGGTACACACCCACCACCAAGTATTATTTAACTACTTCATTTTCTTACCTGTAGGATTATTTTCGGGTTTATCAACTCCAGGCACACATGATCCAGAGAAGAATTCGCCAAAGTTTTTTATGCACTGAAACAAAGTAAAAATCGTTTTACAACTATTTACAAAACTTTTATTTGCGAAAAATACAATTTCAGGTAGGATACTCAGTTTAGCGGCCACATTTAACGATTAGTTAACTTTAATTTAATGAGTATTTTTCCATAAACCATTATTTTCCTTCATTAAATTATAGTTAAGTAATCGTCTAAGTGCGGCCATAAGTTTTTTGTTATAATTTTTGTTGTAATATTTATGTTACCTGATCATTGGAGATTTTGTTTTTGCTGATAAGGTAATATAACGGCGCGGCTAAACCACTGAACGTGTTGTATGAACTGTGACAGGATCTAAAAGAGGTAAAGAATATTATATTGTTTGTTCCATCGAAGTGCTGAAACTATTGATCTGACTTTAATGAATGTGGTGTGAAAAAACTCGGTAGGTATGGTTGGTTTCCGAATTCATTGACGAAGTAATTCCTCTGGACTAGGCAGATTATGCTGTGAAAATGCCGTTGGTATATGCTTGGGCAATCCTATGGACATTTGAAATACGAAAACAGAGTGTTCAGTCCATAAAGCTAATATAGGTATATTAACTTTATGGTTCAGTCAAAATGCATTCGAATTTCGACAGTTTCTTAAGCGAAGTTAGATGTCAAAAATGTATGGTATTAGGTGGCTCTTCACAATGGTTCTTTTTTTCGAAAGGGACCTATACCTACTGGTCTGGTTAAGACCATGGTAGTTTAATCGTGGCTATAACTAGTCTGTTGCTAGTTGGTTTGGAGGTTAGCAATGAGGGGGCTTGGCTCCCTCCCCTAAATTCACACGGGTGACATTCTAATCGGAAAATATTTGGGAGAGCTACGAAAATAAGCTATTTTTATCGGACGTGACAACAATGGTCTATGCTGGCATCGCTGGACGGGGTAATAATAATTATATCAGTGTTTCTCAAAGTGGGGTACGCGAACGTAGGGGTTCGCCATTAGACGGCAGGGGGTTCGCGGCAAGATTTACGTAATGGTGGCTTAATAACTGGCAGGCACACGCGGTACTCTGTTGGCACTTTAAGTGTTTTCATTAGTTAGTATAAGGGGTTCGCTGACACCTGGAAATTCTAACAGGGGTTCGTGGAGCCGAAAGTTTGAGAAACCCTGTATATGATGGCGGACGATTTCCAGGCATGGCGTGCAGTGGACTTTTTTTTTGGCAAATGCATTTCGACTAGATGGCCTGTGTCCCAGTCAATTAATAAAGTATCCGAAGAATAATTAAGCGGAACAGCAATATTAAGCTCTTATAAGTAAGAACTGTTTTCTAAGGTGGTTATACTAAAAGTGTGGTTCATAGTTCTTACTTCTTACCTTTTGCCCTTCAAATCATCTACATTGTTGATATTGGAGCCCTTCTTGACGACGGCAACGGCATATTTGGGTTGTTTGTTGTCATACACCTCGTGGAAGACGGGGTGGAGACCGTACATTTTGTCGGCTGTGGCAACTTGCAAAGCATCTACTCCGGCTAGGTCTGAGCCGTTGTCTTGTACCTGTGAGAAATAGTAGCTGTCACAATAATAATTGTCGAATCCAAGTTGACTAAGAACCTTGATAAAATAAATTAAATTTGATAGTTGATACAGCAGCAGGCATCAGTAACAGTGTATCAATGCAAACACTTTAATCCTGTCCAGAATCTAGCATCTGCTCCACTATACTCGTTTTCTTCAAAATCTCAATACTTACTCAGACTATTGACGCACTAACATATCAATTTTGATTTAATCGATTTAGGATAATATGTTTCACCACTTCCTGATAAGTACCGGATAGGCTATCCACCACTTAACTTTACAGAGTGTGAAGATTGAAGAATCTGTCAAAAAAGTTGTTGATAGCCTATAGGAAGTGGTGATACATGCCCTAAATCTTTTTCTCACTTTCCTCAAATTGTCAATACTTACACTTTTAAGGCACGCTTCATCGCTCGCCTCTTGCACGCAGTCCAGCCTGGGTCTGATGTCGCGACTGAACGCGAATACAGACATCGCACGACATTTCGCCAGGGCCACGGGGGAGGTAACGCAGAGCCTGTAAGAGGTACGGTTATTGTGGGATGGGTTCCTTAGCAATTGAAAACGAGTGTAATGTTAACGATCTTTTCGGGTGAAGGAAAAGAGAAGATAAATATATCGATTTATCTCAAAAACCAAATATTCCTGCTGCCGACGCCATGATAGTAGGAAACTTTAGACGTCTTTAGAGAAACGAAAAGATTTTCTTTCTTTATTAATTTAAAGGGATTTTTGTACAAAAAAGACGATGTCAATCCCATCGTACCTTATGCTAAATATGACAAAACTTACAATAAATCTGACTTATAGTTAAAATTATATAGCATTCTAGCAGCCTCAGAAGAAGGCTCTGCTAAAATGCTATGAAATATGCTAATATTACTTTTAATTAATTTGAAATTAAAAATCAGCTGTTCTCTTAAGATTGCGTTCCGGGAACACTCCATCAATCGGTGGTAGATATCATCCCGCACACCACATACCTCACAGTTGGGCGACTCCACTTTCCTCATTAAAAATCCAAAACTGTTACATGGGATGTGCCCGGATCGCAGTCTACATGCAGTGACTATTTGCTGCCTACTTAAATTAGAAACTGAGATCCATGGTATACGAAGAGGCTCACACTGAATGGTTTTATACCATATTCCCTTGTGTGTAGATCGCTCATCAAAGTATTCTTTAAAAGTTGCAAAACATTTTAATTTATATTTATAAAACATTTCAGAATAGCTAGGCAAAGGACTTACCTCTTCACCCTCTACCGTAGCTCTTTTTGCTAATTTGTCAGCCTCTTCGTTTCCATACAGACCAATGTGGGATGGTATCCATTGGAGAACTATATTTTTACCTTCTCTATTGGCTTGGCAAAGATTATCCATTATATTATTATAAGCTAAAGCTACACATCTGTTGCTAGAAGTACATCGTAAGATATGAAGAAGAGCACTTTGACTATCTGTTAAAATTAATACATTACAAACATCAAGGCTCGTGGCGTAAGATAATGCCTGTGAAATAGCGAACAATTCAGCGGACATTATAGAAATAAACTTATTTTTAATTTGATTAATTTTATAAGTATGACTAGGTATTTGGAGAAACGAAAAGATAGAGTTCATTTCCAATAGTCCCCTAGTCTAGTGTCTAGTAGCCGTGGTTAATAGCATCTACTCTGTTTAACGTTGCATTAATCCTGCTGCACTGGTTTTTCGCACCAAGGATAATTATTGACACTTTAAAAACGCTTGGCTGCACACTTTAAAAACGTTTTCTGGAGACAAAACAGTAAACACTGATCCTAATTCGCTTATGAATTATGATGTACCTGCTCTATCAGATAGAGATTCTCAGAGATAATCAAACGGACAATCTATGCGAATTTTTAGGCGTAATTTTTAGTAGGTAAACATCCAACCTTCATTTCAAGAAACTCACCTGACAACAGGTTCCGGTGGTCCATGGCCTCTTTCAATCACCTCAGTGTAGTTAGCCTTGTTGAGATAGTCCATGGGCTTGATGGGGATATTGTCTGCCACGTGGTGGATCTTCTCAGACAAACCCAGGACCTTCTCAAACCATTCGGGTCTCTCTGTCTTACCTTTGGGAAAGGAGAATGTATTTAATTCTAGGCCTGCAGCTTCGTATATCGGGAACGTTTTGCCGTGAATCCCGTGTTAAAGCCTATTCAAATGACTCAAAGTATGTTCATGCCCAATAATTTCGTCACATCACTTCAGCCGTTTCTGCGGTAAGAGGCAGACAGATTATTATTAATTATTATTATAACCAGCCAGATGGACATACTTTCGCATTTATAATTCAAACTATGTAAAATACCCAGGATGAAAAATGAATAAGAGACTATCGCAAATTACAATTTTGCTATTGGCATCAAAGAATCTAATCCAAGCAGCTACCATTCAAATCATACGACGTCCACGTTAATAGCCGATATTGCTATTTTAAAATGAGTTTTAAAATAGCAATATCGGCAAAAATTCAGCTTAACATAATCTGTATTCACAATCCAAAGCTACTTATCGATAAAAAATCTGAGCAATATTTGCCGAGGCTTCGGATTTGAATATCTTTTCAGTTCAAAGCGGTATTATGAACGAGGGGTTTTGGAGTATTCCGAGTCTTTTGATCTTATATTGGATACGGATCATGTTCGGAGCAGACCTCGTGTTTTATATTGAGTTTTATTAGATTTGTTCAGATATTTCTGCTGATTGTGATGTTCAACGTGGAGAAATGGACACGATTTGGGACACGATTTGATACCTGTCAAATTAAAATAATATAGGTATTTTGAGCTTATGTAAATTTTAGATGTGCCGAACTTCGTTTAACACGTCTAGAGCCGTTCTTTTTTGGGATAAAAGTTATCTTGTGACCTTTCTACTCAAAGAATACCTATATCGAATTACATCACAATCGGTTCAACAGCTTTAGCGTGAAGACGTAACAGAGACAAAAGAGAAAATCTCTAACCCCAAATGTCAATTTTTACCGTTGCCAATATGGCCATTTGCTATACAGGGTGTAACAAAACTAAGTGATAAATGATAATACTTTAGGGTGTGTACGTGTTCCTTGTAGAGAGTTCACTGTGAAAGTAGCAGCGCTGAAAGACCAACATTTTTTTCACTTTTGTATGGGCAATGGCCCGAGCGTTACTATAGTTTCCCCATACAAAAGTGAAAAAAAATTGGCCTTTGAGAGCTGCTACTTTCACAGTAAACTCTGTACATTGTACAAGGAACACGTACCTACACGCCCTAAGGTATTATCACTTAGTTTTGTTACACCTTGTATATTATATGGCTCTTAGATGTCACAATTTAAGTCTAGGCATAATTTTAGGACACCAACCTGCTTCAGCCAATTGCTTGATCTTCTCTCTCAACGGGGTAAGTGAGGCTAGGACGTCGTTATGTCCCAACAACCCCTGCCAGGGTCGAGCAGCCCATGAGCAGGGCTTGTCTCTAATGGGTTTTTTGGACCCGTCCACACAGAGGTATGCGAACTGGTCTGGGTTCTCTGTAGAGGGGGTTGCTGGAGTGGTTCCTACTGGTAGCTGTGGAAGAGGATGTTGTTAACTTTTGTAGATAGAAATGTGACAGCGGAAAAGTTCATGTCTTGAAAATTTCGAACTTGTTCATTATAATGTGTTGTGTTGTGAAGCCATTTCTTTGCAAAATTATAAAATCCCTATTCTGTTGTCTACTTCAAATTGTTGGCCCACGATGGAAATATTGTGTCTCTGTTGTCTTTGATTTCTGAATAGGGCTACATGATTAGTCGGGCATCAGTTCAGTCCATCATCGATCATAATACCTATATTAGTCTTATGATCGATGTGGCATTTAGCTGATTTAAGGCATCCTTCGAGAAGAAAGAGATGTCATCAGCTACTGAATATACTTAAGGCGCTATATTGAAAATAACGTCCCTTTTGAAGTAATACTATAGGACCCTCAGAAATGTTACAAATCTGGCAATGAGATATACATATCTTCATAGCCTTATCTAGGTTTGAGAAGAACCAGAAACACTATTAATGTATTTTGCCTCGATACATTTGTGGCGGTACCCACATTCGCCTAACATTCCTGCATCGCGCTATCGAAGTTTTCTGAGCGCGGCGGTATATATACGACAGCTGAAATGTATCATGTGGGCTCCGGCCTGACCGAGCATACCACCTCGCTCGGTCGGAAGATCTTCCTTTAGGCCTCCACGCATCATGTCCCACATTGGTGACCCTCGACAGAACACGCCTCCTTCATCATCATCACTCCCCGTCCCTCCGCACCGCGCCAGCCAGCATCGCCTCATCGGTTACATCGTCCACTAGCCGCAATGTACCGCGGCCTGGGCGACTCCGCATCGGCATCATCGGGCTTTCTCACTACACCGACCGGTCAGCAAGCAGAGCACATCTCTCCTGGTCAGCACGTAGCAATCGGCCCCGCACGGCAGCTTATCTGACCCACTGGATCCCGTGCAGCAGCTTACAGTTCCGACTCACTGGAACTCACTGGCACTGGCGACTCAAGCGAATAAGACTTCAAGATACGACCTCCGGTCTTCGGGGGGGAGTGATGTGGCGGTACCCACATTCGCCTAACATTCCTGCATCGCGCTATCGAAGTTTTCTGAGCGCGGCGGTATATATACGACAGCTGAAATGTATCATGTGGGCTCCGGCCTGACCGAGCATACCACCTCGCTCGGTCGGAAGATCTTCCTTTAGGCCTCCACGCATCATGTCCCACACATTTAATTTTCGAAATGACCTCTTAAAAATACGAAATTTGAAGATTATTTTTAAACGAAAATAGATGTATTGTAGGAAATTAGTCTAATTGATAGACACCTTTGCAACCCAAAATCGTATAGAAGCATTTTGCTTAAATGCTCCTAGTTGTTTTTGAAATAAACAAAATTACGTTTTTTCGCATGTTTTCCGAGCGAGCCGATAGCTTCTGGCCGCAGCGTATTCACGACTTTATAGTCATACAAATTAAGTATAAATTTAAAAAAATTGCCCTTGCGGTAAAATTACTTTCAATATAGCGCGTTATAAATCATCATTGTAACTTGTAACAACTCACCCCAAAGAACTTCCTCACGAATATGACCTTGGTAAACGCAACTTCGCCACCGTTATGCGCCAGGCATCTGAGAGCACCCTCATAACCGCTGAAATTGTCCGGATAATCGCACTTGTCTGGATGCTCACAAAGCGCGCACAGCTGACTGTATTCTGATTCTAAAAAATTGAGAAACTTGAAATTTTGAACATAAGCACGGGTTAGGATTAGGATAGACTTTCAAGTTTAGATTTAATTGTGGACCATGTGACCTAGGTTAAGGCTTTATTACCTACAGTTCTAACGGATAGGTATAGATATTGCCTTCAGACTAATGGGACCATGATACCACAAATCAGGCTAGGAAAGTGCACATAGCTTTGAAAATATAACTCTGACCTAATAATAATTAATTAAAAGAACATAGAATCGTTCGCTAATGGATTAGGTATTTTATCATTATTCTTCTCAAAACAACACTCAGAAGGCTCTCACAATCAGACAACGAGAAATACAATACTTAAGAACAACAAAACTTTGTTGGCTCCATAATTTATCATTTGGCGTACTTTTATAAACGCTGAGCATCTCGAGCGAGGCAACAGGTGGTTCGAAGACGGAAAATTGATGTTCCAACAAACTATTAACGTCAGACGAGATAAATTAGTTTTAGGAAACTTTACAATTTCTTCGTGGAAATACAATTTTGTTAGAATATTCGGAAACGTTTGAAGGCCTCTGCGTATATAGTCCAGGCACGTCCGCGGCCTATCAAGAGTTCTGCTGAAATTGTTATTGCTAGTGCTTGATGTTTCGAAAATTATTATAAAGTTCTTGACAGTTTGAGGTTGAAGGGCATTCAAAAACCATAATATTATTCAATAAACTTAGGTAGTAGGTATAATCTTTTAACGCTACATCTACAGGGTATCATTTAAGTGCTAATGACAAAATGCCTTATTTCGGACGATGAAAACACGGCTTATCAGCTACTTCTCAATAATCTCTTAAGTGGAGACTTTCGCTTGTGTTTTATTTATTGCCGTTGTCGTTCCTCCCTTACAAGAATAGCAGTAGTGGGTAGTGCTCGTATAAAAAGCATACTTACTCCACACAGCATTGGTTTTCGGATCAGGTGACCATTTTCCAACGATACAAGACTGTTTGAAGAAAGTAGAGAAGGCGCGTAGTTCGTTCTCCTTCGGTGATATCTCCCTGTCAGTCATCTTGGGGAAAACTGATCGCTTCATCAGCATCGTCAGCGGAATCTGGTGAACACCATGAAAATTGACTCGCTTGGTTGATTATTATTATTATTGGCATTGAGTAAAAAATAATAACGGGTCCCACGCATGAACCATAACTGCGAATTCGCATCTCATCGCAAATATCTGCCACAAAATTCTACGATGCGATGGATGCGATGTGAAATCTCAGTTTTGTGTGAGAGCCCTAATGTTAAAATAATAAAAGTATACATAATACAATAAATCGAAAAGCTCTTTTATAAAAAGTTTATAATTTAAACATTGTCATAACTTAGGTATCTAGTGTCGACAGAAAGCAACCATAACTTTTTATTGTTATTTATTAAATTGTAAAACAGTATTTATATGAGTTCTTTACAGTTTAATTACAGCCCATTGATATTAAAAATCCTGTTACACTTATATAGCCATAATTCATTCCTGCTACTCGTTTTATAACTTTGTTACAATACAAGATGTTAATGTAAACACCGTTATCCTTGAAACCTTCAAATGAGCCCGTCAAAATGAACAACTTTTTCGATGAGAACAATGCCGGGAACTCAAAAATATCCGTCTTCATACTCATACAAATTGCCGATCGCATCCATATGGATGAAGATGAAGACGGCTTTTTTTTTGAGTTCCCAGCATTAAATTCTCATAGAAAAGTTGTTCATTTTGACGGGCTCATTTGATGATTCCAAGGATAACGGTGTTTACACTAACACTATAGGTACAGTGTGTTGAAAATAATATTTTCCAGGAAAAATTGTTTATTTTGCAATAATACTGTACTTGCGATGAATTGTTTCGATTCGTCGCAAATAAAGTATGGTATTTAACTAATATTATTGTGTTTTACGGGGTTTATTATACAGGGTGTAACAAAGCTAAGTGATATTAGTTATTACTTTAGGGTGTGTATACGTGTCCTTTAACTGTGAAAGTGGCAGCGCTGAAAGTTATATTTGACTTCTATGTTTACTATATGAAATGCACCAATGCAATGCCATGAATCCAGATACATAGCTTTATAATAGAATGCACTCTATTTTAACTATGTATCTGGAAGTAGGGCAATCGTTGTCCTAGAGCGACATAATTTAGGGCTCGTAAAAACGTAACGACCCTTTTGATTTATCAGACACATTTGCCTGAGGGCTGCGGCATATTTTCTACGACCAGAGTTCGCTTTATGACGGTAAGTCCCTTCCACAAATGATATTTTTTCGATTTGAGTCGTTAGGGGGCATATTATACTTTGTGATGACACAATAATAAAGGCGAACGTTTGTTACTTTCGATAGAAACTTCGTCAAATGAAACTTTTTATACGCTTTTTATTAGCTTCACCTGTATATTTGTTTGTAACATGTTTGTAACCGACTTCTTTGGGCGCGATTTTGACCCACTTTAAACGGCCAGATTTCGTTCAAACTTTGTAGATTTATCGAGGACCGATGACAATACACTCATTTGATATAATTATTCCATTTTTCAATTTGTATGTTTGTATGTTTGTTTGTAACCCTTTATATAAAAAGCGTGTTTTTAGTTTTTTTAACTATTACTTATTGTTTACTCTCTATGCTTGTGCTGCCTCCAGCGTGAAAACATTGCTGTAGTATAAGTATGTCCTATGTCCTATTTTGCACTAATCCTGTACCCACCCTGTTCATAATAAATATTATGTGTATGCAACATTAATACGGCTTTGTGTCTTGTTAAATCTAGTCCGTTTTCTATGAAACTACAAAATTGTATGTGTGTCTCTCTCTATTATTATGTGTTATTAATTATTATTATCTGTCTTCAACTATAAACTTGACGCAGTCTGGTGCTAATGGACTGCTCTTGTCGTTATAAGCTTTATAATCGGTAAACAAAGCAATATAAGAACTGATGATGATGAAAATACTATGTGAGAACAAAAATAAATAGTTCCCAACAATTCAAGTATTCCGATCACGTATATTCTTATTATTCATGAATAACTTTGCTATATTGAATTAACTACGAGAGACGAGACAACTTGAAGGACGTACCGCTTTTTATGTAAAAAAGGATGGTTCCAGAGGCTTTTACTATGTAAGTATATTAAATACACAGCGTATATCCACAGAATATGAAAAGAATGATGGCCTTAAAAGGGCCCATTCACGGTAGTCCGCCGTGCAGGGGGGCTATTACGAGCTCTTATATCCAGCCAGTTTACAGGCCAGTTTACAGGCCGTTGCATAGACACTGCCCTGTAAACTGGCTGGATATAAGAGGTCGTAATAGCCCCCCTGGACTGCAAATGGACATAGCTCAATCATTGGTTCACGCTCGGTGTTTCCGGCCGGCAACCCGCAACACCAATGAGACAGTTAGTAAAGTGGTAATTTACCTTATATCCAACATTCCTGTTGACACCAGTGTGGCAGGATTTCAGACCTTTCAGCTGATCCAGGCTGTTGATCGGCAGATCTTTGTGAACCACTATCACTGCCTCGTATCGGAACTCCGCTGTAGAAACAAAGATTCTTCATTAGATATTAGATCCACACTTAATATTATAAATACGAAAGTGTGTCTGTCTATCTGTCTGTCTGTCTGTCTGTTTGTATCACGTCCAAACCGCTGAAGCGATCTTGCTGAAAGGGGTTCGAACATTTTTGTATGGAGCCTGGCATATCTAGCCGCCATTTTGATTTTTCTTTCAAATGAGTTCAAAGGACACAAATGGCGATCTTTACTTCCAAATATCTCGGAAACGTGACACTTTAGGATACCATGTTACTTAAAATTTTTTGTTTGTATAAGTGTCCTCTATCCAAAATATATACCATTTTTAAGGCCGTCACAGACTTAGCTATAATATATATTAATATACCGTACCAAACACACTGAGACCAGAAATATATATTATAGCTGAGTGTGTGGTCACGCGAAAATTGTATAGAAAATATATAGTAATATGCCTAGCTATAAATATATTAATATATATTATAGCTAAGTCTGTGACGGCCATTATCGTGCTCGGTGAAAAAAGTCAAGATGGCCGGCGGCTAGATATGCCATAAAGGTTCGTACCCCTTTGGTATTGAGATACTTTGAGTCCCGGGAAAGGACATAGGATACTTAACATTTAACCGCGGAAAATGTACGGTTCCCCGCGATAATCCGGCGCAACGGTGTTGAGGGCGTCATCTAGTTTACTTACATAATTATTAATTAATAATAATAATTATATTGTGTTGTCTTGACAAAACTAAGTATGTATTTTCACGCACGACATATTTGTAGGATTCCGTACCCAAAGGGTATCGTTTTTACCCTTTGGGTTTGAAACAGATAAACGATACCCTGTATTTTGACCTGTCTGTCTGTCTGTCTAACGCCAGGCAGAAGAGGCTTACTCAAGAACCGTGAATCGTGATAGCTAGACGATTGAAAATTTCACAAGTTCTTCTATCGAATAACGCGTCTATCTCGATTCTGTCGCCGTCCAACTTTGATGATAATCTATGTTTTATTATACGGAATGCTAAAAACATATCTTATTAGGTATTATGTCTTAAGAACCTTAGGGGGTTAAAGGTCAAAGATAATTTCATTACAACAAAAGTCAAAACCTTGCCCTGTCAGACCTATCATGCACAGAATCCTGCGAATGCAATTAATTTCAGCATTTTCAGCTGCCCAATTAATCTTATCGTTCTTATTTATCACGTTTTCTTCGCAGATGAACAATATAAGCGCTGTTTCTTACTATTAGACTAGCAACCATTAATTTACTTTTTGGGACAAAAGGAAGAAACCTTAAGGCTAAGTACTAACCACTCGGTTTTTCCTACTACGTAATTCCTTATGACTTATGAGTCAAAAATCAAATGTGTGTTAGAAGTAATAACGTTGGTTAGACCATTATTGAAGACCGAAGACCAAGGAAGTTGGGCAAGGCATTTACGGGCTAATATTAGAAATTATTCTTTATTTTCGGCCGTAATCGAAATTAATAAATTTTTATTATAATTATTATTAGCCTAAAGTCTAAACTGTCCCACTGCTGGGCAAAGGCCTCCGAGCCCAAAGACTTACTATGTTATAATTTTATTTTTCGATAATATTAATATTATCTAGTACTGTACTTAAATAAGCAGATGGGTTCCATGTTGTTCAATGATAAATCAATGTGTTAAAACGTGTAGAGTCGATTAACGACATCGATTCTAAAAACTGTGTAGTTAATTTGTCTATAGCACGCTTTAAACAAAATGGCTTTGTCCACATTGTGCCTTTTTCTGTTCGTCAAGGGCATGCGTTATAGCGCAACGTGAGGCATGCCCGTGACGCGCGCTGAAATGTCGCTCGCTATAGCTATCTATGTCCACATTGTGCCCTTTCATCTTCAATTTTCATAATCTTTTGACATTCGAAATGTCAAAAGATTATGAAAATTGAAGATGAAAGGGCACAATGTAGACATAGCTATTGACACTTTTCTTTCAACGCGGGTGGATTTTGACGCATTCAATTATTGAATATGTCAAACGGAAGTTGAATAAAAAGAAGATGACGAAAATTGAAGATGAAATTGCTTAATGTGGACATAGCTATTCACTATCATGGTTATTCATCACGACACAATGTGGAGGCCTTTAACCATAATGAAAATAAATCTACCATAATAATATTATGTTTATTGCTACCCCCATAATAAATGCCCTAGCTAGTGTCACAGCTAAACCCATAACTCAAAATAAAAGATCATAACGATACGTTTAGTGAAAGTAATAAAACGAACATATTACGGTTACGTCATATAATCATAATACGTTTTATCTCCATTCCCATCTAGGCAAGGATTTAAATGGTTAGATACGCTAGAAATGCTAGATATTAAGATAGAACAGAATTCTAAAAAATACAATATGACTGGTGAGACATTACCGATACTTATGGAGAGTACTCTGTACTCGATTCTCATTATAATTATGTAATAAAATTAGGTTCTTAATTTTTTTCCGAATTTCCCAAAAATAAATGAGTCATGAATACTAAGTAAATTACGCGGCTAGGCAAGTAGGCATACTATGCGGCCGGTGCAGAGGCGTGCGCTACCAAAGAAACATCACACAACTGCCCCTCCCGCTCGCGGTGTCCATGCGTTGGGTAAATAATTATTGAACTTTAAGCTACATTCGCTCAGTGATCAATTGATAATATTATTTTTTTATATAATTTTTTTCCAACTAATATAATAGTCCAATATCACGTCCTCGAGTATTGAACATGTCTCACCAGTCACGCAGTAAACTATTGTTTTATTTGTAGCCTCTGTTGGTTGCGCATGAAACAACAGCTAAGGGAAAATGAGACTGCAGGAGGCATACTTATTGTTACTTCTTCTTATGCGTCGCGCCGGCGCGGCGGTCTACTCAGTACTCAGATACTCACCTTCTCTTTACGATTAAGTTTAATTAAGACTATTGTCGTTTCAACGTAATGTTATGGACATATCTAACGTTCTAAATCTTTGTCGCTAGTTATAAGACCGAAGTTATTTGTCTTCTGTAACGATCTGAAAAACTTTATCGGATGAGACCGGAGTAATAATACTTTTTAACCGACTTCCGAAAAGGAGGAGGTTATATGTTCGGCTGTGGGTATTTTTTATTTTTATTTTATATTATGACAATAAAACTGGCACGGATTCTTTCAAGCTATGAAATAACTTTTTGGTGGCAATATTTTAATATTCAATTCAATTCAGGTATTTTTCACTTCGACATAGAGTAGGTACCTAAATGTGTGAATTTATATGCGGAAATAATTCCACCATGTTGAACTCTCTAGTCACACTTATTCCGAGTGCCATTTTGATTAAATATTGTATATAGGTATTCGTTTTAATTTTAATTGTATACTTGTTTGAAATTTGTTTACAACTTTATGATGAGTTTATGAGTCCATGAAAAAAGTAAAGCATAATCCTAGGTAGAGTATGGAATCTTAACACCTTTTACACAATCTCATACAGAGAAGTATTATAATCAAAACTAACTCATAGTCAAATGGAGATACAATAATGTGAAGTCAATGTTAAGCTGTGCCTCCAAAAGCGGCGGGAGGGCTACCGGGGTATGTGGGACTGCCTGGGGGCGGAGGGCCGCACCCGGGCATACCCACTAAAACCCCAACGGTGTTCCTGCTCTTCCGCTTAAGGCAGAGCCACGGGATACGCAAAATACACAACCGCGACCCTGCCAAATAATTAAAATTACTTAATGTAGATTAAACTAATTTTAATTTAGATAAGAAGTAGTTTAATGAAAGCTGTCTAAGTCTGCTCAGTGCCAGTTATTCGAGACGAAAAAAAAACAAAAGACAAGTTTTCAAATTTGGAACTGCTTTCACCTGTCGTCTTGCGCAATGAACTGACATTTTGTATCTTTGTTTCTCAATGCAATGTCGCAATGCAGCCCATAAGAATGCACATTTTAGTGGACACCAAACAGTTACAATCATCTCTTCGTTATAATATGCTACCAGTAGAAACTAGAGGGCCTGTTTCACCTATAATATTTCCTTTAAATATCGTTAGGGGCATGTTTCATCACTTCCTGATAACTGCTGGATAGACTATCTACAACTTATCTAACAGATACTCTATACTCTATCTATCAGGTAAGTTGTGGATAGCCTATCCGGCACTCATAAGAAAGTGGTGAAACAGCCAATAGAGTTGAACTTGATTGAGAGTTGAGACTTATGAAGATAATGTCCATCTAATATTCTTCAATAGCGGTTTCATATTTTTTAACAAGGCCTGTAGACAAATGGCAAAACGCTCACGCTCACGCTAACGCTAACGTTACAAAATGTATGCGATTTGACATAAGTCATCGCTTCGCTAGCGAATACTAATGTCAAAACCATACATTTTGTAGCGCTAGCGTTAGCGTTTTGCCACTTGTCTATGGGGGCAGAAGTTTATTTATTCATTAGCGCTTTTGATACGTCTAATCAATCAACAACGCCGTTGAATAGATAAACTCCAGTCAGCCAGTCAAAAAAAAAAAACAATAGAAACCGGCCATAAGTCATGATGATAGCAATAAAATATATTATCCTATTAGATGATGCCCACAACTCCATTGCACAAAAACTCGTTTATCGCGCGGGAATCGTACATTTTTCCGGGACAAAAAGTACCCTATGAATTTCCCGGGACTCGAAGTATCCTCTTAACATATTTTAGCTAAATCGGTTTAGGGGTTTGGGCGTGAAGAGATAACAGACTGACAGACACACTTTCGCATTTATAATGTCAGCATGGAAGTATGAATATGTGCCATCATCATGATGAAACGTTAACCGATGCGGTTTATATATTTATACCGCGATGAAAGGATAAAAAAGGTCAGAAGCAAACCCGCTGACCTGAGCCCAATTAATTCCAGCCTATTAGTCTCCAGCGAAATACGCGTAATGAATTTTCCGTTAAATTTAATCTTTTGATGTGTAAACCGGGATTAACTTTGATAAGTATAAATATTTTCGATGGAAATTGAACGAGGTTGAGTCTAGGTAATTTTCAGGTTATGTTATTGAATAACACAATATTATGGCTTTATACAGGTGTACGCTCGTATGGTGAAGGAAAAACGTCGTAAGGAAACCCGCACAAGGTTGGTCCCAGACGTATTAACCTGCTCATTCCTCTGCTTTATGCCGTCTATGTTGCGAGAATGCCGTATGTGCTTGGGCAACCATACGGATATTTACAATCATGTCGCATCGCAAAAAAATTCATCTCCTTCAGCGCTGCTACTTTCACAGATAGCTCTATATAAGCGGACCTTGCATAGTCGCTGTTTTTATTAGTAAGAGGTTACATTATTTGCAAAATGAATTTGAAAAACCCTGTGGTAAGCTGTAAACTTTCTGTAGTTCTGATTGTGAGACGAGAATTACATAATTCCTCTCGATCTCAGTTAATAAAGTCGTGAATTATTTTCAATTGTAAAATTGTTGGTTAAATGCTTAAACTGTTCACTTAAAATAAGTGCACAATTGATGGATGACTAAGGCATCACTTGGTCATTAGTCATTACAAAGTTGTTCTTGAAATTCTACATAGAGTCTTTCTCTCTATAGTTTAGACTTTAGACTCTAAAGACATAAGACTGTCTAATACAGGTGTTTCCAAACTTATGGAGTTTATATCATCTTTCTCACTAATATTATAAATTTGAAAGTGTGTCTATCTGTAACTTGAAATGGGCCTTGTGATGTGATAGGACTGATTTAAGTGAAATTTGGCATGGAGGTACCAAGGAGGTACTATAACGGACAGAAAAGGACAACTTAGGAGTTTTTGTTATGGAAAAAAGTACGCTATTTTTACTTTTGCGAACAAGATCTTGTGAGTTTTCAAACAAAAAAAAAACTAGAACTACTGCGTGACTGGTGAGACATGTTCAATACTCGAGGACGTGATATTTGGCTATTATATTAGTTGAAAAAAATAATATAAAAAAATAATATCAATTGATCACTGAGTAAATGTAGCTTAAAGTTAAATATTTATTTACCCAACGCATGGACACCGCGAGCGGGAGGGGTAGTTGTGTGGTGTTTCTTTGGTAGCGCATGCCTCTGCACCGGCCGCATAGTATGCCTACTTTTTTTTTTTTTTTTTTTCCTAGCCGCGTAATTTACTTAGTATCCACGATTCATTTATTTTTGGAAAATTCGGAAAAAAATTAAGTACCTAATTTTATTACATAATTATAATGAGAATCGAGTACAGAGTACTCTCCTTAAGTATCGGTAATGTCTCACCAGTCATGTTGTATATCAGTCCAATATGGATGCTACGATGTCTACAGTCTAGGATAAATACACACCACACATAATATGAACACACTGACACATCACACAAGCCACAACCCAACAGAAAGACTCGCCAAACTAATTATTTCCCGTTTTCCCCCTTCCGTTTTCATCAGGGATTATAATAATAATGTTTTATTCAATATTGCCACTTACCATCAGGTTCCTCATCCGTTCTATACTCCTGGAAGACCACGAAGTCCTGGTTGGGGATGTTGGAGGCGACGTACATGTCTTCGGGGTCCACCGGCACCAGGTCAGCTTGGCGCTGCTGCACGTAGTTCAGGCATTCCACCCTACGAGGACACTTCAGCATGAGAATTGAGAGCTAATCGGTAGAGTGTATCTTGTGACAGCAAAGCAGTAGCAGTACAATATCGGCTGTCAAATTGTTGTCGCAATATATTATGATACTGTGACTCTACTACAGAGGTTCCCAAACTTTTTTTTTGTCATAGACCAATTTAAACATTTTGCTGGATCCTGTGGAGTGTGGACCCCCCGCAGCTATCCCCCCCCATCCACAGTACAAATAATTTAAATAGGAGGGACATATTTGGTGAGCTGACAGCAATTGTCTACCTATATTTATAGGAGAAGTCAAGTCGGGTCACTTATTTTAATAGACCCCTGTTAACGACTCGTGGACCCCTATTTTTCTTCCACGCAAGCGTAGACCCCTGTCGGGCTCTCGTGGACCCTTGGGGGTCCATCTGGACCACTTTGGGTATCAATGCTCTACTACACCACAGGAAGCGTTGCTTCAGTACGGAAAGTTAATATTATTATAAATACAAAAGTGTGTCTGTCTGTCTGTTCTCTTCACGCACAAACCGCTGAACCGATTTTGGTGAAAGACATGGAGATAATTTGAGTCCCGGGAAAGGACATAAGATACTTAGTATCCCGGGGAAATGTACGGCTCCGGCGCGATAAACGAATTTTGCCGCAGCGGAGTTGCGGGCGTCATCGAGTATATTTTCCAGAAAAAAGTTTTCACTGGAATGCATAGAGTAACGTACCCAACGTTTCCTTACCCAAAACAAAACACGACGAATACTCTTTATCAATATTATCATTGTTAAAACAAATGAAGACGAAAATAAATCCGCAACACCGATAGCTTACCCGGCGGGGTTATCTATTACTTTTCAACACTGTTTATAAACTTAATCAATATTGACTAATGTTTAACTACTTAGTGAAGAAATGGGAAGGTAATACACATCCATACTATCCATACTAATGATAAAAATGAGAAAGTGTCTATCTGTCTGTGACCTCTTCACGTCCAAACCGCTGAACAAATTTTGCAGGGTGTGTAGATACTATTTGAGTCCCGGGAAAGGACATAGAATACTTCATATCACAGAAAAATGTACGGTTCCCGCGCAAAAAAAAATTGTGGCGCAACGGAGTTGCGGGCGTTATCTAGTTTTGTTAATAAAAATTTTACATATACTTGGATAATATATGTACCACTAGTCTGTTAAATCAGCGGGGCTAAAATGGTCACATTTAAGCAATTCCTCTCAATCAATTCAGCAGATGAATTAAAACTGTCAAACAATCAGTAGGTACAAAAATATATAAATTATTGGAAGCAGAGTTGCATTTTGCGATTTAAAAAAAATGAATCATATTATGATTCATCTCATGAGTCCACAAAGCGACCATTTTAGGCCCGCAGAAGTAAATCATTGAAACTGTTTTGGTACCTAGGTACACCTACCTAGGGTTGGTACTTGCTAGTGTAATAAATACTTCGGCCAGCTCTACATAGAGAGCAGACCAAACTATTTAAAAACCCGGAACGTTCTTGTAATTTCACTAGTAATGCAGAAGTCTAATATATATTTTAAAGAAATATTTGATCGAAGATTTTAAGTTACATAATATTTTGTAAGTTACAATCCTTAAACCTAATAAGTAGCTAATTTAAAAAGCCTTCAATTTCTCCCCGGTTATCCGTAAGGATTGAAGGAGAAATTGAAGGCTTTTAAGCAAGGACTTACGTCCGTGCTATAAATTCGTGTTCGTTTGTTTAATACAAACATAGAGATCTTTGCCGAAACATAAGGCAGCCTTATTCTGCTGCACAACTTGGCATTTAAATATTAAAGTATGTAAAAATATTACCTGTCTCTAGCCGGTATACACTCCAATATTGCTTTGCTCTTCGTCGGCACTTCTAGCATATCCTCGCATGCTCTCAAATGCTGCACCGGTACACATATTTTATCTGGAAACATGTTTATACTCAAACATACTAAATATTTAACGTACGAAGTGGGAAACGCGAATATATAGTTTGAACTTTGAAGTGTTTCTTAAACATATATTTAATATGAAAAACTCAAAGTTCTTAAATCGATTATAGTATGAAGATTGAATATGTTCCAAATTCTAATGCATAGGTATGATAGACTGAAAAATATGTAAATCATAATAATATTTAGTAATTAGTTTGATTTTATAGTTCACACACAGTGAGTTGCGTCGCGAAGTAAATTATTTTTCATAATTCAAGTAAAAACAAATAAAAAGTTTCGCCTAATCAGTAGGTAATTTCATTTTTCACACTGTTTATTTTATTCGTCGCAAATTTTTCGCTATCCGGAAACTATGCACGTTCGATTTTTAAACTGTCGCATGTTGATGTAAACTGCAACTGTTTGTTTTTGATACTTGGCAAATATAAAATGAACATTTTAAGTAAGTTTATTATTTATTTGTAATAAAATATACTAGTCATTTTTTCACATTAAACGCTATAAATTAATCCACTTAATAAAAAAACACGTACATGTGGATTTGCAGTTGACATTTACACATAGCACTATGAATACTAAAATATACTTCAAAGTCATGGTCAGGCAGTCGACCAGGCGCGTTTGTAAACACAACTGGACAGCAATCTACACATACGACTCATATATATTCCGCTATTGTATTAAACCTGTTAGCTATACACCTACTTGTTATGGAGATAGGCAAGTGACAAATCAACGATTTTTTGTAGAGGAAAAACTTGGAATTCTTTCGACTATCTTTGATTTGTTTTACTGCTTTAATGATTCTAGATTTTGAAAGAGATAGCTTTGTTGCATTAAAATGTAGAGAAGTTTAAATATATTATAGATTCATCAAAATTGTGTATTGCATGAGCAAGAAACTAATATTCACCCGTAATACATAATAACTTACAATATAAAAAAAAAATTAGAGCTAAATGAATTTAAATATTTATTTATTTTTGAAACTAGATGTATAAGAGTTTAAAAATATTATATTTTCAAACGGTACCTAGTACCTACTTCCTACCTTGAGAAATTAATATTATTCACGTTTACAATTTAGAATTGAAGACACGAGAAAATTTGTTAATGTTTACAATACTGTGTAAGAATTTTGTGGGAAACTAAGTGAATTTTAATATTTTATTAAATAATTACCACACGGCACACACTTTAATTTAAATAAGTGTGTAGTAATAATATTAAATTTCGTGAACACGTGTAACACTTTATGTAGGGAGTGTTCAAATAAAACATCTACACTGTAGAAAAATAGGCTGGTATAATATTTAAAACAGGTCGTGGGTTTGACGCCAAAAGTGTCATTACAGTAACCAAATCGTTACACACGGTGCTAGAAACTCTTTTTTAGGGTTCCGTATCCAAAGGGTAAGAACGGGACCCTATTACTAAGACTTCATTGGCTGTCCGTCTGTCCGTCTGTCTGTCTGTCTGTCTGTCTCCAGGCTGTAACTCAAGAACGGTAATAGCTAGAGATTTTCACAGATTATGTATATCTGTTGCCGCTATAACAACAAATACTAAAAATAAAATAAAATGAATATTTAAGGGGGGCTCCCATACAACAAACGTGATTTTTTTGGCCTTTTTTGCTGTCTCCAGGCTGTAACTCAAGAACGGTAATAGGTAGAGATTTGATATTTTCATAGATTATGTATATCTGTTGCTGCTATAACAACAAATACTAAAAATAAAATAAAATGAATATTTAAGGGGGGCTCCCATACAACAAACGTGATTTTTTTGGCCTTTTTTGCTCTATAATATCAAAAATGGCAACAGGTAGGTACTTGAATTTTTCACAAAATCCTTAATTATATGTGTACTTTAATATTTAATAATAATATTAAAATAAAATAAAAAATAAGGGGGGCTCCCATACAAAAAACACAATTTATGGCCTAATTTTGCTATATAATGGTACGGAACTCTTCGTGCGCGATTCCGACTCGCACTTGGCCGATTTTTTAATATAAAAAATGCAAACTTCAACAATGCAAAGTTCAGACTTCAGCGATTCTCAAGTTTTAGTGAAACCAAAAAAAAAAAAAATTTTGTTTGGGACACTAACGGCTGTTAATAATAATAATAAAATAAATAATTTTTGTTTATAATTCATATACTTAAATTACTACTTAGGCACTAAATATTTTAGGGCAAAGGCACTAAATATTTTAGGGCAAAGAAAATATACACTACGCGAAGTTAGGGTAAGGCAATATTAGGACTTTATTAAGGCATAATATACTTTATTAAACTTTAAAATTTATAAAATTTATAACAGGCATACTGTAATAAGTAATAACCTTCACTAGTTATTCTAGAATCTAGATCAAGTATAAACTGTGGTCTACCAAGAGAAAAATTGTAAACTGTAATATGAAACATAAGGAAAAACATTCAAATTTCCGTGTATGTTATAACTTATAAGTAATATCATCTTAAAGTTATAGTAAAATAATTTATAGGTATCTCTCATAAATAAAAGTTTCAGTAATTTGGTACGTGTATTTCTCCTTAGTATATGGTTTAACACAATAGTATATTGTAGTACGACTATGTAAAAAACTCGTACCAAATAAAATAAAATAAAGCAACGATCAAGAAATTATTAAATATTTGTTTATCGCACAACACTTAATACCCTGTTGTCTAGGAAGCACCACTCCAGAATTTGAAATCAGAACATTTTTTTTCGTGCACTAACGACCTTCAATAATATATATTTTTAAGCATCAGAAAGTCTTTCAATGGTAAATCACACCTATTAATTATTATTAAAAATCGTGAAATAAGTAAAGAGACATAATATTATAATAATTTATAATGTACATTTTAATATATTTTATAAATGTTAAAACTTTATGTGACCAATTACCGTTGCCATAAATTTCAATAAAAAAATATGGCGCCCTACCTGTCAAAAAAGTTATGGCCGGCAAAGTAGAAATTAAGTTATTGATATTATTTTATTTTACAAAAGTTATGGATTGGATACATTGTAATAATTGCTTTAATCAATTAGAACCGGGTATAACATTACATTTAACGTCATGTGGTCATATGTTTTGTAATAATTGTCTAAATAATGGTGAGGGATGTACCTTACATTTTTTATTTCATGAAATTATAGAGAAATTACTTATACTTAAATTTCTTTTAGGATCGAAAGAGAATACCTGTTTAGTTTGTCGTGCTCCCTGTAGTATGATGAAGCTCGTTCCCGATGTAAGTATCAACTCTTAACAGCTGTATTATTGTAAAGTAGTTTGATGACAGCTGTTAAAGTTTACTTTTAAAAAATAGAAGTTACCGTAAGTTTCTTGATCTATAACAAATAATTCTTACAATTAATGGAGAGAAAATACTTTATACTTACAAATAAAACTTAGGCCAACCTTTCTTGCGATCGATTGTTCCGACCCATACTTAGTAGTAGATCGAAACGATCGATTGCCTCTACACGAGGCGAGCTTACTACTTTCACGCTTAAAACCTTGAATCTTTTAGCATTAATTGTTTTAAATAAAACAGCAAAACTTTTAATAACTCATTAGAGATTTCTCTCGTTTTATCTTGGAATTTTTCTTGAATGTTTGAGCAGATGAATCAAGAAATTCAAGATTATTTCACGGAGCCGGAAGAATTAATTAAAAAGTGCTGCGAAGTTTTCCACTTCCAGCGACAGCATCGGCGGCGGCTGCTGTCATATTTATTGCAGTCGGTAAATTGTTCCCAACAGTTTTAAACTCGATTTTATCCCCGTATTTTTCAATTGCTTCCATTTTGTAATTCGATATTCTCTATAATGTGGTTTCTTTTATTTTGTGAAAAATTTGGTCCTATCGCACGTGTACAATCTGCAAGGTGTGACAAAACTAAGTGGTAATTATAGGGGTGTGTAATATTATGTTATTTATCATGTGCCCCTTATAATATAGAGTTCACTGTGAAAGTGCAGCGCTGAAAGAACAGTTTTTATACACCAAATGTTGAGTTGGAAGAAGACAAATATATCTGCGAAAACCGTATGCAAATCGGATCAGTAGTTTTCGTGTTAAAGAAAAAAGTTTGATACAAAATCGATCCCCTCTTTTGTCCCCTTAGAGGGGTGGAGGGAAATATTTTTATACAATAGATGTTAAGTTGGAAGAAGACAAATATATCTGCGAAAAAAGCATTCAAAACGGATCAGTAGTTTTCGTGTGATGCTGGAACAAACATACAGACAGACACACAGACAAAAAATTAACCACATTTTTGGCTAAGTATAGCGATGTAGTGACACCCCCCGCTTATTATTTATTATATTATTAATTTTCATTTCTACAGTTTCATTATAATATGTATGGACTAGATGACGCCCCCAACTCCGTTGCACTAAAACTCGTTTATCGTGCGGGAACCGTACATTTTTCCGGGACAAAAAGTATCCTAGATTTCCTTTTCCGCGACTCAAAGTATCTCCATGCCAAATTTCAGCAAAATCGGTTCAGCGGCTTGGGCGTGAAGAGGTAACGACAAACAGACAGACAAACAGACACACTTTCGCATTTTAAATAATATTAGTATGGATGTATGATTGGTCCATGGTATGGATATGGATTGGTGAAACAGGTCCTAAGTATAATTATAGTGAAAACTTTATTTCAATACTTTCTCACTTTATAAGGCTACGTTTACACGGGAGTTGAGCTAAGCTGCGTTGTGAGGAATGTGTTTTCAAGAACCAATAGAAACGCTTCATTTGCCTGACCACGTTCAGCGCAACGATTCTTGTAAAACACATTACTCGCAACGCAGCTTAGCTCAGCTCCGATGGAAACGCAGCCGTACACCCCCTGACCCCTAAAGCAAGAAATACACGGTCGTCAACGGCGGTTGACGACCACGCAAAATCTATAATGAAAAACTGGTTGACAACACGTTGACAACAGTGTGGCTGGCACAGAAATAAATCAAGATAGAACGGCGACGTGCGTGCGTTGCTAAGGTATCGATCGTGTCAATTTTTGCTTTGCTTTTAGTTAGAACAAATAACTTACCTACCCGTGGAAAGAAATACCTCCTTTTGACCGATTCACTTTCGTACTTCTGTTTTTACAATTAGACACTGCACAATAAGGCATTTTGGCACAACCGCTCCGGTGTAATCAAGTCAAGACGTGCGAACTGACTGAATGAACGTTCATCGAATCTTGCACGCTTGTGCAAGATTGAAACACGCGTACTCCACTCGCTTAGCCGTTCTATCTTGATATTTTATTTCTGTGGTGGCTGGCAACGCGCATACTATTTTTTGCTGTTGACGACCGCCGTTGACGACCGTGTATTCGGTGTTTTATTTTACAAATTATACATATTATATTTTATGACATGTAAAAAGTAACGACATAAAACCTCCCAACACCCTTATAATTTAATCACTGCTAAATACATCTCTTGCTCAAATTTGCGTACTTTAATTAAGGCGTATAATTAAGAGGGGGTAGGGAGGCTTGCAAGACTTTAATCATATAATGGTAAGTCCCCATGAAGTTGCCTCGTCACAACTGAAGTTTCGTTTATTCCTAAACACTGCCTGCGTAATTGAAATGTGTCATCATAATCAGCGTAGCGCCACGCTCAGATATTAAATAATGTTTTTTAGGGTTCCGTAGTCAACAAGGTACCCTTATAGTTTCGGTCTGTCCGTCCGTCCGTGGATGCCCGTCCGTCCATGGGAGAGCCATACTTCGTCACGAATGAGCCGGCTCGACCGGAGAAATACCACGGGCGCACAGAAAACCGGCGTGAAACAGCGCTTGCGCTGTGTTTCGCTGAGTGAGTGATTTACCGGAGGCCCAACCCCTACCCCCTACAAGGCGCAGGTTCGGCCTTACATATTATAGTGTTTCAAACAGGCTGGACCCCTTGGAATTGCGCCGAGATGTAGCTTCACTCTGCATCCTCTATCGGCTGTATCACGGGGAGTGCTCTGAAGATGTTCGGAATCATACCTCCTGCAACTTTTCGCCATCGTCCCACGCGAAAATCATACCATTGCATCCTCATCACCTTGATGAGTGGCAGTCTTTCACTGTGCGTTTTTCGCGTAACTTTCTGCCGCGTACTGTAAAACTCTGGAATGAACTATCACCAGTAGTATTTCCGGACCAATAACAACCTGCAAACCTTCAAGAAGGGAGCGTATTCCTTCTTAAAAGGCCGGCAACGCACCTGCAGCTCTTCTGATATTGCGAGTGCCCATGGGCGACGGTAGTTGCTTTCCATCAGGTGACCCGTTTGCTCGTTTGCCCCCCCCCCTTATTTTATAAAAAGTATTGTCAAGCAAATACACAATAGGCGAAAATGTTGGTATAATGGTTCATTATTTTTTCAACCGATTTTGTTGAAATTTGGTATGGAGATACTTTGAGTCCTGGGAAAGGAAATAGGATACTTTTTATCCGGGAGAAATGTACGGTTCCATCGCGATAAACGAATTTTGCCGCAACCGAGTTGCGGGCATCATCTATATGTACCTATTACATACTCATACTCTACATTCATATTCTCTACATAAACCCGACATGTTCTATAATCTAAACAAATATTTTGATGCTTCTATTTGAAGAACTTCTGTAATCTTCCCAGCCTCTGTAGCATGGTCACAGTAGAAATGGAAAAGAATAGAAACACTGTGGAGATGTCGGTCGCGGTTAGCCGCGGTAAAAATCGGAACGGTACCTTCAGTTCATCTCCACAATGTTTCTATTAACTTATTTTTGTAGATCTTCTGTTGTCTTCCAAGAAGTAACTAATCTTCTCCTCTAGACGAAGAAGTTCTACCGTGCTCGGAGCGAGCTGCAGCGTATGACGGAGGTGTGTCAGCAGCAACACAAACAGCTGAAGGAGTACCAGAAGATTATCAAGGTCATGGAGTCACAGCTGGCTTCCGGCGGACAGAGTAATTATCGCAATCCTTACTGATAATATTTTAAATGCGAAATTGTGTTTGCTGTCTGTCGGTAAAGGTTGGAAGCCGACTACATGAAGTTGCGGCAGACGACGTGTCGCCGCGACACTACTGTTTCTATGTATTTCTATGAATAAGAGCCATCGCAAACAGACGCGGCGTTGTCGTTTGCAGCATCTAGCGTCTTGTCGCCGCGACTAGACGCCGAGCTGTCGCTTGCGTCGGCGCCTAGTCGTTGAGACAAACGCCGTGCAGGAATCCATCATTAGCATAGAGTATTCGAGGCAGACGGCCATGTTGTTTATCTTGTGAGTAAATATGGAGCTTCTAGTTGCACTTGTCTTGGTATCCATTTTGAGATTCTCAATAAGTGTCGCTAGCTTTGTGTCGCTTCGTCGGAGGGTATTTCATAGAAATACATAGAAACCAGTATAAGTGTCGCGACGACCGACACGTCGTCTGCGGTTGCTTCATGTCGCTCGCTGCCAACCGGCACCTTTATCTTCCCGCTTAAACTGCTGAACCGATAAGATGTTTGGTATGAAGGTACTTTGAGGAACGGTAAAGGATATATTATTTGTCGTGAAAAAATGGACGGTTCCCCTGCGATAAACAAATTTCTGCACAGTAGAGTATCGGGCAACATGTTGTTTATAATATTGGTATAGATCAGGGGTTCCCAGACTTATTTTGTCTACTGCCCCCTTTGAAAACAAATTATATTTTAGCGCCCCCATTGTTTCAATTTAAAATGTATCCAGATGAAATAAATCACCCCTTCAAACCTCTACACAACGCCCCCATTATTTTCTGGGTCCCACACCGCCCCCCTTTAGACCTTCAACGCCCACAAGGGGGCGTTATCGCCCACTTTGGGAAAGGCTGGTATAGATGATGAATAATTATGTATATTCTTTTTCCAGAACCTTCTTCGCCCTTCAATATACCCATCTCTCCAAACGCGAACCTGTCTCCAAGCTTCATACAGACTACTCCAACCTTCAAGAGAACAGCTAAGAGTACTCCATACAATGTAAGTTACTACTTACTATTACTGTCACTAGGCTAGAGCTATATTGGGACGCTACTTACGATAAGGAACACTTAAGTTTATAATGTTGTCTTTGTCATGCCAAGCTAGAAAGTGAGAGGACCCCAAGCTTAAGATTTTCGTAGCTGCTGTAGAATTGACACTTTAATTCAATAATTATTGCAAATTGTATTTTTTTAGTAACAGCCTAGGCAAATAATGATATGGCTAATAGAACAAAATGGCGACATTTGCATCACATTTTTAATTTTATCTTTAAGGGTCAGAATGTTACATAGAAGAAAATCAATGCTAAGCATTGATAAGAACAGGGAAAATTATTTGTATTAGGGAAAAACCCTACTTGATGTAATGATATAATGATTATCTAATTTTTATCATCGGCCTAGATGCTTTACGACATAGTTGTGACAGTTTCATTTTATTAAATAATAAATATATAGCATTAAAGGTCAGAGTGGAAAGACCTCCGATAAAGCTACTGTTATAATTAAATAGGAATAAATCATTTTAACAGTAGAATACCCTTAAAGTTCGCTACCGACTACAAAATCAGGTCATGAAATAAGTATACTTTGATGATATTGACAAGAGGTTCATACCCAAGTAAGAAACGTCTGTTTCTCTTGAGTCATTTTACAATATGACTGTATTAATAATTATTATGCTAGGCCCTAGGGAAACCTTACAATATTTTTTGACCCGTGTTTATCTTTATATTCTGCACTTGGCACATAAATTCATAGCTACGTTTTGTGCTCATACTACGCGTTAGTATCTTTTTCAGCACTGCTACTTTGATAGTGACTAACATACATACACACCCTAAAGTATTATTATAACTTCATCATGTACTCAATTAAAACATTGCTCTAAGATTTAAAAGGCCTGTTATTATACCACTTTCTGATAAAGTATAACAGGCCCTTATAGTTTGTGCGCTATAAGATGATATTATGCGTGAGTCGTGACACATTGTAATTGACATAGTAGGGAAGTTACCTAAAAAAATTATTCAATAATTTTAAAAACATCGAATCACTTCGTAAAGGAATCGCAATCGAAATTATCGATTTCGTACTGACGTTTCTTCCGGCGATTTAAGATGGCCGCTCTTTTTATCGATTTGATTTCGATTCAACAATGTCAATCTCTATCGGCAAAAGTTCAGTTTCATGCTTATGACATTTTTCAAATATTTTCGTAACAATAATTTTATACTCCTATTTCACAGTTAATATTAATTATAATTTTATATTAATAAGTTAGAATTTAGCAACTTTTCATTTTTAATCATTTAGAATTATAGGAAACATTTGTTTTTGTAGATGGAATATAATTTATTACAATATTTTAATTTTTTTTGTTTTCTTGTAAAAAATATCCGTAGCATGGAATATGAGAAGTGTCACCCATATCATCTTATAACGCACAAACTATAGTGGCTCTTATAATATCACCGACTTTACTTAATATACCAAAGGGTCACCACCTCTGATAAGACAGGGATAAAACACTAATGTATGAACTATGAGGGGAACACCCGAACTGATAAGATAACGTTGCCCCTAGCAACCGTATCACTCGAGCCTCGTGACCCCCGCGCGCATTAGCAAGCAGAGGTCTGCCTGCTATAATAGTGGACAGAGTCAGGTGAGATAGACTTTGTTATCATGAAGTATCCCACGAAAACTCTATTTTTGGTAGTAGTAGCTTAAGCCCACTTGCGCCAATCTGGGTTAAAGTTAACTCTGAGTTAAACATCATGTCATCTCTATTACTGACTTGGTGAGTGACAGATATGACATGATGTTTAACTCAGAGTTAACTTTAACCCAGATTGGCGCAAGTGGGCCTAAGTGTTTTAATTTTAAGAGATTTAAGGCCGTCACATACTTAGCTATAATATATTATATTAATATACCTTAATATACCGTACTAAACACACTGAGACCAGAATTAAATATTATAGCTAAGTGTGTGGTCACGCGAAAATTGTATAGAAAATATATATTAATATGCCTAGCTATAAATATATTAATATATATCATAGCTAGGTCTGTGACGGCCTTTAACTGTCTGCCGCACTAGAATCCTATTGCAGAGATTCTCGTTATAGTTTTTGGGTGAAAGAGTATGAAGTATCAAACGTTCATTCTTACAAGATTTTGCATATGTAGGAGGTTCTGATTTATACGGTTTTAAGTAGTTTATGCGCCATTAGATAGTGGATTAGATTTTATCATGTTTACATTATTTAAGAGCTTAGGCTCTTTGAAAGCATTGGTTTCCAGTGCTAGACTGATCTAGCAATGCTGGTATCTGCTACTATATCAAAGTTGATCAGCACATAATAATACCAGCTGGCGAACTTCTTTTTTAAGTGATGTATATCATAAGCTACATAAACCTTACATTTTGTCACAGAGGTCGAACACATCGAACAAGATCTCGTCAACGGTTCTGACACCTCCCACTCCTTGCACGCCGGAGTCGGCCGGGTACAGAGAATTTTTAAAGCACCTCTAATACGGTATTCCTTTATGCAATGGCCAGGCGAATTGTGTTATCTTTGAAGAAGGAGGTTCTATGTTTTTGCTAGCGACTTTGAATAAGCAAAGATTTTTGTGAGTAATGCGAATTATGTAATGTAGACTTTGTTACCAGCTATTCAAGCCGTTATTTAAATAGGATCAGTAGCTGTGCTTCAGTTTACGTTCTATATTTAGTAATCTGTGCTACAGTGGAGTAAACACTGAACAGACGATGCATGGAATGTCAAAATCATTACTCCTCTTTTTGGCTTAAAATTAGTATCTATGAAAAGGAAATAAGTATTAAAATCTATTAATAGTTATTAGGATTCCGTACCCAAAGGGTAAAAATGACCCTATTGCTATAAGACTTCGCTGTCAGTCCCTCTGTCTGACCGTCTCACAGTGGTCCCAATTCCAAAATTCGTGGACATAGACCCCGAAGTCGGAATTTCGACTTGATTTTTTTTTCTGGGATAGAAAACAACATTACAAACAACTTTTACTCTTTCACAATTCTTCGAAAAACTTATATTTTTCAAGATATAAAATAAATAAAAAAAAGTTGTATGGAGAAAAACACATTTTATTTTTTTTCTTCAACTGCCGCAGTTTGCGGGGTGTTTTGAGGCATAGACGTGTTAGATAAGGTGACAAGGAACATCAAAAGTATTTTATCTGTTCCCGCAGAGTGCGGCTGCGCAAAAAAATTAAGTTTAAAAAATACATATGAAAACGCGTTTTTTTACAAAGAATGAAATGTTTTTCATAGTGGTTTACTTCTATTTTGTATTTTTACATTTAATTATATCATCTAAGAGTAAAATATCCCATAAAATACTATAAAAATGGTTTTTGTCGAAAATTTTAATTTTATTTTATTCATTATTTTTACAAAGTTAAGACCTTTTTTAGGAATGATTTGTTACTTAGAGGACTTGTTAGCAGGATTAAACGTCTGTTTAGTTAAATAAAATGCTATATCATAACAAAAGGGTCTGAAATGTTTTGAGACTCTATAAACATCACTTCTTCTTCTATAACATCATCAACATCATCGTTGTGAAGTAATTGAACTGCTTCAGGGTGTAAATTATTATGATTGATGAATTATTATGATTGATGAATTTGACTGAAGGTGAATTTGACTGGTCGACAGTAATAAGTTGAACAGGGAGCTGGATTCTCCCAAACAATCAACTCATTTCCATCTACCAGTCGAAGTGGGACGACACTGCTCATGACGATGGAAGATTCGCTGTACTCGGAAGCCTCTAGATTCCACCGTTGTTTATAGTTACTCTGTGATGAGGAGCCGTCAAGATCCCACTTCCATATCATTTTTAGGCCTTCATCGCTGCAACTTAATACCCGTATCAAGTTCCAGCGATGAAGGTCATGATGCTGATATTTGCAAACATTATTATTCAGTTTTAACCATAGGTAAGCCAATATTACTTCATTTTTATTCAATATAATATAATCATTTGTTATTCTTTGGCTTACTCTAATGAAATTAAATTCCTTTTCTAGGTATATTATCAGAAGAAGCATCAGAAGCTCGCAATAAAGATTTCAGAAACGTAAGAGAGGGACATACACGGAAAATAGGAAGGATCCAGACGAACAAAGATATTATTCACGGTCTTTTGATTAGCTCCGATCCACACATTTCCAATGTTAGACCTAAATTCTTCAAATTAGCCCATCATAATTTACACCCTGAAGCAGTTCAATTACTTCACAACGATGATGTTGATGATGTTATAGAAGAAGAAGTGATGTTTATAGAGTCTCAAAACATTTCTGACCCTTTTGTTATGATATAGCATTTTATTTAACTAAACAGACGTTTAATCCTGCTAACAAGTCCTCTAAGTAACAAATCATTCCTAAAAAAGGTCTTAACTTTGTAAAAATAATGAATAAAATAAAATTAAAATTTTCGACAAAAACCATTTTTATAGTATTTTATGGGATATTTTACTCTTAGATGATATAATTAAATGTAAAAAATACAAAATAGAAGTAAACCACTATGAAAAACATTTCATTCTTTGTAAAAAAACGCGTTTTCATATGTATTTTTTAAACTTAATTTTTTTGCGCAGCCGCACTCTGTGGGAACAGATAAAATACTTTTGATGTTCCTTGTCACCTTATCTAACACGTCTATGCCTCAAAACACCCCGCAAACTGCGGCAGTTGAAGAAAAAAAATAAAATGTGTTTTTCTCCATACAACTTTTTTTTATTTATTTTATATCTTGAAAAATATAAGTTTTTCGAAGAATTGTGAAAGAGTAAAAGTTGTTTGTAATGTTGTTTTCTATCCCAGAAAAAAAAATCAAGTCGAAATTCCGACTTCGGGGTCTATGTCCACGAATTTTGGAATTGGGACCACTGTGCGTCTGCGTGCGGAGTCCGACTCGCACTTGGCTTATTAATTTTTCCAACATTGGTATTTCTTGGTGGTATTTCTTAATTATTATTATACTAAGCGACTCAGATTTCCTCTCATTCATAATTCCGTTTCGGAATATCGATTCCGGATTACGCAGGCGGTGTTCATAAAATTCGTGATCCATTTCCCGATGTGGGTCAAGGTTGTGCAAATCAATATTCCGGAACGGGATTCTGGACTTCTATTACGATAGAATAGTATAATTATTATGGTATCAATAAGGTCAAGCTGCTTTGTACCGTTTTGTGTATAATAATTAGTTTACGTTTTTGTTTAGTCTGAGCTTAAGCTTTTTCTGAGCCTTTCATCAAAATTGGTCCTGTACATCCAGAGCATGTAATTAATAATTAAAATGTGGCTGTAAACAGAAATATATTAATCTTACCACTATATAACGTAGTATCGTTTTGTAGGTAATTTATCGACGATGATTTGTTCTCTAAAGAGTAAACTCCTCAGTCTTTTCGTTTTCGTAGAAAATTCGAAAAACCGGAACGAGAGAGATAAAAAGGGTGGGGAGGGGGGGGGGGGAACTATTATTTCTGGACGTGCTTCCTTATCTACATCGAAGCACATAATATATGACAGCTACATTCATGCCAAGTTTCATGCTTTCTTCAGGATGGGACCGTATTTTATCCTAAGGACTCCTACTATACAACGTGAAATTTTAGTGGTTGTTTTCCCGCAGCAGAACGATTTACCTACAGTAGTACTATCGAACCATGCATGTTATTTTTTGAAAATAAAAAATATTTTCTATGACGTACTATGGAAACTTTACGCCGATAGGCGTGAGTTACTATGGACCCGACCGATTTTTTTTTTGATTTGAACAAAAAAAACTTTACAAATCTATTGTAATTTGTACTACTAAGATAGAATCATTTTACCTACTGCGGGAAAACAACCATTAAAATTTCACACTGTATACTAACAGATTTTGGGTACATTACATTAATTAAACAATTTGCAATTTTTACTTCTAAATTCTAAGAAACCTTTGCTTTGGGTTAGTTACCAAAGCAAAGGTTTCTTTCGCACTAAGCGTGCAGGCATGTTACTTTGCGAATTTTCAAAGCTTTGCATGATCTAATGTTCCTTTTATATTTTCTTGGTTTTAAGGTCAGGTAGCTTGGAATCTGGTTACCTGTCCAGTAGCCCCTGGTCTCCAGTGTACTGCAGTGGGAACACAAAGAAGTGCCCCTTCAAGAAATACAACTTTTAATTACTTTCTTTGATTTTGTTATGAGCTTGTCAGCATGTTTTATTAAATATAGTTTCAGTTATTTTAACATGTTATTATTTTATTGTGTAGAGAGAAACTAAATTATTTTTTGGAAGAAATGATTGTCAGTGCTCCCTTTATTAGCTGGTCTTGGACCAAAAACATAGGAATATAAAACAATGAGGAATCAAAAAATATTATGGTGGTGCTGCAAAATCAAGTTTGTACAACTTGTATGACGTGTGTTTTGTTTTCGAATTTGTATTGAAATTTCAAATAACGCTACTTTAAATTTCGAACATGACGTATGTTGTTATGATGGCACGGATGAATTGGCACACGACAGTAACGCCTTGGCCTACAAGACGTACGAAATTAAAAAAAAATATATCTCAGGTCCTTTATTCAATCAACTTGTCAATGTATCGGCAATATCCCCTTGTTCTGCTGGTAGCCGCCGCTGGCCTCTTGGTGGCCGTGGACCGCCTGTGCGCCCAAATTGTTGAACTTCTCAAGCAGCTCGGCTCCACCCTTGTAGCCCTTTTGCAGATATTCTCCCTGAAAAAAAAAAATAAAGTCATAAATTTGGCGCGTCGATAACATTGACATGGGTTTTTGCCGGGAATGTGAAAGAGTGATGTTGTGATTTTGTATTATTTTCCTAAAATTGTGTTAAGTTGGGTTTTTAATGTGTAATATTGGTAGAATATTAACCATTAGATATTCGTTATCGTGCACAAGTGTAGGAAAGTGATGCATTATCCAGAAACGTGCGACTTTGTGTTCCCTCCAAAACTCCATTGAAAGTTTCAGTAAAGCGTCTACCACTTTACTGAAACGACCGACTTGACTCCTTGACTGTATTGACTTTTACTTAGACTTTGACTAGACCAAATGACCTGACGATATATTTACATGAAAACGATGCTGAAAATCATTATAGGAGGAATACGGTTTTCCCGCCATATTCCTTACCTTTTTACCTTGTCTGTGGCACAACATACACATAGTTTTGTGTCAAGTTGCCAAAAACGAAGAGAAAGAAGAACATTGACATGGAGGGAAAATAAAAAATCGGCCAAGTGCGATTCGAACTCACGCACGAAGGGTTCCGTACCGTTATTGAGCGAAAGTTGGGAAAAAATTGTGTTATTTTGGGAGCCATAAATTGTTCAATTTTATTATTAATTATTAAAGTACAAATATAATTATTAATTAAGAATATTGTGAATATTTTAAGTGTCTACAACGTAAGAGCCTATTAGTAGCATTATCATAGTTTCAAATGACAATTTCTTATGATTGGTCCATGATAACACGTATGTAAAATGAGCAAATTGTACCTTCGTCCTAATAATTTATGACAACCCTTGCCTAAAAGGGGTTTTATTACATTTAACCCGTACTATAGGAATAAATCATAAACGTAATCAGGTCTTCTGATGTCTAAGTGACTTCCATACCCTACCCTGAACTACGGAGCACTATTATATATTCTGTGCCTGAACCTTATGGAACTAAAGACAATCGCAAAAACGACTATAGCGAAAAGAAAAGATTTTTTTAACCCTATGTCAAATACCAGTTATATCTTTTATGTAGCTTTGTTGCACTTTTCTGTTATAAAAGCTGTCTTCTTCCCATTTCCGGGACCCAAAGAATCTCAATTCCTAATTTCATAAAACGTCTCCTGTCTCAAATAATCATAATTGGTACCCCATCAAAATCAGTACAACGGCTTTAGCACAGTGAGACACAATTTTGCGCTTATGCTATTACTATTATTAGGACATCTAGAACGCCTCCGAGGTCCAGTGGCTTAGGGCGTGGCTCTTGACTTGGAGGTTGTGGGTTCGAGTCCCGCGTTAGAAACATGTTATTTCCAAGTTTGGTTAGGACAATGCAGGCTGATCACCTGATTGACAAGTAAGATGATCCATGCGTCGGATGGGCATGTAAAAAGTGGGTCCTGTGCCTGATCTCTCGCCAGTCGTGTCGGTCGTCCTTCCCACTGGGTTATGACTTATGAGAGTAAAAGGAATAGAGAGTGCTCTTGTATACTGCGTAAACACTTAGGCACTATAAAATTACTCCTGTGTAACTGGCCTGTTGTTAATGAAGTCGGCCACTGTCACCGAAACCGGATTATTATTAGGACATACCTTATTAGCCTTAGCGTCATCGATCTTCTGTTCAGAAACGTGATGTCCTTCCTTCCCTTGCGCGTTGGCGTCCAGTATTTTCTCCTCATGTGCTCCCTTGAAGCCTTGCTGAGCGTTTTCTCCAAAGGACCCGGCGTTCTGACCAGCGATCTTGTGGTCTGCTTCGTCATGAGCCTCATCGTAGTAACTCTCAGATTTCTCCTCTTCATTCTTGCTGCTTGACGACTTGAAACCTTTGTGGACGTGGCCCTTTTTGTGGCTTTTACCCTTCTTTATTTGTTCCTCGTTGGCACCTGAATAAGAAAAGGGTAGGTAGTTAATAATCAATTAGTGTTTAAACTCCCGCGATCGTGGAAAAACGAGACACAATAGCTTATCTATTGCTCTCGCGGTTGCATGCGACCGCTCGGGGCTTGATGAATTAATGAAACTACGTAAATAATATTTTGCCTTTAGCCTAACATGTAAGTTGTAACAATATATCAAAGTGTTATATTCTTTATTAAGTTGCTGCAGTAGTATGGAATATGGATAGTAAAAATTAGCACCAAATATTTTGGTTGACCATCACAGTTGTCCAAATAACATCAACATATTAAGGGCCCGGGGTACCCTCGAAATTTTCATACATTCTTAATACCAAAATCATTTTCTCATACGAAAATATTTAACATGTTTGAGTTATTTTTCAGCTTAAGAAAGTTTAAATATTTTGTAGTAAATTTACTATTTATTTATATATTTTTTAGTGTTTTTGTCTATTTTTTGGTGTAATTTAAGTATTTAGTAGTAAATTTACTAAAAAATATTTAAACACAATTTTTTTTTTAGTATTTAAATATTTTGTAAAAAAAAATTGTTCAGGACCCTAGGTAATTACTATCTTAAGCTGAAAAATAACTCAAACATGTTAAATATTTTCGTACGAGAAAATGATTTTGGTATTATGAATGTATGAAAATTTCGAGGGTACCCCGGCCTCTTAATAATAAAGTTGACACTTATAATTTTATACTACCGAGTAACGAGAATTATCCCAAAAGTATTATCATGTATCACAAGCTCTAAATATTTGAACAATGTTACGAGCAAACCAAAATTTACGACCAAAATTTTCACGCAAGTATGAAACTGTCTAGTCATCTAATTACATTTAACGGAAGGCTTATTTGCCGGTCACTGTATTAAGTGCTATTATGTGCTTAAAATATTAACAACTTGCAATTTCAAAATTTATAAACGGTACTTTGTTTAATAGCTCTAGCAATAAACTAACATGATCTTTGGTAATAACGGTTTTGAGCGTAACATTATTTTAGGTTTATTTGCGCCAATCTAGATTATTGCTAATCTTGTTTTGAAATATCGTGCTTTCTCTTTCATATATACAAAGAAATAGAGAGATAGAGCATAATATTTTATCAAATATTAACTGTCAAACTATGATATTATGAAAGTAATTTTAATAAAACTCACCATGTTTATCAAACTTCTGTCCACCTTCGTAAAACTTTTCATCACCCGCGGCTTTCTTCTGCGCTTCTTCGTCCTTATAGAAGCTGGAGTCTCCTTTCTCTGCCTTCGCTGCTGCAGCCGCTTGTTGGAATCCCTCTTGTCCATGTTTCGATTCTTCTTCAGCCTTCTTTTCTAGTTTCTCAATGTTTGCATCCGCACCTTTCTTCTGGGCTGCATCGTAGGCATTTTTGTCGACATAGCCTCCTCCCACTTGCGCTCCCAATACTGGATGGTAAAGTAGTCCATTGCCAAGACCGATTCCTCCAACCCCAAGTCCGTTTATCCCCTGATTGACCAAACCACCGCCCAAACCTATACCTCCCGCTCCAATTCCGCCAAGTCCACCAATTCCTATGCCACCGGCTCCTAATCCTCCTACTCCTAAGCCACCAACACCTATATTACCTACACCTCCTACCCCACCCACGCCTACACCACCTACACCACTCACGCCTCCTAGACCACCGACCCCGACTCCTCCATAGCCCAAACCGAGTCCCTGTCCTAGGCCAATTCCTCCAATGTTTCCGAAGCCACCTAACCCAATTCCTTGTCCTATTCCACCAACTCCGGCGACTGTGTTCAGAACCGAGGAAGCGGCTCCCTTGATTTCATCAGGATAATCCTCGCTTTCTTCTACTTCATACGAGCTTGATAGGGGGACTCCACTTCTCGCGTCCATGCCTATAGCATCCAGTCTTTCATTGACATAATCGAATGGTGTCTTGTCTTCGGCCAACTCGTGGACTTGTATCGCGCTAGTCACCGCTATAACAGCAAAAACTAGAAGCAACATTTCGCTGGTGTTTTTGTTAATATCACTAAACAACTAATTGCGATCGTCTGTTGCAATGCCTATTTATAGTGCAATTAATTCGGTGGAACGTTTTGGTTTCTTATGGGGTTTGCGGTTTTAACCGGGTGGTCGTTTCCTTCCTGTGTTATTGTCTTAACTAATCCTAATGAGAACGATTGTGGTAGATACAATGAGTGCAACCTTGCTTTCCACTCGATTGGCTTCAGCAGTGGGGCGTTAGTTGCGCAACCCGTTATGGTTAATACGTTTTCACCTACAATTTTGTCAAAGCCATGGATTAGCATTTAAAAATTTTGTCCAGTGCCTCGAATAGCCTTTAAATTTAAGAAGTATTGTATTTACTATGTAAGATGCTTAATAAATCTAGAAACTGTCGTCTTTAATATTAGGTCGTCCCTCACTATTCTCTAGAGAAAACTTTTCTACATTTTCAGATAAAACAAGCTCTTATTTACAATTTTCTCAGTATCTCACGGGTAAAGCTTTCTTTGGTAATAAGAATGATTCAGTACTTTTATATTTTAATTAAAATGCTCAGAAGTTTTTCTTGGAAAAAGTTAGCGTTAATTAAAATTTACAAGATGAATATGTAAGAGCTCAGGTTCAGATTTTTCATGCATGAAATCAGAAAATTTAAGTTTTATTTAACGAATTTTAGCCTAGACAGGAGTATAATACAAATTTTATAAGTAGTATTTTAACTAGTAGTACTTTCATATCATATTAATAGTACACGTCCTTTGTGTAAGGACAATAAACCGTTTTCGGTTAACTAAACTTCTTCATCATATTACTATGGTTCTTCTTCTTTAAACAGAAGAAAACTCTATTTCACTGTGAACATAGACTCTGTTGAGTAAAATGTTTCAAAAGGTCTAAGCTGAAAACTGTATTCAATTCAACAGAATTGAATGCAGTTTTCAGCTTATACTTTGTCAGCTTAGTTTTCAGAGTTTGATAGAGCGGTTCAAGAGAATGGTAAAAATTGAAACCCGGTGAATTGTGACTATATCTGTAGACTTGGCCATGCGTTAACATTGCGCCGTATTGCCATCAAAGCAGGTCTGCAGCAATTTTTACCGGGTGTTAAAGTTTTAATGAAAAAAGGTGTATAAAAGTGAATAAAAAGTTGAATTTTTATAAGAATTCGCGGGTGCCGTGTGATGTCACGTTGTCACGTCGGCCTTGTGCACGATTTCACGTTATTGTTCGCTGAAATATGTGTCGAGGGCTGCACAGAGGTTAGCTGTTGTTGAGGCGCCTGCACACTGGTGTTAAGCCACGCGTACACTGGCTTAACTCGGAACTGACCAATGTAAAGAAGAATTTAGTGACTTAGATAGGGTCAGTTTCGTATTATAGGATATTAATTATATTACTGCAATGTTTTTACGCTAGACGGCAGCACTAACTCAGACAGTAAACGTTTATATTCTTCAATATTCGAATAAGACATGACATTCGTGTGCAGCATGTCGGATTTTGGTCGGATTATATTTTACTGTATGCGCTAGATATCTAGAGATTAATACTACCAATTTCTTTTCAGATCCAATGTTAATGAATTTAGTAGCTAATTTCAAATGGTATCTAATTTAACTGATACCCAATCTGATCCAATTTGTTACGTTTTGATGTGTATTCATTCGCAAATCAAAAGGACGACCCTGTAGCGAATTAGTGTGTATTGAATAACAAATGAAATTGATTTTGCCGTCTTTCTTTGACTTTTCTGTGATACATATAAATACTTATACCGTGTGTCTATGTGTCTGTCTGTCACCTATTTAGATGAACTATAAAATTGGACAATTCTAAGGTGAAAATAATAAAGTTAAGATTATTTATGCTTGAATAAAATAAATAATCTGCCAAGTGCGAGTTGGACTCGCGCATGAAGGGTTCCGTACCATTATAGAGCAAAATTAAACCAAAAATTGTGTTTTTTGTATGGGAGAGGGATTTTGTGAAAAATTCAAGTACCTACCTGTTGCCATTATTAATATAGAGCAAAAAAGGCTAAAAAAAAATCACGTTTCTTGTATGGGAGCCCCCCTTAAATATTAACTTTATTCTGTTTTTAATATTTGTTGTTATAGCGGCAACAGATATACACAATCTGTGAAAATTTCAACTCTCTAGCTACTACCGTTCTTGAGTTACAGCCTGGAAACAGACAGACGGACAGACGGACAGACATCGAAGTCTTAGTATTAGGGTTCCGTTTTTTACCCCTTGGGTACGGAACCCTAAAAAGGTAATCGTCTGTTACAAACCTTAATTTTAACCGACTTCTAAGAAGGAGGCGCGGGCGGTTATACCTATGGTTATACAGGGAGTAACAAAACAAAGTGACAATTCACAATACTACTTTGTGTGTGAGTCCTGAGGGTGTAGTGCGCTGTACGAGTTTTATTCGATCATATGCATCGAGCAAGTTAATGCGAATTTGTATGGGATCAAAGCGATATCCACGTTAGCCAGTAGATGGCGCTGCTTTGATCCCATACAAATTCGCGTTAACGTGTTCGATGCGTATGATCGAATAAAACTCGCACTATACCCTCTGTTTAGAGCTTACTGTGAAACAGCGCTGAAAGGGTAAATTTTTTACTTTCGTATTCAGGGAAAATTCATGACAACGGGACACCATAAATCTCATACAATATTTGCTATTTCAGCGTTGCTATTTTCATTGTCCTAACCAAACTTGGAAATATGTAACATGTTTCCAACGCGGAACTCGAACCCACGACCTCCAAGTCAAGAGCCACGCTCTAAACCACTGGACCACGGAGGTTTATTTTCACAGTGAACTCTAAATTATACTATAAGTGATACATACGCCCCCTATTAAGTATTATCATTTTGTTTTGTTACAGCTTTTTTTTCTTTTTTTCAGCCATTTTTTTCTTCATTCTTTCGCAAGGAACGAGAGGCGACACAGCGCTGCGTAAAACGAAACCCAACATTTTCCTTCGTTATTTTACACTAACGAGATTAAGCTCGTTAAATCTAGATCTCCCTAGGGTACCTAACTGACCTGTTAACACTAACTATTCCGTTAACAAACCTAAATGAAGTTTATTTCGAATTTCCCGAGAATTTAACCATAAAGCGTTATTTCTACCTCATTTGGTATTTCAGTTTGTATCTCGATTCTAGGTATTATCCGACTAAGTTAAATACTAAAGATATAATTTGGCAAATTCAAGGTTTATGGAGATTAATTCATAGGAATATTATGAACTAAGTAGGTACGTAATTTGGTTGGATTATTTCAAGCTCAGACAACATAGACTGTTATGTATGTACTATTATTACCTAACCACTTAACGTAGTAATATCTTTGATGGTACATTTTTAACGATAATTATTATTTTTATTCGAAATCATAACATTCATATTAAGATTAACACTAAATTCTTTATGGAATAAATCTAAATTCGTTATTAACAATAGTAATAATGTAATGAGTGAAAGCAACTTAATTTATAAATAAACAAAACTAAATAGAAAGTGTAACAGTTCATAATCAATTTGTGCTTATTATTATAAAAGAGGTAAAGTTAGTTTGCATCGATTTGGCTCCGAAACTAATGGACCTATTTTGGTGATATTTGGCCAAAATATAGAATAGACCACAAGGAAGGACATCACATACATTTAACATCATTAAAATGTACGGTTCCCGCGGGATATTGTTTATACGCGGCCACAAAATAAACAAATGAACCGAAATGTTCAACCGCCTGCCAAAAATGAGCGGCAATAACTTTATTTTACAATTGCTAATTTATTCAAGTAGGGTAAAGGCTAGGTAATTGCCGCTTCTGAATATAATAATATAACGTTGCCGTTGGTCGTTGCCTTTAAGCCTTTGCCGTGAGAACTAATTAAAGTAATTTGCTTTCATGACTTTGAAAAATGAGTTATTAACATTAATTTTCAATATTTCAGAGGGTTTTCATTAGTTTAATAGCTTTACGTAAAATTTTACTACGAAGGTACTTAATACACACCACGTAGCATAGATTAATCTGCTTATTCATAAAAAGATCCACATTCGTAAACAGACGGTATTATTTAACAATGTTTTTTCCTTGTCTGTCGAGTCACTTTTTCACATATCAGAAGAAAATAATGTCTATTATTGTGTGATTATTGTTAAGTCTGCATACCTCCATAGTAATTTTAAAGCACTTTGAAACTGTTTAGAGTTTACTGTATTTATCTGACATGTTCACATGTTACTTCTTCAATTTGCGAGACTGGCCTGTTTCATCACTTCCTGGTGCCAAATAGACTATCCACCAATTAATTTGACAGAATATGAAGTATGGAGAATCTGTCAAAAAAGTTGTAAATATCGGTACTTTATTAGGAAGTGGTGAAAAGGGCCCAGACAAGACACCTTTTATAAAAAATTGCTGTTTTTATGAAAGTTTTCATTTGGAACGTTATAAAAGTAACAAGGTTTGTAATACTATTAATTTATAATATCACGATTTATATTTTATATTCATTGTGATTAATGACTATTGATTGATTGAAATCTAGAGTTGTTAATATTTCATTACTTGTCATCTAATTCCATCGAAGAAAAATCCAATTTTCCGTTCACGGAATGTTCTCACAAATTGCTAGAGAAATCTCCAGGGTATCTCCATCACAGTTATGGCCAAGTACAGCTGTTTAGTGTACCTTTGATATAACCCTTATGGTAACGACGTAAGGATCACTCGCAGAAACTTTGGGGTAAAATAAATATGAATGCTCTGTACCCGGCGGCGTCGATTGCAGATATAGAGGCGAAAGAATAAGATATTTCACGGATTTCTTTAAATAAATCTTGTATTGCTATGTTCGCATAAGATCTAGACAAACTTTAGTTTATGAAGTGTATGTTTTTAAATTCTCTATAGTTTTTTGTAAGTATTTTGAAAACAAAATTGAAGACGTGAGTGGAAGAATCGAATAAGTAACATTTCGTAACATACGGACAATAACTCATTTTTTCCCTAATTATTTTAATAAAACTTGTAACTTATCTACTTTATAACCTAGCTTATTTATCTGGCTACACATACAATCCATAGTTTTTCTATTTCAAATAATTTTTCCGGCCCTAAAGCCTCCATTTAAGCAAAAAAACGGAAAGTTTTTTCATGTTACTTACCCTATTCTTCCACTCACGTCTTGAAATAATACCTACAATCGCACAAATGCTCATGTTTTAATTAGTGGTAGGTACGTATCGCAGTCGTTGCGGTCACTTCTCTTGAGCTTAAATAATATAAATTTTGGAAAAGAACAAGAAATTTGTTAATGTTATAATGCCATTATTGTTATTATATTTTATTTAAATATAAAGATATTTTTAGAATCTCGAATTGAAAATAACAGTAACTGAAAGCCTTCAATCTCTACATTTCGTAAGAATTGTTTATTTTGAAGTAGCAACTTTAAAAGTAACTTTATTTGTTTATAATATGTTTTTTTAAACAGTAGAATGTCTTTAAATGAATTCAATTTGGAGCTTTGAATCTTTACAATTCCGTTTTGTAAAATTTCGCCGTGTAATATAGATAGCCTTTTATTGACAGCGGTAATTGATTATATCGTTTTGGAAAAGCCACGACCGGCTTTATCAAAAGCCGGGTCACGCGCAATTCATCAAAATGTCAAAAATATTGATAAACGCTTAAAGATCTCGCCGAACTGATGGATCTGAGATTCGGAGATTTGTAGGAGCAACAAGACTAAAAAATCCAAATGAAATAAAACTATCAAACTCACTGCTCACTTCGTTTATTCATTCAATGATTCTCTCTTTACAATTCATTTCACTATGTTCACACTGTTTAACACTTTAACTTTTTCACCGTTAAACACTAATACACCGGAGTCACAACTTCCATGAAATCTAAGATACTCGCCACGATCCAACTCGATCGACTGCTCACACTCGAATGAGCTCCTCAAGACTGTCAAGCCCTCTTAAGTAAAGATGGCGCCTCGACCCCACTCAAGGCACGCGCGCCCTCTGCTCTGATTGGTTCATTACAATTTAATTCAAACCAAGATATTTAGAGCTAGTAAAAATATGACAAACTAAATTAAATTTACTTAAGAATTTTACAATGATCACTGAATTTTACAATCATTTCTAAAGCAATATAATCGTGAAGAATCAACACTTCAAACAATCGGAAAATAACTAGACTCATTACTACATGACTTCCTCTGACATTTAGGAATCAAAAATAACTAATTCATGACTTCCTCTAAAATTCAGCAATCAGAAATCAACTAGACTCATGACTTCCTCCGACATATCTAACATTCGTCCATCCTGACAAATGTCGCGACCTCGCGAACATAATATTGTGATTGGCCATTATGAGTACAGACCAAATTATTTACCTAATTGTGTCATGCGCACCTCGCACGTTCATATAGTCATATTATGATATTATGTACAAAGTACATACTTTACAAAATTACAAATGAACATTGTATACTTTGCAAACTAATATTTGTAACAATATGTGCACCTTGATTTACATCGGGCTACATAGGCCCATACAATATATACCTTAAAGACTAACATACATAAATTATAATATACACTTAATAACTACACTTTATCACGAGTTAACGGCGACGTGACGCGCGCTTCATTCCGGAGTCTCCCCCGGAACCTTCGGTAAATCACACCAGTCGGCCAGGATTCCTCCGCTTCAAAGGTCGACAGAAGATGCGTCGGTACTCTCACCACAAAGGAACTGAAGTTGACCTTGTGGCGAGACTGCAGACGTTCGACCCTCAGGCGGTGGGATGTCTTCTCACTGATGTAGTCCACGACGTCCTCGACCTCCATGGACCAGTGCAGGCGGGATATGTACAGAGACGTCGCGGGGACCTCGCTCCGCAGACGCAGCTCAGGTACATATGGCGCGGTGCCGCGATGGTTGCGGGCGGCGGGCTTCTTCTTCTTCCTCTCCACCAGTATATTATGTACACCTTGTACATACATACTTTACAAATGAACACTGTATACTTTGCAAACTAATAGTTGTAACAATAATGTGCACTTTGCACGTTCATATAGTCATATTATAATATGTACACCTTGTACATACTTTACAAATGAACACTATACAAGGCCTGTCCCACTCGCGCTGTAGGCACCGAACTGTAAGTATCCCCCGAGAGGGGCACATCATAAGGGACTCACAAGCGAGCGATGACGCACGCGCAATATTTTTCATCGCGTATTGACTATATACCGATCATAGAGGAATTCAATTCATGATACAGGTTTAATCGCTGTGACAAAATCGTTATAAATCTTATAAAATGAACAATTAAAAAAAAGGCCAATGAAATATGTATTTGAATAAAGTATTTAAATACAAAAGTAGACAAACATAGCAAATAAACCAATTTCATACAAAAAATACACAAACTACACAGAAATAAACTCAAGTTACTATGTTCAAATTCCTGCACCATAATCGAATATAAAAGTACTATAAAATATAGGCCGGGTTACTAAAACTTGATATTACTACAAAAAGGTTTGCTACTCGTACCAATCAAATAGTAATCAAAAAAAAATATTATTTTGTTTTTTTTTAAAAGGCGAAAACCTTGATTTGGTACGCGTTATGCGATAGAACGAAAGCGGAGATGTAGGTAAATATTGTAGGCGCCTAGCACTGCGCGGTCGGAATTTGAACCCCATAGTATCGTAATATGAGTCGTTATTTCTTTAAACCGGTTTCGTTAGTGGGAACTCAGTTGGCACCACCAATATATTATATTCTGTGACTATACCTTGCTTTGCAAATTAATAGTTGTAACAATATGTGCACCTTGCACGTTCATATATCTGCACCTTGCACGTTCACATATCTGCACCTTGCACGTTCACATATCTGCACCTTGCACATTCATATATCCGCACCTTGCGCATTCATATAATATGTGCACCTTGCACGTTTGTTTATTACAGTCATATTATAATAGTCGCGCTCGTTTCATTCTTCAACTACGCATATGCGGCCTTTTTTTTCGCAGTTTGGCAACTGACTGTCAACTTCATAATTGTGTCATGTTCATACAATCTGTCAGATCAGCAACTCCCGAACCACCATCGCGTTGCAAAAGTCAATCAAGAATCGGACCGTCCACGCTCCATAATATAAAGATTTCAAAACGGGCTCTGACAATTTCCAGTGAATATGTCATAGTTTCAAATTCGTAAGTAACAAGTTAACAACTCTAGCGACGACTCCAAGTCGGCATACTCTAATTCTGTCTACTCTGACTTGGGATAGCGAGCAAGAACCCTGTCAACTGTCTGGACCTTAATACCAATATTAAAAGTAGTTAAACCTGATGAACCTCGTATCACTTCCTTTCCAAGATATTTTGTCAACTTAAAGACCTTTCCTAGACTTCCACAAACACTTGAATTTTCAAGGCTAAAATTAGCTAAATCGGCTTAGTGGTTCTCAAGTTTCAACAAGTCTTACAGAATTGAAAATTCACCTTTATTTAAATAGGTTTGATAACTACTGAAAATTCCAAAAATTGCGCCATTACAAAATCCATGGATAATTTCCCTTCCCAACTAATATGAAATAAAAGTTAAAGCAGTCGATCATAATCATCGACCTGTTTTCAGCTCATTGATTATTATTATAGTAGCTAGCAAACTATCATAATCCTTTTCTCAATTTCAATCAATTTTCAAATTCGAACCATGATATTCACTTAATTTTAAATGTACCCACACTTTACATTACAACAGTTCTCACAAGCATATTTTCTTGTTTCCTGGCTTCCTAAAAGCCTGAAACACCCTTTTTTTCTTCTTTGAGCGAAATTTGGGTTCAACAACCCTCAATCTTATAAGGAAAATTTGAAAACTAGGTTAGGTTAACCTGACCCAAACCTAACCTAACCTAAACATAAACCTAACCTGGTTAAGCTAGCTATAAGTTATAACCATAATAAAAATCTATAACCATAATGAAGAAAATTTGAAGACCTACCCGGTATTGGGCAGATGGCCACTGCATCGCCCCACCGGGTGGACAACCCACTAACACCTGCCATGGGTCACACAGGGACGTCTGAACACCAACGACCCATTGGAAGAACACCATATGGACCAGCTGCTCTCACGGCCTGCCCAACATTCAGCCCACAAAGCAAGTACCATAGGGTGGTTCCAGATGTTCCTCCATAACCTTAGAGAAACACATATGTTGGGTTTCCTATTGTTCAAAATTGTTTTACCCATTTATTGACAACACGTCCCATCTTCAAGCTTCCTTGCTACACCTGACAAAACCAGAAGAATGTTTATTATTGCAAGAAAATCGTATTATTACAGTTAGTGAAGAAATGAATGAATGAATGAATGAAAATCCTTTATTGCACCAAAACAACCATAAGAATATACAGAACTTAGAACTATTGAGTAAAAAGTACAAAAGGCGGTCTTATCGCTTCAAGCGATTTCTTCCAGACAACCTATATAACTATAATAGAGTAACAGTAGTAATAGATGGTAGGTGACTACATAGCTAAGAGTGATTTTTCCAATATATTATAAGTATACTATAAAATTATCAGTCTTGACTCTTTACATTTACTTTTGTGGGTAAACCGATTCAACCATACCTCAGAAGATCTAATAAAATCCGCCATTGTCCAATACAATCCGCGATCATGGCGCTAAACAACTATAAAATTGTTAAGTGTTAAGGCCCATAAAATGTTAAAATTCATCCTAAGATCTAGTTCCTCCTCAAACATTACAGTAGTAATATTCCGACACTGCACCCTGGCACCCTGGTGTAATATTTTAGCACTTATTCCAATATAATATACTTCCATAGTGTGGCACCAATACAACACTTGATATTATAGTTATAAACCAATTTATTCAAAAAAGATCTATCAGGTTTTAACACTCGAAACAAAAACCTCTAAAGTAAACAATTGTGAAGCACCACATTACATGCCCTTGACTGTGTCTGTTCAAATCCATCTATGTCCCTTCAATCCATACGTTAGGTACATAATAAATTATGTGTACCTGGGTAAAATAGCACAGAATTGTATAAATTCTTTCTATCCTTGTCTATATTATAATGTTTTCCACCAACAAGTACTGTAAAAACAATTATATCTCCATCAGCCCGTTTACTCGATCAATTGTAAAAGCAACTCTTAATCAGAACTGCTAAAAGTTAAGAATTTAAGCGACAATTTAAATATTAACTTGTTATGATTTATGTAATGTAGAACATAATTTACTAAATTAGATGGTAGTTTTAATATTGAAGTCTGGCCACACTGACAATGTGCAATTTCCCTTCTACCGTCGCGCCACTTGTAGTGGGGATTGACGGGTAAAAATTGTGTATAAATACCCCAAGAGCTCAGTATGATGTAGATTTTGACAGAGGAACAATTGTAAGAGGAATCCCTGACCGAAAGTGTACTATTGTATAATATTGTAGAATAAATGTAATGGAAAGTCAATATGTAGTTTCTTATCATCTCAGAAGAGGGAGAAAAATCCAGGTACGCTCACTTTATATTCACTTATTATTAACTGAGTTAGTTAATAATATCTTCATTTCTCATAAGTGTAACGATTCGCCTAGATAAGATACCTGAAAAGTAATAATATGACGCCATACAGTAAAGATTTTAAAATTCACGTAATAAATATAATATAAAGAATGTAGGGTAGTTTTAAAAAAAAAAATGTTTTGCAAACTTATAATGTTAACAGCTGAAAATGTCTTGAACTAAGGCGCAATCGCCATACAAAAGTATGTAATATTAGCTGTATTTTGAAAGTTAATAGTAGATGTTACGTATATGTCTGTGGCAAATCGTTTTTAAGCCGCCATCTTATAACAAGCTTCTTTTAGTGCGCGGTGGCCGGTGGGTATAATTTAAGTATGTCTGAATACCTATCTGTTTTTCTTTTGTGTAGTTGATGTTGCTTTGTAAAGTGTATTTATTCAAATTGAGTCGATAATTATTAACTATGAAATGATTTTACCTTACGGAAATATTTTAGTTTTCTATAATTTTAGATTTGATGAATGCAAAGTCTTTCTAAAAAGTTATTGTGTACTTTCGAGAGTTATAATGAAGATGTAGATACGTATATTGTTAATTGTAAAAAATAATTGTTAAAAGAAATAATTAATTTACTTGAGTTATTAGAGTATCTGAGTTTTTACAAGTAATATAAAATTATTTAATTTATTCATTATTACATTGCAACAAGAGGTATTCAAAAATACGTTGCGGAGTAGAAAGAACTCTAGTACACGTAACAATCACGCACCACACACATAATACCTTCCACTTGGTCGAGGCTACTCTTCGACAGTGAATTTAACATTACATTTTAACATCATGACATATTTCACTTGGTCGAGGCTACTCTTCGACAGTGAATTCAACATTACACATTTCACTTGGTCGAGGCTACTCTTCGACAGTGAATTCAACATTACACATTTCACTTGGTCGAGGCTTCTCTTCGACAGTGAATTCAACATTACACATTTCACTTGGTCGAGGCTACTCTTCGACAGTGAATTCAACATTACACATTTCACTTGGTCGAGGCTACTCTTCGACAGTGAATTCAACATTACACATTTCACATGGTCGAGGCTACTCTTCGACAGTGAATTCAACATTACACATTTCACTTGGTCGAGGCTACTCTTCGACAGTGAATTCAACATTACACATTTCACTTGGTCGAGGCTACTCTTCGACAGTGTAAACCACATTGTAACTATTCAAATTTAAACATACCATTACATAGCATACACAATTATTCGTATTACACCAATATAACTTTTATTGTTATGAATAGTAAAAATAAGTTGATAAGATTAAAGATTTCACAACACCAAAAGGAACTTATAATAATTGTTTTGCTAATGTACAAGTTCTTACTATTTTACGTTTATGAAAAATATGTGTGGTATATAATTGCTTGCGTAAATATAATTGTTTATTAAAGAAAGACAAGGTGACAATTCATTAACTAGATCATTATTGTTTTCATGAAATTGCTGTGGAGTTAACCATTTATCAAAGTTGCTATGGAGTGAACCATTTATCAAAGTTGCTATAGAGTGAACCATTGATCAAAGTTGCTATGGAGTGAACCATTGATCAAAGTTGCTATGGAGTGAAACATTGATCAAAGTTGCTATGGAGAGAACCATTGATCAAAGTTGCTGTGGAGTGAACCATTGATCAAAGTTGCTGTGGAGTGAACCATTGGCTAAAGTTGCTGTGGAGTGAACCATTGATCAAAGTTAATATAATGAATCATTCAGAAAATCCAAAGGTATGTGCACTGAAAATTTTAAACTCAATTTTAACAGTATCGATTTTAATTAAAAACTGTGGAGTGAACCACTGAGTAATAATTAAATGAAATTTGAGAAATTTGAATTAAATGAAATTTGAGAAATTTGGATTAAATGAAATTTGAGAAATTTGGATTAAATGAAATTTGAGAAATTTGAATTAAATGAAATTTGAATAAAATGAAATTTGAATAAAATGAAATTTGAATTAAATGAAATTTGAATAAAATGAAATTTGAATAAAATGAAATTTGAATAAAATGAAATTTGAATTAAATGAAATTTGAATTAAATGAAATTTGAATTAAATGAAATTTGAATTAAATGAAATTTGAATTAAATGAAATTTGAATTAAATGAAATTTGAATTAAATGAAATTTGAATTAAATGAAATTTGAATTAAATGAAATTTGAATTAAATGAAATTTGAATTAAATGAAATTTGAATTAAATGAAATTTGAATTAAATGAAATTTGAATTAAATGGAATTTGAATTAAATGGAATTTGAATTTAATGGAATTTGAATTTAATGGAATTTGAATTTAATGGAATTTGAATTTAGTGAAATTTGAATTTAATGAAATTTGAATTTAGTGAAATTTGAATTTAATGAAATTTGAATTTAGTGAAATTTGAATTTAATGAAATTTGAATTTAATGAAATTTGAATTTAATGAAATTTGAATTTAATGAAATTTGAATTTAATGAAATTTGAATTTAATGAAATTTGAATTTAATGAAATTTGAATTTAATGAAATTTGAATTTAATGAAATTTGAATTTAATGAAATTTGAATTTAATGAAATTTGAATTTAATGAAATTTGAATTTAATGAAATTTGAATTTAATGAAATTTGAATTTAATGAAATTGGAATTCATTAGAATTAAATGACATTAGAACTAAATGGAATTTGAATTAAATTGAATTTGAATTAAATTGAATTTGAATTAAATTGAATTTGAATTAAATTGAATTTGAATTAAATTGAATTTGAATTAAATGAAATTTTAGATTAAAGGAAATTTTAGATTAAAGGAAATTTTAGATTAAAGAATTTTAGATTAAAGGAAATTTTAGATTAAAGGAAATTTTAGATTAAATGACATTTATTGAATTAGATTAAGTGAAATTTATTGAATTAGATATTAGATTAAGTGAAATTTATTGAATTAGATATTAGATTAAGTGAAATTTATTGAATTAGATTGAATGAAATTATTGAATAAGATTGAATGAAAATTATTGAATAAGATTGAATGAAAATTATTGAATAAGATTGAATGAAAATTATTGAATTTAAGATTGAATGAAAATTATTGAATAAGATTGAATGAAAATTATTGAATAAGATTAAATGAAAATTATTGAATAATATTAAATGAAACTTATTGAATAAGATTAAATGAAAATTATTGAATAAGATTAAATGAAATTTATTGAATTAGATTAAATGAAATTTATTGAACAAGATTAAATAAAATTTATTGAATAAGATTAAATGAAATTTATTGAATAAGATTAAATGAAATTTATTGAATAAGATTAAATGAAATTTATTGAATAAGATTAAATGAAATTTATTGAATAAGATTAAATGAAATTTATTGAATAAGATTAAATGAAATTTATTGAATAAGATTAATTGAAATTTATTGAATAAGATTAAATGAAATTTATTGAATAAGATTAAATGAAATTTATTGAATAAGATTAAATGAAATTTATTGAATAAGATTAAATGAAATTTATTGAATAAGATTAAATGAAATTTATTGAATAAGATTAAATGAAATTTATTGAATAAGATTAAATGAAATTTATTGAATAAGATTAAATGAAATTTATTGAATAAGATTAAATGAAATTTATTGAATAAGATTAAATGAAATTTATTGAATAAGATTAAATGAAATTTATTGAATAAGATTAAATGAAATTTATTGAATAAGATTAAATGAAATTTATTGAATTAGATTAAATGAAATTTAGTAATTATTTGATTAAATGAAATTGAGTGAATTCGATTAAAAGTGAAATTGAGTGAATTTGATTAAAAGTGAAATTTAGTGAATTCGATTAAGTGAAATTTAGTGAATTCGATTAAAAGTGAAATTTAGTGAATTCGATTAAAAGTGAAATTTAGTGAATTCGATTAAAAGTGAAATTTAGTGAATTCGATTGAGTGAAATTTAGTGAATTCGATTGAGTGAAATTTAGTGAATTCGATTGAGTGAAATTTAGTGAATTCGATTGAATGAAATTTAGTGAATTCGATTGAATGAAATTTAGTGAATTCGATTGAATGAAATTTAGTGAATTCGATTGAATGAAATTTAGTGAATTCGATTGAATGAAATTTAGTGAATTCGATTGAATGAAATTTAGTGAATTCGATTGAATGAAATTTAGTGAATTCGATTGAATGAAATTAAGTGAAATAGGTGGGATTTTAGACTGAAATGGTAAAAAGTGTATCTAAGACATTCTGCCTTTCTAGAGGCGTACAAAACTTTCGAAGCTGTGTTATAGTTTATATTGTGATAGTTTACGATAAATCGAAATTCGACTCGTGTTTCTTAACATTGTATTTTTAATAATTTGCATTCTTTAAGGATGCGATAAAGAAAACTTCTTGGCTACTGGACCATGTTAAGGTTCTTAAATTCGTTTATAGATGTCAAGTCTTTACTGGGGCTTAAATAATTTGAATTTATTTCCTGGAAGAGTGGTTCGTGCATTTGCTCCTAGTAAAAAGTATTCAGAATGTTTTTGTTAGAAATCAAAAAACGCTGCAGTGAATATCCAATATTATTAATCCTGAAAGTTCACATTTACCATGTCAATATTCGTATTATTGTAAATCGAGGTCAATTTCATCCATTAAGTTTTCGAAAACAATATTTTACATATTTTATTTATTTAGGTACTTAGCTAAAAGCCGAGCTTTGTGAGGGCTCGTGTCGTCACACCTTGACTGACTGGTAATAAATCTAGTACATAGGTATAAAATATAAAATGACTATGTTAAAGCACTTACTATGTTAAATACACAAAGCAATAAGTGTGAGTTTTTCCGTAAGGTGTATCACAAAATGTAAAGGTTGTAGGATATACGTATTAGGTACTATTATAGGGCTCGCTTCGCTCGCCCTGGTTATTGCCAAAGTTATGTCATCTGCAAATGACACTGCTTTGTGATTGACAGCGTTAGGAAGGTACCTAAATGAATCTAATTAATATATTATTATGTAAAAATATTTTCTCGTATCGGTGTTTGCGCGCGAGCTCCTCCAGAGCGGCTAAACCGATTTTAATGAAATTTTGTATATGGACATTCGTTGGACCTGAGAATAGGTTTTTTATCTACTTTTTATATTGATACTATAAACAATTTATACGGCAAAAAGTTTGCCGGGTCAGCTAGTAGTTATATAAATAAAAGCTGAAAGAGATTATCTAAGAAATTTCTTTGAGGTACGCTAAACTTATTGAGGACTATAACGATTAAGAATTATTATAACTCTACTAGAACATTTTTGAATTTTAGATATTTATTATTTTTACATATTGTAGACAATTGGATGAACAGTTTTTAAGTGAACTCTTTGCTTTACCTTGTAAACGGTAGTGTCAAACTTGAAAGCAATGGTAATGGGAATTAATGCTATTTTTACCAATACTAGAAAGCAATCAGTTATTTTAAAAGCTTTATAATATTATTATGTTAAGATTATGATTTATGAATAATATGGTAACAAATTAACAATGGGTTGAGAAAGTTCAACTGATACTGATGTGATCAATTACTAAGTAAAGATTCGTTCCTTTTTTAAAATAATTATTATATATTTTATTTAAGTCTACTTCGGACTATAAGATTAAGAAGTTTAAGGGTTGGCTTACATTTTTGGTCCATACTTTGACTATTTTACTTTTAAGATTGTCAAATTCCTCTGCATTTATCTTAGTTTAAATAATATTGGTTTTTTTTTATAATTGTCGGTTTTAGTAGGTATTTTGGTTATTATTCATTGAAGTAGAATTAACAAAGCTGTTATGGAAGTAGAATTGATTAATTTGTCAATGGGACGTTTTCTTTTAATTCGTCAAGTAAAAGTTCCACATGGTCGCTAGATGATCCCAAATGTAAAACTAGACGCATATGAATGAATATTGACTTTCGAAATCTCAAGTTTTACTTGTAACCAATGTAGAAAATAGTTAAATATTATGATTTATGTAATATCATACTTCACCTGACACAAGTGTCAAAATATAACACATCTCTAATTTGTGTATGTAACAAAATTGTGATGAATTAAGAAAATAAAATTATGTAACAAATACATCACTAAGATCAAAACTCATTATTATTATTAGTGCTTACTTGACAACTAACGTATTTTACGTTTATTACGATTTAGATTAGATACGAAGCGAAAACATAGAAATATGATCAATATTACAGTTTTACGCCTGATCTTGAGCCAGTGGAATCTAGATTTATAATATTGTGATTTATGTTACATTGAATAGTGTTATGAATTATGATCAAGTTATGATATATGTTTAGAAATATAGCCCATGTGAAGTTAGTCCCGAATTATTCCGGAACCGATAGAACATCTAGGCATGTATCACCGATCACGTCACTCTGGTTTAGTTGATTAGAAGAAAGTCATCTATATCTAATAATGATAATTAAATTACTCACTAATAGTCCGGTAATTTCTGGGTATTATTTAAAAATGTATCAATGCCAGTTTGTGTAGTCTGTAGGTATAGTCACAGATTTTTCTTAATATCCCATGAGTGATCCCACATTACTTTTGTTTTTATGATTATTTATAGTTGTTATATTTTTGCAGTGAATCTTATTATTTGCCCTTGAACCATTGCCTTTTGATTACCATAAGATTATGTTAAATAAGATTTTCTTCTAGAAATGTCAGCAAAGCATAGTTTATAAAGCAGTATAACAATTACTATGTTTCGTAAAATGTGTTAAAGGCAATTATATGAATAAGACGTATGCTCTTTACTGCAGAAAAGCTTAACTTAGACATGAAGATGTATGGTTTTAACTTTTAAATTTGTTAATTTTGGGCAGTCTTGTAAGTTAAGTGTTCTAATCTCCACATACTTAATTTTTTACAATTATTTGATATTAAAAAAAAATATTTAAATACATAATTATTATAATATTAGTTCTAGGAATATCAGATGATCACAGATCTATAGATACAAATGAACTACAAATACAACTGAATTTGTAAATTGTAATTTTCTGGAAATAAAATTATTTGTATTTTGTATTTGTAAGTAAATGATAAATAAAAACATTAGAATCGGTGGAAGTTCCATACTTGTAGAAAAAAAATTAGTGGAAAAAAATTGTTAAAACTTCCAGAGGTCTGTAATGTTTATCCAAAGTGTAACTTATTTTGTTGTGTATTATGTTAGAAAAGTTACTTTTTGTACCACTGCAATCGTTGAAGGTCTTGTGTGCGAGAAGTTATTATTTTAGACTATTTGGTTTGTGATATTTAATTTTATTTTTTTACACTCGTGTAGTTGACAAAATTTAGATTGTTGTATTTCTATGCTGTAATTTCAGTTTTACATCTAAAATATATATGCATAGATTACACACCATTTTAGTGTTAAAACTTGTTTTTTAATTCAATAATTAATGTTGTTACAAGACTCAAGAGTAATACACAAGGTTTTTTTATCATAATTTTGGTTTTTGCAAAGCAATGATTGTATAAAAATCTTATAACATTAGTTTCACTAATGTTTGTAAGTATATTGTAATATGAATATGTTATTATATTTTATCCCTCTAACGGTTTGTAACACAATACAAAAAAAAAGGATTGTTTTTCTACATGTAAGATTTAATTGGATCAGTGTATTTAATAATACTAGTATATTATATATACTTAATAGTGAAAATGTATAGATTAAGTACTAAAATGATTTATGTATTGCATTAATGATTAGTTATGTTATAAGAGTGCATCGGGACGCTGCACGTTGTCGGATGGCCGAATGTTATGATTTATGTAATGTAGAACATAATTTACTAAATTAGATGGTAGTTTTAATATTGAAGTCTGGCCACACTGACAATGTGCAATTTCCCTTCTACCGTCGCGCCACTTGTAGTGGGGATTGACGGGTAAAAATTGTGTATAAATACCCCAAGAGCTCAGTATGATGTAGATTTTGACAGAGGAACAATTGTAAGAGGAATCCCTGACCGAAAGTGTACTATTGTATAATATTGTAGAATAAATGTAATGGAAAGTCAATATGTAGTTTCTTATCAAACTTAATAGTAAGCCAAACAATATTAAACAAAAACTATCTAGCCACAGGTTATCAGACTCTAAACTCATCTCAATATGATAATATATTTTATTAAATCCATGAATGACTCTTTCCTGTTTAAATATCAATTTTCCAGTCTTCCAAATATTTTATTGTTTGCGTCTTTTGTTAAACTAAAAACAAAACGAATACCACTAAAATGAAGTAATGTATTACACCGCAATATCAATAGATCGTACGACAAGATTGCCACATCAGATTCTAGTACATCTAGTAATACGACATCTATGGCACTATTTTTACGCAAGTTTCCACCAACTACCCGCAATACTTGTAATTTTTTTTTTTTTGTTGGAAAACAAATCTGCACTTGTACTTGTAATGTAAATTTACATTAAGCCATTTCTGCAGTGTTATTTTGTGCCATTATGATATTTTTGTGTAAAGTTTCATACTTTATAATCCGAACTCCCGTACACAGCTCGCTTACAGTCAGTGAATAATAACTGTTGTTGAACCATTGTGTATCATTTGTGAAAGGAAACAAAATCCTAGATTATTGTAAGCATATTTACATTAAATACAAACACTTTGTAAATGGTCTATGGCTACAAGTTCTCGGGAAGAATACTCTCAATTGACGAAAATGTAAGCAGCTTATTAACACTAATGACAAATCTAATAAAATGGCCACGTCTATTAAAAACCATGATTTATATCGCATCTTCCACACTTCACAGTACACAATTTAAAATGAGTAAACTTTAGTTTCCGCTAATCAAATCCTTGTCCGTTACAAAACAAAATGTTTGCTTTAATTCGTTTTAAACAAAATCGTTTAAATTACGATTCAACGGAGTCACAGTAGTACACTACAGCTTTATTAGTCCAATCTCAATTTTTTAACACCTTCACTGCGTAAGCCAATTTGTACGATCTGCCATATTGGCGTTACGAGACCGAAAAGCACTCTTATCTTTCCTTTCGCAATGACGCACTGAGACTCTTCAGATCTCGTACGAGTGGCTTCCTTAAAACCTTAACAATGAATGTATCTTGTAGTATGTGGTTCCGCCCGGAGATAGCAGTAAAAATGATTAAGAAAAACTCAAAATAAATTTACGAGAACTTAAGGGCCTCGTAATTGCACAATTCAACAAAATATGCGAGTTCATTTGGATCCCGTAATCACATTTTGGTTAAATATCGATAAATCAAAAGTGATGGAAATTGAACAATTCAAAAATATCGATATTATTTATTGAAGTGAAGGTAGCAAGCAACAAAATATTCAATGTTTTTCATTAAAATATGATGAACAAAGTTTTCTTGCATTTATTACAAAACCCTTTTACTTGTTTTTTTTTTGTCGGCCTCTCTGCTCGTCATTGTCTGGCCTTCCCATAATAACAACCAACACAGCGTCCCTTTTTTACTATATTTTATTGTGTATTTATGTTCGGATACTACAATGTCTCACTATTATCATATTTTTTTGTCAAAATGCTTTCCCTTGAATTTCTGAATTAAACTTTCAATAAATATCTTTTTCGATAGCACGACATACACAACACTAACTAATTTCCAGGTGCGCGTCGTACGAGTGTTAATGGAACTCGTAACGCACTAGATGTAGACTTCCACCATATTGTCGCTACGAGACGCATTAGGTCTCGTACGACCTTATTGACAAAAATATTGCTAACAATATACCTAATCAACGTATAGAAAACCAATTAACCGGGACGAGTAAAACATACAAATTCACCTCCGAACCGGATGAAAGTCACAAGCGAGATTCATAAGGTCTCGTACCGCAGCGAACGTATTAAAACAAAACTATTGTACTTATATTTTCAAGCAGAACAAAGATTTTCTGATATGATTTAAAAGTTTTGTAATTACGTTTCCAATTTTCAAAGTTCAAACCACGTTAAACAAAAGCCCTTCAGGGCCTTACCTGCCTTTTCAACCAATTGAAACTTGCACCACGTAAATTCAAAATCCACACCTCAATATTTTGCACTATACTTCTCAATGTTGGGTTCAAAAATACATTTGACAACCTATGTCGTGAACCTGCAGACGTTGATCTTCTGTTTTGATGATGCGAGTCCACCACCGAACGATTCATCCTCTCACGTGTTCCTTCACTTTCACTCTTCAGTCATTCTTGGGCGTGAGATACCACGAAGGATCGCTTTTCCTTTGTGGCGTACCGCTTCTGAATTGAAATAAAACTATCAAACTCACTGCTCACTTCGTTTATTCATTCAATGATTCTCTCTTTACAATTCATTTCACTATGTTCACACTGTTTAACACTTTAACTTTTTCACCGTTAAACACTAATACACCGGAGTCACAACTTCCATGAAATCTAAGATACTCGCCACGATCCAACTCGATCGACTGCTCACACTCGAATGAGCTCCTCAAGACTGTCAAGCCCTCTTAAGTAAAGATGGCGCCTCGACCCCACTCAAGGCACGCGCGCCCTCTGCTCTGATTGGTTCATTACAATTTAATTCAAACCAAGATATTTAGAGCTAGTAAAAATATGACAAACTAAATTAAATTTACTTAAGAATTTTACAATGATCACTGAATTTTACAATCATTTCTAAAGCAATATAATCGTGAAGAATCAACACTTCAAACAATCGGAAAATAACTAGACTCATTACTACATGACTTCCTCTGACATTTAGGAATCAAAAATAACTAATTCATGACTTCCTCTAAAATTCAGCAATCAGAAATCAACTAGACTCATGACTTCCTCCGACATATCTAACACAAAACATATCAATGATACCCGAGGAATACGTGTAATTTCTGTTATATGGCGAATAGCGTTCCTGTTTAAGAAAACATTAGGCTTTCGCCTTTACTCACTCTAAGTTGTTTCGTTGTTTAACGCCAGTTATTTGAGAGACTTAGGCTGCGTTTCCACCAGAGATGTATTGCGACTTGCGAGGAATGTCTTTTTGAGAACCAATAGAATCCCTTCATTGACGTGAGCTTGTCGTGACCTCGCTCAGTGCAGCGATTCTATTGGATCATAAACCAATATAATATTATCTTGCAACACATTTCTGGTGGAAACGCCGCATAAGCCTATCTACAACATTTTTTGACAGAACTGATGGAGTATGGCGTATCCGTCAGATAAGTTGTGGATAGCCTATCCGGCAGTTTATCAGGAAGTAGTGAAACAGGAATATCAGTGGAGTAGCTTAGCTGTAACTAGAAATCGAAATAGTTCAATACAGAGACGAGTCTTACGTTGACATTATACCTCATCATTTTGCTACTTGCAGTTATCTGAAATTACAAAGTTCTATTATTTATCAGTGTAGTCGGTCAAGCCGGCTAATTCGTGCCGTAGAACGGCTCACACACCTCTTTATCTGCTCTTTAACCGACACCATAAAAACTCACTAGTTGTTCTAATTAAGTCCTAAATCGCTAATTAGTATAAACGGGACGAGAAAGCCTATACCACAATGTATAAGTAATAAACAGTAGATCACCTTAATATTAAATCGCTCGAATCAAGCACATGCTCATATTAGCGTGATCTGAGAATACTTTAAGTAGCAAAAGAACATACTAAAACATACCAGACCAACATACAGAGTAAATTTGAATCTAGTAAAATGAAAACTTAATCGACAAGACATAATATTATGTTAGCCATGCACCACGTCGAGATACGCCATTTTGGTGACAGATAAAAATTCCTGCTGAACTAGCATTAACTAGAAAATATATGGACCTTGCAAGTTGCATCTATATTTTTTTTTGATTAGGCCCATAATATATGGGCCATATTATCACGTCACATGCGCGTCATTTGTTTCAACTTTAATCAAGTCTAATCTTTAGGACGCTTCTTACAGTACTGTATAACATTACACTGTACCTTAGCGTTACTAGCTCGCGTGTTGTCTTGCCTTATTCTATTTACTCTTAACTCTTATCTAATCTATGAGCCTTTCAAAACTCTCACATGTTTATTGCAACTTTTGCTATATAAGTTATTGTTATATAGGTACTGAAGACGTATATAATATGTGAAATCTATCAAGATGTTGCGATATACGATAATATGTCTATAAAAAGTTTTCACTTTTCAAATTTATAACTTTCTGAATAGTAGACATAATATGTACTTACGTATAAAATTCACACGGAAAACTTGAATTTTCCTACATAATAATTTCCTTCCCCCTTCCCTATTTACAACATCTCTGTCTTATTTCATAAAAATTAAAGTAATTTCGGTACCTTTTTGATGCCGGAATTGAGGTAAGTGGTTACAAACCTTTTACTTTTATTTTTTAGGTGTATACCCTTTCTATCTTAACGCCTTCGTAGCTCTGTGCTTAAGAGCGTGGTTCTTGTCTTGATTGCTTGTGTGTGTTTCATGTTTGATTCCTGCGCTAGAAAAATGCTCTTTCCAAGTTTGGTATAGGCAATACAGGCTGTTTTCTATGTTTCTAGTAACCATAGATTTAAGGTCTCAACTTTACCTAAAGGTATTCAGACCGAGAACTATAACGGTCACGTTCGATGACGACTGATAGCGACCATACGCGTTGACGCACATACGATCACTCGGTGTGGCAGATGCGGCCAAGAACGCGCACATCATGTCACGGCGCAAAAGGGAGAAAGCCATTTTTTGGGTTTTTGAACGTTAAATATCTTTTTTAGTAATTAAAAAAGAAAGAAAACATAGGGACATGCTAATATTAGCCATAGATATTCAGGAAAAACATTATAACTCTACCGTCATTATTCAGGGAGGAAGCAGAGGACAGCGTTTGTAATTTGTATGGAAAAACGGTCCTAGTGTCTCCTAGTGGCTTAAAATAAGCTATACATTATACGCATCTGCTTGCAAATACCTTATTTCGAAACCCGAATTCGTCCATGTCAGGAACAACCATTTGTTACGATGAAAAATTAGACAATGCTATCACAATACGTTTATATGCAGTACAGTAACTTAGTAGTAAATCGCCCTTCATATCAGCACGTGTAATTATAGATAGTTTGTTGTAGGCTTAGCGCCCATGTAAGACACGACAGTCTTCAGTCAGTCTTCACTATTTAAAAATAGTTAATCAATTATTTGTCTTCAATATAGTCAACGGAGACATGTGCTATGACTGTCTTAAAAAAATCTACAAGCACATTTAGTCAGATTTGTCATGGGGCAGTTATGAGTTATGAGTTATGAGTTATGACACTATGAGAATGTTTCTGAGACGTTTTTAATTCGGCTATGCGCAGTTAAAGTGAAGCCATGTTAAAGTAAAAAACCGTGTTTAATGTGTTTTAGATTGCTTGTTTTCTATGCGAGGCTGGCCCGGCCTCTCATAGAAAACAAGCAATGGAACAGCAAATAATGGAAAGGGCGTACCGACAAAATGGTTTTTGTTGCGTAATTTAAAAACCATAAATACATTTCATATAAGCCCATAGGCAAATTAAAGTGTATACTAGAAACAATTTATGTACAAATTTTGGAAGCTTATATCACTCTCCTCTGTTGGCAAAATAGGAATCCCTTTTTTTATAGAGGTTTTTTGATTGATTATTCTGTGTTATAAAAGTTGACCAATCGTGTTATGCTATGGGTAATTCAAAGACAAAGACATGATGAATACTGACAGTGAACTTTAATTTCTTAGCTTTAGTCATTGCTGAGAAAAATGGACATCGCTACAGCCAAATTATCAAGGCGTCACTTTAAAATAGCGTAAAAATGCGGTATTCCATCGGAAGTGCGTAAAACTTGTCTCTGTATGGTTTAGCGAGTTAAATTTAAAGAATACGTCAAAGTAACTCTACAGTCTACTGTTTACATAAATACTGTGTCGTAATCGAACCGTTTATATATTATTATTGTTCTACCCCTTTTGTTTTTCCAATATTGCGCCTGTTATTCTTTAGATATTTCACTTGAATTCATTTTATCGATTTTGAGCTAAGAATTTATTTATTGAAAACTCCTATCCGAATATTCGTTGGCGTAGAAAGATAAATCAGGAACTTTGAGGAATAAAATATTAATGTCTTTCTTGTATTTTCGAAATAAAATTTTCGATAGTTTTGTAAATATTTTGTATGAACTGAAACAAGAAAAAATAACTTTCTTACTTAAAAATTAATACCTACGTCTTCCAGCGGAAACAACTATAATTACCTACAAAAATTTAAATTTTTCCTTTGTATAATATTAGTATAGTTAACTAAATTTTAGTTAACTATATTAATATTACAATGTTTTAGTTACTAAAACATTGACACAAACCCTTTAATTATAATGTAAGCGCCACGAAAGCGTGATTTTATAATTATCAAGTGCTTATCACTGTATCTACAATGTTTAGTGAGAGATTTTCACTAACGTAAACATACATCCATACTAGTTTTCTATCCACTGCCATTAAGGAAATATTTTTAGGGTTCCGTAGCCAAAATGGCAAAAAAGGAACCCTTATTTTTAATAAACATACTGAGCAGAGGGTGTTACTAGCACATTATTATTATTATTATTATATTAGCCTATAGTGTCCCACTGCTGGGCAAAGGCCTCCCCCCGGATCTTCCACTGTTCTCTCTCCTGCGCCGCCGATAGCCAGTCTGGCTGGTATGCCTCCAGCTCGTCGCGCCACCTTTTTCTAGGCCGGCCGCGGCAGCGGCGTCCATCTTCGGGTGCCCACACTGTTGAGACCCTTGCCCAGCGGTCGGGATGCATGCGGCTAACGTGACCCGCCCACTCCCACTTCAGCTTGGCCGCCTTAACACATACGTCCTTGATGCCCGTTTGGGAGCGCAGTATGGTGTTTCTTATTTTATCGAGAAGCTTTACTCCTAACATACTGCGCTCCATTGCTCTTTGGCATACCCCGAGTTGGGACCTTTGCGAATCGGTCAATGACCATGTTTGCGCACCGTAGGTTAGGACCGGCAGAATGCACATGTCGACGAGTCTTCGCTTCAGGGAGATTGGTAAATCCCCCTTCATCAGCGTCTTCATGGACCAGTAGCTCTTCCAGGCGTTCTCGATTCTGCGATCGACTTCCTTGCCTTGTCTATTTTCAAAAGAAACTGTCTGGCCCAAGTAGATGTACTCGTCGACATATTGCATTGCTTGCTGGTCTACCTCGACTCTACGCTTTGTGCTATTGGTCATTATTTTAGTTTTGGACCTATTCATAACTAGTCCCACCTCGAGGCTTGCCGTGCTCAGGTCTTGAAGCATTTTTTGCAGTTCTGAGGCTGTAGAAGCAAACAGGACAATGTCGTCAGCAAAACGAAGGTTGGTGAGCCTTTTTTTGCCAACTTCAATGCCCAGTGCCTCCCAAGGACCATCCAATTTCCTGAAAACCTCTTCAAGCACACAGGTGAAAAGTTTGGGAGAGAGCGGGTCATACAGTAAAAAATTTTGGTCAAAGTAGCCCTTTCATCCAGGTTAATCTGAGCCCTAAGGGCTTAAATTACCGAATACTCCATTAATTGTGAACTAATTTCCTTTTACCTTTGGATCCACTTAAAGCGTTAAAACTTTTTTTACCAACTTATTCTGCAAATTGATGATTTGATTTGATTTGAAAATAAAATTGAATAATTAAGAAATGTGAACATTCTTTATTTAATTTCGATACTTAATATAACAACGAAATTGTCGTTTATTCCTCGTGAGCTAGAAAGATAAAATACCCATATCTCTCCATAGTAGTAAATCCTTACTAAATTGTTATAATTATGTATAGTGTTTCCCATTAAAATGGCCTTGTTGGTTTCAATTTACGACTTAATCACATAAGCGTAATTTGAGCACAGTACCTCAATTCTACTATTTTTACTCGTTCGATCCAGTTTGTAGTGATCACAAAGAAAGATTTGATTCTACCAAACGAAGTGGTAAGTTCGGTCAGGTTGATTTCAACTGGTATAATATAGCCTGTACCTATGTCCTATATAACTTTAGAAAACTTTGATAAAGCGATGCAGGATTGTGGGGCGCTTTTATCCGCCACAAACAACAAATAAAGGAACGACTGAATATTGCAGTTTTCACATGACTTACCGGAATGTATGACAATATTTATATTATACTAATTATAATATAAATAATTAGTATAATATAAATGGCAAGGCAACAGCTAGTTGCCCGCGACTTCGTCCGCGTGGACTTCAGCTTATAGTGCGCGGTAGTTCCCGTTTCCATGTATACTGGCTATATTACTGCAAATTGCAAAATTTCCACGACAGAGTTGCTTCTGCGGTACGCTTAATTCAAACTTAAATATTTACAGACAGACAGGCACGTCACACTTAAAACCCCCCTTTTTTCGTCGGAGGTTAAAACTGGAGTCGAACATCAACTTTTCTTAAAACTTTGGGAAAAAGGTATTTAGAAAGGATTCTTCATCCTTATTCCTTACGTCCACCTCTTATGGAAACATGTTTGAGTTAGCGCTTGTGCGATGTAGGTGACGTACAGTACAATCTATCATGAATTTTTGGAACTAACTTAACCTAATAAGTTAATAGAATATAATAATATCACCAAAACAAATATGGCGTCCAAAGTTATTTAATCAAATAGCAGATTGAACCAGACGACTGCGACATTAGCACAGGAGAATCAGGGTACACCTGTCAATATCCCTCGCGAAACAAGAGCGATAAAAGTAATCATAAGTTTCTCAGAAGTAGACACAGTTAGGTTATTAAATAAGACTACATCGGAGCACTAACGAGGTACGAAAGAATCGAGATTGTGTTCCAGATTAGAGTAATTAAGTCGCGGCGGCGCGGCGTGCGCTTTGAGTACAGTGAGTGAGCGAAGCGGGCAGTGGCGGATTTACCAGTAGACTGTCTACAGCAGGGGTTCCCAAACTTATTATGTCTACTGCCCACTTTGAGAACAAATTATGTTTGACGCCCCCTTTGTTTCAATTTAAAAAGCATCCAGACGAAATAAATAACCCCTAAGCCTCTACACAACGCTCCCATTTTTTTCTGGGTCCCACAAGGGGCATTATCGCCCACTTTGGAAAAGGCTGGTCTACAGAGCAGCAATTTTCGTTTTGTCTATAGAAAAAATAATAATTTTTAATACTATGTTCATTTCCTACAGAAACTCCATTGTGCAGAAATTGAGACCCTTTTTTTGTTGGGGAATTAATGCGTTTACGCATCCCCGTCAGTCTGGTGAGGGCACCAGGGTATATGGGACTCCCCGGGGGATGTGGATGATCCATACTCAGCAAAGTAAATCACGTATGTGAAGATAGCATGACAAAGTTAGCAAAATCACTCGGGATTGTGTTATTAATTAGGTGCTAATTGAGTGCTATTTTGGTGCAAAAACCGCGAATTTAGTGCTCTTCAAAATAAGGAATAAATGCCAATACTGCTGGCTTCACGTGAAGCTAGCAGTGTACATAACCAAAAACCTTTAAAATGATGATATAGCTTCGTAATTAATACTTAGCTAATTAGTGCTCATTAAGTGCTCTTTCAGTGCACAAATTGCGAATTTAGTGCTCTTCAAAATTTGCGATAAATGCGAATACTGCTACCTTCACGTGAAGCTAGCAGTGTACAAAACCAAAAACCGTAATAATGATTATCTGGCTCCTTGATAAGTACTTTACTAATAAGTGCTCATTAAGTGCTACCGATAAACGTGAAAAAAAATTTAAAATATGCATTTTTTTACTTTTTATACCGTATACTGCTAGCTTCACGGAACCACTTAGATGCTCCTCTTGATTTGAGTACTTTGACGAATTCCACACTCATAAATGTTACATAGGAATTAAGTGCTCATTAAGTGCTAGCGATAGGCAGCGAAAAAAAAAGAAAATATGCATTTTTTTTACTTTTTATACCGTATACTGCTAGCTTCACGGTACCAGTGAGATGCTCCTCTTGATTTGAGTACTTTGACGAATTCCACACTCATAAATGTTACATAGGAATTAAGTGCTCATTAAGTGCTAGCGATAGGCGGAGAAAAGAAATTAAAATATGCATTTTTTTACTTTTTATACCGTATACTGCTAGCTTCACGGTACCAGTGAGATGCTCCTCTTGATTTGAGTACTTTGACGAATTCCACACTCATAAATGTTACATAGGAATTAAGTGCTCATTAAGTGCTAGCGATAGGCAGCGAAAAAAAAAAGAAAATATGCATTTTTTACTTTTTATACCGTATACTGCTAGCTTCACGGTACCAGTGAGATGCTCCTCTTGATTTGAGTACTTTGACGAATTCCACACTCATAACTGTTACATAGAAATTAAGTGCTCATTAAGTGCTAGCAAAAGGCAGCGAAAACATAAGAAAATATGCATATTTTTGCTTTTTATACCGTATACTGCTAACTTCACGGTACCAGTGAGATGCTCCTCTTGATTTGAGTACTTTGACGAATTCCACACTCATAAATGTTACATAGGAATTAAGTGCTCATTAAGTGCTAGCGATAGGCGGAGAAAAGAAATTAAAATATGCATTTTTTTACTTTTTATACCGTATACTGCTAGCTTCACGGTACCAGTGAGATGCTCCTCTTGATTTGAGTACTTTGACGAATTCCACACTCATAAATGTTACATAGGAATTAAGTGCTCATTAAGTGCTAGCGATAGGCAGCGAAAAAAAAAGAAAATATGCATTTTTTACTTTTTATACCGTATACTGCTAGCTTCACGGCACCAGTGAGATGCTCCTGTTGATTTGAGTACTTTGACGAATTCCACACTCATAAATGTTACATAGGAATTAAGTGCTCATTAAGTGCTAGCGATAGGCGGAGAAAAGAAATTAAAATATGCATTTTTTACTTTTTATACCGTATACTGCTAGCTTCACGGCACCAGTGAGATGCTCCTCTTGATTTGAGTACTTTGACGAATTCCACACTCATAAATGTTACATAGGAATTAAGTGCTCATTAAGTGCTAGCGATAGGCAGCGAAAAAAAAAAAGAAAATATGCATTTTTTTGCTTTTTATACCGTATACTGCTAACTTCACGGTACCAGTGAGATGCTCCTCTTGATTCGAGTACTTTGACGAATTCCACACTCATAAATGTTACATAGATATTAAGTGCTCATTAAGTGCTAGCGATAGGTAGCGAAAAAAAAAGAAAATATGCATTTTTTTACTTCTTATACCGTATACTGCTAGCTTCACGGTACCGGTGACATGCTCCTCTTGATTTGAGTACTTTGACGAATTCCACACTCATAAATGTTACATAGGAATTAAGTGCTCATTAAGTGCTAGCAAAAGGCAGCGAAAACATAAGAAAATATGCATATTTTTGCTTTTTATACCGTATACTGCTAACTTCACGGTACCAGTGAGATGCTCCTCTTGATTTGAGTACTTTGACGAATTCCACACTCATAAATGTTACATAGGAATTAAGTGCTCATTAAGTGCTAGCGATAGGCAGCGAAAAAAAAGAAAATATGCATTTTTTTACTTTTTATACCGTATACTGCTAGCTTCACGGTACCGGTGAGATGCTCCTCTTGATTTGAGTACTTTGACGAATTCCACACTCATAAATGTTACATAGGAATTAAGTGCTCATTAAGTGCTAGCGATAGGCAGCGAAAAAAAAAAGAAAATATGCATTTTTTACTTTTTATACCGTATACTGCTAGCTTCACGGTACCAGTGAGATGCTCCTCTTGATTTGAGTACTTTGACGAATTCCACACTCATAACTGTTACATAGAAATTAAGTGCTCATTAAGTGCTAGCGATAGGCAGCGAAAAAAAAAGAAAATATGCATTTTTTTACTTTTTATACCGTATACTGCTAGCTTCACGGTACCAGTGAGATGCTCCTCTTGATTTGAGTACTTTGACGAATTCCACACTCATAAATGTTACATAGGAATTAAGTGCTCATTAAGTGCTAGCGATAGGCGGAGAAAAGAAATTAAAATATGCATTTTTTACTTTTTATACCGTATACTGCTAGCTTCACGGCACCAGTGAGATGCTCCTTGGTAACGCTCGTATTTTGTTTGGTAACGCTCGTATTTTGTTTGGTAACGCTCGTATTTTATTTGGTAACGCTTGTATTTTATTTGGTAACGCTCTTAATTTATTTGGTAACGCTCGTATTTTGTTTGGTAACGCTCGTATTTTATTTGGTAACGCTCGTATTTTATTTGGTAACGCTCGTATTTTATTGGTAACGCTCGTATTTTGTTTGGTAACGCTCGTATTTAGTTTCGTAACGCTCGTATTTTGTTGTGTAACGCTCGTATTTTGTTTGGTAACGCTCGTATTTTGTTGTGTAACGCTCGTACTTTGTTTGTTAACACTCGTATTTAGTTTGGTAACGCTCGTATTTTGTTTGGTAACGCTCGTATTTTATTTGGTAACGCCCGTATTTTGTTTGGTAATGCGCGTATTTTGTTTGGTAACGCTTGTATTTTGTTTGGTAACGCTCGTATTTTATTTGGTAACGCTCGTATTTTATTGGTAACGCTCGTATTTTGTTTGGTAACGCTCGTATTTTGTTTTATTTGGTAACGCTCGTATTTTGTTTGGTACCGCTCGTATTTTGTTTGGTAACGCTCGTATTTTATTTGGTAACGCTCGTATTTTGTTTGGTAACGCTCGTATTTTGTTGTGTAACGCTCGTATTTTGTTGTGTAACGCTCGTATTTTGTTTGGTACCGCTCGTATTTTGTTTGGTAACGCTCGTATTTTGTTATGTAACGCTCGTACTTTGTTTGGGAACGCTCGTATTTTGTTGTGTAACTCTCGTATTTTGTTTGGTAACGCTCGTACTTTGTTTGGTAACGCTCGTATTTTGTTGTGTAACGCTCGTATTTTGTTTGGTAACGCTCGTATTTTGTTTGGTAACGCTCGTATTTTGTTGTGTAACGCTCGTATTTTGTTTGGTAACGCTCGTATTTTGTTGCGTAACGCTCGTACTTTGGTAACGCTCGTATTTTGTTTTGTAACGCTCGTATTTTATTTGGTAACGCTCGAATTTTCTTTGGTAACGAGCGTTACCATATAAAATACGAGCGTTACCAAACAAAATACGAGCGTTACCAAACAAAATACGAGCGTTACCAAATAAAATACGAGCGTTACCAAATAAAATACGAGCGTTACCAAACAACATACGCGCATTACCAAACAAAATACGAGCGTTATTAACCAAAATACGAGCGTTACCAATAAAATACGAGCGTTACCAAATAAAATACGAGCTTTACCAAACAAAATACGGGCGTTACCAAACAAAATACGAGCGTTACCAAATAAAATACGAGCGTTACCAAACAAAATACGGGCATTACAAAACAAAATACGAGCGTTACCAATAAAATACGAGCGTTACCAAATAAAATACGAGCGTTACCAAACAAAATACGGGCGTTACCAAATAAAATACGAGCGTTACCAAACAAAATACGGGCGTTACCAAATAAAATACGAGCGTTACCAAACAAAATACGAGCGTTACCAAATAAATTAAGAGCGTTACCAAATAAAATACAAGCGTTACCAAATAAAATACGAGCGTTACCAAACAAAATACGAGCGTTACCAAATAAAATACAAGCGTTACCAAATAAAATACGAGCGTTACCAAACAAAATACGAGCGTTACCAAACAAAATACGAGCGTTACCAAGGAGCATCTCACTGGTGCCGTGAAGCTAGCAGTATACGGTATAAAGAATTTAAAAAATGCATATTTTAATTTCCTTTCTCCGCTTATCGCTAGCACTTAATGAGTACTTAATTCCTATGTAACATTTATGAGTGTGGAACTCGTCAAAGTACTCAAATCAAGAGGAGCATCTCACTGGTGCCGTGAAGCTAGCAGTATACGGTATAAAAAGTAAAAAATGCATATTTTAATTTCTTTTCTCCGCCTATCGCTAGCACTTAATGAGCACTTAATTCCTATGTAACATTTATGAGTGTGGAATTCGTCAAAGTACTCAAATCAAGAGGAGCATCTCACTGGTACCGTGAAGCTAGCAGTATACGGTATAAAAAGTAAAAAAATGCATATTTTCTTTTTTTTTTTTCGCTGCCTATCGCTAGCACTTAATGAGCACTTAATTTCTATGTAACAGTTATGAGTGTGGAATTCGTCAAAGTACTCAAATCAAGAGGAGCATCTCACTGGTGCCGTGAAGCTAGCAGTATACGGTATAAAAAGTAAAAAATGCATATTTTCTTTTTTTTTCGCTGCCTATCGCTAGCACTTAATGAGCACTTAATTCCTATGTAACATTTATGAGTGTGGAATTCGTCAAAGTACTCAAATCAAGAGGAGCATCTCACTGGTACCGTGAAGCTAGCAGTATACGGTATAAAAAGTAAAAAAATGCATATTTTAAATTTTTTTTCACGTTTATCGGTAGCACTTAATGAGCACTTAATTCCTATGTAACATTTATGAGTGTGGAATTCGTCAAAGTACTCAAATCAAGAGGAGCATCTCACTGGTACCGTGAAGCTAGCAGTATACGGTATAAAAAGTAAAAAAATGCATATTTTCTTTTTTTTTTTCGCTGCCTATCGCTAGCACTTAATGAGCACTTAATTCCTATGTAACATTTATGAGTGTGGAATTCGTCAAAGTACTCAAATCAAGAGGAGCATCTCACTGGTACCGTGAAGCTAGCAGTATACGGTATAAAAAGTAAAATAATGCATATTTTCTTTTTTTTGCTGCCTATCGCTAGCACTTAATGAGCACTTAATTCCTATGTAACATTTATGAGTGTGGAATTCGTCAAAGTACTCAAATCAAGAGGAGCATCTCACTGGTACCGTGAAGCTAGCAGTATACGGTATAAAAAGTAAAAAAATGCATATTTTAATTTTTTTTTCACGTTTATCGGTAGCACTTAATGAGCACTTAATTCCTATGTAACATTTATGAGTGTGAAATTCGTCAAAGTACTCAAATCAAGAGGAGCATCACACTGGTACCGTGAAGCTAGCAGTATACGGTATAAAAAGTAAAATAATGCATATTTTCTTTTTTTTTCGCTGCCTATCGCTAGCACTTAATGAGCACTTAATTCCTATGTAACATTTATGAGTGTGGAATTCGTCAAAGTACTCAAATCAAGAGGAGCATCTCACTGGTACCGTGAAGCTAGCAGTATACGGTATAAAAAGTAAAAATATGCATATTTTAAATTTTTTTTCACGTTTATCGGTAGCACTTAATGAGCACTTAATTCCTATGTAACATTTATGAGTGTGGAATTCGTCAAAGTACTCAAATCAAGAGGAGCATCACACTGGTACCGTGAAGCTAGCAGTATACGGTATAAAAAGTAAAATAATGCATATTTTCTTTTTTTTTCGCTGCCTATCGCTAGCACTTAATGAGCACTTAATTCCTATGTAACATTTATGAGTGTGGAATTCGTCAAAGTACTCAAATCAAGAGGAGCATCTCACTGGTACCGCGAAGCTAGCAGTATACGGTATAAAAAGTAAAAAAATGCATATTTTAAATTTTTTTTCACGTTTATCGGTAGCACTTAATGAGCACTTATTAGTAAAGTACTTATCAAGGAGCCAGATAATCATTATTACGGTTTTTGGTTTTGTACACTGCTAGCTTCACGTGAAGGTAGCAGTATTCGCATTTATCGCAAATTTTGAAGAGCACTAAATTCGCAATTTGTGCACTGAAAGAGCACTTAATGAGCACTAATTAGCTAAGTATTAATTACGAAGCTATATCATCATTTTAAAGGTTTTTGGTTATGTACACTGCTAGCTTCACGTGAAGCCAGCAGTATTGGCATTTATTCCTTATTTTGAAGAGCACTAAATTCGCGGTTTTTGCACCAAAATAGCACTCAATTAGCACCTAATTAATTACACAATCCCGAGTGATTTTGCTAACTTTGTCATGCTAGCTTCACATACGTAAGTAAATCCGCCACTGGAAGTCAGGCGAAGTCGAATGAACGTGCGCACGCGCCGCAACGGTGACACTTCTAGTTTTATTACTCTCAGACGCAGATTACTGAAAGAATTGAGCATAAATCAATGTTAAAGTAGTTAGTACGATTATGGATATCTTGCGTCAAAAAATTTATCTGAAAACCACGTTGAAGCAGGATAGAATGATGGATAATTTTCTTAATCAAACTTTTTTATTTGCTGCAAACAGTGATTTTCTACTGAATATTTCAGCCAGTGAACTCTTTACTATAATTTATAAGGGTAAAGGCACACGTACATAAGGAAATAATGTTTGAAACAAAATAAGTAATAAATATTTGAAAAAAAAAATTTGAAATAAAGATTTCTAAATACATATTTTTTGAAAATAAGTAGCAGAGCGCTAGATTGTTTTAATACATTTCTAAATGGAATACTACTAAAGTGAAAATTTCGTACAATAGGCTGAGTACTCAAATTCCACTTAGGCTAGGATTTTAGAGTAATAAGCGACCCTACTGAAATCAGTTAGGCTCTAACTTTAGGTATCATTTATTTTAAGGACGCCTATATTGTAATGAAAGCCCAGCTTAACTTTATTCATTATTATCGTATTATCATTTACTACTTGTAAATGATAACGAGTTTTTAATTAGCCACGATTTGAATTTCGCATGGAAACCGTACATTTTATCTGATATTATTTACTTTAAGGGCCTGTTTCACCACTTTCTGATAAAGTGTCGAATAAGCTATTCACAGCTTTTTTAACCGATTCTCCATACTTCATCAGCTGTCAAGTTAAATGGCGGATAGCCTATTCGGCACTTATTAGGAAGCGGTGAAACAAGCCCTAAGTCTCGTCAAAATATGATAGACGTGTTTTCTTTCCCGGGACTAAAAATATCTACAATACGAATCCATACAATTCCATACTAATGTTTTACATGTTAATATGTCCGACGTCCGTCTGCCCATCTCCCCATGCTTTAACACTTTGACTTCCGGAAAAGACATTAGGGCCCGTATAAAATATCAGTACTCAAGATGCATCTCGGTCTCAAGACACGGTTCAGGCCTTGTACCATGAAGCTGTTTTGAAACTCAAACAATCGGACGAGAATGCCGTGTGCTACTCTAACAAACGTGAAATGACGTTGTTAGAGCAGATTCTGTGATTGGTTGGCTTTAAAAATTTGGACCAATCACAGAGCCGAACCGTATTGCAGAAAAATTTACGGTTTGTGCATAAAGATGCAACTTATAACAGGCAAGTAGTTTTAAAATCTATTTTCATACAATTGAAGTGCAAAAAAAGCAGTTGAAGTGCAAGGAGGTTACCAAAATACCGCGTGGGATTTTAATTATTCCTTTACAGAATTTTATCAAAATCGGTTCAGCTGTTTACATGGGTCATGGACAGACAAACACACTTACATGTTGTTTGTATAGAGTGAAAATCGAGTATTAATTAAGATAAACCAGCCATATTATGTGGACTAACGAGCCGCCTCATATCGCCAGATATCGCTACTAATGTTATTCCATTTATTTTAATGATCGTATTAATTTTATTATTCATAATCAATATTTATCTAAATGATTAACTCTCCGTTTTATGGTATCTCGATTAGTATGAACTAACTTTCAATCTTTATTCAGAATCTATATATAAAAATCGGCCAAATGAGAGTTGGACTCGCGCACGAAGGGTTCCGTACCGTTATAGAGCGAACAAAAGGAAAAATTGTGTTTTTTGTATGGGAGTCCCACTTAATTATTTATTTTATTTTTATTATTTACTATTAAAGTACACAATGACATAATATAATTGAGGATTTTGTGAAAATTTCAAGTGTCTGTATGTTGCCATTATAGATTACGAGCCAAAAAGACCAAAAAAATAACGTTTGTTGTATGGGAGCCCCGCTTAAATATTAATTATTTTATTTTGTTTTTAGTATTTGTTGTTATAGCGGCACCAAAAATACACAATCTGTGAAAATATCAGAAGTCTATCTATAGCGGTTTTTGAGTTACAGCCTGGAGACAGACAGACAGACGGACAGACATCGAAGTCTCAGTAATAGGGTCCCGTTTTTACCCTTTGGGTACGGAACCCTAAAAATGATTTATAAGCTTTGTTAGTTTCGCTAAAACTAGAGAACGGCTACGCCAATTTGGCTAATTTTAGTCTTAAAATGTTCGGGTTCGGTTAAAAGGTTTATATTAGAGGGGAAGGGATACGAATTTCACCAGGTTATCTAGTCTACCCTAATATTCTAAATGCGTACGCACACATTTATTTTAGTATGTAGACTTTGTTAATAATTAATCCCTATCTATACATACAGGTGTAAAGTATAATAGTTAAACAATGTTTTGTCGTGTCCAGTACGTTCGACTGGCTTGGCAGATACGGACAAAAGATTTTCCAAGTTATTTATTTATTCATTAAAAGTTGTTTTCAGTAAAGAACTTTAACCACAGATTACAAAATTGTTACTACATAACTTTACACAATTTTTTAGTAAAACCTCTATAGAAATGCCTAATTACCTAGTACTCAGAATACCTAAGCTCGAAAACATTTCTATGTGCAGAATGCAGTTGAAATTTCGAGAGAATCCCACAAAAGCTCTAATTAAAGCGTAGTTTTGGTCATTATGGACGGCCCGGCGGTAATCAGGTCAGACAGCGACGTGTCAGATGAGGGACCTCGCATACACAACGGCCGCCCAAAACCTCAAAGGGATGTATCATTTAATAATAATAATAATAAACATTTATTCAACACATACACACTACACCACATTACATTTACATTTTACATTACGCACATTACAAAAAAGATACAAAACAAAAAACCAAAACTATTGCAAAAAAAAAGGTAATTAATAGTACAAAGTAACTAATGAAGTTTACAATTACAATAACACATTTACAATGCAGTGCAGTGCGAATGCCGCCGAAAAGGACCTCACTCAGGTGATGATCGCGGCATAGTTTCCTACACCGCAATACCAGGGGTATTCTGTGAGGCCTTGCTAGTTGTCAATCACTCGACAGATGTACACTGGCGCCGATACAGACTGATCAGTAAGAACACAAAAACTTTAAAGTAAACTCTAAATTAATGTTTAACTCAGAGTTAACTTTAACCCAGATCTACGCAAGTCCGCCTTAGGTTAATCTATTATATGGGATACTATGACTGCAACCAGTCAACTAACGAAACATATTATAGAGATAGAGCGCAACCAAACGGATACCGGGGTCCGGGAGTAACTCACTATTATACAGGGTGTAACAAAACGAGTTGGTCATTTAATGAAATGCGATGTATGTGGCTGGTACGTCAACAAGCTCGTCTGTCGCCTGTTGGCAAGTGCTGACGGGTGTGTAGCAGTAATTATAAACAGCCATGTCGTTTTGATTGATATTAAACGCCTGGTCTATGTAGTTACGCTATGTGTTCTAGATGTTGTGAGCAATTTTCGTTTGTCGCGCTGGAACCGTACTTTTTTCGCGATAAACATGTTCCTTTCCTTTTCAGGATTCTAATGGCAAATTAAAACCCAACTACATATAATAGCATAAAAAATGTCCATTGTTAATAATTAAAATTCGTTCTGTAGTTTTGCATAGCTAAGCTAACCATTATTCACACTTTATGCAATTTACTGTGAGTTGTGGCATTCTCTACCAACCAACCTTAGGGTGATGCTGAGAATGTACAATATAGGCGCATTTGTGGTAATGGGGTAATGGGACACAAAGGATCAACAACAAAATAAATGGATTTATAATATAATATCTTAGTATGAGTTTTTCAATGTGCGTATTTCATATTATTAAAATATGTTGTGCGGTAAGTAAAGTTTTAAGTATAAAGTCTCGTCCCTGTTTTATCCAGGAAAATAGCTTTTAAAACAGTATAGACTTAAAACTCGCTATAAACAATATTTCCGAAGCTAGCGTCAGTAATATAGTATCGGATAGAAGTCTATAAAATATTGGAAGCGAAACTCGATAATATAAAATAAATAAGAATTGTAAAACTTGAAAGCCTTGCGGTTACTGTGGGATGATTCCAGGGGCGCCGAGTTTTTAAAATTCTTGTGGGTGCTCCAGTTTTTTAGGGTTCCGTACCCAAAGGGTAAAAACGGGACCCTAACACTAAGACTTCGATGTCTGTCCGTCTGTCTGTCTACAGGCTGTATCTCAATAACTGGCGTGCGTGAGAGCGGCTTGGTTTGTTTTTAGGCGCGCGTATTACGTATATTATTTAGGTACCTAATAATAGTTAAAAGATGTGAAAGAAAATTATTTTAGATACTTATAATCGTGGGTGCTGGAGCAGCCGAGCACCCACGGAGTCAGCGCTCCTGGATGATTCCATGTTTTGCTTCAAATCGTAACACTGGACTTATATATATGCAGTAGCGCGAACGCGCGGTTTGGCCAGGATTTCGGTCGCGTAAATATCTTTTCATACACATCATGACTCACAAAATTGCGCTCGTGTGAATCAAACAGGACTTTTGTATGAAACTGAATGCAGCAGAATTTCTGCCAGCCGAAATTCTGCGACTCACAACTCACAAATTACGCTTGTATGGCTTCACCCTAAACTAAACTATTATATTGAATTAGTTATTAGTAAGACAATTATTTTAGAGTACCGTTATGTTGTAGATATTTCTAGACACTACATAATAGTTTTAAACTAAAAATAAGTAATTATTACTTTATTTAGCAAAATAACGTAAAAGGTAAGACAGTTTAAGTCAGCAGAGAAAATAGAAATAGCGGTCAAGTTTTTTAACCGATCCAAAAAAAGGAGGTTATATTATGTTTACGTTTGTTACCTGCGACTTACGGAATTATATTCCAGCTTGAACCGTACATTTAGCCCAGTCTACTGACTTGGAAAATGTACGGTTCCAGTTTTGATAGATATTAAGTCATAAATTATACAAGCTTAAAGTCTTTTGATAGTTAAGTCAGTAACTATTTAGGGTGGGTTGCACCAACTTATAACCCGGGAGCCAGGTAATTTTTTGGTCAATTATTCCTTCCGGGGGGAAACTTTGTAAAATGCATAAGAGACTTATACTATGAATACTCAGAATACAGAACAATATGAATACTAACGACCGTCAGCTGCGAATCCGTGGGTGGCGTGGGCACTGGGCAGTGGCAGTCTGCGTTTATCGCGCGGGAACCGTACATTTTTCCGGGTTAAAAAGTATCTTAATATGTCCTTTCCCGGGCTCAAGGTATCTATGCCAAATCTTAACAAAATTTTATATGGGAATATGGATCAGGTTCGGCAGTTTGGGCGTGAAGAGGTAACAGACGGACGGACAGACACACTTTCGCCTTTATAATATTAGTATATGTAGATACTAGTTCGTATAACATACAAACAAAGTTGCACAAAGCTCAGCTTTAAAGCTAACATTTTGTCTGCTCTTTGAAAACAATCGTTGCTTTCAACTTTCTTGTAAAACATCTTGCAGTCATATTTGTTCTAGAAAATCTCCAAACGAGATTTGGCTGTTAGGTTCTATTGGCTTAACTCCTAAACCAAATATTAAGTGAAGAGTTTAAAAGTGGAAGAGCTTTACTGCTTTTTTTTATAAGGGGGGCAAACGGGTCACCTCATAGAAAACAAGTGCCGTCGCCCATAGACACTTGCAACATTAGAAGAGCTGCCGGTGCGGTTTTTATTACTTAACTAGCTATCCGTCCGCGTTACCATAGTATAATAATTAATAACAAAGATGGATAGTTTTCCCCTTTTTGTGTTTATTATACAAAGGGTAAAAACGGGACCTATTTAAGCATTTGCTTAAATAGGTCCCGCGTCAAACGCTAACGTCATTTTACAACTTAAGAAATGACGGTCTTTTATTCAAACTTTCAACCCTAATTTCACCCTCTTAGGGGAAGAATTTCCAGAAACGCTAAAATATCCATTAATTTTTAATCAGTAGCCCAACAATAAAGTTTCATATTTCTAACTCAAGAAATGACGGTCTTTCATTCAAACGTTCAACCCCTATTCCACCCCTTTAGGCGTAGATTTTCCAGAAACGCTTAAATACGGAACCATTCATTTTTAATCAGTAGCCAACAATAAAGTTTTTATGTTTCTAACTCAAGAAATTACGGATTTTTATTTAAACTTTCAACCTCAATTTCACCCCCTTGGGGGTAGAGCTTCCAAAAAGCTTTTGTTCAAACTTCTGTTTTGTGAAATGCAAAAAGGACTGACTGTATTTAGGATTTAGATATGCAAAACAAACTTTAGTTTATTCAAAAGTTATTTGTTTATTGAAACAACCCTTTTTCACTTAACAATAAAATTCAATTTAGGAAATTAATTGTTACTGGGATACCGAGTTTGCTAAAAGTTTTAGTACGGTTAGCCGGTATATTACGATTTAAACTTGCTATACAATAAAGTTTCATACTCATACCTTAAATATTATAAAACAGAAGAGTTTGTTTGAATGTGCTAATCTGATGAAGTCCTGGACCGATTTCTATGAATTATGAGGCCAAAAAAATTCACAGGCTTGGCACGCCTGTGAATTTTTTTACAAGTACATAGTAGGAAACGGCAGCTCATATTTGTGCTTTATCGGGTCTAGATTACTATAATACGTCATATGCGTTTTATTTTGGACAAACGAGCAAAACGCTTCACCTGACTGAAAGCAACTACCGTCGACCATGGACACAGGCAACATCAGAAGAGTTGCAGGTGCGTTGCCGGCCTTTTAAGAGGGAATACGCTTTTTTATTGAAGGTTTGCAGGTCGTAGGTTCCACAGTCCACATCTGGGTGCACGGTAGTGCATCCGCCGAGACGAGCCAAGCGAAGCGCAAGGGCACTACCTACCTTTTCTCGAAGTGTTTCGTTGTTTTTTTAAACCCTTATTGAGTTGGTTTCTGATGTACCAGGTAGTCCGTATTCTCAAGATTTGATTTAAATAATAGACTTATTAGACATACAAAGTCTCAATTGTAATAGCTCTAATACTTTAGATTTTATTGATATCTTTAGATTATTACACTAATTTATTACACTGATTTTGTCACTGACTCACTGATGACCATCAAAATGTTTGGCTACTTCTAGACTACAGGCCCATGTCGAAAATGGATGGGTCATGTGAACCACCTGGTGACATAATACTGCGTGACTGGTGAGACATGTTCAATACTCGAGGACGTGATATTTGGCTATTACATTAGTTGGAAAAAAATAATATAAAAAAAATAATATTAATTGATCACTGAGTAAATGTAGCTGAAAATTAAATAATTATTTACCCAACGCATGGACACCGTGCGCGGGAAGGGTAGTTGTGTGGTGTTTCTTTGGTAGCGCACGCCTCTGCACCGGCCTCATAGTATGCCTACTTGCCTAGCCGCGTAATTTACTTAGTATCCATGATTCATTTATTTTTGGGAAATTCGGAAAAAAAATGAGAACCTAATTTTATTACATAATTATAATGAGAATCGAGTACAGAGTACTCTCCATAAGTATCGGTAATATCTCACCAGTCATGTTGTATATAGGACGATATTTAAAGAGCATAAAATAATAAGATTTAGCACTATGCCGTCACTTGTTAAATCTGTCCAACTGAGTGCTGGTGAGAATTTAAAAGTGCATGTAGGGTGAGTACATTTTAGTCATATGTTTCTGTACGGCATTTTTACCATCGACAGACACATGAAAAATAATAAGAAAGCCCGCAGTGCCGTACGAAAATGATGCGCCACTATGTCGGTATTTTTATTTTATTTTCTGACAATTTCCCTAGTAAAGGTCATTTGATTCTATACGGCATAAGTTTCATACTGTTTCAATACAGCTTCAAATCAATTAGTCCGCAACGCCGTACAAAAATAATGCGACAATGGAGAAAATCGAGGGTTACAACCTGCTCTTTTTCCATGGTCCGGGGGGGTTGGATTTGAAATTTGGTATATTATGGTCCAAGTTTAGTACACAACCAACAAAAAAATCATAATTACGATGTCAATGTTTTTGGTGGGATTGGTTGTTCCAGAAAAAGTACGATTTCCGTGTTCTTATTTACGCAGGCGAAGCCGCACGAAACGTTTAGTCATTTTAATACATGGAAAACTTACATATTTTTTTGTAAAATCCTGAGCCTTATCTGAACATACCCTCCGTGACAATTCAAATCTCGCGACCCGTGTTAAATGTGTCGTGGTTTTTACTGAAATATAAAAACAAACAATTCCAACTCGTGTTGTGTTACATTTCAGGATAAGCGGGTTTCATAAATTGCTTGCTTTTTAGAAATGGTATAAGGTTTTAGAGATGCATAGCAAAATGGCACAAAACGAAACCCTTAGAGCCATCGCAAACAGGGCGACGTTGGTCGTCGCGTCTAGTCGAGTTCAATCGGCCAAGTGCGAGTCGGACTCGCGCACGAAGGGTTCCGTACCGTTATAGAGAAAAAATAGGCCAAAAGTTGTGTTTCTGTATGGGAATTGGGAGCCCCCCTTAAATATTTAATTTATTTTGTTTTTAGTATTTGTTGTTATAGCGGCAATAGAAATACATGATCTGTGAAAAGAAGAGACTTCTTGAGTTACAGCCTGGAGACAGACGGACAGACGGGCATACATTGAAGTCTCAGTACTTAATAGGGTCCCGTTTTTACCCTTTGGGTACGGAACCCTAAAAAGAATTACTTAAATCGGACTTGTAGCTCCGAAGATAACGTACAAACAAACATACGTAAAGTACTCCAAAATTAATAATGCGCATGAATGACCGTGCAAATGACCGTATTGACCGTATTACAAAAGCTACAGGAATATCACGACGAAATTTGACTAATACATAATATGTATCTTAACCCATTAACCGACCGGCCAGCCGCGATAACAATAGATAGACAATAGATTTCCAAGAACTCCACTATCGACGGATTAAACGCAATGCAATTAGAAAATGCAATATCGTCTACCCTCGCCAGGGAAATACGACCGTTGCCGATCATGCTCATTATCACTTTGGGAGCACTGTACACACATTAATTGTTAATTTATAATATTATACACTTTTGTACGCTTATATTAATTTACTTATCGACTTTTCCCGTCCCTAGCGACAAATGGTTCGCTCCATTAATAAAGTATCGATATGTTAAGTACAGGGCTTTAAATCTTTATTTTATTACTGGAGAGTGAAAGTTCTTTATGTTCCGGCAATGATTTTACTCTGACGGAACGCTTTTTATTGCTGATGGTTGATCGCCGACTCGTCTGCCTGATCTTTTTACCGGAGTACGGCGAAAGGGGTATTGATTTTGACATTTATTTTGTTTATTTTCAACGAAGAAATTAATTCCTGGACAGTTGGCAAACCTATGAGTGAGAGAGAGATGACTATAGTGTTTGAGAATACGATTAGAATGTGACTCATTTTTAGAATGTATTGCGACTTATCGCGACTTAATTGCTACTGAATTGCGACCAAATTACGTCTTTTGCCATCGAATTGTGACTGTATTCGTACTGAATTATTTGAAAAAATAAAACAACAATTATATCAAATATGGTTAAGTATTTTTGTTTCAAATTATTCAGTTTTTGACACCTATAATTGATTTCAGTTTTAAAAATTTTATAATTATGATAGTTAGATATAATAATATCTTTTGTATGAAATGTTTAAATTTTAAAGCCTTTTATTACCGTTATTAAAAATAATATCATAAATCAATTAGTATTCGAATATCGATCGTAATAAGAGGTAAATTATTTCCGATTGTCATCGTACAAGATAATATAAACATTGTGCTGCGCCTGCGCACGCGTTGATGTTTTTTCTATGGACGTTTTATATTCTGTAGAATAACAACATTTCGTACTAAAATTTTAGCTAAGAACTTAGTTAAAAGTTTATTTTACTTCGATTTCTATCCGTTATTTATAAAAAATTATAAAATTAATTGGATATCGTTATAATCAATTTTAATAATAATTAACGTGATCGCTAATTAAATATTTAAACATTAACATTAATAAAGCTAAATACTTATACAGATTTACTCTAAAAAAGTCAATAGATAAGACCATCAAAAGACGTCAAGGAATAAAAAATGTTGAATTACGTTTCCTTTTCCATCTAAATGCTAATCATTAAGCACTAAAAGCCTTTCTAAAAGCGCAAAACAAAATCGATAATTTCAGAGATTTTTTTGCGCGTTTCGCGGTGCGCCCGCCGCGCGCGCAGTTTCCGTCGCGAAGCCGTGAGGTACGCACGTACGCGCATGTGTTAGTGATATGGTTCTGTGCATTCGGATTCCGTTACTGTAACATCACACACGTAAGTAGCTTAGACGATTGTAAAAAATTGGGGAAAATAAAAAAAATGTGTGTCAAAAAATAAAAAAAGTTTGTCAATTTTTTTTAATTGTGTCAAACGAAATGTCAGCATGAAATCAAGAGATTGCCGAAAAACGAAGTCACGCGAACTGTTTTAATTAATAGCGGATGATATCGTGCACGTATTTAAATTATTTAGAAATCTCGTTGTTCTCATGAAAAAATGCACGAAATCGCCGAAGCGTCGCGCTCTCGCCGGTACACTCAATATTATTTAATTTGAAAATGGAATGCCATTATTTTGCCAAGTGATATTTTTTTTGGTAATTATGGCAACGGTAAAATTACGCTACTTTGCGAATGTGCTGAAATTAGAGGCTACTGTTAGAAAAAGTGTAATTTCGTTACTTGATAAAATATGATGTTGGTTTATTCTTACTGTTATAATTTTCAAGCCTTTGTGGCATTTGCCCTTAATGAGACCCTTTGGACTTAAGAAAGTAGTAATTAATTTTTAATTTGGAATCTTCCTTCTCGCAACATATTTCAGATATGTAACACTTTTTAAAAGAAGCAAGATTCTTGTTGGCGTCGAATAGACTTAGAATCTGGACCGATTTTGACGAAATTTTGCACGTCATATTGTGAGTGGATTACAGAGAACATACGCTACTTCCGCTACCGCTACGGTGCCCATGGGACACAGTACTCACAGGTAGTAATGTTAATTAATGCTATTTTCTAATAATTTCATTAACATGCTAATTTTGATGTCACAGCATGCTAAGTATTATTGCTTTGCTATTTGCTAAACGCGGCATTGTGAATTATCGGTTCGCATCGCACCGCTCGCGTCGAGTATAATTTCGCATCGAGTGAAAAATATCAAGTTAGCACCGCGGTGTGAAACAGCGCGGACGTGATTTTTATCGTGATCGTATTTTTTAGCAAATACGATTAATTTAATTATTGCTAATGGACATTTCACAATTAATTATTATTGCTAATGCTATTTTTACCAACACTACTCACAGGGTGGTGCAGTAGGCAAATTCTAGTCACGTAATATTGGAACTTTATTGATCTTATAACATTCTCTGGAATTTTTAGCTACTTTAAACTTAACATTAACTATGTATTTATGTAAACAAGTGTGCCAAAAGATGAATATTAATTAGTAGAAACATTAGAACATAGTTTAGGTGATAAGCTATGTTTATAGCCCGTATACTGCTGTATCTAATTTAAATCCTAGGAAAAATTCTAAATATTTAGGGGAAAAAGATAAGCTCAATATTAAAAACAAAATACATGTATATCGTTACGCTGGAAGAATATGGTTAAATGTTACTTATACTTAAAACAGTTATTTTTTTCTGAGATGTAAACTATCGTGCTATGTCCTTTCCCGGGGCGCTTTCCAAATTTTATCATAATCACTATAACGGTTTTTGCGTGAAAATTGCGCGTGAACCGCACATTTTTCCGCGATAAATGTATTCCTAATAATATAATATTTTATATATTTGTATCCTATGTCTTTTTCCGGGACACAAAGTATCTCCATGGCAAATTTCAGCAAAATTGGTTCAGCGGTTTGGGCGTGAAGAGCTAACAGACAGATAGATAGACAGACACACTTTCGCATTTACAATGTTAGTAAGGATACACAGTATAGCAATATAATATCCCTACAGTAACGAAACGCCTTTGATGTCGCACGATGCCGCCACCGGTGTAAGTACCAAGCAGATATGCCAGGGTTGCCACTTGCCACGAAACGGGAAATAAAATAAAAATAAAATATTGTGCTTGTAATTAATCAGCGTGTTATATTTACATATTATGTCGTACTGCCAGATATTTACGTGAAACTTTATTTTTAGATGATTTGAGTTCTTTACTAAATGATGCGCGTTCCGTTGTGCCAAAACTCGTTAATCGCACGGGAACCGTACATTTTTCCAGGACAAAAAGTATCCTTTGTCTTTTCCCGGGACTCAAAGTATCTCCATGCCAAATTTCAGCAAAATCTGTCCAGCGGTTTGGGCGTGAAGAGGTAACAGACAGACAGACAGACAGACACACTTTCGCATTTATAATATTAGTAATTACTAATTAGTATGGATTTAAAAATTTTATTAACCTATCAAGCCCCATAAGCTCACCGGTGAGCAAGACACAATAGAATAACAATAAATTTCCAAGAACCTTCGATCGAAGGATTAAAATAATGAGGACGCATTCGGATATATAAAATATCCAACAATAATTAATTATCATATTATAACAATTGGTAGGTACGGTAGGCCACACGTCAGGTATAACAGAAGCACTTCAAAACTCGCTCTTATTACGTGCGCGGTAAGGGCGGTCCAAAGGTCAAAATGTTACACTTGATGTGTGGCCCTGTGTACCTAGCTAGGTAGGTACTAATTAGTATGTAACAGGGTATTTGACAGTTTTTTTTATTTTTAATCCAAAAAATTGTTTCTCTCCTTGTTACACTTCTTACAACGTAAACAATAAAACAGAGATGCAAATTGCAAATAAATGCCACCAAGGCCAACACAATTTAGTGTGAACTGTGAGTCGATATTATATTTTATGACAATTAAATCCTTTTTGTTTTTTGAATCAGATTTACATAATATTCTGTACACTGAACACTTGTTATATCCCGTTGTTTATAAAATAAGATGTTACAGGCTATCGTTTTACAACACAAAACACAAAACGCGCCAACGTCACACCTGCGCGCGAAGTCGTTCAAACTCGCGGAGTTTGGCGGACTGGGCCCGCGCCGCCCGCTTCCCCGCGGGTACCCCTCCGTTGCTCTGCGCAAGTACATTCGTTTCACTACTGTAGGGATATTATATTGCTATACTGTGTAAGGATATATAATATTATGTTACTCTGCTGCAACAACTATGGTAACTTGAAAAGTATTTTACTTGGTCAAAAGGATTGTCAAATGATTCTGTCTTTTTTAATTTTAAAATCAGATTAAGCTTTAAAAACAATAAATTAATGAGTTAAGTAGGTCATGAATTGAAAAGATAACATCTTGTTGACATAATTTAATGATCGCTTCATACATTTTATATCTGTCGTTGTTAATGTCATTTCGCTGAACAAACATAATTTTGATGTTCTTAAAATTCGGTAATTACTTGTAACATGTGATTTAAAAAATAACGGTGTTTTAATAATTCTCAAAAAAGTCGTTATTATTCAAAATTACCTAATAAGAATTTGAGAATTACTGCAATTAATACTGTACTTTTAAAGCTTGTGTCATCTTCATAAGGAAAGGATTCACGATTACACAATATTAGGATTTTAGTGTCATTTAAACACTGGAATCTAGTGTTTAAATGACACTAACTGGATGACTTGATGGGTCATTTCAACATCTTAAGAAAATTATGTTCTTGCCACACGACACACGTCCAAATGTACTTTGACATGGAGACATGAAGTTCGGTAACTTTATAGCTTACTTTTAGAAAAGCTCGTCAAATCGATTAACTGACATAACGATTTAGTTAATTGCCTGTAATTTTTAGGGTTCCGTAGCCAAAATGGCAAAAAAGGAACCCTTATAGATTCGTCATGTCTGTCTGTCTGTCTGTCTGTCTGTCTGTCTGTCTGTCCGTCCGTCCGTATGTCACAGCCACTTTTCTCCGAAACTATTAGAGCTATACTATTGAAACTTGGTAAGCAGATGTAGTCTGTAAACCGCATTAAGATTTTGATGCAAAAATGGAAAAAATATAAAAAATTTTACGGGTCCCCATAGGTACAACTGAAACAAAAAATTTTTTTTTTCATCTAACCTATGCGTGTGGGGTATCTATGGATAGGTCTCCAAAAATCATATTGAGGTTTCTCATATCATTTTTTTCTAACCTGAATAGTTTGCGAGAGAGACTCTTCCAAAGTGGAAAAATGTGTGTCCCCCCCCCTCTAATTTCTAAAGTAGAGGCATGATAATTCTAAAAAAAATATATGATGTAGATTACTATAAAAACTACCAACGAAAATTGGTTTGAACGAGATCTAGCCAGTAGTTTTTTTTATACGTCATAAATAGTAAAGTACAACTGAAACAAAAAAATTTTTTTTCATCTAACCTATGCGTGTGGGGTATCTATGGATAGGTCTCCAAAAATCATATTGAGGTTTCTCATATCATTTTTTTCTAACCTGAATAGTTTGCGAGAGAGACTCTTCCAAAGTGAAAAAATTTGTGTCCCCCCCCCTCTAATTTCTAAAGTAGAGGCATGATAATTCTAAAAAAAATATATGATGTAGATTACTATAAAAACTACCAACGAAAATTGGTTTGAACGAGATCTAGCCAGTAGTTTTTTTTATACGTCATAAATAGTAAACCTTAATCTAAATTTCATTAAATCGACTGAAATATAAAAATAAATCAAAAATATTTTAATTTCATAAAAATAAACCTTATTGCTGCTGCGGAACCCTCCATGGGCGAGTCCAACTCGCACTTGGCCGCTTTTTAGGGTTCCGTAGCCAAAATGGCAAAAAAGGAACCCTTATAGATTCGTCATGTCTGTCTGTCTGTCTGTCTGTCTGTCTGTCTGTCCGTCCGTCCGTATGTCACAGCCACTTTTCTCCGAAACTATTAGAGCTATACTATTGAAACTTGGTAAGTAGATGTAGTCTGTGAACCGCATTAAGATTTTGATGCAAAAATGGAAAAAGTATTAAAAATTTTAGGGGTCCCCATAGGTACAACTGAAACAAAAAAAATTTTTTTTCATCTAACCTATGCGTGTGTGGTATCTATGGATAGGTCTCCAAAAATCAGATTGAGGTTTCTCATATCATTTTTTTCTAACCTGAATAGTTTGCGAGAGAGACTCTTCCAAAGTGGAAAAATGTGTGTCCCCCCCCCTCTAATTTCTAAAGTAGAGGCATGATAATTCTAAAAAAAATATATGATGTATATTACTATAAAAACTACCAAGGAAAATTGGTTTGAACGAGATCTAGCCAGTAGTTTTTTTTATACGTCATAAATAGTAAACCTTAATGAAACAAAAAAAAATTTTTTTCATCTAACCTATGCGTGTGTGGTATTTATGGATAGGTCTCCAAAAATCATATTGAGGTTTCTCATATCATTTTTTTCTAACCTGAATAGTTTGCGAGAGAGACTCTTCCAAAGTGGAAAAATGTGTGTCCCCCCCCCTCTAATTTCTAAAGTAGAGGCATGATAATTCTAAAAAAAATATATGATGTATATTACTATAAAAACTACCAACGAAAATTGGTTTGAACGAGATCTAGCCAGTAGTTTTTTTTTATACGTCATAAATAGTAAACCTTAATGAAACAAAAAAAATTTTTTTTCATCTAACCTATGCGTGTGTGGTATCTATGGATAGGTCTCCAAAAATCATATTGAAGTTTCTCATATCATTTTTTTCTAACCTGAATAGTTTGCGAGAGAGACTCTTCCAAAGTGGAAAAATGTGTGTCCCCCCCCCCCCCCTCTAATTTCTAAAGTAGAGGCATGATAATTCTAAAAAAAATATATGATGTATATTACTATAAAAACTACCAACGAAAATTGGTTTGAACGAGATCTAGCCAGTAGTTTTTTTTATACGTCATAAATAGTAAACCTTAATCTAAATTTCATTAAATCGACTGAAATATAAAAATAAATCAAAAATAATATAATTTCATAAAAATTAACCTTATTGCTGCTGCGGAACCCTCCATGGGCGAGTCCAACTCGCACTTGGCCGCTTTTTTTAACTTAATTAACAATAGGATGTTACTGCAATTATTAAGTAATCAAAAAGTTTTGTTCGACGTTTGACGTTTTTTTTTTTATTAAATAAGGGGGCAAACGAGCAAACGGGTCACCTGATGGTAAGCAACTACCGTCGCCCATGGACACTCGCAACATCCGAAGAGCTGCAGGTGCGTTGCCGGCCTTTTAAGAGGGAATACGCTCTTTCTGCCAATATCCTGATATGACATGTGCAACATATCGGATTATTTACTGTACATCGCGGTCACATTAACTTGACGCATCGCTGGAATTCAGTAACATGGGAGCTCTATAATGTCGTCATCAAACCGTGCGTCTAGTTAATGTGACCGTTTTATATGTGCTAGTAGCGCCCTCTGCCTTGCGTAATATTCCCCATCAACTCCCAAGCGGAACCCGGGTGCCGCATAACATAACATATCTATTGTGTCTGTGATTCCCACGATCGAGGTACTACAAGTCATAAGAGGCAATTCGCAGAAATGTTTTTAGGTATAGCTGATAAACCTAAAAAATGTGCAAATTTCCTCTTTATAATTAATTGCTTAAAGCAGTTTCATTTCCCGGTGGAAAAACCGGTAAAAATCTGGATCAACTTTGACGGATGCTCATCTCGCGAGTGAAATAGTTTTACGCTAATTACATTTTCACAAAGCAATGAAACGTACGATTTTCCTGTGGAGTTTTATTTAATTTCTTTAGGGCCTGTTTCACCACTTTCTGATAACTGCAGAATAGGCTATCCACCACTTAACTTGACAGATAGTATGGAGAATCTGTCAAAAAAGTTGTGAATAGTCTATTCGGAACTTTATCAAAAAGTGTTGAAACAGGCGCTCAAAATCGTGTTAGTTCAATTTAGAATTTTATTATACCTACCAAAAAGTTATGTTAAAAGCTTATTTTAAGATCTTCTCATCTAAGGTAAGTATATAACGCTTAGCAAGTACCACACTGACTGTTGTGTATAGACAAAGCAATAGTTTCGACATTACACACATTAATAAAATAGTCTGAAGAAAAAAGTTATGTCATCAATGAAATGTAAAAATATTGCATATTGATTGCTATGAACACTCAACACGGTCTAAGGCCCAATTTCACCAACGACTTAAAGTTAACGCTCGAATTAGTATCACGTTACCTCTTTCGTTTTTCTTATGAATGAAAGGAAAGACATTTTAACAAGCGGTTAACACTAACAGACGTTGGTGAAATTGGGACTAAGCGTCATTCGCGTTGACGACTCACTGTGTTCCTAGCGCGATGTACCCTGTATAGTGTATGTGGAGCGATATCTACCGCTCATGCAAAATGCATCCAACGGGCGGAATAGCGGAGATAACTTCCGTGCAGCTGGGGTGACCATGGTTGACGGATTTTTGGAGACCATCCTGAAAAAAATTACCTACTGAAAATATGTTATGTCAGATGTTAACGAATTTTTATTTTAGCGATCATAATAAACATCTAATGCAGTACCTATACATATAATAAAATCGTAGGAAAGTCGTAGTAAAGAAAGTGTACATTGAATATTTTTGAAAAATAATACTTGGGACGTGATCTACAATCGATATGGAAGCCAAAAATATAGTTTTTAGAATTTTTGTCTGTTTGTCTGTATGTATGTCCGGGATAAACTCAGAAAGTACTGAACGGATTCACTTCAAATTTTGCACGAATATTATATAGAGGTTGGGTCAACACATAGGCTATATATTATGACGATATCACCTAGGGTGGGGGGAGGGGCTCAAGTTTCAATATTTTTAGTTTTTTGCTCATATCGCTAAAACGGTGCGTTGTAGAGAAAAAAATGTCCCGTATGTAATGAAAGGCCATAAAATTTCCTACAAATTTGTCCTTTACACTTTGTATCTATCTTCACTCCTTGCCATGCTATGAGATTTGTCTCTCTTTTCTATACAAATTTCGAGTGTCGTATGATGATTAACATGCTGGGAGCTTTGGCATCGGTCTTTTCTTGGGGTGGGGGGCTTCGCCCCCCCCAACCCCCTCCCCCTACCCATTTTTGCTTCAAACAAAGCGGTGTTGCGGCGTTATACATCTTTTTTAAGAACAAAGTTGAAAACTAAACTAAACATACGGTTTTCCAGTGTCGTTTGTTTTGGGGGGGCTGCGCCCTTATTCCTCATGAAACTTTTGCTCATAATTAAAAGGTGTCGTGGAGTTTGTATTGCGTCTTAATTATCCTTTTTAGGAACAAACTAAGTCATCTATACATATAATAAAATCGTAGGAAAGTCAATTCTGTACGTATTTTTGAAAAATAATACTTGGGACGTGATCTACTATTCTAACGCGGACGAAGTCGCGGGCAACAGCTAGTACTGTATAAAAAAACAAATTAATTAATATACTGCGTGACTGGTGAGACATGTTCAATACTTGAGGACGTGATATTTGGCTATTATATTAGTTGGAAAAAAATAATATAAAAAAATAATATCAATTGATCACTGAGTAAATGTAGCTTAAAGTTAAATAATTATTTACCGAACGCATGGACACCGCGAGCGGGAGGGGTAGTTGTGTGGTGTTTCTTTGGTAGCGCACGCCTCTGCACCGGCCGCATAGTATGCCTATTTGCCTAGCCGCGTAATTTACTTAGTAGCCATGATTCATTATTTTTTGGGAAATTCGAAAAAAAATTAAGAACCTAATTTTATTACATATTTATAATGAGAATCGAGTACTGAATACTCTCCTTAAATATCGGTATTGACTCACCAGTCATGCTGTATTATAACAATATGTATTTTGCATAGCAGACCACATTAGCCTCTTTAGAGACTCCAGAGTTTTATGACTTGTAATAAACTAAAAGCAATTTTTGTACATTCTTAACTTAAAAGTTTTTGAGACAATTAACTCAAACCGAAAAAATATTAAGCAGAAATCTCTTTTTTGAGCTGCCAGTAATTCAAAGTGCTAAAAATCTATATTGTAAAACATAGATTTTTATTTGATGACAGTATGTTTTTGTCTAAAACTTTATCCCCCAGTATCGTACCGTGTGGTGACCGCTGCGACTATATTAGTGGCGCGCAGTGAGAGTTAATGTGCACTGGAACAATCAAATTTCGGACTAAATGTGCTAGATTTGTTAACTAGATTAATAGGAAAAATGTATACAAAAAATCGTAAACTAGATCAGAAAAAAATACAAATTTTTCTCAGTTTTTTTACTAACTTTAAAATACTGTAGTTTTAGCTAAAACAGTATGTAAAACTTTATATTACAAATTAGGATTACTAAATTTTTAATAAGTAAATACTACTGAAAAGAACAACACTATAGGAAAAACGGTGATTTTCAGATGCGAAGACCATTCTACAAAATATATCGTATATTCGTACTTTTGCAATAACAATATAAATTTATGATTATTTAACTTTCATTTAATTATGAGTCTGACAGAAAGTTTTCTTATTTATTAGTACTTAAGAGAGTGAATCGATAAAGGTTGCTTTTGCAGTATAAAAATTTGTTAGGTACCTAAGTATAAAATTATGAACTAAATTGTTACTTATTTAGTTCATTAGCAATAAAGTTATCCTTAATATTACTACATAACATAACTTTGTTATAAGCACTTTGGCATACAATTATAATACACAAGTGGTAAAATTTGCAATTTTATCGAGCAATAAACTAGTACTTAATTATAACGTAGCACTAACTCGTAGTTAAATATAACATTACGTTTGTTACCTCATATATTACACCAGCGTAACCGTAAACGCATAAATTAAAGTTTACCGTTCGCTTATAATTATAACCGTTTTTAGCGAAATTACCATCTTTGTTGTGTGTGCTGCGAATTTCATATAATAAGTTTAGGTCCCACGTTATATTAATTTAAACTTAAAAAGTTAGAAATTTATTTAAAAGTTTTTTAAATAATTTTAACAATGAAAAATTTAGTCATGTCATTTAAGTAACAAAGCTTGACTTTAAAATGCCTTTATCCTATTTACGTAAACAATCATTATTTAATTACCAATTATTTCATTTATAAATGGTATCTCACAAATAATTTATTAAATCAAAGCAGCTTTGATTACTTTTGCCTAAGGCTCTCTGCCTTCAAAACCCCTTACTATCAAAGTGTATAAGACAAGGGTAGACCAAATTACTTGAACGAGTCCTAGCAATGCGACGCAGCGAAATACCGCGCAAAGAACCTGTGGGCTTAGCCAATACGTTATCTTTATCACTTCATTATACTACGTGACTGGTGAGACATGTTCAATACTCGACGTGATATTTGGCTATTATATTAGTCGGAAAAAAATAATATAAAAAATAATATCAATTGACCTCTGAGTAAATGTAGCATAAAGTTAATTATTTACCCAACGCATGGACACCGCGAGCGGGAGGGGTAGTTGTGTGGTGTTTCTTTGGTAGCGCACGCCTCTGCACCGGCCGCATAGTATGCCTACTTGCCTAGCCGCGTAATTTACTTAGTATCCATGATTCATTTATTTTTGGGAAAACCGGAAAAAAATTAAGAACCTAATTTTATTACATAATTATAATGAGAATCGAGTACAGAGTACTCTCCATAAGTATGGGTAATATCACACCAGTCATGTTGTAGAATCGCCGATCAAAAATATTCCCGATTTATACTTATAAAGGCGAAAACGTGTCTGTCTGTCAGTGTCTGTTACCTCTTCTCGCCTAAACGACTAAACCGATTTTGCTGAAATTTGGCTTGGGGATACTTTGAGTCCGGGAAGGACATAGTGTTTTTTTTATCCCTGAAAATGTATCGCAGAATTTTGGCGCAATGGAGTTGCAGGCGTCATCTAGTATTATATTATGTATACCGAACCCCTTTTTTGAACGTCGATTCTATAAAGAAGCGAAAAAGAAAACTTGTTGGCTCAGGGCTCTATTTTTCTTTATTTTATTTTAATCACTATTTTAAGCGGCTTTGCTGCTGCGTGTACTTACCCTAAGTATGGTAACTATAAATTTAGTAATCTGTGATAGCTTACAGAGTAACTTTCCACATTGATGTTATTGTCTATTGTAATGATCGTCATCATTAGCCCGATTTCGATGTCAGTCGGTCATGCTTTCCGACATGACATGCGACATGTGCTTTTTGTGACAACTAATGATAACTAAAAACTGATACGATAGTGAAACCGGACAAGAGTTTCACTGAACAATTCATAGATTAAATGACGTGATGTTGAGAGTTAGCATTTTTTCTTTTCTTGGTGCAAGTTTGTTTTACTGCGTCTTTTTGATGGGTTAGACTTTGGAGCCTAGAGGTGTGTGTGAAAAGGGTTCTCCACCACCAAGAAAGTGAGAGAACAGCTGGGTTTTCCATTTTTTTGGTGGTGGAACCCTTTTAACTATCGACATTTTAAAAACAATTTAGAAATTTCTAAAAACAATACCTGCACCACTCGCGGAGCCCTTACAATGCTTTTGCGGTTCTACAATGCCTCAGGGTTTTGAGGAGCACATTTTGATTTCAGTTAGTTTAACCTATAGAAAGTTTACTGTTGAAATGGCGAGAGAAAAATGTGCTCTTTCTTTTTTTTATATTATTACGAGCTTTTGCCCGAGGCTTCGCTCGCGCTAAGAAGTATTATGATATACAAACTTTCATCCCCTATTTGAACCCTTTGGGGTGGGAATTTATCAAAATCCTTTCTTAGCGAATGCCTACGTCATAACATCTACCTGCATGCCAAATTTCAGCCCGATCTGTCCAGTGGTTTGGGCTGTGCGTTGATAGATCACCATGTCAGTCAGTCACCTTTGAGTTTTATATATATAGATTATGTTTTTATACAAAATAAAATGAACAAATGTAAGTATACCTTTATAAAGTCATCAATGAAGAAATAAATTGAAGCGTTAAATGCAATCAATAAATACGGCTGCTTATTTATTACATACGATATTAGTATTTATTACATAAGATTATCGAGCGCATTGTTTACCTAGTATGGTATAAGCCAAGTTAGGATTAAAATATATTGTAATTGGAATGAGGTTATTATAAAATATATATTATAGCTTTATAAAATACCGATGAATAGTTAAATATCTTTAAACAATTGCGCCAGGAGACTTATATTTTAGGTGTGTGTGTGTGTAAACCTTTGACAAGCTCTGAAGTTTGAATTTTTTACATACATTACCAAGTTCTGTATCGTTTCGTTTTGTCTCAATTTGGTTACCTCTAGTAGTTAGAAACTTACACACGTTACACTTTGTAGAACCTAAATGTCTAAAATCTCTGTTAAATTATATCAGGAAATATATTAGGCAAATGCGTGATATTTTTATGTAAATTCGTTTAAATTTTTAAAGTTTCGACTTTCGACTACATTTTTATAATAATAACTTCACATATTATTGTGTTTTTATAATATTTAAAACTATAATATGTCGGTCGTAGCATAGCAACTGTGTTAGGTATTAGGTAATATACGACTAACTGTCGCCGCGCTCCGCTGGGCGGCGCTGACCGTGTCGAGACCATACTTCATGTCCGGAAAAACTAATTAATAGACACACCCTACTTTATCGGGATTATGGATAGAAACATTGTGCATTTTGATTTTTTTATCCGCGAGAATACAAAATTTATGGACACCCTAAGGAATAGTTTGTGTCCGGAGAAAAGCAAAATTGTGTTTACAGTGAGTTTTGTGTGATTCTACACTAATACCTAGAATAAAATATTATTTTACTATTGATACAGTTTTGATCCAGTCTGTAGGACGCCTAGGACGTATCCTGTCAAACATCAAAATCGTACCCTACGTTCCACTTGACGTTGAAAACGATCAAAACGCTAAAAATAGGAGGCATTTTCAGCGTTTTGATAGTTTTCAACGCCAGGTGGAACGCGGGGGTATTCTCATAGACGTTTTTGATGATTTGATAATTTAATTTAGCGTTTTCGGCATCTAGAACTGCCCCGGGGCAGGGCGGGCCGAATGGATACGAAAATAGCCGAAGTTTAAATGACTACATATTATTACATAAACTATGTATTTTACTAGTACTAAGTCTAAGTGCTTCGTAGATCACCGGTTTTGTTCGGCTATTTCCGTATCTATTCGGCCTGCCCTGCACCGGAGCAGTTCTAGATCCCGAAAACGCTATTAAATTGTCAAATGATTTTTGGACTTTTGCGTTTGACATTGACAGGCTTGACATTTATTTTCCACAGTCCGCATGTATCTAAATTGAATTGAAGCTGTATAATTTATATTTAGGTAGGGAACTCTGCAATGTACAATGTAATGCAAATATATTTTCTTAAACTTCAAAAATATTAATCCGAATAATTTAAAATACATGGTTACCATTCCTCAATAACGATAACTATTATATCTTATTAAACAGTTACTTTTTGCAACTCCAATTCGCTAACAAGCTTATCTGGTATCAAAAGACTAAAATGTTTATGATAAGCAAAAGCATATTTTAACACCACTTCATTTTATTGCATGATTATAATTCTTTGTGGCTTTGAAAGGAAGCCTCTAATCACCAAAATCTAGTTCTTTTCGCTATTTTAATGAATCATTTCGGCTTTGACTTATAGCTGTTATAAACGTCTATTTAATGGGTTTTAGTGTTATCGAAATAAGATGTTAATTTATGCATAATTTTATAGGACAAATAAATAATTACTATACAGACAGATTTATATAAATAAATAATAAAATGTCTAGCATAATATGAACGGTGATGATCTTTTTCGTCTCTCAGTGTTATTTATGAGTTGATATGTCGGTGAAACGAGCTGTTATTTGCCAGATGGGAAGCAATGACCATCGCAAATAAGCCAACAAAAGAGTTATATATTGTGTCATTTAGGATTTACAAAATAAAATGGAACTTTTGGAAAGATCAGGATGATAGTTACAATCGTGCTTTCCGTAAAATTAACGGAATTTAGTACGTCATTGTCATGTCAGCCCAATGTCAAAATGGTCTAAACAATCCCGAAGTGCGATTTGTAATTTGACTTTATTCTGTTTCTACCTGCCATGTCTGTTATCATTGCAACTATAGCTTATAAGTTATATTGCTTATGTTACTGTCAGACATTTTTGGCGAGTGAAATCATCCTTAACATTTTTCTCGTCGGTTTTCTACAAGACCATGTTACTCCAGACAAGTTTCCGAACAATCGAACATGTTGCTAGCTGATCCTGCGATGGTAAGATAAATTTCTTTATCCGGGAGTGGAACCCGCGCTACCGGTTTAGATTTAAACAGAGGCTATAATTATAGCATAGATTTTATAGTTTGATTACACGGCGTATAATCGATGTGATAAAGGCCCCTGTATACGGGGAGTCCGATCCGCAGGAGGATTTTCAGCTATAGCATAGCTTTTATCGCGGGCTTTGAGCGTGGCGACCGGATCAAGAAATTCCGTAACGAAAAAAACCTAACACCAGGGGGTGTTAGGATTTTTTTCGGTTCGGCAGACATGGGCTCGGTGTTTGTGTGAGTGCCACAGCAGTCCCCGAGGGCCAAGGTATTTTTTTTAAATAAAATTCGAGGGCGACCGTCAAAACGGGAAAGCTACCGTCGCGTCGCCCGTGGACACACGCAACATCAGAAGAATTGCAGGTGTACATACAGCATGACTGGTGAGACATGTTCAATACTCGAGGACGTGATATTTGACTATTATATTAGTTGAAAAAAAATAATATAAAAAAATAATACCAATTGATCACTGAGTAAATGTAGCTTGAAGTTAAATAATTATTTACCCAACGCATGGACACCGTGCGCGGGAGTAGCCCGCGGCGTGCGGGGCGGGGTGGGCCGCGCCCGGCCGCATAGTAATTTACTAAGTGTCCATGAATCATTTGTTTAAAGGGAAATTTGGTCAAAAATTAAGTACCTAATTTTATTACATAATTATAATGAGAATCGAGTACTGAATACTCTCCTTAAGTATCGGTATTGTCTCACCAGTCATGCTGTATACACAAAAGCTGCTGTCAATCCACATGAGCCATTTTGTTTGCAATTTCACATTAAAAATACATTATAATAATATTGTGTTCAGAAGATTTAGGACGTGAGCTTTGAGAGAAAGAGATTTTATTGGGATTGAGAGCTATAGTTTAAAGCACAGATTAACCAAATAATTACTACGTAACCTAAAGTCCAAATTTAGTAGAAAAGGCATGATAGGAGAGAAAAAGCCAGTTTAAATATAAATAACGAAAATCTTATTCAGAATAGCTGAGTGAGGCAATTAATATGTTAATTATAGCATTCAATTACGGCTCTTTGTTTTATGTTCGGAAATGTAAAATTAATTGTGTTTATTTAAATAAATTGTTAGTAGTATCGGTAGAATGCTTTTCTGAATGCTTTTGTCAATTTGCATAGTTAATTACAATATTTTTGGTTAAACATCAAACGATAAAGTTTTTAAAAATAAATTAATGTGATTAATGATTATATTGTGCAGTATGCAAGTGGACATAAAATGTTACCTACGTACTGCTTATTTCATCGTGGCGCCTAAACTACTGAACCGGTTTTAGTATGATGTGTGAAATGATCCATGACAAGGTGGATGATTATCTTTTGCTCGCAACTTCACTTTTCTTCGCCTTTTTCCCTTGAAATAGTATATGATATTTTATTTTACCCCCGCAGGGGGTGAAATTTTTGAAAATTCTTTCCTAGTGGACATCTATACTTCTAGCTCTTAAAGTTTGGCCTATGCATTGATCTATGTGCAGTTGATAAGCTTGTCCTGCTAAATCCATACTAATATTATAAAATTTGCGAATGTGCGTCTATTTGTCTGTTATCTCAGCACGCCCAAACCACTTGACTGATTTTGCTGAAATTTAGTATAGACATACTTTGAGTCCCGAGAAAGGACATACTTTTATTCCGGAAAATGTACGGTTTCCGCGCGATAAACGAACTTTGGCAAAACAGAGTTGCGGGCGCCATCTAGTCAATAATGACATTGAAAATAAATAAATTAACAAAATTAGAAAACAAAGTCCTTTAATGACAAGTGCAGAAGTTATAACTTCTATACATATAATAAAAATGTAGAAATGTGAATTCTGTACATTAAAGATATTCAAAAAATAATAAGCGGGGGGTGTCACTAGATCGTTATAGAAGCCAAAAATGTGGTTAGTTTTTTGTCTGTCTGTCTGTTCTGTCTGTCTGTCTGTTCTGTCTGTCTGTCTGTTCTGTCTGTCTGTCTGTCTGTTGTTCCACTATCACACGAAAACTACTGATCCGATTTGAAAGCGGTTTTCGCAGATATATTTATCTTCATCCAACTTAACATCTGGTGTATAAAAAAAATCCCCCCACCCCTCTAAGGGGACAGAAGAGGGGTCAGATTTTGTATCAAACTTTTTTCTTTAACACGAAAACTACTAATCCGATTTGCATACGGTTATGTATGTATATATTTGCCTTCTTCCAACTCAACATCTGGTGTAAGATTCTGGTGGGGGTAAGAATTTGTATCAATTACTGATGAAGTAGAAATACTTTAAATGGCAAAACAACGTTTGCCGGGTCAAATAGTGTATAATATATCTCACTTTAAGTATTTGATGATTTTTTAATTACTTACTCTCAATTCTTCGAATCCATATTTGATACGTAAAAACTCCTTTTGGAACACACATTTACATAATTATAAATGTTAATTAATATTATAAATCTTGGTAACAGTATTCTTGCGAAAAGTTCAACAGCTTCCATTGTTCATTGACCTCAGTTTTAATAGAACCTTGCTTAATGCGGCAATTGTTTTATATATTACTGCATAGATGTAGCGATTTTGTTACCACTTACCCAGTTTATCGCATGGTAGCCGTGCTGTTATCGGGGATGTAAACTATCTTATGGTCTTGCCACTTAATCGTAGAATGAAGCTTTAAAATGGATTCGGCTTGAGAGTGAAGAGGAAACAACAAGCAGACAGACAGTCACATTTTTGCATTTAACTAGTCATCTAGTAAAGTTAGCCCGTTAATTAGAAAATACTTAACGAGTTAAGACTTAAGGAGTTTACTCTCAAAGTACTTATTATTTTTAATATTAAAATCTAGATTAAAAACAATAAACGTTATTTGAAAACGAATTAAGTGAAAGGGCCTAGCCAACAAATTGACCGGCTATTTAACGAGTTGGCTGCGACACAGAGATAAGGTTGATCGTATAAACTTTATTGGTATAATGTAGTTGAGCGGTTTTTGTCACATGAAGCTTTATTATAATCATTAAGGCAGAGTTTCGTCACAATCGACAGATAACAAACCGGCCAGACTTTCTCTTTTAATGTTTTTGATGCTATATATTCAAGTATCCGATTATATGGTGTTATTAACGACGTGTACATTCGAGGACACCTGCGGTGTACTCTTTTGAGACTTACTGCTATAGTTATAAGGTATGTAGTACGATCAGTTCATTCCGTACAAGTTGAGTACATTTTTAAGTACTGGAAAGTCAACTTGGCGGTATGGACAAGATGACCGAAACTCAAGACAATCATAAACATAAAAAGTGAAATTTTATTATTATGTATTCTTTTGTTTGTTTTACAATAATATGTCTGTTTTACACAGCCCTTATTGATGCGTGTTGGATTTTTCGTATAGGTCATTAATAAATCACTAAACTTTAAAAAGAGTGTTTCACAATTACAATTTTGTATGAATAAATTGACTAATCAGTATTCAGTTAGAATTTTGCGTCCATTTGTAAAAATATATTAACATAAGTATATATAATTTCTACTGATATTTAATATCTACTTATCAATATAATCTTTTTTCAAGTCATAGTGCTTAAATTATTAATTTCGGCCATCAACCTCAAAATAATTCCAGTATAAAATGTCCAGTTATGTGATTTGTCAGAGGCTCACACAGACTCGACGAAATGTGGTGGTGGGAACACGCGTATCAATGATATCTATGTAGTAGACGTCATATCAATGCTGCAGATTATTAAAGCAACTAATTATTATTCAATATTCATATAGTATTAAAAAATAAAAAGGACTTCAAAATCTTAAAAACTATACTGAACCGATTTGATGATACTTGCAGTATTCCCTATTACAACAAAGAAAAGTCATGGAAAAGTCATACAAAAAAATCGAAAAGTGAAAACTAAGTAGTAGCAGAGTAGAAATTCACAATGTGTATTCGCTATTCAGACGTTTTACTAAAACTATTAAAATGTTAATAATATTCTATGAAATTGTCGTACCACGGTTATACCACGTCGTACCGCTCGTATCATTAGAAGAGCTGCAGGTGCGTTGCAGGCCTTCTAAGAGGGAATACGCTCTCTTCTTGAAGGTTTGCTTGAAGGTTTGCAGGTTGTATTGGTCCGGAAATACTGCTGGTGACAGTAATTATTCATTCCAGAGTCGTCGAGTGCGTGGCAGATAGATAAGTGACGTTTTTCACAGTGGAAGACTGCCATGTGCATGGTGATGATGATGGTACTTATATTTTTGAAGTATCTATTTTTTACCCCGTATTTTGTAAAAAATATTAACGTATAATATGGCAAAAAGCCAGGTAAAATAATACTTCGCTATAAAACGATTTACGAGCAGTATCCGTATATTTCAATAACAGTAAGTATCCAAAATATTTTATTAGTTTTTAATATTTCTGCTCCTGACCAGGCTATAAAATGAAACGATGAAGTCGTAAATTAATTTAATTGACAAATTAAATTTATTATAATTAAGGACTCTAGAATCTAAAGTCTGACCTGTTTAAAGTTAACTGGCTCGTCTTAGAACGAGGAAAAAGGTTTGTACCTTGATGTTTAAATAGGTCTACCCGAATCTGATGGCAAGAATAGAACATTTTGATCCTTTTTAGGGTTCCGTACCCAAAGGGTAAAAACGAGACCCTATTACTAAGACTTCGATGTCTGTCCGTCTGTCCGTCTGTCCGTCTGTCTGTATGTCTCCAGGCTGTATCTCAAGAACCGCTATAGCTATACTTCTGGAATTTTCACAGACTGTGTATATCTGTTGCCGCTATAACAACAAATATTAAAAATAAAATAAAGTTTATTTTTAAAGGATACAAGAAACGTGATTTTTTTTGGCCTTTTTTGCTCGTAATAAATAATGGTAACAGCTACGCACTTGAAATTTTCACAAAATCCTTAATTGTATTTGTACTTTAATAATTAATAATAAAATTAAAATAAAGTAAATATTTAAAAACACATTTTTTGTCTACTTTCGCTCTATACCGGTACGGAACCCTTCGTGCGCGAGTCCGACTCGCACTTGGCCGATTATTTTTCCTTATAGCGGCTGATTCTGTATGTGAAAATGCAAATACACATATTTTATCCAACAATCAAGGATATTTTTCAAAAATCTGCTGTCAAAATTTGCCATCAGATTCTGGTAGACCACTACCTAGTGTAAAGGTACAGTTTTGAAACTTGTCGAACAGGATTTTGTCGATGTTCTTGTCAAATTATAGAGTTCCCAATTTCGATGACATCCGGAACTCTAACATCATAGATCATAGTAATTTGCTGGGCCCGTATTTAAATAGTCAGTACTCAAGATGCATCTCGGTCTCAAGAGACAGTTCAGGCTCTGTGATTGGTTGGCTGTCAAAATTTGGACCAATCACAGAGCCGAACCGCGTCTTGAGACCGGGTCGCATCTTAAGTACTGACTATTTATACGGGCCTTAGACTGTAATATTTCGGAACATACCCTGTATATTCATTTTTTCTCAATTTTTTTTTGGTCGTGGAACCCTCTTAAGCTGCAGTGACGTTTTTGAAGGACCCTTAAAAATAGTGTTTTGTTTTTGAATGAATTGTGTCTATGCTGGTGTCTAATGTTGTAATGACATTTATAAAATCACTTTAAGGAGCCTCAGGGCTTTTTGAAAGGGCAGGGCAGGGCAGTTTGAAAATGGCTACCCTATATTAGATGATGATGTATGTATATTGTATATTGTACAGGTACTAGATGACCCCCGCAACTCCGTTGCGTCAAAATTCGTCTATCGCGCAGGAACCGGGATAAAAAGTATCCTATGTCCTTTCTCGGGACTTATAGTATCTCCATGCCAAATTTCAGGAAAATCGGTTTAGCGATTTGGGCGTGAAGAGGTAACAGACAGACAGACACACTTTCGCATTTATAATATTAGTATGGATATACGGAAGTGCCAAAAAGAGACTGACCACCGTTAGCGCTAATAAGTGTAATTTGCAGCAATTCCACAGATTACTCCGTAGTCCGTACTGCGTATTGTTTGCCGCGTTATTATGTTTCGCGAACTGCAAATTGCGAGTTAAGCCCGTGATCTACGGGTTTTGAAGATGATATTTATCAGATATTTTTGGGCTAAAAGCTTATCAAAATATCTGCTTTAAAATTCTGCAGCCAAACCTCAGCGCATCTGATGTGTCATATTGTGCGTTAGAAATAAACTTACACAATTTTTCAAGCGAATTATTTAAGCAGTTAGGTTAGGTCAAGGACATCTTCATAGTCTATGCTATGACTAGTTGCAAACTCAACATGAACAGCAGTACTAATAACTGTTTTTTAGATTTGAATTATATATTTTGCACAGTGTTATTATTTTCAGAATTCTATATTTTTTGTTAAATTTCACGTGATATGGGGGAGAGGGCGAATTTCAAGATATCTTCTATCAATAGGTAGTTAAAATGCCAGAACCGGCTCACGTAATTTATGAACGCCCCCTTATTGGCAATTTCACTGCACATCCGCATCCATACGGGTTCGAGAGCAATATTCAACAGGAAAACGATCAGTTGCATAATGCGTTTCACTTTTACATTGTTACTGACCTTACACATGTAAATCAGGGGCATAAATACTTATAGCTGACAGACGACTTTCGCAATTTTAACGACTCGTTTGATAAAGCCTGTATGCGTTTGAAAATCGGAACTCTCTTACTGCTGTCGGGTAAAAAGAGAGCTCGTACTAGGCCTAGTAATGGGAATTAATGCTATTTTCTATTAATTTCAATTTTCATTAATATGCTTATTTTGATGTCACAGCATGCTAAGTATTAATGCTTTGCTATTTGCTAAAAACGCGGCATCGTGAATTATTGGTTCGCGGCGCACCGCTCACATCGAGTATTATTTCGCATCGAGTGAAAAATATCAATCCATTAACAGTTAGCACCGCGGCGCTAAACAGCGCGGACGTGATTTTTATCATGATCGCAGACTATTGCTACGCACGATAATAATTATTAGCAATCGTATATTTTAGCAACTACGATTAATTTAATGATTGCTAATGGGCATTTAACAATTAATTATTATTGCTAATGCTATTTTTACCAATACTACGTACTACTGCACTTAGAGTGGAACATTAATTACATAAATGTAATTAATTTAAAAATTTGCCATAAGTCCCATACATACATTATCTGTCAAGTGTGAAGATGTCTCTGAGTAGGTACGGCAGCAGCTATAGTGTCAAGCTTGTATAGTTTTTTTTTATATTAATCATTATTCAGTAAAAATTATAAGTTCCGAGTTATAAACAGCAATGCATGAGGTGCAGAATGCAGAATTACTGTTTTTGGTAGTAGTTACCGCCATAATATTGTAAAACTAGAGGGACAGCTATTTCACAATCATTATTTCACACTCTGCCAATGTCATACAAGCGTACCACACAATTCACAAATATAATTTTGTAAGTGACCGAAAAGTTACACTGGTATAATTTTTTGTGACAATTGCGTTTCATCCACTGTCTTCCAAGTGCCACTACTCACTAGTTCCTTGTAGAGACGATAGAGACCATAGAGGTAGAGACTGTAGGTGGTCCATGAAATTAATCTGCATGCATCAACAAAAAGCATAACGAAAGCAAAAGTCACAAACAAAAGGATGTAAACTTTGTATGCGTTAAAAATATTAATGACCATCCGTTCAGAAGTGCATTCATAAAGGTGAATAGATACCGCACATCGAAATATAATACAAAATCCATACTAATAATAATTATTATAAAGGCAAAAGTGTGTCTGTACTCTGTTTGTCTCTCAACATCTCGTCAAGCTTAAATTAGTAAACCGATTTTGATATAATTTGGGATGTAGATATTTAGTGTCCTGTGAAAGGCTATAGGATTAACCGGGAAAAATTTTCGATTTCCGCGAACTATGCAGTTGGGGCTTGAAGAGGTAACAGACTGACAGAAAGACAGACAACCACACTTTCGCATTTACAATATTAGTATGGATTATTCGTAGACGCCGCATTTATTAAAGTAAGGCTGCGAGCTCACGGGCTATCAGCGGATCGCTGTAAATAAATTAGAACTAATTAATGCGCACGATCGTGTAACATTCGCCGTGTCGTTATCATAATCTATGGCAAGTGTTTATATTGTCTATGGACTATGGTTTATTGTGGATGTATTATATTAAGTGCTATTTTATGCAAATATTTTAGTAAGCAATACAGTTCAGCAACTCCGTTTTTTTAAAGCTCCTGTATAATAAATACATACAGCACATGCAGTTTTAAAAAAAAACTGTTGTTTTAATTTATTTTTTACTAGCCTTGATTGGGAATGCACTAACACTCCGTTTTAAAGAGATATTGAATTACAATACCTTGTGTATCTTAAATGTTTTATATTATAATATGTCAAATATATTGTATTGGCGGAGTCAGTTAAATAGTTGTTATTGTTGCAGGCTGTTGCAGACGCCACAGTGCGGTGATGCGCCGCGAGCGCCAGCGTACGACACATGAATGCCGCCCGCGCACCCGGTGAGTACGCACCTTTATAATTTGCTCGTCAGTATGGTATGGTCGCGTCTTTATAATTATTAATTACTTGCTCACCGGTGTATATGCGTCTTTATTATCGCTAGTGTAGCTCGTATTTAATTTTATGATAATTTATTCATCAGTGTGTGTGCACCTTTATGATTACACGGTGTACTGTGTATGTCGATTGTCGCCTTTAGTTTTACAATTTTAAACACGTTTGTCTGTTCGTGTCTTTAAAAGTTTTTATAAAAATTTTGGTGGTTGTATATTATGTGCCTTTAAAAGAGCTTTAACCCGCCAATAGAAGCCTTTACGAGGTTACTTCTCATTATTATTAATCGGTCTCTACTCACTACTCTCTCGTCGCTCATAAGTAGGATTTAGTATCAGTTCACAATTCAGATTGAAACGTATTATGTGCCATTAAAAAATGAAATTAATTTATTACAAAAGAGAATACATACATCCTACTAATATTATAAAGGCGAAAGTTTGGATGTATGGATGTATGGATGTATGGATGTATGGATGTATGGATGTATGGATGTTTGTTACTCTTTCACGCAAAAACTACTGAACGGATTTTAATGAAACTTTACAATAATATAGCTTATACATCAGAATAACACATAGGCTATAATTTTAACCGACTTTCAAACTGGAGGAGGTGTTATGTTCGTTTTTTTATGATCAACGATTACTCCGCCGTTTATGAACCGATTTTCAAAATTTTTCTTTTGGTGTATAGGGCATTATCCCAATTTGGTATCATATTCACAAAAATGATGACCTGATAAAGGAATCCATGGGTAATCGAGGGAACTCCTCAAAATTTATATGGAAACATGTGGTGACTTCGGTTTCATGAGAAGTATTCCGAGCATATGCTAACAACAAGTAAGATTTTGGACCCAGCGACACCCACCCATGGTTCGAAAGCTACTGGGAGAACTCCTGACGCTTTATAGATACACGCTTGAGAGTTTCGGCGTTGATTTAAGATCGGAAAGCAGATGCTACTATGCAAATTACATTAGTTATCATCATCATCATCATCACTACCATATTATACCATCAACCGTGCATCGTCCCATGATACGTTTCATAGTCAATAGATAGAGACTCGAGTTTGTCAAGCAATTAAAAAAATTATCAGAGGAAAATATGGAAAAACCGGGAAAATTATTAGAAAGGGTTTTTTATCTCTCGAAGTACTGGAGCATTTTTTATATTATTTGTCACAGATATAGAGTAGACCACGTGAAGGGACATGTTAACTCATTTTTAGGGTTCCGTAGCCAAAATGGCAAAAAGGAACCCTTATAGATTCGTCATGTCTGTCTGTCTGTCCGTCTGTCCGTCCGTCCGTATGTCACAGCCACTTTTCTACTTAACTATTAGAGCTATACTATTGAAACTTGGTAAATAGATGTAGTCTGTGAATCGCATTAAGATTTTGATGCAAAAATGGAAAAAATATTTAAAATTTTAGGGGTCCCCATAGGTACAACTGAAACAAAAAAAAATTTTTTTCATCTAACCTATGCGTGTGGGGTATCTATGGATAGGTCTCCAAAAATCATATTGAAGTTTCTCATAATTTTTTTCTAACCTGAATAGTTTGCGAGAGAGACTCTTCCAAAATGGAAAAATGTGTATCCCCCCCCCTCTAATTTCTAAAGCAGAGGCATGATAATTCTAAAAAAAATATATGATGTAGATTACTATAAAAACTATCAACGAAAATTGGTTTGAACGAGATCTAGCCAGTAGTTTTTTTATACGTCATAAATAGTAAACCTTAATCTAAATTTCATTAAATCGACTGAAATATAAAAATAAATCAAAAATATTTTAATTTCATAAAAATAAACCTTATTGCTGCTGCGGAACCCTCCATGGGCGAGTCCAACTCGCACTTGGCCGCTTTTTTCATAACTATTTTTTACGGAAAAATGTACGGTTTTCGTAAAATTCCTAATTTACGCGGGCGAAGCCGCACGGGACATCTAGTAATATTATAATATAATTAATTGCCGGACTTTTCGATCGTTCCTGACTCTTGAGCTAACACTTTCCCAAAAGTATATTGCAAAAAATCAATAAAGAATGCAATTTAAGACTCTGACCTACCTCTGACCACTTAATAAATTGTATGAAGACATCTCAACCTGTATTATGAGATATCCCAACATATAAATAAAACATTCCTGCCAACTTTCTACAACAGAGCCTTTAGCCAAGAAATTTTCTTTATCGTTTCTTATAGAGTCGCCGATCAAAGGATATGGAATTGACATAACATGATATTGAATGTCGACTTTATTTATCAAACGCTCGTGTCAATTTCATACATTTAGATCGGCGATTAATATAAAGAAGCGATAAAGAAAACGTCTTGGCTAGGTACTCTCGTTCGGTTGCGCAGTCGTAAATTTTTTATACCTTATTATAAGCATTAAACGAAAGCCTATAAGAAAGTTTATGAGTATAAAAAATAAACATTGTAATAATATTACTTGGGACTGTGGTTATACAGTTTTTAGGGTTCCGTACCCAAAGGGTAAAAACGGGACCCTATTACTAAGACTTCGTCGATGTCTGTCTGTCCGTCTGTCTCCAGGCTGTATCTTAAGAAGGGCTATAGCTAGAGAGTTGAAATTTTCAGAGATTATGTATTTTTTTCTTTCTGTTTGTTTTTCTGTTACCTCTTCACGCCCAAGCTGCTGAACCGATTCTACTACTACTGGTCACATTCTACATAGATGGATGTAGTCTATTTATAAAATAGAACTTCACCAACAAAGGCCGTCACAGACTAAGCTATAATATATATTAATATGTTTATAGCTAGGCATATTACTATATATTTTCTATACAATTTTCGCGTGACCACACACTCAGCTATAATATCGACGGTGGAAAGGCAAAAGTTACCAAGCGCCATATTGCTACTTTTACAGCAGAGCCGTTTAAAGATTCATTTTTTCTTTAAAAAATCGTAGAAAATTAGTTATTTGAGATATTTGAAAAATTCCAACGGATTTTTAAAGTATTTTATTGCCTTTATTAATTAGTTTATTAAAAAAAAGGTATTTCTGTATATTTTGCGTAGAAGTGGCGTTTGGTTACAATTTACCTAAATTTAAGAGCAGGTAAAAGTTACCAACCGACAAAAACGTTTTATCTTTCAATCTAGTAAAGATGTCTAAATGTATTTTTTTATCCAAATGGTTCGAAGCAAAAAGGGACAAGTAGAGAATTAATTTTTTTATTGAACAAGCAAAGATGTCTAACTTTCATAATATTCAATTATTATAACAAGCAACGTTTACTATACGACAAATAAAATTTTGTTAGTGTAAGTAATTATTTACCTGCCACCAAATAAATTTGACCTAGAACTCAAAAGTTTTTACTTTTTAGATGCAGTGAGGAAATTTGCATGGTATAGTTATGCTGCAATCGAAAATAACTGAAGTAAAACTGTTGAAGAAAAACCTATCAAGTATAATACAATATTTGAAATAAGCCTTTGAATAAATTATTTTTAAACAAATGATTGAAGCCGACTGCCGAGTTCCAAATTAACAGTATTCCTATGTACAGTACTACGTACCGTACGTACGTACTTACCGACTTCTAAAATAATTTAAGAAGATTGAAGATTGAGTACAGTTGATAATAATATTATAGCTGAGGTTTAAGCCAATCGTAAATAAAATCAGCCAAGTGCGAGTTAGACTCGCGCAGGAAAGGTTTCGTACCATTATAGAGTAAAAATGGTTTAAAAAATTGTGTTTTTTGTATGGGTGCCCGCCCCCTTAATTATTTATTTTATTAATTTTTTTAATATTAAAGTATAAATACAGCTGAGTATTTTGTGAACATTTCAGGTGCGTACCGGTTGTCATCATTCATACCGAGCAAAAAATGTTTAAAATATCACGTTTGTTGTACTTGTATGGGAATAAATATTCAATTCATTTTATTACAATTTGAACTCTCTAGCTATTACCATTCTTGCGTGGACAGACAGACGGACAGACATCAAAGTCTTAGTACCGTTTATACCCTTTGGGTACGGAACCCTAAAAAGGCGTTGTTGTTAGTTGTGAATATAGTCGGTCACACAAACAAAATGTATTCGGAAAAGTATAAAGGAATTTTTCGATAAAATTCCTTTGAATGCTACTAATATGATGTTGTTACTTGTAAGTAGTGTAAAATACGTTTAAATACGTTCAAAAATTATCAAAAACTAGCGTTACTACGGAACCCTATATTGTGCGTGGCCCGATACGCACTTGGCCAGTTTTCTGAAGGATTTCAAATATATTATAATATTATTATGGACCTACTACTACTACCAAAAAGTTGGTTCGGAACCAACTTTTTGGTGATGTACAGAACTTTTCAATCCTTAAAGATAGACTGATGTTCAGGGATTTCAGCATTTAAACAACTAAGAAAGCATAGTATGCCAATTATACAACAATTTTATCAATCATCATCATCACCACCATATTTATGCCACGCACCGTCAATTATGACCCTATTATTTGTACTTGTTATGGTCATCAATTAATTTCAAAAAGTTTCTTGTATGAATTTGGAAATTATATTATTACTGTTATTGTGTAATCCCAGTAGGTAACATGTTTTCGAAGGTCACATAATAATCATATTCAAGATCGAATGAATACTTAACGATTTTTTCCAAAAATCAAGACAAAATATGGATCTCTAAATCGGAAAACGGGCTTTGAATACTTATAATATTAAAAAAAAACTATCCAACGACACCCCACACGGTAGAGTGGACGCGGAAAAAATAAATCACCCTTGCTTGGTGTGTATGGGAGGTATCATTAAATTATTTTTTTTAAGATTTTATATAAGTATTATCATTTTGTCGGCGTCATTAATATTATGTACATTCATGCCGAATTACAGCTTCGTAGGCCTTAGTCTCTGAAAAAAACTGCGGACAGACAGACCGAAACTATAAGGGTTCCTTGTTGACTACGGAACCCTAAAAAGTCAAAATCACCACATGTTTCCATACAAATTTTAAGGAGTTCCCTCGTGGATCGCATCATTAGATCACAACTTTTGTGAATGTGGTACCAAATTGCAACTATGTCCTATCCTATAGGTACAACAATAGAAGAATTTTGAAGATTGGTCCACAAACGGCGGAGTTATCTGCGAACAAACATAAATAAGGAATTTACAACGTACGGTCGAATTGAGAATCCTCCTCCTTTTTTGGAAGTCGGTTCAAAACAAAAGAAATTAACACGGAATATATAGTGTTATATATTCCGTGGAAATTAATAATGCCCGGCCAATTACATAATACGTATCTGTTATATTCGCCAACTGCGATTCATGTTGAACTAGAAGATTTTTTTATTAAACCAGAAAACTCAAAAATAACAACAAATTCTGTAGGTAGCTCGAAAATAATAATTTTAATACATACCAAGTGTCGTACTGCACAAAACAGTAGGAAGGAAATGCGCGAGAGCGCGCATGCTGCTTACCTAAGCGACAATGGAACTACGGCTGATCGATAAAACCATTACCATCCACCATATTAGGTATGATTTATAGCGGGGACAAGCGACAACGCCTCAAGTATTTGTTTGGGCTAACCACATTTAAAATTAAATAATTATTTCAGCAATTGGTATCCGAGTAACAAAATTTATAAATAAAACGGCAGGTAAAAGGTTACCAAGCGCCACATTTTATCTTAGTTTCGGCGAGTAAAGTTTACTATATCGAATTTTTGATATGATTACCGTTTGTTAAAAAATACCTAACGACAGAAAAATTATCTCAAGGATTTGAAAAAGAGTCCGAAATACCATAAATAAATAAATGTATTTTAAGTAAAACTTCCCAAGTACCTAAATGAAACCAACATTGGAAAGGCACAAATTACTTACTCTAGTTTAAATTAAAAACGTGTAAAGCCAAAAATTACCAAGTAAAAAAAGAAACATGCAGATATGACCAAATGCCTACTTTTTTAAAAGGTGTCAAAAAGTTGTCGCTTGGTCGCCGAAAATAAGAAAAATACCCATTTCCACGGAGTTCCTAAGCGACATCAAAAGTGCTCGTAGAGACATGGGACTAAGACCAATCGATAGAGAAAAATTCGCTGATTCCGAATATATAAAAAACTCATTTTGACCCCTAGTGTCGCTTGGTAACTTTTGCCTTTCCACCGTCGATATATATTTCTGGTCTCAGTGTGCTTAGTACGGCATATTAATATAAATTATAGCTAAGTCTGTTACGGCCTTAACGTGTCGCTAAGACAATAATTTGGAAATAAAGCCCCGCATTCACGTAAGGGGATCAGGGAACAATCGATCGGCCGTAAGCCGTGAGTGTCCGCCGAATTTCCGATACCACGCTAACTTCGCTAAGCCCCAGGAGTTATAGTATGTGTCTTTCACCCAAGAGCTTCACGATATTAGGAAGCCAGAATAATTTTATACTAGACTTGATGCAAGCAACTCCGTTGCGACAAAATTCGTTTATCGCGCGGGAACCGTACATTTTTTCGGGATAAAAAGTATCCTATGTCCTTTCTCGGGACTTAAAGCATCTCTTTAATATATATTAGCATAGGTACAGAAATAACGTGACAAGGTGAAAGGCAAACAGACTTATTTGTGGATTTACTACACTCGGCTGCCGAAATAACTACTCGTAATCTAGGCATTAAGGCCGTCACAGACTTAGCTATAATATATATTAATATACCGTACTAAACACACTGAGACCAGAAATATATATTATAGCTGAGTGTGTGGTCACACGAAAATTGTATAGAAAATATATAGTAATATGCCTAGCTATAAACATATTAATATATATTATAGCTAAGTCTGTGACGGCCTTTATGACGAGTCGTCAAATCGGTCACAAATTCACGTATTTGTTCGATTCTACGAGAGAATATCGATCGATAATAAAAGATGTGAATCTACACTATGGTATAATAATGAGGTAAAGTTTTTTTGTTTGTAGGAGGTAATCTCTGAAACCACAGGTCCGATTGTAAAAATTTTAACACCGATAGAAAGCTAGTGTGTTCCTGAGTGACATAGGCTATAATATTTTATATCTAAAATTAGATTTTTTTCCTGAAATTATGTCGTTTTTAGACTTCCACGCTGGCGAAACCGCGGGCAGAAGCTAGTTATAAATAAAGAGAGCTATTGCGTATGTAAATAGCTGCATAGTAAACTAGATATTGTAATTACAATTGTAAATACACATTCAAATGGCTGAATAATTTCCTTCCGATAGTTTTTATAGTTTGCGGATTCTGTGATCTATCGCTCGGGCACCATAGATTCCAATAACTAAGGAAATGGCACCGATCTTACGACTCAAATTTTTTAACGTTATGCATATGTCGCAGCCAACTAGTATAAATAGCCGTTCAATCAAACAGCTAGTCCTTTGACTGAACAACGCCATTCAATAACACGGCTATACGTCGTTTAGCCGACTTGTAGACTGCAACGTTCAACACTACAGCTAGATGACGCTTAGCCGATGATTCAATGGCGTACGGTTCCAGCTCGACAAACGAATTTTGGTGCAACGGAGTTGCGGGCGTCATCTAGTCTTTATACTAAACCGCCTGAATCGGCCAACGCACACATAAGCATGATTTCTGGTAACTTTGGGGAGCATACTTAGTTGGTAGCCGCTAGGTAAGCTAATATAGTACTCTAAGCTAGCCGCCTTAGGTCCACTTACGCAAATCTGAGTTAAGGTTACACTCTGATTCTCTCTGAAATTAACTCTGAGTTAAACATCATGTCATCTGTATCACTCACCTACAGAGTTAACTTTAACCCAGATCTACGCAAGTCCGCCTTAGGCCCACTTGCGCCAATCTGGGTTAAAGTTAACTCTGAGTTAAACATCATGTCATCTCTATCACTGACTTGGTGAGTGACAGATATGACATGATGTTTAACTCAGAGTTAACTTTAACCCAGATTGGCGCAAGTGGGCCTTAGCAAGCTAGAGTTAGACATCAATAAAATTAGTGGATAATATATTTTTGCTCACTTGTTTCTGGTAAATCTGTTGTAGGTAATATATTATGTCGCTCTACCCCCTGTTGAACATAAACTTACTACGTTCCGTTGCAAGTAAAAAATGTAGTAACGGTAAGTATAGTTCAATAAAACCGTAAATTCCATAACCTAATTACTCGTGTAGTAGCTAATACTTAAAGGGCTATCACTATTGCCCGCTTTTATACTGCTATGTTACCTATTGCGAAACACGGGTTTATCACATACTGCATTCGTGTTAGTGGGTCAGAGAACCGGCTGAGTCCTCTGTGTTATGATTATTGTTTTATGACGAGTAGCGAAACCATATTGTTCTGTGATGTCTTGTTATGCGATACTGCTTGGTTTTAACGTTATTTTATTATATTAGATGACACCTGCAAGTACTGCAACTTGCACCAAAATTTGTTTAAGGGGGAACGCGGGTGCAGTAGAATTTAAACGAAGCCATTAGTAATATTGTTTTCCCATTATTTCATGATATTGTGTATCCTGAAGTACAACATAGTATACTGGGCAGAGCTCAAGACGTCAAAAATTGACCCCATACTGTTGATTCGTTCCGAAATATACCTAAATGCATTAAAGTTTAACGTTTATCAGGATGTTGCTGGAATGTCATTGTAATACGTCACACTTGTCTCACCAGTACAACATGGCATCGTACTCAAGAATTCACGAGCACTGGCCAGTGTATTGGGCACTAGGTTAAATATCGGAACTCACTCAAAAATCGCAGTACTCGCAACAAGAGTCAAATGACACAAGATCCTTATCTGTATGTTTGAAATAAATTCTTCAATAAAACCAATCCGATAACACACGGACTGACGGTTACACGGTCAGTCTGGCATCAGTTTAGTTTAAAATCAGTCTCAGACTGATGCCAGAATGATGACCGGAAAGTACATAATAAAAAATATCGGCATAGTGCGAGTCGGAATCGCGCACGAAGGGTTCCGTACCATTATAGAGCAAAATTAGGCCATAAATTGTGTTTGTTGAATAGGTCGTCATACCATAAGTGCCTTCTCGTCCTTGATAGATCATTAGAAACAGTTTCATTTCTCATTTACTTTACTTCCATAAGGAAAATTGTCCATCTTTTATTTGTGAAGTAAGTATAAAAACTCGTGAATTTTTTATGCAAAATATGGCCGCTTTCATTACGGACCATTAAGTTTTTTACAGACAATTTATTTTATTATGAATTCGAACGACGGCAGGGAGCTTGCCAACAGCTGTTTTTAAAATCGCTAATAGTGCTTCATTGCTGGAGATCATATTATCATATCATAATAATTCTACGTTACAAAAATTAAGAGATTTGCACCCAACTACGCTAAAGTTTGCTTACATTATGTAAATTGATAATTTCCTGTACTTTAAAAACCTTCGAAGTTTTAAAACTCTAGCTTTGTAATCGGCCACAGATGTAGAAAAAAAAACTAATTCGAACAAACACACAAACACAGTTGTATATTTTAATATATATAGCTATCCCGGTGAACTTCGTGTCACATTAAAACCTTCCCTGGACTTCTACGAATATTTTAAGACTAAAATCGGACCAATCCGTTCAGCCGTTTTTATATATATATCTAAGAGAAGATAGTAATCCGTATTATTATCATTAAAAATTTCCGACAAAAACCACACATTGTATACATAATACACGTCCCAACAATACCACAAAACCAACAATGAGAAAGTTATTTTTTGCGACAAAAAACAGTTTGTTTTAATACCTAATGGCGACAAAAACCATGAAATCGGCCACCATAGGTAACTGTATCGACAAAAACGACAAAATGGAGTTTCTAAGAAGTCTATAGTCTCTTTTTGGTTGATTAAAAACGAATTAATTTTTACGCTTAGAAATTATTGTTTTCATTTAAGTGGCTAACAAGTTCGGCTATCCGGTTTTCCGTTGTCCGTACTACGGACAGGTTTGACCGAAAACGTACCGTAATTACATAATATAATAAACTTTAAATTAATATACTAGAATTGTTTATGATTAAAATATTTACTAACAATCGGGTGTGGCACAAAAAAATAGATAAGATTTCTTGAAAAAAAGTATTGAAATCCCATCAAAAACATACCTGTAAAACCTGTTGAAATCCAATCCAATGCCAAGTTCAGATGCACTTCATCGACCGTATTCATCTTCATCAACAGCTTGATCCATAATACTTCTAAAAAACTTGGCAGGTTTTCGTGCTATACGTAACACTTGATGAATTGTATACTTAATTAGATAATATTAATATAATTATATAATCCTGCCAAGTTCAAATTAGAAGTATTATAGATCAGGCTGTTGATGAAGATGATTACGATCGATGAAGTGCATCTGAACTTGGCATTGGATTTCAACTATTTTTTGGGCCAAAAATTAGCCGATAGGAGCTTGGCCCCATTTTTACAAGTATGTTTTTGATGGGATATTTACTAATAACGCTTGAGGAATTTCCGGGAGATCCCTATCTATATAAAAGCAAATTTTGGTGGTCACGTCCCTCAGCCATGAGGATACGACTAGGAATATATTAATGATTAATGAGTAAAGCATAAGTAGAACGTGGGACAAAGGACTTAGACTTGGACCGCGCAGTTGACAGAAATGTCAACTGCGCGGCTGGAGGCTGCGTTCACCCTAAAAACTAATATGTGTCATATTAATAAGGACGCATTCAGACGTGCGCATGTTCCGCGCGTGTTCTGCTGTTGCGTATGGGATAACATGCGCGCGGCACACGCGCATGTTCAGCGCGTATTCAGCGCCCTAACATACCTTCAAGGCTGCGCGTGGTTAGAATCAGAACAGATAACACAGCCATATACATTTTTATTTGAGTAACAGCTGTTTCATAATCTTGTCAATGTCATCCAAGTATGATTTTGTATGTGGCCGATTATTATGAATTATTGCTGAGTGACATCTTTTCCGCTTTGACACTTGATGACAATGTCATCCAGGCATCCTTGTAGCTTTACATGTCACGCTGGTAATTTGTCACTTTTACTGACCATCATCTGTTCCACAAAGGTGTCAGACACTTTCGTTTTTACCGCAGTCACGTAAAATCCAGTCAGACAAAGAATTAATTTGTTACGTCATTATCCGTAAAAGTGACTTTTCCAGAAAAACGTCACTTTCACGTTAATTGTGATCATCGAAAGAGATTCGATTGGTATATAATTTGGTTCTCTTAATTGAAAAGTATTAGTCGGATGATAGCGATGACTGGTTATTTTTTATGATATTAGAACTGTGATTGCAGCTTGAATTCCCATTTTCAGCGTAATAAAAAAATGTTTTAACGACTTTATTCTTGACTATAATAAGTCTTTATTCTTGACTATAATAAGTATATGGACGGCCGCATATGTACGTTTTCCGTATGCGATTTCCGAATTAATAAATTTTCCGTATTCGGAAATCCAAATGCATGGAATGAGTAGAAAAAATTGTAAGTGTCGCAACTCGCACCCGTTTGATTTTCTCCGAACAGTCATCTCAAGAATTTCGCACGTACCTACATTTTGAATGCAAGCCAGCGCGTTCGCCAGGGAAGAAAAATTCAGATTTGCGCTATTCTCATGGAATCCTAAATTGTAATCCCACATTAGGAAATCGAATACGGAAAACGTGTGAATGCCGCCAGCGTAATTTCTTATTAGGAGTCCTATAGTTTATAATAATATAATTATTGAAGTAAAAATTATTGACATAAACCGTATAATATTAATCCCTTGTAAAGAGATGAGTCAACTCTACATATACAAGGGATTAATGCGGAAGTCACAGTCAACTCCGTCAAACATTTATCTTTAATGGACTTACATATTAAAAACTATGTTTTCCCACTTAACATTTGGTGTATAACCCCCCTCCCCCCTCTTAGGGGACAAAAGAGGGGGTAAGATTTTGTATCAACTGATGCAGTAGAAATACTCTAAATGGCAAAACAACGTTTGCCGGGACAGCTAGTAAGTAGATAAACTCCTTTCAAAAAACCTCAAAAGGCTTGATACATTCATAAAAAGGTCGTAATCATTTTAAGTATAGAGCTGATATTCATTTAGAATATTATATTCATAGAGTATACTAAATATAATATTATATTCCATTAATTGTGATATTTGTAATATACTGCGATACTACATAGTATTCAGCACAATAGGTCAGTACACGTAATAGTGATAATGTCACATAAGCGGGTGCGCACGCGCATACCAAGTGCGGCCAAATTCGAGCGCGCTTGCATCACATTAATTGTTACAACTTTCACTGTTTTACTCTAAAAGTAAAGAAACCGTCTTATCGAAATACTGCTCCGTTGGCGGGAAAAGTCTCATGGTGTATTGGTGGTCCATAAAATGTTCTTGTTTGCAATTCTTACAATTATGTATGTTACGACAACCTTTGTGATTCACTATTGGATTTAGGTCATTACTCATAAGTGGTTACTTAATAGTGGTAAAACCTAGAAATTTTTACGTCGTCTGCGAGGTGAGTCAAAATGTATCTAGGCCAGAGGAACCATGCCTATATAGATATCTATCTCACTCCTCCTCCTACTCCTCCTAAATTTCTCCCACTTCTCCTAACTTTCTTCTGATTAATTTCGTTGCGGGTCCCAAGACAGCTTTAGCATGTCCCTCGGGCTCCCTGAGATCATATCAAAGGGTTTTCGTGGTTGGATACCGCTGTGGATCCAGGCGACACTGTGGTGGGAATGTTTTGAGGTTTGTCAATTTAAAATGCCTATGTAGATTTAAAAATGTAATAGAAATGTAGGATTAAACTTTAGTAATAATTACTGCAAGAATCGAGAAGGATTTACAACTTTTCATGGCATTTCTATTACTTATTCCATATTGTGGCATAATTGGAAGCTTTCTTAGAAAACTGGCTTAAAAATATAATTGTTTTCTACATTACGCACTTTAAAACGCGTTTTGAAATTAGGAACCTACTGTACATCTCACTACTGCAGCAGAGTAGACAGAATTATAACTGCAGTCTGCTGCACGTTTTGGCTTTTGGAGTACCAAAAATGACACATCACATACCATAGAAGGAATAGACAATGACAGTTTGACAAAGGCAATCTGTCATTCTGTCTTTTCAACTTATCAACGCTAATGCTGTCTGCAGGTTGTTACAGTACGTCGCGTGGCGAGAAAAGGAACTAACGCTTCTATCATACAAAAACGTCATTTTTGACATGTATTTGACAGTTCTCCTTTACCAGCAGCGCCCATTGACATCATTGACATATTCATTTAAGGCCTTGTCAAACTGCACTGTGTAATTTGAGAACCTCTCAATTTAAGTGTTTAAGTATTTTTAATTTCGCTATATATATCCGATTTATTATGATCACATATCACATGTCCCGTCAGTCGGATCCGGCTTAATGCATCCGATATGTCGTTGAAGTAAAAGTGCACTAACGATTTAGTTTGAAGTTAGCGGTATATGACAGGAAATAATAAAATTATCTACTTTCTATTTAATATCTGTTAATGATTTTATATTTAGGTATTTATGGAGAAAATCATTAAGTTGTCATTTCCTGAATAAAATAGCTAAAGGACGAGATATTTGATAAATAATATTTATTACCTATACTATATATTTATTACCTCTACTGTGCTCAGTCGCTGTTCCACGACAATCTCTCCGTCTGCGGAAGCGCTGATCAGCGACAACCATACATAGGACATTGGTTTTGCTAAAATAAAACTTAGCACATGGTAATACAGTGTAATGTTGCTTGCATTCGATTCCCAGTTAAATAATCTACCATAGATAGCATTCACGCCGTCAAAACTTGCCCCCATTTGTCGGCAAAACACTTTTCAAATTTTGACGGCGGCCATTTTGAATTTTTTTTTTTTTTCGTAGTTTTCAAATTTTGTTTTTGATATTTATAAATGATTTATTATTATAAATAGTGCCTGTTTAGCTCAGTAAGTTACTTAGTTTATCTAACTACATGGCTACGTAAATGAAACAGAAATTGGTTTACGAAAGTTTATTGAAAATTGTCTTCTTTAGGAACAGGTATGTTTTTCCATTTTTTCCAAGTTTTTTCCATCGATGTCTGTCTTCAAAAGCCTGTGGAATAAAAATAAAACACATTTTAGCACAATATAAACTGTTATAGGTTAGGTTAGGTACGTAGTTTTAAGAAAAGTATAGGTTTTAGGCTAGTGCCTAAAAGGATTTTGATATTTTCATCAATTCACGCGAACCGGTCGGTCGCGAATTTTTTCGCGAAAATTTCGCGAAAACTGGCATCATAAGGAGCACGTTTGCGGCAGCGGGTGCAGTCTAACGGTTAAGACAAGATGACACCCGCAACTATGTTGCGTCAAAATCCGTTCATCGCACGGGAACCGTACATTTATCCCGGACAAAAATTCTCCTATTTCCTTTCCCGGGACTCAAAGTATCTTCATACCAAACAGCAAAATCGGTTTAATGGTTTGGGCTTGAACAGACAGACAGGCACACTTTCGCATTTATAATATCAGCATGGATATTTTAACAAGCGTCCATGAAATTAGTCAGTCTTATTTAATAAAACTCAGTTCTTTAGTAGAGCTATACCTATTTTGATATTTTTCCTTCTTCGTTCTGTATACCAAGTACCAAAGCCCTTGGACTCATATTAAAAGTTATTAGGTCAAGTCCATGACGTGTAATAATTATAATTATTATCATTATTAGAATCATATTCTAATAACGATATAAAATCATACAAAACCATTATTAGATTCAATTAGGGTTAATAATTATATCCAAGATAAAGTTTATACACGCAATATCTAAACCTAGCTACAGAATAGATAATTAAGTGCAAGTAACCTCTTAGCACAAGGCATTATACCTACTAAATCGCAAATCAGCGGAAAAGTTCTTAATTTACAATGCCTTTAAATTTTTAAATTCTATTTTTTTTAAATATCGAACCTCTAAAATAGTTGACGTTTCCGGAATCCGAATTCCGTTATACCGGAATTTTTGGAAATTGTCTATCATGTTATCAAAATTCGTACTAAGTTTTACTAAATGCGAAATAACACAAATGTCAGTAGCATTAAACAACATTGTAAGCTAAATGGTTTTATTTTATCAAACAATTGGCGCCCCTTTATCAACACTAATTTAAATATCAATACAAATCCAATTGTAACGAAAATAATTCAGTTATGACCAAGACAGTACATTGCGCTACTGATCTCGTTTCCATTCACCCATTCTTCGATCATTAACCATTTTGAGCGCGAGTGTACTGAAATAAAAATAAAAGGCTTAGAAAGTCAGTGTTTGTTTTTGTCAACTGCACCAGACGCTGTTTGAACACGTTTTAAGGCCGTTTTCACTTTCGTCCGGTACTGGTGAGCTCAAAAGTGGTGAGACAGTCAGGTGGTAAAGTGTATTTATAAATAAGCTAAAAAAAGTATTAAAATAATCGGCCAAGTGCGAGTCGGAAGCACGAAGGGTTCCGTACCATTATAGAGCAAAATTAGGCCATAAATTGTGTTTTTTGTATGGGAGCCCACCTTACTTTTTTATTTTATTTCAATATTATTATTAAATATTAAAGTACACACATAACTAAGGATGTTGTGAAAAATTCAAGTACCTACCTGTTGCCATTCTTGATATAGAGCAAAAAAGGCCAAAAAAATCACGTTTGTTGTATGGGAGCCCCCCTTAAATATTTATTTTATTTTATTTTTAGTATTTGTTGTTATAGCGGCAATAGATATACATAATCTGTGAAAATTTCAAATCTCTAGCTATTACCGTTCTTGAGTTACAGCCTGGAGACAGACAGACAGACGGACAGACGGACAGACGGACAGATGGACAGACAACGAAGTCTTAGTAATAGGGTCCCGTTTTTACCCTTTGGGTACGGAACCCTAAAAAAGTACAGTCGCGTTAAAAACTGATAGTACACTGAATACTGATGCGCTCAGAAGTGGAGCTACGAAGACAGTTGGGTAGTGGTACTTATAAATATGCCAAAAGAGCACTAGAAAATGCTTAAAATTAGATACAATGCAACATTATACAAAAATGCATAATTGGTGTGGTTGTCGAAGCTTATGTAATAAAAAAAAACTTGGATGCCTAAAAATTAATATTCATTTTATGAAATTTATTCATGTTTTACATAGTTTTAATGATGCTGCGGTATTATTTAACTTAATTACCATATTGTTATGATGTTATCGTGGTAATGACATCGGCTTGAAAGTCTGTTTAGATTTTTATCTTGAAATTGTTATTACTATAATTTTTCATACAAATTATGACCGAGCGTCTGTTGTAGTGCAAGAGAAAGATTTTTTCTGTTTTTCAGTATCCGTAAGATTTTAAAAATATAAAAAATTTAGATATTTAAAAGACTTTAAAGAAATTCGAATAATTTTTGTAACAACTACGAGTATGTAACTTTACTCCTCAGTCCTCAGTGAATCATTTTATAAGGATTTTACAATATCAATTTTCCTAACGACAGTACATTTTCAATAAACGGGGCAGGCTTTATTATAATGCATTTAATATTAATTATTTTGATTTGAAATTGAGTAACAAATTAAATATTCAATAGTTATATTTTGTTTAAACCTCCTTAATGTATGGCTTACATAATATTGTTTGTAACTGTAGTGTACAGTGATATTTTTTTTTATCTGAAGAGCAGCATTTTTAGCATTTAAGATCAAATCTGCCACGGCATTACTACCTACCTTGAGACCCTCTTATGGTAAGTAGCTTTTACATGAAAAAGTGACTAAGGAAAACCAATCCATAGTTGTAAGTTCTATACTAATATTAAGTATATCTGCCTGCTATTTCCTCACTTATACTGAACAGATTCTGATAAAATTCGGTATTGAGATACTTTGAGTACTGGGAAAGGATCCACGATATTATTTACACGGTTTTTACGATTACCGCCTTGCTAAACGATTTTTTTCGAAAACTATTACTCAAGCGCTGTAATGTTTAGCTAAGTTTTTTAAGGTCCTAAAGGGACAATAAGTTAGAATTATAGTGGTGAAGGGTTGATGTAGAGCGTGACGCTAATAGTGGTCCAAAACTTTGGACTCCAAAGTTGACAGAGTACCGTACCGAGTAATAGTGTATGTTTAGGTGCGTTAACAGTTGCTAAAAACGAGTCAAGCAAAGCGAGCGAGACGATCTAAAAATACTCGTATACTGGGATTACCATATTTTTAAACGGGCAAATGGCCCACCCACCACACATTCCCACCACTGCAACACCATGCAAAAATCTTGTTAGACAACGACAGACACAGCTGCGGATTGTGTGTTAAACATTCATATTACTAGATGAGTTATGCAGACACTGTAACTCCGTTCCGACAAAATTTCTTTACCGCAGGAACTGTTCATTTTTCCGGGATGAAAAATATCGTATATCCTTACAAAATTACATTACTCAAGTATCTTCATACAAAATTACATTAAAGTCGTTTCGGCGTGTAAGAGGATAGAAAGACATTTTCGTATTTATAATTTTAGTATAGATGATTCCTTTTTGACTGCCATGCGAAAGTCTTGTCAGTTAATGCCTGACACTGCTGCGTGCTATGGCCTATGTGTTAAGTATTCTAAACATTGAGATATTGTATGATGAAAGAAAGAAATTGATTTTAGGGAGATTGCGTACAACGTTGTTTGGTAGGGTTTTGACAAGTTAATATCGACATTGTCGTATTCTTTGACATTGTCCCAGCGGAAAAAAGTAGGTCTGCTCTCTGGATTTGAATCAATTTATCTGACACTAGCTGTCCCGGCAAACGTTGTTTTGCCATTTAAAGTATATTTTCTACATCATCAGTTGATACATGTTTTACCCCCTCTTTTGTCCCCTAAGAGGGTGTGGGGGGGGGAAGGTCATACACCAGATGTTAAGTTGAAAAACACAGTTAATACCTAATATGAAGTAAGTCCACTAAAGAAAAAAGTTGTATACAAAATCTGACCCCACTTTGGTCCCCAGAGAGGGTTGAGAGGGGAGGGGGGGGAGGATTTTTATACACCAGATGTTGAGTTGGAAGAAGACAAATATAATATATCTGTGAAAACCGTATGCAAATCTGTGAAAACCGTATGCAAATCGGATCAGTAGTTTTCGTGTTAATCTTTTGTCCCCTTAGAGGGGTGGGGGGAAAAAATTTTATACACCAGATGCTAAGTTGGAAGAAGATAAATATATCTGCGAAAACCACATTCAAATCGGATCAGTATTTTTCGTGTGATGCTGGAACAAACATACAGACAGACAGAAAGAGTGACAGACAGACAGACAAAAAACTAACCACATTTTTGGCTTCTATAGCGATGTAGTGACAAAGGTGTAATTTCGGGTGTCATTTCATATCTTTTATGTACAGAATTTTCATTTCTACAACAGAATATTGTCTTCCTCCCGCACGCGCTTTGGTGACGCCCACTATCGTAATATTTTAATTTCGCCATAATTTCAAAACCAAACGTCCAATTTTAATCATTCAAAGACCAAATATTATCTACATAAACTGTACTTAGTGATAAAATAATTTATTTTGATAAGGATTAATAGCGTGAGTAAAATATATCCGTTTAAATGTAGTCCAAAAAAAATTCTGGATTTTTAAATAAATAAATGGTTATTGTGCCTCACTCGACATAGATAGCTATAGTGTGTCGCGGACTTTTTTGTAGATATTTATAAGATCTACAATTACTTAGAACATTTTATGGTTCTATCTTTTATAGTTTAGGCAGCGTACGCAAAATAAGTAACTTTTCTAGCTGATTTTTTACACCTTGCGTCCGAAAAACTCAAATATCTTACGGAACCCTACTTTTTTCCAAAATAAAATATAGCCTATGTTCAGCAGAAATAATGTAAGATTCCAATAGCAAAAGAATTTCTCAAATCGGTCCAGTAGTTTCGGAACCTATTCGACTCAAACAAACAAACAAACAAACAAACAAACAAACAAACAAATCTTTCCTCTTTATAATAGTAGTGTAGATTACCCAGACTGCAAACAAAACGAGAGAATAAAACCAACATTTAACATGGAATCTAAAAATATATTTTCATTTTCCTATAATACCCAATACCCATAGCACCAAAACATAAAATATGAATGTGGGTGTTCTATTGACCTGGGTAATATTAATTTATCTTAATGAATATTATATTGGCTGCCGTTTACTTTTATTAGGCCTCCTGCGCGTGTAGGGCCATCTATCGTGAATGTCGTGAGATGAAATATCGTATCGCAACGTCTAAGAGGCATTCTTTGTTATCTTTTATCTTTTAAATTGTGACTGGTAAAATGAAAACGAAATTTTAATGCTTGGGCCTCACCTGCGTTTATCGTCATGCCAAGATAGTGCTAAGAGACGATACCTTTGCCCATTGGACAATAACAAAAATTGTCCAATGGTATCGTCTCGTAGCACGAAGCTTCGTGACGGTAGACGCATGTGCGGCCGCGGCATCCGACTAACATAATAGTAGATGAAGTTAAGCTCTTTCCAACTGCTCTTTTCTACTCTTTAAAATGTTGTTTAAATTTTATCATTCTCATTAAAAAACCGCCTCGGTTCCAATAAACATAAAAATAAAGTTTAATAAACTAAAACCCGACTACTAAAACACGCTCTAAAAAGTACGAAACAAGAAAATAGTAATGGAAGTTTAAAGGATAGCCGTGGTCGTATGCCCTTTTATAATTTTATTAGTATCTGTTTTGCTACAGTAGGTGGCATACGACCACGGCTATCCTTTAATCTTCCATTACTATTTTCTTGTTTCGTACTTTTTAGAGCGTGTTTTAGTAGTCGGGTTTTAGTTTTTTAAACTTTATTTTTATTTCAATTTTTTTGTGGCTACGATTTGCTCGATAAATTATTAAACCATTACAATTCTTCAAATGATCGACGATAATAATTATTAATTGTTTCATATTGTATTGAACTAATTTTATGAAATCTTGCAATTATCAGGTGATTGCAGGCAAACCCGTAAGAAATAGCTAATAATGCTTACATATTTTAAATGTGCTAACAAAGTTCTTTCATTTGATACCCCACACGGCACCATCAGGATAAATAATAATTATATTTTTTTGTTCTTTCCTTTATGTCCCCTAGATGGCGCAAATGTCAATTTAACGTGACGTCATGTAGCCTATAACCAACGGACAATCAAGAGGCTTCCAATGACACCTCATTTGTCCAAATCGGATTAGTATTTTTAAAGTTACGAGGGAACAGATGAACATCCATACATACATACAGGTCAAAATCATAACCCTCCTTTTTGCTTCGCCGTAGTCGGGTAAAAAAATAATGAAAATGAATTGTAAGTCGCTTCAATGATTGCAATGATGGAAAATGTACGGTTTCATCCTGGAAAGTTTTTATAGTAATATTTTGGTTTTAAAATAAGCGGGAAACATTTAGTTATTAAATAAATAAAACAACACCTGTTATTAATAATTCACAGTTCGTAGAAAGTTTCTGGAAACTTGTGACAATGGTATCGGCTTCCCTATCGTGTTATCGATCCATCAGACTTCTAAGCAACGCCGTGAGAAAGTATTTGTGACTACAATCCTACATCGCGCTATCGAGGTTTTCCACGGCGTTATGCAATAATATTACAGCTGTTATCAATTCAGGCTTCGGCCCGACCCGAAGACCGCTTACGTATCTAGCGACAGGTGAGCAACAAGCAGATTTTGCAGAATGTCTCCTATCTGTCAAAAATTTGGTATACAAATTTTAACGCACTTGACAGACGTCATTTGGTCGGATCATGTCAATTCAATGTTAATAATTATAGAAGCGCTTACACGGGAAATTATTAAGGCAATAATCGCTCGGCGACACGGATAGAGCGATCTGGAGCAATTAGTGGAGCAATATGGAGCAATTTATTTCATATCGCTCAATGTCATCGCTCATAATATATTTGATGGCCACATCACTCAATATTGTATTGCGCAATATTGCTGCTTGTTGCTGCAAATTGCTTGATGTAGTCGTGATGTCAAAGTTGACTGGATTTGAGCAATTTTAGTTGCCCGTATAAGCGCACCAATTATGATCTGTCGTCTGGGTTTGACTAAACTACGTAGATCCTCCAATATCTGCTTAGAAATCAACTTCTCTGATAGTAGGTAGGTCTAAAAATGAATTTTAGTAGTACGACGCCACGTTGAGAACTCTGAGAGCGTTTCCGTATATCCGGTTGGATACCCGATATCGGACCAATATCAAGGGAGAAACCGGATTCATAATGAAACTGAATGTTGGCTCCCAATGAAAATGGTTATTTTTTTGTGTTTGAAATCTTGGCTTGATCTTTACTGTGATATTTGGTAACAAACCAATATGGTACCAAATAATCGTAGGTATCCGATGCTTATGATTACACAATTCAAGAACTGTTTACTGGGAAAATATAAACATTTTCTCCGTAGGAAATTTGTGAAACAGGCTTATCAAATAGAATAATTTCTATGATATTTTTACGTCGACCGACTTATGTATGCAAATCGAGTCGGTTTCTATTAATAATGTTTAGAAGCTTATATTGGCTAAAACGGAATGCTAATCTTAGTCGAGACTGCATTACCATAATCCTTCCCCGGTGGATTTCATTACCGAAATACGAACCGTTAGAAACCTTGAGCTTGTCAGATTTGGGAATTGTTTGGTGAAATAATTCACGCTTTTCTTGTGGTTTTCTTCTTCTTCGACGAGACGTATCACGTAAGACAAAACTCGTACCGTCGAAAACTTATGGAGTTTATGTCAAAATTTCCATTAAGGTGACGCCATGTTAAAGTGAAAAACCGTGTTGGATGTGTTTGAGATTGCTTGTTTTCTATGCGAGGCTGGCCCGGCCTCTCATAGAAAACAAGCAATGGAACAGCAAAAAATTGAAATGGCTTAGCGACAAAATGGTTTTAGTCGCGTAACTTAAAAACCATAAATACATTTCATATAAGCTATGGACAAATTAAAGTGTATACTAGAACCAATTTATGTACAAATTTTGGAAGCTTATATCACTCTCCTCTGTTAGCAAAATAGGAATCCCTTTTTTTACAGAGGTCTTTTTGATTGAATAATCTGTGTTATAAAAGTTGACCAATCGTGTTATGCTATGGGTAATTCAAGGACAAAGACATGATGAATACTGACAATGAACTTTAATTTCTTAGCTTTAGTTATTACTGAGAAAAATGGACATCGCTACAGCCAAATTATCAAGGCGTCATCTTAAATTGAAGTAAGTAATCATTAAATCTCTCTAAATGCTGCCAGACTATTAACGCACAAGTCATGATGGCTTATTATAATAAACTTATTTTAATTTTATAAAACAAAATGGCGAAATCAAAGTAAATTCTCACGTATCTGATACTTATAATTACATTTATTTTAAATTCAACAATCCACTTTGCAAACAACCCAATTAATATAATTTATCCTTTACACATTCTGTAAATATCACATGGCACAAAGGCTGAGTCAACCTTTTTAAATTCTGTAGCGGTAACATGAGTTTTTATTTGTTTTCCTCTTATGAAGCTGGGGTTTTTACGTTAATTATGAAGTAGGAGAAAGAAAAAGAGCCGTGTTAAAAGTATGGCAGAAAAAGATATTATATTACTGCAACGTTTTCACGCTAGAGTGCAGCACCAGCGTATACGAATTACGATAAACAAAAAGTTTTGTTCGACATTTGACAATTCGATTTTTTGTTCAATAATTCAACAAAATTAATGAAAGCCAAACAAAAAGAATCGCTTAATATATTGTTGTCTTTCAATAGTATCTTGTAATAGTAAATACCTACGATAAATATTTGGATTTGGATAATTTCCTCCTTTGTGTGACAAAGGAGGAAATTATCCAAACATTTACAAAGAAATCTATAAGCTTACAACAAAGAGGCTGAAAGCCGTAAATATTTATAAGGGACCGTTGTTTATGGAGAAATGTTGTCCCCGCCCGGGGACAGAGGTGTTCCAGGGACAAGAGTGTCCCAAAGGACAAGGTTGCATTTGTATTACTAGTTAGGTATTTTTACGCGTAAGGAATTTTGATGGAAGTTAAAAACTTTAAGCAGGTGCAAGTTACATAATAATATTATATACTGTCTGCCTGGACGCTTATTGTGCGTTATTTCTACGGTATAATAAAAATAATTATGTCCTCTGCTGGGACTTAAAGTATAATATGTCCAAATCTACGAATAATAAGTCCAAATTCAAATTTTCATTCACATGGGTTCACCAACTGAAGCTTCCTAATGATCCATTTTATTAATGAGATTATGAATCTGTTGATATACCTTATCCATAAAATCTGATCATTCGCAGTGGTAGAGCAATATATTATTATACTAGTTGGCCCGGCAAACGTTGTTTGCCATATTATAAAGTATTTCTACTTTATCAGTTGATACAAAATCTTACCTCCTCTTTTGACCCCTAAGAGGGGTGGGGGGGGGGGATTTTATACGCCAGATGTTAAGTTTAAAAACACAGTAAATAATATGAAGTCCAAAGATAAATGTTTGATAAGAAATCTGACCCCCTCTTTGGTCCCCTAGAGGAGTGGGAGGAGGGAATTTTATACACCAGATGTTAAGTTGGAAGCTAAAAAATATATCTGCGAAAACCGTATGCAAATCGGATCAGTAGTTTTCGAGTTATATACAAAAGTTTGAAACAAATTCTGCCCCTCTTTTGTCCCCTTAGAGGGGTGGGGAGTAAATATTTTATACACCAGATGTTAAGTTGGAAGAAGACATATATATCTGCGAAAACCGCATTCAAATCGGATCAGTAGTTTTCGTGTGATGCTGGAACAAACATACAGACAGACAGACAGACAGACAGACAGACAGACAGACAAAAAACTAACCACAGTTTTGGCTTCCATAGCGATGTAGTAACACCCCCTGCTTATTATTTTTTGAATATTTTTAATGTACAGAATTTTCATTTCTACAGTTTTATTATTGTATAGATAAAACATAGACCGCCAAAAACTCTTCCTTTCGTTGTGTCGCATAAAAATCTAGATCACAAACTTAGGTAATATGCTTTTCACTCATAAACAACTTTCACGTTATTAATTATAAGTCTCTAAGGATGTGGTGTGGTAGGATAACACTCAATTAATCAGCTGATACAATCAGCTGATCGTGAAAGGTCACACAAAGTTCAGGCAAGTGTAGCAATCGTCACGCGCTGTTTGTCCCGGCATTGTGTGCTAATGTTAGCTTATTGATCGATTTAGTATAGATAGATAGATGAATAGATAAGAATATTACTACCTATTACATTATTTATTTATTGTTGTGTTTCTTGTCCTTTATATCTTGGCCCATTTCATACAGAAAAATGCATGTAGAGTGTAGCGGAGGTAGTTGCTTTCCATCAGGTGACCCGTTTGCTCGTTTGCCCCTTTATATAGAAAAGCTGTTGTAGCTTCTAAGCTAAGTTGTAACTTGCACACCCTTAACACTACATGTATTGTCTGATTCTTGCAGACTGTTCTCATAAGTTAACCCCGTTACTTAATACTTTTGACACGATGATTCAGTAGCATACAATCTTATTAAATCAGTAACCTTTGGTTATCTAAACCAACGTTAACGGGACGTCAAAATATAATACATTGTCATGGCATTACCATACAATGCTCAGATGAGGGCTCTGATTAATAAGCCTCGATCAAATCACGTTCAACCTTAATCATCCGTTTGTCCTACAAGGAGTTATTTAAATTAAAATCTTGAGATTTAACTGGAGTTTAAAGTGGTGATTGTCATGCAAATGTTATCTCAGTACTCATGTTATAAATGCTGCTGTGTGTTTGTTTGTTGACTCTTTTACGCTTAAGAGGTAGAACTGGTTTGGTAATAAATAATTAGACATAAGTACTTTGACTTGTAGCTAAGATTTTAATTTCAGCATCTTATAGGGGCAATAGATTTGAATTACAGTTTTATAATATGTTTTCGGCGACTATACCGCGAAAGGGCGAAGCCAAACGAGATCTCAAAATTTGTGAGTTGTGAGTCGCAGAATTTCGGCTGGCAGAAATTCTGCTACATTCAGTTTCATACAAAAGTACTGTTTGAATCACACGAGCGTAATTTTGAGAGTCATGATTTGTATTATGAAAAGATATTTATGCGACTGAAATTCTGCGACTCACAAGTCTCACAACTCACAATTTACGCTCGTTTGGCTTCATTCTAAATCTAGTACTGTGCCTTTTATTTTTAGTTTTCTGTATAATATTTTTTACGCAGAAAAATATGTTTTGGAATACATTTTCATACTGTCAATCCGTTTATTCAAAAGCCAATTAAGAGTGACAGCATCACGTTTTTACCAGAAATTGAGTTATTTATTTTGAGAAGGATAATAGGATTCGATTTTTGACAGCATGTTTTCCCCATGCTGGTATAATATTTTTACGCCCAGTTTGAATTTAATGTGTATTTTTAATTATTTTTTTTCAATTAAATTGTGAATGTTGGATCTACTAGGAAGAAGATCTGGCACATTATATTGAACTTATGGTAGTGCCAAGAAACGAAATCAGATAAATGAAAACGAACATTGCTGTAGGTACTCGAATAAATGAAGAAAATAATATGTTGAGACTGGAGAGTATGTAACACTGAAGTGTACTCTATCTTGTCTCTACCAGAGAGTCTTGACCTTTCAGATTGTAGAGGTCTTATTAGGATAGAATATGTTTTGTTACAGATTTGCTCTCTTTACGGTGCCTCTCTTTTCTTGGATTTTTTCATGGTCAAATGGAGGTTAACCCTTATTTGTTGAGGTCAAATAGTAATAATAAAATACTGAAATCGCTTAGGGCGAGTAAATAAAAAATAAATAAAAAATAAAAATTATTTTATTTCTGAGTAGATTTTAAAAAAATGCTTTCAGAACGTTGATACTACTGGTGCCTACCACCGGTTCGGGAACTAGCCCGGCGAGAAGAACCGGCGTAAGAAACTCGCACGGGGCCCACTTTTTTACCAAAAAAAGTGAGAAAAAAATTAATCTTTTAAAATAATATTTACAATGCTGTAACTTAAAATATACAATGTCAAGATACATACATAATTGTTTAAGTCATACAATAGTGTAGAAGTAGCCTTGCAAGCAGCCATCCTACTCCCAAGATGTGCCATCATTTATGAAATCATTGACCTTATAATAGGCTTTGGCACACAAACGCTCCTTGACTACTTTCTTAAATTTATTAATGGAAAGATTTTGAACGTTTTCTGGGATTTTATTGAAAAGGCGTATACATTGACCTTTAAAAGATTTACTGACTTTACTAAGTCTGATCACTGGCAAATCTAGCTTGTGCTTATTTCTGGTGTTTCTACAATGAATGTCACCTTTGGCTTTAAATTTACATATATTTTTTCTAACATATAATACATTATCCAAAATGTATTGAGAAGCTACTGTCATAATACCAATTTCTTTAAACTTTTCTCTCAAAGATTCAAATGTAGACATTTTGTAAATTGAACGTATAGCTCGCTTCTGCAGCACAAAAATAGTATTAATGTCGGCAGCGTTTCCCCATAAAAGGATACCATACGCCATTCGACTGTGAAAATAGCTAAAGTATACTAATCGCGCAGTTGCTTCGTCAGAAATTTCCCTAATCTTTCTGACTGCATATGCTGCAGAACTGAGTCTATCTGCGAGTTTAGCAATATGAGGACCCCACTGTAATTTGCTATCTAGTGTAATACCTAAAAACACAGTAGTGTCCACCAAATTCATTTTCTCATCATTTAATAGTACATTGGTTTGAACTTGCCGTACATTGGGCAAAGTAAACTTTAAACATTTAGTTTTCGTAGAATTCAAAAGTAAATTATTAACATTAAACCAATGTACTATTTTTGAAAGAGTACTGTTTACCTCGTCGTAATTAGACTGTTGTCTCTTCACTTTAAAAATAAGTGAAGTGTCATCAGCAAAGAGTACTATTTCATTATCATTGTCCTTAACTAGATAAGGTAGGTCATTTATGTAGATGAGAAAAAGAAATGGGCCTAAAATAGATCCCTGTGGGACACCTAATTCTATTTTGGTTCCATTAGATCTCTTATTATTAATTTCAACCCTTTGAGTCCTATTTTTGAGGTAAGATGTCAAAAGGTTGAGTGCTGAGTCCCTTATGCCGTAGTGGTGCAATTTCCTAATTAATGTAGCGTGTTCGACGCAGTCGAAGGCCTTAGAGAGGTCACAGAAGACACCTAAGGCATCCTGTGATTCCTCCCAAGCTTCAAATATACTACATAGAAGACCTATACCAGCGTCCGTTGTGGAACGACCCTTAGTAAAACCGTATTGATTTTCGTGTAATAAATTATTTGTATTAAAGTGCACCAATAGCTGTTTCAAAATTATTTTTTCAAATATTTTGCTAAGAGTCGGTAAAATTGATATAGGTCTGTAATTTGTCGGATCAGACTTAATTCCCGCTTTAAATAAAGGTATAACCTTGCTGTGCTTCATTAAGTCAGGAAAAACACCATTCTCTATACAGTTATTAAAAATCATTGCTAGATGAGGAGCTATGATGTCAATTATTGATTTAATAATTTTTGTAGACATGCCCCAAAGATCAGTGGTATTCTTAATGTTTAATAATTTAAAAGTATCAATAATGTCTTTGGGGTCAATCTCTTTAAACTTAAAATTGACATTACATTCCTTTACATTATCTTTGAGTATTTTTTCGGCAGCTGCAGTTGAGGAGTTTAAGTTTTTCGTAGTTGAGACCGGAATGTCAGCAAAGAACTTTTCAAAAGCCGTCGCAACTTCTAAATCATTGGTAATTTTTTTATTTTCAAAAAACAGTTGAAAATCCGAGCTACGACAGGTGACGTTTCCAGTCTCACCAGCTATTACCTTCCAAGTAGTTTTAATTTTATTTTTGGAATTTTTAATCTTTTTCTTTATGTACATAGCCTTAGCAGCTAACTAAAGACATTGAACCTTAGTAGTAGTTAATATTCAATAATAATTTGAGGTTGCCTTTGTACTAGTGTAATGTGTGCACAGTTTTTTGTGTTATGTGTGTCTGGGCTGGTGTTTTTTATCTTCAGCTTCGCTTCCACAATAAGTCAAGCCAAGAGAGATGTTTAACTTAGCCAAAATATGTGTGGTTCTTGGACGAGTCTCACTGGTGTGAGAAGTGTTTAGTTTATTTGTAAGAGTTTTGAGCAGATGGTGACTCTTATCAATGATAAAAAAACACAATACTCCCCGGGATTAAGCAGATAAATCCATTTTCGGTTTGAATTCAACCAGTCGTTACTTGACAGTTTGCTCTTGACTCGACGTCGGCGGCTTGAATAATGTAAAACAGACACTAATATGCAAACACTACTACTTCACAATATTTTACGCATATAATTTAACGTTATTGATAATTTGCAATAGAAATATACACTTTAAATAAACTAAAACTAATTTTAAAGTCGGGAGGTTACAAAATTAGGTAGTGTTCGAAATGTTGCCACAACAAAAAAAAAAAAAAAAAGTCGTATTGGCAATATCGTTATTCAACTAAATGTATGGAATAAACTTTTTAGAAATATTTGTATTTCATAAAATTGGGAAGTCAAATGTAATTTTTCTTCAATTTCATATTTGCATAACTAGTACTAGGCATTTTCGTTCAACTTAACATTTTGGTTTAAAATGGCCCTATAAAACTAACATTCGCGCAAAATTCACCATGTAAAAGTAGCTTACGATCAAACTAGATCAATAAAACCTAATGATTTAGCAGTAATAGAAAAGCAAACGTACATCTGTGGTCTGATTTATCGCTGGTAGCGTGAGTGAAATTGCATTTTTATATCGCGTGCGCAGCCGCTGTGCGACGAGGTAAGAAAGCTAATGGGCCAACAAAGTGTTAATATATTGTTGTTTTGAATAAATACATTAAGGAAACATCTCATATTAAATATAATTTCCATCAAAAAACAGAAGTGTAGGTCTACCAGAATCTGATGGCAAAAAGTGAGAAATTAAATTGACTTTAGGTTTAGCAATGCCGGGGTGGTTGGAATAAAACATTTCGATCCTTTTTTTTCTAAAAAGCGGCTGATTCTGTGTGTTAAACATGCAAATATAAAAATTAATCATATTTTATTTAAAAAACTGCTGTCAAAAATTTCCATCAGATTCTGGTAGACCTATACTTATTAATAGTGTCCTTTTTCAGATATTGCAAAATTTATGTCAATTAGTGGTGATTGGTCAATGGATATGTTCAGTGACTACGCTATAGATCAAGAGAAAGAGAAGAAGTAAAAGAGTATCTTAAAATCCATACTAAGTAATATGCGAAGCGTGTCTATATATCTGTTAGAGCTTATCTAATTTGAAATGACGCGCCCCACCACTTCACTAGTTGATATGACAAATTTTGTACTGTGAATACTAGTGACGGGCGCGTCATTTTAAGTAAGAGAATCTCTACCTCTTATAAACTTATAAAGGTATGGAAATACTTGGAGTCCCGGGAAAGGACATATTATAATACTTTTTATCCCGGAATAATGTACGATTTTCGGCGCAATTGAGTTGCGAGCATTGACATTGACATGACATCTAAAAAGTAACAGTAGCCTCAGCCCTCAGGTTTTCCCCCCACCGCATGTTACAAAACAACGTGTGTCGGATCAGCTAGTATTCTAATAAAAATAACCAACATGAAACGCCATAAAAACTTATTCAATAGAGCCAAGCTGTCCAAATTGAATATTCCTCATTCCTCAAGTCAAAACTTCGGTAGTAAAATTCAGAAAGTCCTCGGGGAGTATCCAGTTTAAACTTTAAGTACTATAACTTTGACTACATTAAACATGCAAGCTGCATATAAAATATTCATAATTGAGTTTCGCTCATATTTGGTATTCTTATTTTAAGTATGCAGCAAGATGAAATTAAATATTATGGAATCCTTTGAAATCCAACTATATTTTGAATGCAATATCAATGCCGTTTCGTTCCGTTTTCTAACCATAATCCATACTAATATTATAAATCCATACTAATATTATTATAAATGCAAAAGTGTGTCTATCTGTCTGTCTGTCTGTGTCGTCTGTCTGTCTGTTATCACTTTACGACCACACCGCTGAACCAATTTTGCTAAAAGGTATGGATATACTTTGAACCCCGGGAAAGGACATAATAATATTATGATACTATTTATCCCGGGAAAATGTACGGTTCCCGCGCGAAAAACGATTTTTGGTGCAACGGAGTTGCGGGCGTCATCTAGTATGACATAAAATTCGTTTATCGCGCTGGAACTGTACATTTTTCCAGAATTAATGGTAACCTGTTTCCCCTCCATAGGACCCCAAGGTTTCTCTATACCAAATTTTAACAAAATCGGTTCAGTAAAAGACAGACAGACAGACAGACATACTTTCGCATATTTTCAAAAAACGCCAAACCAGCTCATAAATACTAGTATAGTCCTTTGAGATACTACTTTGTGGTTTGATGTGATTGATTCGGAATGGATCGAACCTGGCCTTGTACCACGAAACTGTTTTGAGACTCAAACAATCGGACGAGAATGCCGCGTCCCACTCTAAGCTTAGCGTTAGAGCAGGACGCGGCATTCGCGTCCGATTGTTTGAGTCTCAAAACAGTTTCGTAGTAGGCCTACTGTATTGATGTTGGATTAAAATACTGAATTGGGATACAAGTGTAACCGATAATAACATGTAGTTAATAGATTCAGACAGCAATTATATTTCTAGACCAAGGCGATACCAAACGTAGTAATTTAAATAGTTACATACATTGGTTACATATTTAATATACTTTCAAGCTCGCACTCAATATGTATGTTGATATCTAATATGTAAAGTTCTCGTGTCGTGTTGTTACCAAACTACTTTAAAATGGCTGGACCGATTTTGTTGTAATTTTGTGTACTTATAGAGACGTAGGTTTAAGGGCCTTATCACACTGGCGATTAGCGAGCGATTTGAAAGCGACGTCGCGATTGCGCTACGTGCACGCAGCTTGCCTTCCGCGTTTTGTACACTCAGTAGCAAAATGGATTCTGACGAGGAAATACTACTGCTCAAACACTATCTACAATGTCACATCTCTAGACCAGTGTACAAAATGGCGTCCACGCTATGCCGCGACGACGCTGCGCTGTCGCGACGTGCACGTCGCGCAACCGAGGCGTTTGCGCTGCGCAATCGCGTCGTCGCTTTCAAATCGCTCGCTAATCGCCAGTGTGATAAGGCCCTAAGAATCGGCTATCAATTATTTAAGCCCGAAAATATAACGCCACATTGTAAATGTTTCTGATGTCGCTCGGACATATAATTTTGAGAAGCTCTTAGGAGCATCTCAGCGTATGACATTAATAATTTCAGTAGTAATAATGACAGCGATAATAATGAGCCACACGGTCGTCATTTCTTTGATTTTTTGACTACTATTTACTCCCTCTGTGAAATTGCCTCCTTTTTCGCTGTTAAATCTAGACATTTTGACTTGTCCAGACAGGTTTGAATACTAAACAAGGTCTAGAATTCTAGATAAAGCGTTATGTAGGGCCTCGATAGGCGTACACCATTCGTCTGAGAAAATATGGTTCGACGCGTCATAGATAGGGACTGAGCGATATTTCCTAATGATAAAATATGCGCAATAAATATAGAGAACCACTAGACACTTGTAAATTATCCATCCACACCCTGTCAATGTTCATAACTTATTTATAGGCTACGTACTTGAGTTTAAGTTCGATGGGCGAAAATATCTAATTACTCCTCTACATGATGGGCCAGCGCTGGCCCATCAAATGGCGCATGCCATGGCTATACAATAATTGTAACGCCTCTACGAGTGCGAGTGAGTGCGAGATGTAGATTTACATGATGGCCGCGTTCAGTTGTGATCGAAAAATGACGCCGCCTTCCCACGACCATCGCTGGCGCCATCAGTCGTCCTACACCACTACGTCCTCCCCAGGCTGGCCCATCGTGATGGCCCACTACGCTGGGCCATCTTGTAGAGGCGCTATACAATAACGTAACCGATTGATCCTAATCTGCCAACATGGAAGCGTCTGAACACTTATATACCAATACGTCCAATATGTCTTCCCCATTTATTATATTTTAACCCAGATTTCTTAAAGTGCGCAGCCAAAGTTAGTTTCATTTCAAAATTCGTATCGACAAAAATACGCTCTAATCGTAAACCCTCGGTAAAAACGGTTCAAATGTCTTGCAGTGCTAAAGGGGGGGGGGGGGTTTGTATCATACGTACATTCTTAGGCACTATAAAATAGCTAGCTGACCACACTGAATTCAATTTGGGAATTTTATTTTTCTCAATACATTTACATGAACTAACAAGAAAACTTAAGCCTACAGAATAAGCTTCGCCTAGAAATATCCTAGAATATAAAAGCTGCCTTTTGTATTAGTGCCTCCGATAATACAGCCTCAGGAGGCTTTTATTCGCTAAACCGATTTAGTTTTACAGTCTGGTAGGGATGGGAAACAGGTATATCGATTTTAACAATGTAGCTGTATTGTCTGAATGCTTGAACACAAGTGAGCATAAAGGCTCTTTACGTTGGGCTTTGATGGTTACCCATGATTGCGTAACTGTCTATATCTACTCTATAGCAGGGGTCACCAAATGGCGGTCCGCGGTCCGCATCCGGACCGCCGCCAACCTATTGTGTGCGGACCAAGAATTTTCGAAGATGAACTTTGTTTAAAAATAAATTTCGGCCTCGACTTACTGATGAACATCTCCAGGATTTAATGTCAATAAGCTATTGACATAAAATCCTGGAGATACACGGTTGTACCAATTTCACTCCAAACTTCAGACAGATAATTAGTTACAAACATTTTCACTTTTCTCATTGATATATAAATAAACATCTTTGTGATTTCCGTAATTAGTAATTACCTGTTTATTAAATATTTTTTTATGAAATGTGTGAACCGCGGAGGTCATTTCTTAATATTATGGACCCCGAGCAAAACTAATTGGTGACCCCTGCTCTATAGAATAATAATATAAGAACGTGTAATGTTTGTTTTTCATGGTAGATGTCCAAAGGTCTTCAACCGATAATGGAAAGTATAATATGATAAAAACATTCTTCTCTAAAAACGCTCCGTTCAGGCCCCCTAGACAAGTGGCAAAACGCTAACGCTAACTCTAACGTTACAAAATGTATGCGATTTGACACAAGTCATCGCTTCGCTAGCGAATACTAATGTCAAATCCCATACATCTTGTAACGTTAGCGTTAGCGTTTTGCCACTTGTCTACAGGCCCAGTAAAGAAAACCCAGTCTAAATACCATTAGTAAGTTTTTCAGAAAATCGCGGGCAAACAAACACATACTGTATATGACACTGGGAAACCTTTTTCGGAGTTTCCATATAAATTGAGGTGGAAATGTAGAGTCAACATCAGTATCGGCCTGCACTATAAACATACATTACCGTGCACAAACATATCTATTTCAGCTGTAAACATTGGCATGGCGCTACAAGGGTGCTGAAGTGTGATATATAATGCCGCTGTTTACAACACACGATACGATATATCGTATAGGAATATCGTAATATTAAATAGTTATTTCATGCAAAAGTACTATCGAAGAAATTGATTTATGCACGGACCTACGACATTTGGTCGGATTATGTCAACTTAATGTAAGTCGAAGTCTGTCGGCTGGGTTTAACAAAACGCGACCAAAATACGTAGGTCCCGCCATTTCTGTCTATGAACTATGAATCTACTTCTCTGATAGTATAATATAAAAACTAGATCAAAATCGGTCCACCCGTTTGGATGCTACGATGCCACAGACAGACAGACCGACGGACAAACACTTATAACACTCCTCTTTTTGATCGGGGGTTAAAAACGAATGCGTTCGTTGTAAAAATCATCAGATTTTTTCTTGAAAACTAATACTTCATGTGCCATAGATGGCCGTGATTATCCAAATACTCTTTTTCATAATATATATACCAGCTAAACTACCATACTTTTCCCGACGCAACGATATACAATACCTAATAATATTTTATCAACTCGGTCAATATTTTCAGATACTGTTTATAACTTTGTTCCTGTTTGCCAGTGCTTACCTTATTTGGAAGCGTGAATCCTCATCAATAAATTATACCCTGACGTGTGACGAAGTAGACACTAGGTGATGGGCTCGGCTCATCCCGGAGAAATTGCTGCAGTAGACAGGTTCTGTTAACGTAGGGCTGCCAAAACATCGGTGCATGCTCGAGAGCGATGATGCCTGGAGGGCGGCGGTCTCTTCCTGTGAAACCGTCCTTTCACAGAAAGAGGCCGCGGAGCGCAACAAAGAGGATGACCCATCCTCCGTTCCACTCCGCCGGCGTAGGACGGGAGTGCGGAGGCGTCGCTATGCAAACCTCCAATAACTTCCGTCCCACGGGACTCCGGGTCAGGGCAGGTTCCCCTGCCCGGCTTAGCTAGTCCCGGCGCCGACGGGGAACGCTTTAATTTGCCTAAGCGTTCCCTATCTTGGTGGAAGTCCGGTCCCTTGAGACCGGCCGGTCGTGGAGGGAGTCCTGTGTTAGACAGATCCCTCCGTATGGATATCCCTCCGTGTGGATATCCCTCCGTATACGGCTGAAGGCAAACCGCAGGTGGTTTTAGTGGGTAAACCGAAGTCGGGAGTCCCACATACCCCCGGGGTGCTTCAGCTTATCTGAGGCACATCCCCAACCCGGGGCACCCATAAAGGGTTTCCCCTGCGCATCAAAAAAAAAAAAGGGCTGCCAAAACATGATACGTGGTGGTGGCCCAAATGCGCCAATTTGGGTTATCCATACTTTAATATTATAAATGCGAAAGTGTGTCTGTCTGTATGTTTGTTACCTCTTCACGCCTGAACCGCTGAACCGATTTGTTTGTTTGGTATGGAGATACTTTGAGTCTCGGGAAAGGACATCTAAAGATACTTTTTATCCCGAAAAAATGTACGGTTCCCGAGTGATAAACAAATTTTGGCGCAACGGAGTTGCGGGCGTCATCTATGTAGTTGCCCTCTATGGCGGATGTAAGGGTAGGCCGATCTAATCTGATAGGTGATTGATTTTTGGTGACAGCAACATAACAGGCAAAAGTTAGATATTTTGCTGTCAAACGCCAGTTGTGGTGCTATCGTAAGATATGTTATGGGGTCTTTTTAGCTGTGTCAAAGTACTCTTCTTTTCCATTAATTCACACAAGGCACATTTTCTACTTTAAAATATCAAAATCATGTTTGTAGCTTCTATTTTTCTTGAAATACAGGACATAACATCCAGGACAATTCATGAAAAAGCCAGGTGGCAACCCTAATTTATAAGGTTTCCTGGTGAAAGTGTTAGGGTTTGCGCACAAAATGAGACGTTATATTCCACTGTCAATGCCGAAGCTTTGTTCTACCGTCCGTCCGTCTGTCCATCTCACTTAGAAAGTGTTTGCTAACTAGTATCAGTTTCAATGGGGCTTATGACGTGTTAATAAAGTTTACGGCTTTATCTTTGACGAGAGTGGTGTTATAAGGCTTTTGTCCACTGCCGCCGTCTACTTACAACGAGATTATTTCGATATAATGCTACTATATGACATAGGCTATAGGTTTAAAACCTAAGGTTTCATTTTGCTCTACGCTACTACAAATTAGCTGCAGCGCCAGCGGCGGCCATAATATTATGTAGAAAATGCCGCAGATTTGGCCGGGTTGGATTTCTTACTGACGAACGGCACTTTTCGATGGTACGCGTACCGTCGACAAGTGCCGTTCGTATGTAAGCGCTCTTATTTTAAGGGCAGGTAACAGTGAAATAGCGCGTGGACAAGTTTTTTGAACATGTTTCATTCCTTACATTATCATCTAAAAATTTTGAAAAAATTACGACCTTTACTTGAGGATATAACGTATTCGGCTTCGCATTAATTGACACAAACAGAAGAACTTCACTCGATAGAAAACAAAGCCAAAGTTACCTCTTTTTAAAATCTTTTTTCAATGCTGTGCTAAGAATACTGAACTAAGCGACCTATTTTTTATAGCTTTAATTAGATAAAATGATTATCTATCCGTATTCGCAAAAATGGAAATTGTAGCATTTATTTATTGATGCCAGTGACAAGATATCTAGAGAATTCGCGTACGCCGCGGCTTACCGAGCTCCGAAAATCGCGCGGTGGCCCATACAAAAACATTTTGAGTGATAGATGCCCTTAATCAAGATAGATAAAGACAAACCATCGGTTCCGTTCAGTTCGGACTGACCGCAGGTCGACCTGCTACTCTTTGCACCCACAAAAAGCAACAAATGAGACCGGTTTTCGATACAATAGGTCAATCCGTATAATATTTAAAAGCTATGAAGCTTACTTAATTTCTTTTTACCTAAATTTAACAAACAATTTTGACCAGAGTAGTCATTTATAATATTTATTTTTGTTTCAGGTATGTATCGAGTCTTGAAAATGGATGCTTTTGAGAATCTAGTGACATACAAATTATATTGCGTAAGGATTTTTTTATATTCTTATTTATTTCTATGTAAGTGTGATATGGGTTAGTACTAGGTAATAGGTTACATAAATAATACTAAAGTATATACATACGTCTGAGGAATACCTAAATAATTATCACAACATAGTGTAATTCTGTATAAAGCAAAGTCACTTACCACTTTTTAAGATATCTCTTTTCCTAAATCCATTTTAATGTTGCAGAATATTTGTCACCACTCGCTAAGTGAAATTAAATGGATGTAAGCTGGTTTGAGCCCGCTCTAAACCTTCGTATATTTACGTTTAATCCTTCAAAAGGTCTGTGCTAATGCGAAAGTAAATTTGTTTATTTGTTACGCGGTTAACGTATATAATATCCCACCAAAAACATAAATGTAAAAAGGAAGAGCCAAGTTCAATACAAACATTATGCTTGTCTATGGACTTCGCCGTAAAAAGAATGGAGATCTAAATGAGTGCCAAGTTCTATGGAAAATTTAAATATGTATTTATAGAAACCAAATAACATTATGAACAAACAATAAAGTATATTTCTTTGCTTTATTGAATATCTATAACAATTGCTGTTATTTAAATAATGTGAGATCTTAAAGTAGATTAGATTTAACTTGGCCAGTTTTCATTACATCAGTCATTTCATAAAGTTATTGAACATTTTAGTTCTGATAAAAACTGGCCAAGTCGTAGTAGGCGAAGATCCTCAAAGTGCTCAAATATTACATCTATAGGTCCGTGGACCATATTTTAACCGACTTCAAAAAAGGAGGTTATCAATTCAACGCCTATGTAATAAATGTATTATTTCCAGAACTGCCCAATTTTCGTATACATATTATTATGTTTAGTTAGTATATATCAGCGTCTGAACAAATGTGCCAAATTTCAAAAGTGTAATGCTTGTATGTTTGTATTCGCATATCTCTGGAACTACCATACCGATTTCAGTATTTTTTTTGTTGTACTAGGTAATAGGTATATTGTTCAACTTAGGGAAAAGTGCAAGTTTCATCAAAATCGGTTCAGTAGTTTTGGAGATAGGGAGTTTTAATTCTCAGTTACGTACAATTTTGAATTCGGTTATGCCTCGCTGGTAATCTAACTTCTTCGTCTTCCGAATTATTTTCGATGTGAGTTTATCATGTTTTTTACCACGTGGCAGCGCTTCAAGCGTATTATAATATGAACGGCTCAGTAAGTTATCAGGGCGCGCGCCGCCGCGCCGGCCGACATGACATTACACCAACCGTATACATTTTGAGAACACGTCTTGTAAGCAAATCGACGCATTGGACCACGTGGCACCGCTTCAAGCATATTATGAACGGCTCATCAAGGCACCGGCGCGCGCCGCCGCGGCACGCCGCCGGCCGATATGACATTACGTCAAACGTATTTTTGAGCCTACTGGTTCGTTCTGTATATTGTGGTTTCGATGCCCCGAGGGCATAATATCGTTCCTCATTCAAAATTGGATTCGAATTTTTGTTGTTATTCTATTTCATCTACGAATAATATATTTTTATTATTAGTAGTATTTCATCATCGTTAGCATGACGTTTAGAAAACTAGAAATACTTGGTGACTCTGAAGCATATTTCTAAAACGTAAATAGCAAAACAACTCTCGGAGCAAAATGTTTTTAAATAAAATAAGTGAGCAAACGAGCAAACGGGTTACCTGATGGAAAGCATATTATTATACCATCGCCCATGGACACTCGCAGCTTCAGAAGAGGGAGCACGCTCTGTTCTTGAAGGTTTGCAAGTCGTATTGTTTTTTTTTGTTTTATGATAATACTGTTGCTGTCATATTTTCCGGCACCCAAAGCCATAAAATCGAATTGTTGAAGTATAAAGAAGTACCCATTGGCATTTATATGTCTGTATGACAAGAATACTATGAAATACGCGCGATCTCTACCACTCACTCTATATGCTAATGTTGTATGCCGTAAAAGAGATAGTGGCAATAACCACGTGATTTTATTATATTTACCGCTAACAGCTAAACTCAATGTTTCTGTATTTTATACTCGGAATTTAATCAATTTTCAGCTTCCGAGATCTCGATTAGGTATGTGATTCTGGCAGCAAAGTGATATTTTCCACCAGAGATGTGCTGCGAGGAATGTGTTTTTGAGAACCAATAGAATCGCTTCATTGACGTGAGCTTGCCGTGACCTCACTCAACGCATTGGATCTTAAGAGCGTTCACAAAAGCAGTTTTCCCATACAAACATTGTCCCCTGTTTCCTCCCTGGATAGTGCCGGTAGAGTTATATTTTTTTTCCTGAATATATTCTATAATTATACAAAAAAAAAACATTGGGACACAGCTCAAGCCTTTCTATAATCTTTAATGAAAGAAGTACTTAAATCGGTTAAGTTTTGGAGAAGAAATCTGCAGAGGGCAACGAATCGTTGATTTTCTGTTCAGATTTTCTTCAAGCTGTAGTTGTCCTAAATATAATAATATCGCGCTCTGCGGAGGGAGGCTTGAGGTTAGGGAGACAGCAATAGATTTTACAAATACTTGTTTTTCATTTCTCTAGCCTTTGTTGTATACTAAATACATTCCTCGCAACACATCTCTTGTGGAAACACAGCCTAATAGTACGAGAGCGCTTTTCTAGGGCTCCCGTACTTTAACGCTGGTATAGTCTTTAATAACATGTAATTAAAAAATGAATTTAAAATTTTGTTTGTCTCGCTAAAAATCTAGGACGCCTGAACCTTATTGAAAATATTTGTAGAAATCCAGGAAAGGTTGTAAGAGTGGTTGTGAGTGTAGCAGCGCTGAAAGAGATTTTTTTTGTGATTTGTACGGGCAAGCGACCCAGCGTCATGGATTTTCTCAGCAAAAAGTGACTCATTCAGCGCTGCTACTTTTTCAGTGAACGTCAAGGGAATAGAGACACATATATAAACCTTAAAGTATCATTACTTTGTTTTGTTACACTGTGTAAAGTAATTCGTGTTATACACTACATCTACAATATTACATATAAGCCTTTGTTAATTACTTGCTAGGTATATACTAGCAATGCAAACGTCTTATTGAATTAGTACTTTCTAAAGTAATACATTACTTAAATGTGTTAATATGCTTCTAGTTTGAAAGTAAATATAGAGTATTCAGGTGCTAAATACACGTTAAAGTCAATAATACAATGTAGACTCAATGGTATCTCATCACTCATCAGCATTAAACATACTAATGTTATAAATGCGAAAGTTTGTTTGTCTGTAACCTCTTCACGCCCAAACCACTGAACCGATTTTGATAAAATTTGGTATGGAGAAACTTTGAGGACATAGGAATTAGGATTTAGGATACTTTTTGTTGCGGTAATATCCGCGGTGCATTGACCAAGCCGCGCGTTCGCGCCGCCGCATATAAATCATGCCTAAAGCAAGAAATACACGGTCGTCAACGGCGGTTGACGACCACGCAAAATCTATAATGAAAAACTGGTTGACAACACGTTGGCAACCGTGTGGCTGGCAACGCGCATACTATTTTTTGCTGTTGACGACCGCCGTTGGCGACCGTGTATTTCATACTATAGTCGCGTCGTCGGGACTCGTTTGTTGTTTGTTGTAATATATAAACTGACTCGTACTACATATTCTCCTAACAATATTAGCATTCAAATTAGAAGCATATTCAACCTACTATAGGCTGAGATAGCTAAGCTGTAGCTTTGTGCAAATTCCCCAAATTGAACGTGCAATGTTCCAGTCGGTGTTTGAGAGAAACAAAATAGTTATAATATAGTTATAATAATAGCTGCTCTATCCTCTAAGAAAGGAAGAACAATTTTATATACATTAACTTACCCCTTAGATAGTATAATTAGCCCCCTAGGGTAACAAAGTTTTATGGAAAAAAGCAATACCCCAGGCGTTATACTGTGTGCACTATTTTTAAGTCAAGAAAAAAAGGATTTAGCAACTAGCAAGCTTAAGGGCTTGATCAAAAGTTCGAAACACAGAATTTCGGAGGGAGAGCACACCGCCGGCGCGACGTGGTAGAGGAAGTATGCCTGCTTCTGTTTTAGTCGTTTTCATTGCCGGCCCTCCCAAAATACAATCAGTTTCTTTTTAAATTTAGCAATTATTAATTGCTTGAAATTGCAAACTTACTAACATGCGTTGATATTGTGAGCCTAGAAGCTTAGGGTGCCCTGTAAACGATCAAATTGTTTGTAAGATTTTACGTGTTTGTCAAACAATTTGATTGTGTACAGCTTTGTTGGAAGCTTTTGTCAAACAATCTACAATGAAAACGTGAATTCGTTTAAGCGGTAAGATCGTTTAAGCGGGGAATTCCAAGTGATACAAACATCAGCTGTTTTTACTTTTCTTTCGAAAGTGACGCGTCAGATCCAACTGTCAAAACAAGATGGCGCTACGCCTTGTCAGCAATTTTCCACTTTTCCCATTCAATTGCGTTATACCCGTCAGTCATACGAGTAATTTCAGTCAGAGCATGACGCGGACGTGATTAGCGTGACGTCTTTATATATTACTAGCTGTCCCGGCAAACGTTGTTTTGCCATTTAAAGTATATTTTCTACATCATCAGTTGATACATGTTTTACCCCCTCCCCCCGATGGTTGCTCGCCTTGTCGTGGCGGTGGGGCTCTAGTAACCGCGGCTTGGACAGCCGCGGTGAAGCGAAGAGGCAACCAGGGCCGGCCGGTGTCGCCGCCTGGCCCGAGGAGGGCGCTCCCAGCGGACTGGAGGAGTCCGCTGCGGATGCGCACCGAGGTGGGGCCGCAGAGGAAGAGGCAAGTAGGCATTACGGTGCGCCGCTTGCCCTATCCTCTGCGGCCAAGGACGGATCGCGGGGGGGAGAGGCATTGTGGTAGGTTGCCGCTTTCCCTACCCCCCCTGCGAGCTGGCCGTTCCGTTTGAACGGCATTGGTGGGGCCGCAGAGGAAGAGGCAAGTAGGTATTGCGGTGCGCCGCTTGCCCTATCCTCTGCGGCCGAGGTGTGGTCGGTGGCAGAGCCACAGACCTGATCTGCCACATGGCCTCCAAGTAGCAGACTCGGGGGGCGTCTGCTACAGCCCTGGTGGGGGCCGAGGAGGAGGGCGCACGTGTTGTGCGCCCATCGTGGAGTCTTCGGACCGCTGGCGGGGTCGCGGATGTGTGTATCGTTCCCGTGGCCCCGTCAAAAGGCGGCGTGGCGGAAGATGGGGGGGGGTTTTAGTGGGTATACCGTGGTCTCATCAGCTACGGGAGTCCCACATCACCGCTCGGGTCGCCCCCTGCGCCTGGGTGGTATGCGTAATGCATTTCCCCCTCCGGGAAAAAAAAATGTTTTACCCCCTCTTTTGTCCCCTAAGAGGGTGTGGGGGGAAGGTCATACACCAGATGTTAAGTTGAAAAACACAGTTAATACCTAATATGAAGTAAGTCCACTAAAGAATAAAGTTGTATACAAAATCTGACCCCTCTTTGGTCCCCAGAGAGGGTTGAGAGGGGAGGGGGGGGGGGGGAGGATTTTTATACACCAGATGTTGAGTTGGAAGAAGACAAACATAATATATCTGGGGAAACCGTATGCAAATCTGTGAAAACCGTATGCAAATCGGATCAGTAGTTTTCGTGTTAAAGAAAAAAGTTTGATACAAAATCTGACCCCCTCTTTTGTCCCCTTAGAGGGGTGGGGGAAAAAAATTTTATACACCAGATGTTAAGTTGGAAGAAGATAAATATATCTGCGAAAACCACATTCAAATCGGATCAGTATTTTTCGTGTGATGCTGGAACAAACATACAGACAGACAGAAAGAGTGACAGACAGACAGACAGACAAAAAACTAACCACATTTTTGGCTTCTCTAGCGATGTAGTGACAAAGGTGTAATTTCGGGTGTCATTTCATATCTTTTATGTACAGAATTTTCATTTCTACAACAGAATATTGTATTCCTCCCGCACGCGCTTTGGTGACGCCCACTATCGTAATATTTTAATTTCGCCATAATTTCAAAACCAAACGTCCAATTTTAATCATTCAAAGACCAAATATTATCTACATAAACTGTACTTAGTGATAAAATAATTTATTTTGATAAGGATTAATAGCGTGAGTAAAATATATCCGTTTCAATTTAGTAAAAAAAAAAATCAGGATTTTTAAATAAATAAATGGTTATTGTGCCTCACTCGACATAGATAGGTATAGTGTGTCGCGGACTTTTTTGTAGATATTTATAAGATCTACAATTACTTAGAACATATTTTTATGGTTCTATCTTTTATAGTTTAGGCAGCGTACGCAAAATAAGTAACTTTTCTAGCTGATTTTTTACACCTTGCGTCCGAAAAACTCAAATATCTTACGGAACCCTACTTTTTTCCAAAATAAAATGTAGCCTATGTTCAGCAGAAATAATGTAAGATTCCAATAGCAAAAGAATTTTTCAAATCGGTCCAGTAGTTTCGGAGCCTATTCGATATATATACTAAGATATATATCGAATAGGCTATATATAGGCTAATTAGTATAGATAGAGGCACAGAGGGGTAACTGGAATATTCGACAGTATACAGATGCGTGGGTGAAGCCAACGTCACAGACTTAGCTATAATATATTATATTAATATTATACCATACTAAACACACTGAGACCAGAAATATACATTATAGCTGAGTGTGTGGTCACTCCAAAAAATAAATCGTGCACGTCCACGCGTGCGCGTGGCCGTGCACAGCGTGCGCCGCCAGAGGCCGGGGTACCCTCGAAATTTTCATACATTCTTAATACCAAAATCATTTTCTCATACGAAAATATTTAACATGTTTGAGTTATTTTTCAGCTTAAGATAGTAATTACCTAGGGTCCTGAACAATTTTTTTTTACAAATTATTTAAATACTAAAAAAAAAAATTTGTGTTTAAATATTTTTTAGTAAATTTACTACTAAATATTTAAACACCAAAAAATAGACAAAAACACTTAAAATATATAAATAAATACTAAATTTACTCCAAAATATTTAAATATTTTTTAAAGTTTAAATATTTTGTAATAAATTTACTATTTACTCAAACATGTTAAATATTTTCGTATGAGAAAATGATTTTGGTATTAAGAATGTATGAAAATTTCGAGGGTACCCCGGCCTCTGGCGGCGCACGCTGTGCACGGCCACGCGCACGCGTGGACGTGCACGATTTATTTCTTTGACTTGACACAATTCGTGCGTAGCGTGTACGTGGGTTGCAGTGGACACAGTCACATATTATATTTTCTTACAAAGCGAAGCTTGACGCACGTGCGTAGTCTCTCCGTGCGCCGCGGTGGAATGGAGCCCTTAATCATAATGCATGAATCGCTAGTTTTTATTGCGAAGCTAGATATAAAAAAATATATGGGATTTGACATAGCACATCGCAAGCACCGTAACAATGATAGCAATGCGTTACGTCAAATCCCATACATTCTTGGCTTTGATGAAAGAGATGTATGTTGTACGTTGGAGGCTGGAGCCTATTTACAATAACTGATACTTTTTAAATCTATTTAAACCAAACTCTTAGTCACTTTTACACTATAATGACCCTGCACTGATCATATTACTAGATGGCCCGGTGGACCATTTCCCCACTTCCCCACTTCCCCCCTAACTCCCCATAGTTCCACAACTCCCCACAACAAACCATTTATTACCAAAGACACGCTGCGATAAACCCATGATTTATAAACGGCTGCCGGTTTTACCTTGTGAAACAACTACCAACAACTTGAAACAACTAGTGGTCGGTAGAAGCTTCATGATCGTCACGGATACCTAATAATATAAATGCAAAAGTATGTCTGTTTATCTGTCTATATTATGTCGTCTGCCTATACATCTGTACGCTAAAACCGCTGAACTCATTTTAGCGTAAGATTTAACACTCAGACGGCATATTAAAGGCTGATAAACAGACTGATTTTTTTATTATATTTTGTAAAGAGATTCTTTGAGTCTCGAGAAATGACATATATACGGACAAAATGAACGGTTACGTTTCAATATACGGATATGCTTTAAGCACATCTAATATAATCGGAGAGTAGCATCATCATCGCAGAACACTTGTTGTATGAAATTTTACACTTATAACTTGGTAACAAACATTTTCACAAACACAAGATTTTTAATACCTATATCCATATTAATCTCTGTAAAAAGTTGGTGTAGAAACGGGTTAGTTCCCGAACCGGTGGTAGGTACCAGTAGTATCAACATTCTGAAAGCATTTTTTTTAAATCTATTCAGAAATAAAACTATTTTTATTTTCATTTTATTCTGTCTGTCTATTACCTCTTCACGCGCAAACAGCTAAACCGATTTTGCTAAAATTTGGTATGGAAATACTGCGTGACTGGTGAGACATGTTCAATACTTGAGGACGTGATATTTGGCTATTATATTAGTTGGAAAAAAATAATATAAAAAATATAATATCAATTGATCACTGAGTAAATGTAGCTCAAAGTTAAATAATTATTTACCCAACACATGGACACCGCGAGCGGGAGGGGTAGTTGTGTGGTGTTTCTTTGGTAGCGCACGCCTCTGCACCGGCCGCATAGTATGCCTACTTGCCTAGCCGCGTAATTTACTTAGTATCCATGATTCATAAATTTTTGGGAAATTAAAAAAAAATTAAGAACCTAATTTTATTACATATTTATAATGAGAATCGAGTACTGAATACTCTCCTTAAATATCGGTATTGACTCACCAGTCATGCTGTATATGGGCCCCGCGAAAGGACATAAAATAGTTTTTATCCCTGAAAAATGTACGGTTTCCGCGCGATAAACGAATTTCTGCGCAAAAGATTTGCGGCCGTCATCTGGTTACATTTAATGAGGAAAAAGTGATACAAAATTGCAATTTTCGCCAAATTCGGCCTCGATTCTCGAAATAAATCCTCAGCTTATGTAATATCTCCTGCACGTGCCGACACCGCCCACGGATAAATCTCAAGTTTTACGGATTTGTGAAAATCTGTAGCCGTATTATACTGTGATTCTAAAATTTTGCTCTCTTAAATATAGCTTTGGAAATGCTAAGATTCTAGACTAGATCTAGAATAGAGACTAGATCGCGAGATAACTGAAAAATTCATTTATCTCGCGGAAATCGAACTTTTTCCGGGGTAACAAGTATCATTTATACTTACGACTTAAAGTATCTTTGTACTTATATTTTATACTTACCACACAGCAAAATCGGTTTTGCGGTTTGAGCGCGATGGACTCGGGAATCAATGATTTTGTCTCTAAAATCTGACAGTTTTTCTATTCTTTCGCATTTCTGTTATCGAACCTCCAGACCCTAATCCATAAAATATTCAGACAAGCAAACAAACGCGATAGCCGAAAAAAATCAAACAAGAGAATTAGATTATTGGCTCCTAGTCCTGCCACATTGCTAATACAACCAATACCCTGACATTCAAAGTCAAAAGAAATGAATAACAGTCCCTTGATGCATTATTCTTCATGAAAATAATTTCCCTTTTGAAATCGAATCCAGAACTTTCGCCGTTTTCCATTGCAGCTGGAGCCAGGCTTTAATTAAGCGAGTAATTAATTGTACTACCGACAAATAAGTCTAAAATGGCTCTGTCCTGATAGTATTCTAATTGTGTTACACTAATTCGTAGCTTCGTTTTCAATTAGATTGTGGCTGTTTATGTGTATCCTCTATCTCTGTTCAATAACAAAAAATTGTTATGTTGTCTAGATAAAAAAGTAAAAAAAATCAATGTTTTGATTCTACTAACCTAACCTACCCTTGGATCTAAATAAAGTCTGTAATTTGATTTTTCTTGCAAGATTATTGCCTATCAAATCCTAAGTTTATGCTTCCCTGACTTGTCACATAATATACCCATAATATAGCTGGATCATTGGGATGTCGTTACTAGAATCATGGCACCACCAATATGACATTTATTTCAAAAGATTCCCTCGTTTTAGTGGTTCTAACCACAGCAGATGGCTCAGGAACTTACTCCAAAACCATAGAAAGCCATCACCATAGATTTAATTATGAGCAAGAGTTTATCGAGCTTTACAATCGTGCCTTCAAAACCGACGTATCTAACATAATTATCTAAGAGAAAATGCCTTAGAATTATAATGGTGGTACGCGTGAAAATTGCTATCGAACTTAACAATTAACCAATTTTGCTTTCGCCTCAATTCTGTTGAAATATGGCCGACCCCATTGGAGATACCCCTGTGGCCTTGCAAAGAGTGTAGCTAAGTTTTCTTCGTTCTTCCTTTCCCAGCTTAGCAGGAGTACCATAAAAACGGTTTCTTTCTTGGAAAGAATAAGAAACAGACTGACGATGGCAATTAGGGGACGTCTATTAATTGAGAGAAGCATTTTTGAGGGTTTTTTGAAGCCCCTCCCCCAAGGTGAGATTAGGAAAGATTTAGCTTGACCCCCCTCCCCTCTCAGAACTCTAATATAATTATATAATTTGAAACTCAGTACTGGAACATTTGTGTTTATCTATGCCATGAATGGTTGTAACTTGTAAGCAACTTCTAGTAATTTGAATGCTTCATTTATTTCTAAAACTAATGAGGTTTTTTTTAATTATATTATTAGTTATTCCTGCTTTTCATGCATCATAATATTACGAACATGATAAGGATAATATTTTATGATAATAATCTTGCTTATCCCTAATACAGACTCAAATATTTTGCTTTTAGATTATAGTCTTTTCTTGTAGTCTTTTTGTAAAGCGTCTGAGATTTAATCTAGATAGGTTCTAGTGTTGAGTCTACACCGACACTTAGCTTCCCCATTCACTTAGATAAGCTTTTATTCTTTTTATAAGCGTGCAAGAACATAAAGATTAAAATATTATGATTTGTACAAAATTGCACTTATTATCATAACTTGCGTTTTAAAATGTTTTGTGACTACATAAGCAAGTGTCCTTTTTCTGAACTCTAATAATAATTATTATTATTATCTCCATACTTGATCAAAATCGAGTCATCTCTTCATGAGAGGACACTAAATAGACACATTTTTGATTTAAAATAATAATTAAGGAGAAGATGATGCCCGCATCATTTATCGCGCGGGAACTATTTTTATATGGGATGAAAAGTATCTTATGTCCTTTCCCGGGACTCAAAGTATCTCCATAACGCCTCCATGGTCTAGTGGTATAGAGCGCGGCTCTTAACTCGGAGGTCGTGGGTTCGATTCCCGCGTTGGAAACATTTATTTCCAAGTTTGGTTAGGACAATGCAGACTGATCACCTGTTTGTCTGACAAGTAAGATGATCCATGCGTCGGATGGGCATGTAAAAAGTCGGCCCTTCGCCTGATCGCTCGCCAGTCGTGTCGGTCTTCCGTCCCACTGGGTTATGAGAGTAAAGGAATAGAGAGTACTCTTGTGTACTGCTCACACACTTGGGCACTATAAAATTACTCCTGCGTAGCTGGCCTAGTTTCAATGAAACCTGCCACCGTCACCGAAACCGGTGTGGGAGCTATTATTATTATACTGAACAGCAAAATCGCTTCAGCGGTCTGGGCGTTACAGGTAATTAATCAGATAGACAGACGAACACACATTCTCATTTGTAATATCACTATGTATATGGAACCACACTCCAAACATAATCAGCTGATTAGTATGATTGAAAGTAACATTTGTTAGCCTTACCCGGTCGCAATAGTTTGTTATCAACGAGGGCACGATAAGTTTATATAGCTCGTTCGCGGCCGGAACACAGGAAAGGCGGGGTTATGGCTGCACTGTAAAATCTTTTCAATTAACTTTCAGTCTTTTGTATTGTTTTGTATGTCATATAGCGTACGGACCACACCTGCTTTGGTTTGATTGAAAGTTAACTTATTTTTTGTAGTGCCCACTGCCCAAGTGTGTGCACAGAAGAGCTCTCTAGTTTTCTTGATTCTCGTAATTCAATTGGATTGACCACTACTAGCGAAAATCGACATGTGCCTAACCAATTTTATGTTTTAAGTTTTTCAATCAAATTCACGATCAACTCAAGAGCCACGGTTTTAAACATTGAGTCACAAAAGCTTTGTCCACACTGGGCCTTTTTCTATTCGCCAAGGGCATGCGTCATAGTGCAGTCAAGTGACGCGCGTTAAAATCGTAGCGCGCGCTATGACACTTTTCTTTCAACGCGGTACGATTTAAACGCGCGTCACGGGCATGCCTCACGTCCGCCTGTTGACAGCGCTATAACGCATGCCATTGATGAACAAAAAAGGCCCAGTGTGGACAAAGCTAATGATGATCTCTTTAACAAAACACTGTTTAGCGGTTGAGGCGTGAACAGATAACAGACAGACAGACAGACAGACTTTCGCATTTATAACATTAGTGTATTTAAATTTGAAACTATCTCGAAGCGTATTGATAGGGTCTGCTCACAATAAACAACGTTTATCTGAGACGGCAGCAAAAATAAAGTCATTTTGCACTTTCGCCGCATAATGCGGACCAGTTTGGTCTGTAATGGCTATTCGATTTCCACTCACATATCGGAAACTGGTCTTAGAAATGGTGCGAACGTACAGTTTTTGCGGGAAATTTTACGTGGGAGATCTGCACGAATCGGTTTGCCCGAACGAGTGGTAGTGATCCAATCTATGCTAATGCCGCCGTTGTCTAGTAGTTTAGAGTGTGGCTTTTGATTCAGAGGTCGTGAGTTCGATTCTAACGATATAAGGAAATTTTGTTTCCAAGTTCCGAAAATGTAGGCAGATCACCTGTCATGAAAAAGTATCCATGCGTCGGATGAGCATGTAAAAAGTCGGCGGGCCGTAGACAAAGACCCTTTCGTTAAAAACGATGAAGATATTCGTTATCAAAATGTATAGGATTTGACATTAGTCTTCGCAAGCGAAATGTCATTTAGCGATAACTTATGTCAAACCGTATACATTTTGATAACGAATTTCGTCATCGTTTTTAATTAGTCTAAGGGGGCTCATCTCTCGCCTGTCGTATTGGTTATCGTCCCCGTTAGATGCATAGCCTCGTAACGCCGTTATTGCTTAATAAAGGCCGGCAACGCATCTGCAGCTCTTCTAGTGTAGCGAGTGTCCAAGGGCGACGGTTGTTACTATAAATTGTTACTATAAATCAGATGACCCGCCCTTGATTTATAAAAAAAAATCTAAGACTCAGACTATCATGATAGATTGATCGACAGTTTCGCAATAATATGACTATCCATCATTTGATATTCCTGACTCTACGTGGAGAGGCAGCATAAAATATTATTCTACTTGGCAATAGCAATAACCTGAGGGGTTTCGAATTTCGATATAGTATCAATTTACGTACCGAAAAATTTGTATCGGAAAAATCGCAAGTGAAACCCGAATACTTCCGTTTTCCTGAAAATGAAATATTGCTTTATTGAAATAGAATTACCAAAGTTGTAAATGTTATGACTTAGGGCGAAGCCAAACGAGCGTAATTTGAGCCGCAGAATTTCTGCCGGGCAGAATTTTTTTCATACAAATGACAACTCATTTTGAGTCGCCGCGCCGTGTGAATCAAACAATATGACTTTTGTATGAAACTGAATGCAGCAGAATTCTGCCCGGCAGAAATTCTGCGGCTCACGACTCATAAATTACGCTCGTTTGGCTTCACCCTTAGTTATATAAGGTACAGTAAGGTACTAATTATATATTCTATGGTACAGGCTTTTGCAACTTGCAACACACAACGTTGTCGAACGTCGAACAAATTTTTTTGTTTATATGCTGGTGTTGCCTTAAGCGTAAAAACATTGCAGTATCCTATTCGTCTCTATGTTAAACAGGCATTAAAATCGATTAAGTAATATCCGTATGTTTGATCCATTAATCGCCCAGCTCATTATCGGCCCACGTATAAGCGCTTGCGGGCTAGATTGACTTGAATCACTTCGAGTCACATAATATTATGTTCACAGTATAAAATAACTAATTCTAACTATAAAATATGCACGGGATCCGCACATTTTCCAGCAAAAACTTTCTTGTCCTTTCCCGGGACGTACCTATTTGAACTAAATTTAATTGTGCTTCAAAGTGAAAAGTTATACTGACGGTCGACGGACACACTTAACACACTTTGACTCATATTGCAACTGTATATTTTACTGCAATAATAAAAGCCTTTTTCATGGACTATTAATAGGTACTTAAAGATAGAAAAAAAAATTTAAAACTAATCCGGTACTTCCGAAGTCTATTCAATGCTAACAACCACTTTTCTTTTTTTATACGATTACAAAAATAAATGAAAATAATGATTATTTAATAAGTTCTTGAACGAAAACACTTTCAATGAGCAATAATTAACGAATTATGAAAGTGATGGCAATGAAAGTTGGCAAATTAAATTAAAAGTAGTGCGCGCCGAGCAAAGATTTAATTATCTTCTTTGAAAGTATAATGAAAGAGATTAAGTGTCTGCGTCTGGGGTATTTGAGTACTGAGAATTATATTAAGTAGCCGTCTTGCTGGATTAAGGACGCGCACGTTATGACGCAGCGGAGCGGGTCGCATTTTATTGTAATATGAGATGACCCGATGAACTTTCTATCACTTATCTCCTAATTATACCTTCCCTGAACTTCTTTGAATACTTCAAATATAATATAAGTGAAATCGGTTTTATTTATTTATTTTTATTTTACAATTTATTGCACACAAAACCATTAAAAAATAACATAATATTAGAAGAAAGATGACACAACAGGAACTGCTTATTTCTAAAGAAATCTCTTCCAGCAGCCCTAGGAAGAGAAATTTGATCACAAACAACAGATAGGGCGTGCACAGACAGTAATTAATATTTATGAATAATTTAAATTACAAAATTAAATAAAATAATTATAATATACATAATATTATACTACAATACTTAGATACTAATAATACTATACTATAATTTATTACATACTATATCTATAATGTTATATAATATTATATATACCGATTATAAATATTTAAACATTATATCGATACATACTATATGTTACATATTTAACTGGATTCAGTATTGAGGTAGTGTTCCTTCACGCGTCTTTTAAAGACAGTGATTGTGGGACTATCACGAATGGTATGGGGAAGGGAATTCCATAATCTAACTGCATGAACGGTAAAGGAGTAGGAGAAGAAGTTGGAGCGATGGGACGGGAGGGAAAGATTTGTTCTCACATTAGACCTACAGGGGATGTCTAAGGGTCGAGAAAAGTTAAAGCGATCCACGAGGTAAGAGGGAGACAAAGGATTGTAAAGGATATTGTAAAGGAGGGAGAGGATATGGACATTTCGCCGAAGGCGAATCGGGAGCCACCTTAACTGTGACCGAAGAGCTGATACGTGATCATACTTTTTTAAACCAAAGATAAAACGAATGCACTGATTTTGCAAACGTTCTAACTTGGTTAGCAACTCTTCGGTAATATCCAAGTAACAGGAGTCGGCATAATCGAGGATAGGGAGGATGAGTGACTGGACTAGGGAGAATTTAGTTTTTAAGGGCAAAAAGTTCTGAAGGCGCCTAAGCATGTGTAATGAGTGGAATACTTTCCTACTTACCTCGTTGACTTGAGGTTGCCAAGACAGATTATTATCAATGATGATTCCAAGGTTTTTAGTAGATTGTTTGAAGGCAATCGGAGTACCATTGTAAACAATTCTGGGCACATCATTTAATCGCTGTGTCATATATCTACTGCCGACAATTATTGCTTGGGACTTATCAGGATTAACTAAGAGACCAAATGATTTTGCCCAGTCTGCAATTCGCTGAAGATCAGCATTAATATCACTGATTGCCGCACTTATATCATCAATATGAGATTGAAGATAAATTTGCAGGTCGTCTGCATAGAGATGAAAATTGCATGATAAAATTACTAAGGATACTGTATTTATAAACAATGAAAAAAGAAGAGGAGATAGGACACCACCCTGTGGAACCCCCGCATCGAGATCACACCATTCTGAGGTAGCCTCATCATAGCACACCCGCTGCGAGCGCCCCCGAAGATAGGAGTTGAACCAGTCTATAACTGAGGAGGATATATTTAGGGAACGAAGGACAGAGAGGAAGATGTCAAAGTCTACTGAATTAAAAGCACTGCTAAAGTCTAGTAGCACCAGGATAGATACACATTTTTGCTCCATAGCTAGTCGTAAGTCGTCAGTGACTTTTAGCAGTGCTGTAACAGTGCTGTGACCAGGGCGGAATCCGGATTGAAAGGAAGAGAGCAAATTATTGCAAGATCGGTTCAGCGTTTCTTAAGTTTTAAGCGAGACTATACAGTTTTTGTTTATAAGAAAAATTCTAGTCTTGCTAAAAACTAATCGGGTAGATGTTGTAACACTATCGTGGATTTCATCATAGAATATGTCTGCAAAATGCTGTCTACCCTGTCATGTAACAGTGTAGGCTTACCTTTACAATCTATTCGCATACGAAGTGGATCATCAGTGCATATTATTATGTAATGTAAAGGTCTTAACCGCTTGACCCTTTCACACGCACGAAAATATTACCATCCGGCTCGCAAAGCACGTACGTGGACTTATTTTCACACCAATATTTCGCGGCCTTCAGAGTGCAGTCAACGGAAGACCGAGCCTGTAGCCACGCGACGTTGCCTTTATCGCTTCTCCGATCAAAATGTTTTAATTGTCATTAGACGAGTCAGATGTCAACGTCTTATTAACGAACGCTTATATCAATTCCATGGATTTTGATCGACGATTCTATAAAAAAGCGATAAAGTAACTCCTGTAACTCCTGCGACCAGACTAAAGGTAAAAACATAGCCGGAAGTATAATTACAGGAGTTTTAAAAGTATTCCTTTCTCACATGTTACATAACAACAAACAAGGTGCGATGCAGGGAAAGTACTGCGTCAATCACCCGAGAAAGCAAATGTCAAAACATTATGACGAAAAGAATCATTGTCTATATTCAATTCGCGTTCCGATCGAGATCTAACCTTATTTCGAACGTATAAGATACAGTCTCGCTTGATGGATACAGGAGAAAACACATGCATCTTGTTTTTATGTGATCTCATGTGTTGATTTAAATGTATGCGTTTCGAGTTAACAACAATGTCAATTTGCCATTATTTAACACCTTTCTATTTTAGTAAGTGGCTGCTGTTTTTGCTTTATGACTGAATTACTGTTTTAACCGCCGGATAAACGACGAATAGCTTAATCGGAAGTTATGTTACTTTATTCTTAGCGACCAAGTCGCTAAGAATAAAGTAATATTACCGAATAAGGTTTGTAGCTTTCGTGGTAAATCCAGGACGATTGTGAACAAGTCTTTGGATTTTAAGTTTTATGGTATACATTATAAGTTATATTACTTACTAGCTGTCCCGGCAAACGGTGTTTTGCCATATAAAGTATTTCTACTTCATCAGTTGATACAAAATCTTACCCCCTCTTTTGACCCTAAGGGGGGTGGGGGGGGGATTATACACCAGATGTTAAGTTGGAAAACACAATAAATAATATGTAGTAAGTCCAAGAAAAATGTTTGATACAAAATCTGACCCCCTTTTTGGTCCCCTTAGAGGAGTGGGGGAGGGGAATTTTATACACCAGATGTTAAGTTGGAAGCAGACAAATATATCTGCGAAAACCGTATGCAAATCGGAAAAGTAGTTTTCGTGTTATATACAAAAGTTTGATACAAATTCTGACCCCTCTTTTGGTCCCCTTAGAGGGGTGGGGGAGGGGAATTTTATACACCAGATGTTAAGTTGGAAGCAGACAAATATATCTGCGAAAACCGTATGCAAATCGGAAAAGTAGTTTTCGTTTTATATACAAAAGTTTGATACAAATTCTGACCCCTCTTTTGTCCCCTTAGAGGGGTAAACTAACTAACCACAGTTTTGGCTTCTATAGCGATCTAGTGACACCCCTCGCTTATTATTTTTTGAATATCTTTAATGTACAGAATTCACATTTCTACAGTTTTATTATATGTATAGATATTAGAATTTAGAATTAGTAGATTTGCTACGGAAGGCTAGAAGTAGATTTGATATGGTATAGGAAAGGCCAAAATATTGGCCCCACTTCGGCAGTCGGTTTTATTTTTGGGCATTTTATTGCACGAAAATCATTTCTGTAGTGTCATATAATATGAGTTTTGAAATTTTCATAATGTAAACTTTACATGTAACTAAATGGATATTTTCTCTACAAACGAGTATAAGTCAACACAACAATAATTAAGCTCATCATAATAAATCATTTCAAAAGGCACGGTTTACTTGGCACGAGCGCCGCGCCGTGGACACTAACTAGTCCGGTTTCCTCACAATTTGTATTAAGTTTGATGAAAATTGTATGAGATAAGTGTACTTTCACTTTTGTTGAGAAACATGTTTAGATGTTTCCACGTGTTTTTCTTTGGCAAACATTTAAGAGAAAAGCGAACGTGCTGTCGAATGTAAGCTTTTGATGGTGGAGCTTTTAAAGACTGAAAAAGCGCAGTACTTTGTTGAAGTTGAAACTTTTTTAGCAGTGTAAAATTTTTCATCCGCCTTAAAAAGACGTGCACTTTTTTATGACGTGCGAAAAATTTAAAACTCATGACAGGACAAATCGAAAACTCGATCGACAGCCGGCGCGGCGGCGCGGCGCTGGAACGAACTGTCACCAGCAGTATTTCTGGACATACGACCTGCAAACCTCCAAGAAAAGAGCGTATTCCCTCTTAAAAGGGCGGCAACGCATCTGCAGCTCTTCTAACGTTGCGAGTGTCAATGGGCGACGGTAGTTACTTTCCATCAGGTGACCCGCTTGCTCGTTTGCCCCCTTATTTTATATATAAAAAAATTAAAGTTAAGTGCTCATTGAATATCTAATCTCAAAGTTTGAGGAAATCGTTAAAGAAATCAGAGACATTGGTGAAACGCACTTTCTGCGGAAGTGTTCATATGTCATTATATACGCCATGATCTGCGCCTGCGCACCGTGTAATGCGATAAAAAACAGACATATTACGTTACTACTTATAGATTGATCATTGATGAAATTAACGTATTATAACCGATAGGTTGCGTGCGGCTCTACTCCCGCATGCTCCCGTTAAGTCCTCCAAAGTATTTCGCAGGAATCGTAAGTTTTCCCAAGATAAGAAGTGTCATGACTCATGTATGTTTTATCATAGACTTTAATATGGTTTATTCTATATTTTATTTTATAAAATCTGTATAAATTTCATCAAAATCAGTCCAAATATTTCAGAAATATTTGATGCAAATATTTTAGTCTTCGTCGAATAAAAATTGTTTTCTTCAAAATGATAATATGTCCTCGTTTTGAAGTAATCTGGGAATTATAATAATAATAATAATAATAAAGCCTCTTTATTATCCTTAACTTTACATAAAAATATTTGATAAACACATTTTAAGAGAGAAGTAATTAAAGTTAAGGCCCCTGTCGGGTATAGGCCTCCTCCAAAATTTTCCAAGTTTTCCTTGATGCAGCTTTCTTTGTCCAGTTATTCCCAGCATATTTTTTAATTTCATCTACCCAGCGTTCTTTCGGGCGGCCTCTAGGTCTTTTGTCGCCAGGGCCTGGCCAATTTGTGGTTAGTATTGTCCATCTCTCATCTGTCATTCTCGCGATGTGGCCAGCCCACTTCCATTTTTGTCTCTTCATGTGTTGCAAAGCGTCTATAATGTTTGTTTTTTGCCTGATGTCTTTTGCTCTTATTTTGTCTTTTAACCTTATATTTAAAATACTTCTAATCTGGGAATTAGTGGGCCTATTTTTTGTGTTTTGACATGGGTGATGGGTTTATCTTTTTACTATAGTGCCTTTAAGAGCCTGCTGCTAAAACGCTAGCCCCGCCTACACATCCTGCTATCCTCCAATCGTGATACAATGATTCCATGAATCGTGCTCCCGAGCAATGTGCTTTACGCTGCAGCTAATAGTGAACAATATCGCGTAACAACGGTCCCCGCATTATACCACGAAAGTAAAGGTCGTTAGTCCCAGAACTGTTTTTTGGTGATTACTTAAAAACTAAATACAATACAAATATTTCCGCTAGCTATTATTTTATAAAGTGTGTGATTGTAGTAGTGCATATTATTTAATGATAGTAACTCAATAAGTGTAACAGATATTCGTTGAAAAGCCCAAAAATATTCATAATTTCGAAAAATAAAACTATCGAGTCAAAATAAGTGAATCGTGTACAATGATTAAATAAATCTAAATTTCATTGGAGTTAATCGTCTTCCGGGAGTGTAATACTTAGTAGAAAACACAGCAAAAAATGACAGCCCAGTCTTAATTGGCTTGCTGCTAGCGACGAAACATTACCAATTAGGCACAAATTCCTTTAGTTTTTTCTCAAAAGCATAAAAAAACCGGGCATAATCGTAAGTCATTTCGCCCATCCTTGCAATATAATAAAATAATCACAATATGTTACGTATTTCATGGATAAATTCAATAGTTAGACAAAAGTATTTCAGTTCCAAAGCCGAAGTATTTCAGACAAAGCCGATAACCTATAATAGTAAAGGCTTACGGTACAAAAATGGTTGTAAGTTATAGCCGCGATAGCAATAAACAGTGGTTAGTGGGTTATCGCGGTGCACCTACTGCGAATGTGGGTGAAAGACTAATAAATTCACCTAATTGACCAGGTATTACCACAGTGTAACAGCACACAGTAGATTAACTCAACAGGGAGAAAAAGCTCAACTGAGGTATGTCCCTTTTTTATCGTTGGGGAAATGCAATTGCGCATCCCCAGCGGTCTGGGGATGGCCACCGGGGTATGTGGGATTCCCCGGGGCGGTGAAGGTCGCGCCTGGGCATACCCAGTAAAACCCCAACGAGTATTCCTACATTCCGCTTTAGGCAGAGCCATGGGATACGCCGTACCCGGGATACACAACCGCGCCGGCCGCGGCAGGGGCATAAGACCGAGATCAAAAAGGTGTGTGTTATTGAAACAAAATAAGACGTTTACGCGATGTGATTTTATGTTGTTCTGTTATCTGAATCTACCTGAAATCACGCCAATAGGTGCGTTTGGTTCAGGCGTATCTAGTATTAAGATAGTCTACTATAGGTATATAATTATTATAATGTTTTACTGTGCAGTGTACATTATACTGGGGAAAATTATAAGGTCAGGCGGGGTAAAACGTTCCCAAATGAGATGCATGATTTAGAATAGACAGAGTGCAGATGCTTGGTAAATACTGCACGATACATCAACCTAGTCCAGGGCTAGGGTATTTTATGAAATATCTAAAAATCTGAATTTAAAGACAGTACTTAAGAGTTAAGAAGAATGAAAATATATCACAAACAACATCAACTTTTTGGCGGCCGCCGACAACGTACGCCAACAAATCTTCATTACGTTTTACAAAACTGAAAATTATATACCTAGATATTCTTATTAGTAAACAGTTATTGAAAAATTCATACTTACTGATTAATGTAATAATTATGTTTGGTATTGAATAATTTTACATATTTTTTGCGTCACAAGACGTATCTAATATTATGTAGTTGAGTTAAAATCGGTTGAGCCGTTTTGAAGGAGTTCCTGCACAAACACTGTGACACGAGAATTTTATATTCTTATTAGAAAGAATTTCATACTGCTGATTGGATTGGAGTATGGAATTACAGCCATATGGGCTATGGCGCATTGCCGGGGTGGCGCGCTTTGCCATACTCACCATTGTATATATAAAAATGTAATCGTATGTCTGTCTGTTGCAGGTGTGGTTGTGATGACATGGTGGTGGGTGGCGCTGCTGGCGCTCGCCGCGGCCGAGCCCCGGGCCGGCACCGGTGAGATACTCTACAGTAAGCAGAGCACTTCTATACACGCTTTCCCCTATCGCCCGAACGATATCAAATCGCATAAGAATATTCGCGTTTAGTTAACAACCTAAATTAATGAGTTTATTATATGGAAAAACAACCTCAATTAACTAGACAAGAGTTTCTGAAATTATTTTCCTAGGTACAATAGTACTATATAGTATAATAGGTAATAAGATATTATGATGATAAATTAAGGATATGGACGGGACGGAACGCCCATAAACTTGTCGACGGCTGCCGTCGACGAGTTAACGGCAGCCGCCAACAGTTGGCGACGGCTGTAGTTGTATCTGCCGTTGACAATTAGTGCTGTTCATCAGCTGTAAGGAGCCTTAAAGCATTAAAAAAACTAAGATGCGCTCGTTCCGTTTAGTTACTTCTGTATAACAAGTTATCTATCATTCTGCGCCACTCTTTTAAAGTCTGGTAAATATAAAAATTGACTTAATAGAGTCTAGAATGTGTGTGTAACTAATACTAAACTAGGAATTCCCTTGACTTCCATAAAACTTTAAACTTCCTTCAAAAAACTTCAGTTTAAGCCATAGTTATAATATTAGTAACTATAGTATAATAAGTAAAGTTAGCTAGTACCAATGCTGCTAGCTACCTCATAAGTCATAACTCATTACTCATTATGTGTACCACTATAATATTATATTATAGCAATTCATATTATGTTGCACCAACTGTGCATTACGTTATGAATCAATAAAATATTAATTTCTTCTAATTATTGATAAACTAAAATTCATAGTTATTGTGCTCGCATTATACTTAATTTGTGAGTATTATATTTTAATTCGTTCTCATTTTATTAATTTACATAAACGAAGCGTTCGCTACTGAGATGGTGCATTAATTTAATTAATATTCATACATTAATTGATATTGGTTTTAAATGAAAATTAATTATAATTTATGCTTGTGACTTAAGTGATTAAAAAACCAAATAATAATTTAGCATAAAATTTAATTTAGCATGAAAGCCTTAATTTACAATAATAATAATTGATTGCATTATGTAGAAAAGCTCTGCAATCTACATAAATAATATCTAATAAGTTACATAGCTCATAATATTATATACTATAACATTAATATTGTATTACGGGATAAAATATAGTAGTATAATAATATTAAACAAAGTCTTAACAACTACAAGGCCTATTTTATCAAAATCCTTTCATGGGTTTCTGTGCAAAACATGACAAATCTTTTCGCCGGGTTAGTTCCCGAATTGGTGGTAGGTATAGATTGTAGACCTACATAGGACAGTTCTAAAATTAATAGACGTCTTATCTCTTTTTTTCTCGCAACTCAGTTTTGCCAAAATTACATTTTCCGAAATAAAAATCACCTTCATAATATGTCCTTTACCAGGACTCTAAGAATATCCATACCAAATTTCAGCAAAATTGGCTCAGCAGTTCGGACAGGAAAATGTAACAAACAGACAGACACAATTTCGAATTTATAATATTAGTATGGATCCATGATCTAATAATTTTACAGTTGAAGTTGTTAAAAGTATACTTGTATTAAATATTATGGCACTTAAAAAGTTAGCTCAAGAGAAAGCGCTCTAATAACTAATTATGAGTCGTAATAACTTCTGTCGATACAAAATTAAAGCAAATAATAATTTAGAATCATAATTAAGTTTCACTAAAATGTAGATCATTTCTCTATTATAGAGCTATTAAATCTTTTAGCAATCTTTTAATCTTAGATGAAAAGACAATTAACGATGTCCAAAATATGTTTTGTAATAAACATTTTTTGAACGCGTGTCTAGCTTGGTGTTTAGACTTTATAGGCATGTATAATATTTACTATCACTTTGGCTGTTGGCAATATTTTTTCTGAGGTTTAGTTTTGTACATCTAGGTATATAATATATAAAATTGCAAGTCCTGACTGACTGACTGATTCATCATCGCCGAGCAAAAACTGTTAAAGTTACAGCCACGAAATTTGGTGAGTAGGGTTGTTTTGTAGACACCCACTAAGGAAGGAATTTTGGAAATTTTCTATATATATAAAATTGCAAGTCCTGACTGACTGACTGATTCATCATCGCCGAGCAAAAACTGTTAAAGTTACAGCCACGAAATTTGGTGAGTAGGGTTGTTTTGTAAAGTAGACACCCACTAAGGAAGGAATTTTGGGAATTTTACCCCGAAGGGGGTGAAAAAGGGGTTGACAGTTTGTATGAAAGTCCGTCATTTCTTAAGTTAGAAACATGAAACTTTATTTTTGAGCTACTGAATAAAAATAAATAAATATGTATTCAAGCGTTTTTGGAAATTCTACCCCCAAGGGGGTGAAATTGGGGTTGAAAGTTTGAATGAAAGTCCGTCATTTCTTGAGTTACAAACATGAAACTTTATTTTTGGGCTACTGATTAAAAATGAATGGATACGTATTTAAGCTTTTTTGGAAATTCTACCCCCAAGAGGGTGAAATTGGGGTTGAAAGTTTGAATGAAAGTCCGTCATTTCTTGAGTTAGAAACATGAAACTTTATTTTTGGGCTACTGATAAAAAATAAATGGATACATATTTATGCGTTTTTGGAAATTCTATCCCCAAGGGGGTGAAAAAATTATCTATCTCCGTTATTAATTACTATACTATGCTAACGCGGACGAAGTCGCGGGCAACAGCTAGTTGCGTATAAAAATGAGAAAAGTAAAACTCTATAATATATAGACCTAATTAATATCTATTTACTACGTCTATTTACTAAGTCAAAGGGTAAGTATTTAAGTTTGAGATACGCCAAAATAAACTTATGTGAAATCAGCGGTTTAATTATAAAAGGAGGCCTATTAAAATTAGGCCTCCTAACAGTTTAAAAATATAGAGATTATAGAGTTATAATATAATCAAAATATCAAAATCCATACGTCCAACGAGCAGTTAAAAACATTTCAAAGTCAAAGATAATGTTGATAACAGAATCTAGACTCAGCCTATTAATATTTAAGTGTAGATAATCCACCGCAATCTCGATCTTAAGGCGAAGTCGAGATTAATTTCCGGTACTTAAGATGCGATCTCTTCGCTTCTGTTCTCTGGTCTGCATCAAAAATTTCACTTTTTGTTTTTAAGCCCACACTGGGAATGAAAACAAAAGGTTTTTTTTTTTAATTACAACACATAATGGATACTTTTAATACTTAATTATTATTGTGCTTAATAAGCGACTCTACATAATATGTCTACCACCGGTTTGAGGATTATGCGAAAAGAAGCTCTCGCAAGAAATTGACAAGGGCTCGGTAGATCGAATAAGCAAAAAGTTGGACACTATAATATTTGACTGTATTTATATTTTTGTTAAAGGTTTAAGACCATGTTTTGGCATGCCACAAAAATTATAGTAATTCCAATACTTAACCATTTGAATAAAAATTAATCGAGTACAATCAAAATTCAAAGAATCAAAAATGTAAATGTCTATTACCATCAATGCATACCTAAATGTACCATAACGCTCGCTGACACACCTAAAAGTTTGGTGTGAACGCAGCCTTATCGTTTTATATCCCATACATCATCACATGTCTGACAGTCAGTCCATCTGATAGCAAATGAAAGTGTGGACGTATCGCTATCAAAATGTAGCGAAAGTGACATATTATGTTACTTACATAATAAGCGTTTAGATTCACTAGTAAGAGGAAATAAAATCTTTATAAATGAGAGCACGGGAGTTTATGACGAAGTCTTAGCTTAAATAAAGCATTTTATTAACTTCATAAGAGTGCCATCAAGTAATCTGTTTAATTGTAAACTGTTGTTTGGGATAAAAACTACTCCTAAGTTTCTGTAAGAGTATTTTTACTAATATTTTATATGAAGTTTTGTACCTACTGCCTAGTGTTTTGGACTGTAGTCGTGGTAATCCAAAAAATAGTTGAAGAAAAATGTTTGTCGTTGTATCAGGCATCAACAGCGACAAAATAATAAAAACAATGAAATACATGACGCGATATTTTGAGTTCGGGCTTTTCCAGTACACCAACACAAATGCTATCTCTGTGTTGTTTCTTACTCTATGATTTCAACCGCTGTTTTCTATATCACTCTAATACTCGAATATACATTACAAAAACAATGTTTATTCCTTACTAATTACTAGTTATTCTGATCACTCTGTGTGTAGTACATAATTATAATATTATAGAACTATATTGTAACAACCACCTTGTCTGGTATGTTAAAAAAGTAATAAGTATAACGTGAATATAACACACCAGATGAAGTAAAATATTGTAAACATAATTGTAACGTCTTTAAATACGCAACTTATACATTTTTACTTGTTAGTTACTAATAAAATTATTCTTCAGTCTAAGCTGAATGAAATTCTATACCGTGACGACAAAAAAGTAAACTAATTAAGTATGTCATAGGAATTTCATGCACCTATTCTAATTTCTGCACCACGATTGGACAGCACCGTGGTCCGTGCGGTCAATTATATTCAAAGCGAACAAATTCCTGAAATACATCGTTATCTAAGCTAAATATTTCGCCCATATTTGTTCACAATGTAACAACTAACAGAGATAATAATCCTATTACTGTAATATATCTGGCTAGACCATAAAACGTTTTCATGGCTTCATAGTGAAAGCATTTGATAGCTTTTTAACTGAGATTAAATTGGCTCGATAGGATTATTATAGTATCTGTGACAAATAGTAATTGATTTTAAAACGATCCTATTTACCGCTTCGTATAACAGATAAAGAGCGATGATCGAAACTATTACATATTGTGCTCTTCAAGGGTATTGAGCTCTGCTGCGTTGCGATGACCGATATGTTTTTGCCACGTAAAAATACCTATTCATACAAATCATGACTCACAAAATTACGCTAGTGTGAATCAAACTGGACTTTTGTATGAAACTGAATGCAGCAGAATTCTGCCGAATCGAAATTCTGCGACTCACAACTCAAAAATTATGCTCGTTTGGCTTCACCCTTAATCCATACTTCCATACTAATATTTTTATAAATGCGAAAGTGTGTCTGAGCATCTGTCTGTCTGTTACCTCTTCACGCCCAAACGGCTGAACTGATTTTTCTGAAATTTGGTATAGAGATACTTTGAGCCCCGGGAAAGGACATAATATTATTGTGATACTTTTATCCCGCAAAAATGTACGTTACCCGCGCGATAAACTAATTTTGGCGCAACGGATTTGCGTCCGTCATCTAGTTATAATGAAAAATTTGCCAAAAGGGAGTTTATGCCAAAATTCAATTTATTCACTAAAACTGAATGCGGTCGCGATTCTGTATGGCTAACTAGCTGTAATTTAAAAACAATTAGCATAATTAATAGAATCTGTATAACAAAGACGATAATTACGTACCATTTATGCAATCCGGTTACGAAATAAACTTTTACTAGTCGACCCTAAGGTCACGAGATGTTACTGAAAACGAAAGTGTGATACTTTCGAGACGATTATACACCAATTATTGTCTTAGCACCAGCCCTAATTGATGAGTAGGGTTGGCAATTATAAGTATCGATAAAAATATTTTCGTTTTTTTTTTGGGAATTAGGTTTGTAGGCTTTGTTAATTTTATAAACCAACTAAATATTATAAGTTAAGGTTTCTTTGTAGGTATATCGGTTAAATTACAAGCATTTTTTCTTAAAGTTGGTGTAACTATAATTTAAAGCTAATCTTATACTAATTTATAGCGCTTATACTCGTTGCTATCTTCAACAAAAGATTTTAATGTAGAGAAGCCTTTTGGAATTCATTTTATTGACTAATGCATGCAATTGAATGCTGAAAAAGATCGATATAATTTTTACGCATGTAGTATACGTGTAATAAATCATTAATTATCTTTCTAAGAATAATAAAAACTAAGGAAACGTAACTCCCATACTTCAACCGTTTTAAATTTGGTTCCATTTCGCACACTAAAATATGGCAATAACTACGAAACACTAACACTCACATTTACGAAATCTATAAATACACAAAATTGTGTACCGAATACATGCATAAAATATGCATATTGTATTCGGGTCTCATTTTGTAGCCTCTTGGTGCAATTCTTTTGACGGAGTTACTCTTCTTTAGTTTTTATTATTCGTAGTTATCTCTCATCATAATAATATCGTGTCATAGTAACATAGCTGTACTATAATTTTAAAAACAACAAAATAAGGCTTCAAAACAACCGGCCACGGTAATTAGCTTTCTTAATTAATTGTTCCTGTGGCGGGAATGCGACACGGAGGTCTTATAAGGGCGTGAATGGCTGTCATTAGGGCATAATCTCGGGATTCTCGCTCAAACAGTTTCACCGACACGAAAGTTGACGAGTCTATGAGATCAGGGATGCCACCCGTGAGAAAATTAGATTCTGCAAGGTAAAAGCTGCAAGGAATTGAAAATATTAAGTAGCTTATTCTGAAAAGACATAAACCTACTTATTACTTTAAATATATAAGGTAGTAGGAGGGATTAGCGCTTAGTTAAGAGGATACTCCAAAGCCAAGAGAAATTAAAAAAGTACTCGCAATATCAAAATCAACGATTCGTTGTCCCCTGATTCCTTCTCCAAAACTCAACCGATACTTACTACTTACTAACATAACGATAACTTACTTTTTTCATTAAAGATTAAAGAAAGGCTTGAGCTGGTTTTTTTTAAGAATTATGTATGAACTAAGACCTTTAATTTACTTATTGATAAGTCCATCAATCATTCAATAAAATAGTTTATTGTCTCCCCCTGAAAATTTTACTAAAAACACGTCACACAGGATTTGGCAGGCACAACGACGCTAAGTTTTTATTTGGAGTGTGTTTTCGTATACTTTGTATTCCAAAGTATATTTTACGACGGTTTTTTCATAAGCAAGAGGTGAGACTATAAGATCTAGTGTCGATTTCAAATAATATTTATAGTACATCAGAATTGATGTGTAGGAAAATTTGCATTAAAACTCTATCAAAAGTCAAAACGTATATATTATATTAAAAAAAATATTCATAAATCATTTGGTGTATTGCTTTTTTTATAATCAGTGTGATTTAAAACAGTTTATATTCATATTTAATACTAATAGGAAGTGGCAACCCTGAACAAGATGGCCGTCGTGAGCACTTGAAATGAGTTTACTTTGGCAAGAGCTCAGCAAACATCTCTAATAACCGTGTCCCTAATGCGCCGTTGAATTATTAATAATAATATCTCCCATTATCACCGATCGTTACAACTGATTGTGAGCAATTGATACGTCTGCAGATCACCAACTAGATTATGAGAAATGGATGGAAATATAGATACAGATATGAATAATTTTTCGAGAATATTCCAGGCGTTTGTACAAAGAAATTCGAAAAAATATGTTATTATTAGTGATGCGCCGAATAGTGATTTGGCCGAATAACCGAATACCGAATATTCGGCCTTTACCGAGCCGAATATTCGGCCGAATTATTCGGTTTACCATTATTTTATTTTGCCGCGTAAACAGGTTCTATCGTGTACTCTACGTGCCGCTGCTGGCTAGCTCGGAGCGAGCCTTCTCTCGCGAGCGCAATGCAATCGCAATTATTGCGCAATAATTGCTCCAAAATCGCAGTTTCGTATCACATACCAGCCAAAAAAATACGATAGCAACGAGCGACAGTACTCCCTCTGCTGAATAATCAAGGAACTATAATTACATTTAAATCGCTAAATCTCCATACTTAGACCGATAGCTCTAGGTTTTTTGGTTTCAAAATTCTAAAGTTTCTGATTTTTTGCGTATAGGTTTGGGACCACTAGGTAAACCTAAAAAATGATTTTGTGTCATTTTGGTCGACAGCTTCCAGAGATATTTAGGTATTTTGTTTTTTGGTCGCTATAGGCCGAAAAAAATATTAAAGTTTAAAATTTAGCTTTTGTGATATTAGCAATATCACAAAAGCTAAATTTTAAACTCTCGGGCAGTAACAAAATATATGCAGACACGTTTTGTGTCAGATTCATCCACGAGTTTCCCAGTAATTTAGCAAATATTAGAAACGTCGCCTAATTGCGTCGAAAAAATATTAGAGTTTGTAAAAATGGTGTAAATAATGTAATATGGTTTATTTTATTGATGTCTGTTACTGTTAAAGTTTTGTGTCATATTCATCCACGGGTTTTGAAGAAATTTATATTTTTGCTATCACTATTTGCTATACTGTTGCATTTATTTCGTATCACCTAAGCTTTTGACAGCAATGCGATGGCAATCGGCGAGCAATTTGAACTGTTAAATTATAGCGATCAGTGATCACAACAAAAGTGATTTTTTCCGATTGCTTGTTTGTCGCTGAGTGGTTAGTGGTGTTTTACGTAAAATTTTAAACTATAAAACGTATTTTTATAACATTGGTGCACACAGTGCTCGTATTAGAAGCCATTCCTGAAGAAGAAAGCCAGAAATACAGTTAAATAAGACCTCGCAATCGCAACCGAGCCCAGGCACTGGAACTGTCTGACTGTCTGTGAGGAGTTTAACACATTGACAAGAAAAACAATGATTAACATCTGTGCAGTGTTGCGAAACATTTGCAACAACCATCGCCTGCCAGTAACGACGATTTCCAAGTGCTTCAACAAGTTTAGAACCACACTTTAGCCATTTCAGGATGTGTGTGTGTCTCAGAAAAAGTGAGAACCAGGTTTTAGTGAGTGGCAGACCGCAAAGAACTTGCAGAGGTTGTGATCTTTATTGTAGTTTTAAATAAAACTAAGTTTTGTAAATATAACAGAGCGCAGTTCATTTCGAGAGATTTTTACAAATGGAAGTCTCAAGACAATATGGAGTCCGGATATGGAAATTGACTTGTCTGTGGTCATAGACTAAAAATGTTTCTTTTTTATGTGAAAAAGCAATAAGCTAAGGTTCAAATTTCTATTACAACATTAATGAAGTGAAAAATAAAGCAGTAAAACAGTGTTATTTGTTTCATTTGCATGTAGATTACTATTAACTATTAAGTTATTGTTATTTGTCTTCATGTAAGTAGAATTAAATGGAATACATACCTTTAATACTAAAATACATAAGAAGCAAGGTTTATTTTAAGTAGTAAAACATTTTCTTTAAATGACTAATGATTTTATGCATAATCTCCAATATAATGAACTGTGCAACAATAAATAAAAGATTTCATGTATTATTTAATAATAACAGAAATATATTAAAACCAATGTTAAAAAGATTTATTAAAGTCAGAATACTGCTTAAAACCCATCAATCCTCCAGCGGCAGGCGGCTGCCGCATAACAATTGAAAATCTATTGTGTGTGGCGTTTGCGACACCCACAATGGAGAGCTCAAACCTCTTATGCATAATATTAATTTCTTTATTAGTTTTTCATCGCGATGTTTTATAATAATAATAATAATCATTTATTGCAAGTATCCAAGACTCATAATATAAATAGGTACAGATCAAATTACATTAATAAAAGTCTGAGTGGATTCCTTTTCGACGGTTTGAGCATTGCACTACCTACCAATTTATCTCTAAATGCTTTGTTTATTTAAAACATTATTGTCTTTTTTCTGTTTTTTATTTTGTTTTATGAATTTGTTGTTTAAAGAAAAACACACATTACTTACATAATATAACAGTTATTATTTTAGCCTGTATTCTGCATGCATATGACAGCAGTGACTGATATACAGGTTATCAGGGCGTTCACAGAGCGCGGCCAGCATGCCGTTGGAGCTCCCCCGCATGCGCTGCACCAGCGACGATGTTCGCCTGCGCATTGTGGCAAAGAAACAGTCCACTCGTGCGCACGCGAACATCGCCGAAGCGCTGCACCAGCGGGGGAGCCCCACCAGCATCCTGAACGCGTTATTATATTGGACGCGAAGGGCACTGTAGGCCCTTTGCGTATATGCTGCCCAGAGGCTGCAAGTGTAGAAGGATGTACAAAAAGCTCTAAACAACGTCATTTTTACCTCTAACGAGCATCTCGCAAACCTCCTAACAACCATATTCACCCTAACCGACAGTGCCCTTCGCTCCCTTTCGATATCAGTATCGTCTTTCAAAGTGGACGTCACAATGTGTCCTAGGTATTTGAACTCCTCGACTCTAGCTAAAGGAACACCATTGAGTAAAAGAGTCGGCACTGTATCCACCTTTCTGGTACCACCGTGAAAGACCATGTACTGACTCTTTTTACTATTGTATATCAGCCCATGCTCCGCTGCGTAACGCTCACAAATGTCAAGTAGCTTTTTGAGACCACAGACCGAGGCACTCAGCAAGACCATGTCATCCGCATCGCATAGTTTATGTTATTGAAACATACTCCATCTATATAACAACCGATATGCTTCATGCTGAGCTCCTCAATCAGTCCATTTATATAAAGGTTAAATAGGACAGGTGAGCTTAACCCCCCCTGTCTCATGCCACATTCCAGCTTGTAGGGATCTGACACCGCACCAGCCCATCTAACAATATTTATTTGATTATCATACCAATATTTAAAAGTATTAACCAATTCATGAGGTATATTCGACTTCCTCATCTTCTTCCAAAGAATGTCATATGACACGAGGTCAAAAGCCTTCGAAAGGTCGAGGAAGCAGGCGTAGACGGGCGTTTTTCTTGTATTATAATACTTGACAGCACTCTTAAGACACAATATTGCGGACTCGGTGGGAAGGCCAGAACAAAAGCCGAACTGCGCATCATGACATCTAATATATCTGTTTAAATGTGTATTAAGAATGCTGTCAAATACTTACTTTTGCAATGATAGTTGCTAGCGAGATGGGCCTGTAATTAGAAATATCTGATAGGCTTTTCGTTTTATTTTTCGTTACTGGGACCACAACAGTTTTCATCATATCGTGAGGCAAGTAAGAATGCGATATACAGAGATTATACAGCAAGGCCAAAACTCGCGATATATGAGGGCCAGCATATTGTAGGTGTTCAATGCTTAATCCATCGTGTCCGGGGGATTTTCCCTTGGATATTGATTTGATTGCCCTCACTACATCAGAAGCCCTAACGTTTACCTGTCAGCTATCTCTTTCTGGTCACTCGTACCATCCACAGACACCGGAAGACCAGGGCGGCTTCTCAGCCGCCTTAAATAGCAATATTGTAAATATTAAAATGTAATGTGTAATATTCATCAATATTATTGGACTTTAATTTTGCTGCCTAGTGCCTAATGTTGTGTTACATGATACTTAGGAGCTGAGCCCTGAGTGACATAGGCTATGTATGTCCCACGAGCGAAGCCGGGGCGGGTCTAGTTTTTAATATTTTGAAAAAAATAAAACCGAATATATTCGGTAACTGAGCCGAATAATTCGGCCGAATACGAATAGTGAAAAACATGCCGAATACGCCGAATACCGAATACGAAACGAATATTCGGCGCATCTCTAGTTATTATCTAGAATTTCACAATCTGAATTTTTTTCTTTTTATTAGATTGAGCAGAATTCGTGACCAATTTCACCCGCCCTGGCAGAAACCGCGACCAATTCTGCCCACCTTGGTAGAATCTGTGTCTAATTCTATCCACCCTGGAAGAATCCGCGTCCAATTCTATCCACCCTGGCAGAATCTGCGACCAATCCTATCCGCCCTGGCAGAATCCGCGACCAATTCCGCTTTTAACATTTTCCGTCATTCCGTCCTAACAAAATCGTTTTATAAGAAGAATCTTGTCATTACATTTTATTATTGACATAGACTTTTAATCCATAAAATGTACATTTTATTATTTTACATAGATTTTTTATCCTTAGAACGTTGTAGTTAGCAAGCAGATTAAATCCAGATTTAGTCCATTATTTTATTCCAAATAGTTTTGTCAGGATTCAGGACCAATGTAAAACCCCTTTTCTTTAAATTACTAAAAACTTTTCCAACAGTCGTTGAAGCGAGAAAGAGTGTGTACAATTTATCTTCTGTCTACATTTTATCAATCACCTAGACATGAAACACTCTCGCATGTAAATATTCTATTGACTATTCCATGCTTTTACTAACTTTTACTTCATTGACTTTTACTATATTTTAGGATGACACCTTTTTACCCGACTGCCAGGAGGGTTGTTAGCGCGTATCCTGTATGTATGTAATATTCTTTATTATTAAGATATAGAATTGTAGCTTCAAAACAAAAAAAAATTAAACGTTTAATAGGTATCTTGCCATAATCGCTTTGGATGTAATTACTAATTAATTTATTATAGAGGAACAATCGAGTAATTGCTTGAGGCTAAATTCCCCCTTAATTTATGTAATATTTAATTAATTCACAGATATAATTTGTCAAATAACAATTTTAGCAACCTCCAAATGTCATGAGAGTAACATGCTCTTTGCAATCAATTATAAGAAACAGCTGATTTAAAGCAGCCATTCCTCAAGGGAATGTAGTTCTTATTATGTTCATGTAAGTTCGATAATCGCTTGTAACAACTAGCTTCTAATAAGTTCAAAAGCGTGTCAAAAATCACTTTCGTTGACGCGGGCGTGTGTGTATGTTTGAGCCTATTATGGTCTATTACAGTGTGCTTTCACTATTTCATAGAATGCAAAATGCATTAAACAGCATTTGGTTAAGGTGGTTCGTTTTGCATACAAGAAAACAATTGACATTAGCTAATTTCATACTATTACTACATAAATTTATATGCACATCTATTAATTCCTGCGAAATATATTTAAAATACCTTATTTCACACAGAAGTCACATTTTTATTGATTTTTTTTTAAAGTGACATTTGTGACTTATGTCACTTTTTATAAAAAAATCAACAAAAATGGAAAACGAACCACCTTAAACGTAAGTGTGGTTAAGTTTAAATAAACAAATTCTATAACAATTACTGCATCATACCAATATTATAAATGGGAAAGTGTGTCTGTCTATCTCTGTCTGTCTATCTTTTACCTCTTCCTGCCCAAACCTCTAAACTCGATTTTGCAGAAAGGTATGGGAATACTTGGAGTCCCGGGAGTCAACATAGGGTACCTATATTTCATCCCGGAATTAAGTACTTACCGTTGCCGCGCGGAGTTGCGGACGTCATCTATTATAATATAAGAAGTTAATTTTTAACCAACTTTAAAAAGAGGAGGTTATTGTTTAATAGAGTATCACCCATTGTCCCGTGTCCGTACTCCGTATATAAGATTATTTTGGAGTTTAGTTATTATTTTATAATTTCAACGTCTATACTTAATCAGAACACTATGATATTTCTAAAATAGCGTAATTCATCGTAGTTCGTACTACTGCGTGACTGGTGAGACATGTTCAATACTTGAGGACGTGATATTTGGCTATTATATTAGTTGGAAAAAAATAATATAAAAAAATAATATCAATTGATCACTGAGTAAATGTAGCTTAAAGTTAAAGAATTATTTACCCAACGCATGGACACCGTGAGCGGGAGGGGTAGTTGTGTGGTGTTTCTTTGGTAGCGCACGCCTCTGCACCGGCCGCATAGTATGCCTACTTGCCTAGCCGCGTAATTTACTTAGTATCCATGATTCATGAATTTTTGGGAAATTCAAAAAAAAATTAAGAACCTAATTTTATTACATATTTATAATGAGAATCGAGTACTGAATACTCTCCTTAAATATCGGTATTGACTCACCATTCATGCTGTATATCTACCATAATGAAATATATTTAAATGCATGACGATGCAAGGTGATATCTTATTATAACTGCAGAATAATTCCACTTAATTTTAATCTACCTCTAGATTGACATAAGTAGACCCAAGAAACTTATCCTATACAGCAGGGGTTCCCAAACTGTGCGCCGCGACACCCTGGTGCGCCGTGGAAAGGCAAGAGGGGCGCCGTGTGTCGTACCTCCATCATTATCCGAAACCACAAATATTTTAAAATTAAATTATGATATTAAATATTAATTACGTAAAGGTGGTAGATGGTTAAATATTTGTTTATTACTATTTACCTGCTTAACCTAACTATAAACATTAATAGTATTTATTTGTGTATCTTTTTCTAATAGCTAGATAGGGTAGGGCGCCGTGACAAAATATTTTTCGTATAACTGCGCCGCAGGCTGAAAAAGATTGGGAACCCCCGCTATACAGTATACTATAGGTCATAGGGACCGTGCGCAACGAAGATGCAATCTGTCGCCAATCTGAAACTTACCCTCCAATTTATTTGACACTATCTGTCCCGGCAAACGTTGTTTTGCCATTTAAAGTATATTTTCTACATCATCAGTTGATACATATTTTACCCCCTCTTTTGTCCCCTAAGAGGGGTGGGGGGGATGTTATACACCAGATGTTAAGTTGGAAAACACAGTTAATAACTAATTAATATGAAGTAAGTCCACTAAAGAAAATAGTTGTATACAAAATCTGACCCCTCTTTGGTCCCCAGAGAGGGTTGAGGGGGGAGGGGGGGAGGATTTTTATACACTAGAGTTGAGTTGGAAGAAGACAAATATATCTGTGAAAACCGTATGCAAATCGGATCAGTAGTTTTCGTGTTAAAGAAAAAAGTTTGATACAAATGTTACTCCACTTTTGTCCCCTTAGAGGGGTGGGGAGACAACTTTTTATACAGCATATATTAAGTTGGAAGAAGACAAATATATCTGTGAAAACCGTATGCAAATCGGATCAGAGGTTTTCGTGTTAAAGAAAAAAGTTTGATACAAAATCTAACCCCCTCTTTTGTCCCCTTAGAGGGGTGGGGGGAAAAAATTTTTATACCTGAAGTTAAGTTAGAAGAAGATAAATATATCTGCGAAAACCACATTCAAATCGGATCAGTATTTTTCGTGTGATGCTGGAACAAACATACAGACAGACAGAAAGAGTGACAGACAAAAAACTAACCACATTTTTGGCTTCTAAAGCGCTAAGCGATGTAGTGACAGAGGTGTAATTTCGGGTGTCATTTCATGTCATTTATGTACAGAATTTTCATTTCTACAACAGATTGTCTTCCTCCCGCACGCGCTTTGGTGACGCCCACTATCGTAATATAGGTATTAATTTTGCCATAATTTCAGAACCAAACGGCCAATTTCAATCATTCAAAGACCAAATATTATCTACATAAACTGTACTTAGTGATAAAATAATTTATTTTGATAAGGATTAATAGCGTGAGTAAAATATATGCGTTTAAAAGGAAGTCAGAAAAAATCAGGATTTTTAAATAAAAAAATGGTTATTGTGCCTCACTCGACATAGATAGGTATAGTGTGTCGCGGACTTTTTTGTAGATATTTATAAGGTCTACAATTACTTAGAACATTTTATGGTTCTATCTTTTATAGTTTAGGCAGCGTACGCAAAATAAACTTTTCTGGCTGATTTTTTACACCTTGCGTCCAAAAAACCCAAATATCTTACGGAACCCTACTTTTTTCCAAAATAAAGTGTAGCTTATGTTCAGCAGAAATAATGTAGGATTCCAATAGCAAAAGAATTTTTCAAATCGGTCCAGTAGTTTCGGAGCCTATTCGTCCCAAACAAACAAACAAAAAATCAAATCTTTCCTCTTTATAATAGTAGTGTAGATGGGCTATAAAAGTAGCAGCGTTGAAATAGTAATTTTTATTTCATTTTGTGCCCATCACTTATTAAAAATTTTCTTTTTCGGTGGTGCTACTTTTGCAGTGAACTCTATTATTACTTTGTTTTGTAACTTCGTGTGTATTATAATTTTGTACGTTAACTAGCTCTAAAATCTACATTATTTAGAGTGGGTTGCACCAAGTTACTTTAACTATATAACTTTAACTTTAACCATAACAAAAAAGTCAAATGAACTGTCAAATCCCTACTAAAAGTCCATTATGGACGCCATATTTGACGATAACCTTAACTTTAACTTAATCTACGCCTCTGGTGCAACTCGCCCTAAGAGTGGGTTGCACCGGCTTACTTTAACTATAACTTTAACCATAACAAAATGTGAAATGAACTGTCAAATCCTTAGCAAAATTTGACAGTTCATTTCACATTTTGTTTGACGATAACCAGTAACCTTGACCTTAACTTTAACTATACGCTTCTGGTGGAACTCATCCTTACTTGACATAAGCCTACCTAACCTATAGCTCCTGCACGTTCCCTATAAGATACTTCTAGGTAATAGAAAGTTACTAATAAACATTAATTTTCGTTGGTCTGAACTAATATACGTTTTACGGGGCGTAAAATTCGACAGTTAATAGACAGTAAACATTATTGCGTACATTAACCTGCTTTATTATACAACGGCTGATGAAAGTGAAACGGATCGCTTGGAGATTTTATGGAGAAAGAGCTGACGGATCGCCTGATGAGCTACCTGTGTTAGACGAGTGTCTAAAATGGCTCCTTATGTTCAATACAATATTATAATTATGTTTCTTAATCCATGTTATTTGTGATTGAATTGAAATTAGAATTAATGAAAAATGTTAGCTTGGTGCACGTAAATCCGCACGCTAAGCCGCTCTACGCAAAAAAATAATAAGTAAGATGATTCCCCATAAAAAAGTATCATCACAAAAATGTATGCTTAGAATATGGACTTGACAAAAAATCAACAAAATCCATCTGCCAATGGATCAATACTAATTTAGTCCTTCTAAATACATTTTGCCTTGGTCTCCGTTTCATTCTAACACAAAACGATTTGTATGTTTTGATGAATTTATTTATCTAACACACCATTACACAAATTGCTAATGATATATTATTATGATATTATTATTACTGTCCGTTTGTCAATATTAGGGTCAGCGGACACTGCAGTCTGCGGCTTAACCTGTTTTCGATTAATAGACATGTTGCTCACTTAACTGATGTAGATCAAATCGGTTCTATGCGTAAAGCAAAAAAAAAACAATTCATTAATAATAATTATAGTGATAGTTCTTTCTCGGTAAATGAATGATGTGGTAGCATTATGCTGCTATGATGTTTTGGCGCTTGGCCTTAGACGCCATCTTGCGAGGTGTCACTTGAGAGACAACTGTTTTACATTAACCCATCAACTCCCAGCGGCACCCGGGTGCCGCATAACAATTAAAAATCTATTATATCTGGGATTCTCACGATCGCGGTATTAACGCTTACCTGTTATAAATGTCATCCTAGAATAATTTTGAATGTAGCCAAATTATCATTATAGCTGAATATAATATTATCATGTAGTTGTGATAGACCGGATGGAGAGATATTATATTTTGGGCTCAACCTCAAGTTTTCACTCGATGTTGCTTGATGCTTGTACAGGTCAACCCTTGTACTTAACAGACATACATTTTGTACAGTTAAGACCCACTTGGACAAATCTTGGTCAAAGATAACCCTATGTTAAAATATAATTTAATAATTATGTATTTCTATTCGCCTTCTCATCTACTGACTGATACATTAATACAAAACTCCTGTAGCTCTAAGATCAACACATGTATCATAATAAATTATAATTTTTTCTGTCATTATAAGCTATAATACCATAAATTATAATATGACTAACTTCAACTCAGAACTATTCAGTGAGCCTTAACAGACACAGACGAATTGTTTCATGTCTATGACTAGCTTAGATATTTTGTCTGTGGCAAAGACTAGAAATAACTGAATACCTTCTATCAAAATAGTTACCTAAATACACTTTACACAGGCTACATGCCAGAATTATTAGAATTTTCAACATTCCCATGCCATTATGTGAAATTTCGAGAGATATAGGTACTGATAATATGATTTCTTAAGTTTACGCGAGTATATTAACTCATGATAATAAGGTTTTCACTTACGGATTTTTGTCGCGGAGCACTTTTATTAATCCCGACGCACGTTTCGTTTTCTCGACGCGACAAAAATCCGTAAGTGAAAACCTTTATATAATATCAAGAAATAGACCTAGTCCTCGATAGTACCTGTACTATTGAGGACTGGTAGCCTATAATAAATTATTATTCAAAATACTCCGTCTGTGTAAATATTTTTAGGTAAGGGGTTAAAAGCTATTGTATTTTGAGCTGTCTATAAATAATTATAATAATTATTATAGACACCATAAATTGTGGAGCTTGGCGAGAATGAATCTGCCTTTCCCATTAAGTATTGTTGTGAAAGTGGCAATAATTTCAATAATACTAAATATATTGGCAGCTATTGGATCATAATCAGAGATTCATAACACCATAACATAAACTAGGACTGAGAAGGTGTTCCCACGCGGTACTAAGGCACAATCTTCGATTTAATTTTATGCTAAATAATTATATTATATTCTTTATACTTTAAAGAATGTAATATTATTCAAACTTTATTTAACGCTGACATTACAAAAGATGATGTAGATAAAAATGTGAATAACGATGATGAGTAAGGAAATTATATTAGTGATGATGATATAATAATAATATATTCATTTATGGACCTTTCATTTCCCGGAAAAAAACATACTAGGAAAAAAATAAAACAACAACAACAGAAATTCAGAAATGTGCCAAATGGCGGCCTAACTTTAAGCGGTTTCTTTCTTACGAATGAAACAAAGGTGATGATCCATAGGCATGGTGGACCTGTGTAATCTAGTCGTTTTATATTACACCCAACTAACAACATGACTAATAAAGGTAGAGATAAACTACGATAACATGGCGCGCCCCTCCAAATTACTGTTTCAATGTGTGTAGTCATATCCTTATGAAAGAGTTTGTATGTAGTAAGTATTCAACCAATCATAATATTTCACTTAATGTCACTTATTACCAAGATTTGTTGGTCAACTAATCATAACTAGCCGACCGCGCATGACAACGCTCTTCAAACGTTTTGACAACGCACTTCAAACATATTTTGGAATTTTGGAAGGGCGCGCCATGTTATCGTAGTTTATCTCTATATCTATTTGACATATTACTCCACCAATTAACATGCTATCTATCTATCTATCTTCATGGTATACGAGGATGGTGATGATGGAATATCTATGTGTATCACATGAAGTAATGGAGGTTAATACCGAGCTCTCGGAGCGGAAAATTAAACGATGCAACTCATGATGACTCCTGCGTAGAGGTTAACCGTCCTTAGGGGGAACGCACAGGGAAACTTGAAGGCTATTGTAAAGAAATATAAACTAAAAGTGTAAATATTAAACATTTTGAATTTTTGAAGTTAAAAAATCTTTAGGCTCGCGTCGTCACACCTTGACTGACTGATGATAACACATCTACATATAAATAAAAATTACTATGTTAAAGCACAAAGCAATAGTCGTGGTAGTTTTTCCGTAAAGTATATCACAAAATGTTATGTTGTGGGATATATTAGGGCTCGCTCCGCTTGCCCTGATAATAATAGGATACCGGATAAATACCGAAAATTGTAAAAGTTGGCAGAAGTAAAAAAAAAAAGCAGAGGTGGGCACAAAAGAGAACTGATAAATTACTTAGGTGTTTTATAGTACTTAGTCAGAGTTTTCCAAATTAGTGGTTGTCTGTTTTGATTATAGGTCATAAAATTGTCATTTTCAACAATTTTATGAGCCTAGGCTAGGCCTACGCCTAGCCTAGGCTTTTCCGCAAGTTTTGTTAAGCATTTATTGTTCAGTATGAAGAAAAACTTAAGGCTACTCTAGTCTAGTCTATTAGTAGAATTAAGAACCAATCAGTATCAAGACATCCCACTGTGCGCTACCCTTTTTTGTTGACGCAGGGGAAATCTTCAAAAAGATTCCTGGGTAGGATATGTGGGATTTTTACCCACTAAAACCCCTACGATTGATAGACTTCCGTACATAGAGGAACGACGGGTAACTGTGCGCTACCCCTTACATCTTAATCCAGATGTAACTGCACGCGTTGAACCGTTGCGAATGTTAACGCACCGCGCCTGCGCCATGAACATCAGCTATTGCCATTTAAATACCTCTACGGGTATACCTTATCGTAGGTCTACCGCTCACAGGTAAATTCTAAGGTAGACCAAGTTTAATCTTATTTGAAGGTATGGTAGATGTTATAGAAGTTATGCTAGGCTCACTTAATAGGTTTTAAGTGTCAGTTAGCCGTTTTATGTCTTGTTTTAATGTCCAATTATTTTACCAAAAAAAAAATATTTCTTTCTTTCTTTAAGTTACGAGTATTAATAAGATTCAGTTGTCTTGTAAGATGATCACAATATGACGCCTGATGATTTGAACTCTCAAATGGTATTTTTTAAATTTTATATAAAAAATATTCAAACTTATTTTCTTTTCATATAAATAATGCCTAATGCTTCTTCTATGTCCTAGATTGTAGGACATAAACATCTAGGATCCATTAAGAGTCAGGTTACAAGATTTTCAAGGTCAACACCGACTAAATGAATATTGTTTACACGAAGCTGTTAAATTGTCACGTCGCAGACGCCGGCGTGGCAACCACGTGACCACCTGATCACGATCTGTCAACGAGAGAGAGTGATCATGGTGATCACTGACCCCCGCTCCAAATTAAATGATCACGACTCAGGTATTATAGGTCACGGAGGTGTTAGCGTGACCTACAAAAGCTTGCGTTTGTATAAAGTGACTGTTTTTTCTGTTCCCTTACCTTCCCTTACCTTGGTGGAAGTCCGGTCCCTTTTGAGGTAGACTGGCCAGTCGTGGAGGGAGTCCCGTGTTTGTTAGATCCGGGATATCCCTCCTTTATACGGCTGAAGGCGAACCGCAGGTGGTTTTAGTGAGACTGTTTTTTCTGTGGTTTTTTCGCACTTTTATAAGACGGTTAAGTTCTGGGTTTTTGGACAATTATTTGATGAAATATAATTAGTACTAAGTTAATATGTTACTTAATTTATTTGTTACCTAATTTTACACTAATTATTAGAAAAATTGTATATGTTCGGTTGCACGGAAAAGTCTTAGAAACTACAGTGTCGATTTTCATTAAATTTTGAGTAGATATTATAGAGTAGACTATGTGGATAAATATAACGTACTCTTTATTGCAGGAAAATATACAGTCAATGCAGGATACTTGGAAAAAGCCGCGCGCGGAAGAGTTTCTTAAGAATTCAGAAATTGTGTATTTATCTCTGTTTCGATCACACAAAAAGGAAGCATAAGTTACACTTGTAAGTGTAATTAGGTGACAGAATAATAACAATTAAAGTAATTTATTGTGCGCATTCCGGAGATGGCGTGTGGTGGAGATAATATAATAAATCGCAGCATCTGATACTACGAAATTGGCGGTGAAAACGTTTTCTAGTCCGTTTTTAGGTCACACACGCGTAGGCTTAGCAGAATACTGTGTAACTTAGTCTGTGTTTGAAAAGGGATACATTTTTGGAGGTTAAAAAATACGAAAATCTGTTTTTATCTAGAAGTAAATAAACAGAAGAGTAAAGCACATTCTCCTGTTAGTCTCCTAAGATTTTAACATTATTTAATCAATGAAAGGAATAAAAACAGAGATCGAAATAGAGACTCAGTGATTCGAAATCGAGTCACGCGCAAAAATATTACATTTTCCACTTCTGTAGCTATCCTTTAAACGTCCTTTATTGACCAGCATGCAGCACCTATATCTATGTTAATTTTTGTAAAAAAATATTTTTAAAAACTTTATACGCACCCAGTCTTCTAGTGTTTCTAGTATTTTAGGAAAGACATCTTTATTTCATTGCTTAACTAAAACAATTCAAGTACAACAAAGAAAATTGTTTCTAAAGTCGACCATTTCGAGCTTCAGTTTTAATGTTCTACAAAACGACGCCTAGAATATAAAAGAGAAAATAAATTGTTTAACACAATTACCTTCTGGCTTGCTGTCTATTTTGTATTTAATTATAGTACACGCACTGCCTGGAAATGTTTTTGGAGTATTAAAAATTGTTCAGCGTAGCTTCTGTAGTGTACCGATTCGCAACAAAAAATTAAGCTTTATTTATTACATTAGATTTTAATAAATAAAGCTTATTTTAAATACTTTTCAACACTAGATGTTGCACGCAGCTCCAACTGCGTAAAACAGTCTTCCATTTCCCGCTAGTAACGTCATAATATCATGATTTTAAATTAATTTTTATAATAATTTAAAATCATAATATTCTTATTATGCTCTTTATCGTAAACTACTGTATATACTAACTATAATATTTAAATAGGCATAGTAGCGCATGTAATATTTTTATAGCATGTCGAATGTCGATGTATTTAACAAATTTTTCTTTATAATAATTATCCAGAAACGAAAAAGTAAATTTTTGTAAACTGCTAAAAACTCATCAGTATCTTAAAAGCGTGTTAAAGTAAGTAAGTAAATCAGTTTATGAAATTTTCTTCAGGCTCTAAAAGACAGAATTTTCTTTTCATTTCCGCAGCGAACGCGAAAATGCCTTTTAAAATAATACTTTAAAAGACTTTCAAAGTAATTCTTGAAGTTTGACAAGAACAATTCCGAACGAGTGAAGTGGCACGGAAGATGGCGAAGTTGTAAAGATTTAAGGACGCACTAGAGTTGGGTTTACTTTAAACATAATAATAATATGTAGCCTGTAAGAAGTCCGCGACTTTATAACCAACTACCGCAAAGGAAGATTTACGATTTTGGTAGACTGAAGATTCACTTTAATTCTTCAATTTTCGGTCACTGAAACTTTGTGGTGTCTCCCGCTTTTTATGCGGAGGGAAAATGGGATACTTCCTACTCCTATCTTCTTTTGATTATTTTCTTTGCGGGACCCATGACAGCTTTAGCACGTTTGGGCTCCCTGACATCATAATTATTCATATCAAAGGGTTTTCGTGGTTGGATACCGCTGTCGACACTTAGGTACTAACTAAGTATTATTATGTCTCTACGGCTGAATTACCCCATAAATCTTCTGTTTTCATAGCTGAATAATTCGAAACATCTTCTGTCTCCACTGCAGAATCCCCCAAATATTTTTTGCCTCCAAGGCTGATCACCTCAAAAATCTTGCCTGCCGAATCCACCCAAAAACTGGTGTCTCTCTCTGTATATTCCCGGCTGAATCGCCCCAAAAATTGTGTCTCTCTCTGTATGCTCTCAGCTGAATCGCCCCAAAAACTGTGTCTCTCTCTGTATGCTCTCGGCTGACTCGCCCCAAACATTGTGTCTCTCTCTGTATGCTCTCGGCTCAATCGCCCCAAAAATTGTGTTTTCTCAGAATGCTCTCTGCTTAATAGCCCCAAACATATTCTGTCTCCACGGTTACATCCCCCCAAAAACCAGAACCTCCACGGCTGAATCACCCCAAACTTCTGTCTCTACGGCTGAATTGCCCCGAATCACTGAATGCTCTAAGTATATAATCGGCGGGCACCGACCTGGCGGCGACAAAAAGTCGATACACGTCAACATGTGTGGTTACTGTAACGGTGCGGTTGTTAACTGAGGGCGACCTCACATGAGATGGATGAGATTAATTAATTTACTTGATAACATCAAAAATTTATAAAAAAAGTTGAATACAAATTTGGTATTTCGGAAAATACGAGATGGCGAAAAACTAATTAAGTATAATTATTTTAATTTACTTGATACAGTTAAATCTGTAGGTGACCAATCAAGGCAATACTGAAGCTTCTGAGATCGACGGGACATAATATATAACGTCTAAAATGACCTAGCATACCACTAATTCTCTTTCTTTGAGGCTCTCGAGTATAATATTTACCCACAAAGAGGTATATACGTGCCACCATTTAGTCCGATGAGAAGGACCAGTAACGCACTCACAAGGACAAACTTTCAAGGTAAAGAAGAATGGGTGCCACTTCTGTCTCCTGCTAGAGCAGGAGTAACCAAACTTATTTTCTCCACCGCCCACTTTGAGAACAAATTATGTTTGAGCGCCCCCCTTGTTTCAATTTAAAATGCATCCAGATGAAATAAATCACCATCAAGCCTCTACACAACGCCCCCATTTTGTTCTGGGTCCCACACCGCCCCCTTTAGACTTTCAGCGCCCACAAGGGGGCGTTATGGCCCACTTTGGGAAAGACTGTGCTAGAGTCAGGCTAGTTTTAAATTATAACTTTTTTCCAATACCAATAGTATCAAGCAGATTCATATTACAACAATTATTTAAGTATTGTGTTACTTGTTTGTAACGCGATTTTTAAACTAAGAACAAAAGTAAGAATACAATACCTATCCATCTTATGTGAGAAGACCACATAGTAAGATTTACGTAAATCGCGTCATAGTTCATACACAATTGTTTGTCTGTATGTAACTATGTACCGTATTACGTTTTCCGCGCAAGTCATCATGATTAACAATCGCCATTGTAATTTCAATTTTCTTCGAATGTACACAAAGTTCATATTGTAAACTTTGTCATCCAAATATTGTTGCTCAATTTAATTAATTATGACAATTATATATAACCTAGTCATATTATGATTATCTTCTGCGTGCAAATATTAATCCGTAGTACATAACATCGCAAGATTTAGGTACATAAAGATTTATTTCCATCGGCTTCTTCACAATATATTTTATTTTCGCAGACAGTCATTCAATCTCATTACAATATTATTGTTATAATATTAGGCTATCGCTTCCCTCTGAAGTAAAATATTTGAAGGAACAAAGTTTCATACGTTTTTTTTATTTTTTTGTTATTTATACAGGAGCATTGAAAATTTTTGTTCCGTCGGCGGAATTCGAACCCGCGATACCCGGCTTGAGCGCTGCCAACACGCTCAACCACTGAGCCACAGAGGTCGTCAATATTGTGTCACTCTTATGACTTAGAGTGAGTGAGAATGTGAAATGAACTGTCAAATCCCTAACAAAAGTCGCCATTTTTGACGATAACCTTAACCTTAACTTTAACTACGCTTCTGGTGCAATTCACCCTTAGACTAGCTCTTAGTGTCATTGACACACCCCACTGGACTCTATAAGCAATCGATTTTTGTCAATGCATTTAAGCTAAGTCTAAGACCTGAGTAACTAGAAGCCTTAAGGGCCCGGGTTACCCTCGAAATTTTCATACATTCTTAATACCAAAATCATTTTCTCATACGAAAATATTTAACATGTTTGAGTTATTTTTCAGCTTAAGATAGTAATTACCTATGTAATAAAAAATATTTTTTAAAGTTTAAATATTTTGTAGTAAATTTACTATTTATTTATATATTTTTTAGTGTTTTTGTCTATTTTTTGGTGTTTAAATATTTAGTAGTAAATTTACTAAAAAATATTTAAACAAAAATTTTTTTTTAGTAAGTATTTAAATATTTTGTAAAAAAAATTTGTTCAGGACCCTAGGTAATTACTATCTTAAGCTGAAAAATAACTCAAACATGTTAAATATTTTCGTATGAGAAAATGATTTTGGTATTAAGAATGTATGAAAATTTCGAGGGTACCCCGGCCCCTTAAGCTTTTGAATTATCCTCTACATCGCAGCTAGCAAGCCAGGCTGTTTATCATAGCAATATCAGTTGGTAGCGTTTTACTTTCGTTGGACGATACTGTAACTTACTGTAGTCTGTAGGGCTCGTGTACAGACATACCTACTTATTATATCGGCTTTAACGTGTTGTGTGGTGTGGAGGCGGCTTTTGTAGAGATGAAACTTAGAGTCACCATGGACCAATGTATGATTGGTCCATGGAGTCACATAAGACTAATAATATGTAGATAAGAATATGTAGATAAGCACATAGAAGACAAATAATATTATATCTGCATACTCAAATATAATAATAATATTATGTTGTATTGAAAAACTGTCAACATTGCGAGGAAATCGTACACTTTTTAAAAACATTTATCAAATTTTCCCGAAACTTATCAGAATCTATTTTCATGAGTTTTATAGTATCTGTAAATTGATGAATTATATTCTACCGTTTAAGCGTGAAGATGAGTCAGTCGGAGTGCAGACAGTTTAAATTTTTTAATTATGATCTAGTTATGTTCGCATCTATCATGTCAAGTGTAATCTGTAAACTTTTTCTCATTTAAAAGCTTTGCCATGATAGTCATGGAGATTACAAATTAATCATAGCGGTCCTCCTACACATTAGGTAGGTAATATTTATAAGCAGATGGCGAACCTATGTAATTTCGTTGCGTTAATTAGGTTACTGCGGGGCTAAAATGGTCACATTTAGCAATTTCTCTCAATCAATTCACGAAATGAATTGTCAAAACTGTCAAACTTACGAATGTCAAATTAGTACTAATTTAGACATTTGAATTGCCAGGACAGTGTCGATTTTCCGATTTTAAAAAAAGAATTCATATTATGATTCATAATATGATTCTCCAAAGTTACCATTTTAGCCCCGCAGATCCCGACTTACATTGAATTGACATATCCCGACGAAATAATGTAGGTCTACCTTTTGCCTATAATACAAACGACCACAGACATAGATCAAGATCTGTCTGATGTCTGTGCAAACGACAAATAAATCACACAATAACTACAACTCTTTTCCATAATAGAATTACTCGTCTTGATTAAAAATATAATATTATTATAATAATCTGTCTCCATAACGTTACAGCCAGATCTGTGTTGTAAATAAGTGAAACAAATCTAGCGCGGTGTACTCTGTTGATTGTGAATAAGGCGATTTGTAAGATGTGTTTACATGGGGAGGGAGGCACAATTTGTTTCAATGAAAGGTATTTATTATACGACGTGTGTATTCCAAACTTAAGAAGAGTCCACACGGCCGTTTTTCCATACAACTTACAATCGTTGTCCCCTTTCCTCCCTGGATAATGCCGGTAGAGTTAGATATAATTTTTCCTGAGTATCTATGGCCACTAATGCAATGTCTCTATGTTTTCTTTTTTTCATAATTAATTAATATTAAAAAAGATATTATGAACGTTCAAAAACCCAAAAAAATAGACCGATTTTGATGAATCTTATTCGTCTTAAAATTAGTTTATCGGGTAAACAGCTGCAGTACCTTGTCTAGACATAAGTTATACCGAAAATCCTTTGAAATATTTAAAGAAATATCAAAATCGACCTACTTAGGCCCACATGCGCAGATCATGACATGATGTTTAACTCAGAGTTAACTTTAACCCAGATCTACGAAAGTCTGCCTAAGTGAAATACCCGTAGTCATAAAATCACGCGCTAAATTAAAAATATTTTTTGCTCATTCCAGCGGCGGCATTTAAAAATACTCAATAGAATTAAATTGTAATTAAGGTAATGATTAATTACTATATTTCCTAAACCCCTAAACTCCATTAACAACCCACCAATTATCACAGTTGATCACCCAAAGGGAATTGTTGATGTGCCCAATTAGATAATGGATCCTTGTTTAATATCATATTAGGCTGTAATGCAAATATTAATGTTGCATTAAGTAGGATTTGGGTACTGATTTTCTGGCTACTGGGTGAAAGAGGTTTTTTTTAATTCGTGGCATATTATGTATATTTTAAGACCAATTTATGAGGTCAACCAACCTAGTACGTATACAACTAATATATAAAGCTAAAAATATATAATATATAAATATATATTTTTAGCTTTAGCATAATATAATATAAAATATATAAAGGTACAATCTCTGAGAAAGTTTATCTACTCTCACATCATAGGTTCCAAGAATTAATTAACTAGATTCTAGAAGCATGACACATGATGATATCGCGGCAAAAGATTATTGCCATGACATAACCATTCTATCAATAGTTTTTGCTATCATTAGCCGCTATTTGGATCAGAAAAAGATCATTTCCCCTGAACATTCCACAGATGAGGAAAATAGTTACAATATGCGTTCATACTCCGACATTCCACGTCGAAATAACTTAGAAGTTTGTATTTATAAGTAGTTAGTTTAATTTATGACCCGCAGTCACTGATGTCTATTAAACAAGTACGCTGGATAGCTGATACACACCTGCTTTTTGTGCCTATTTGAAGCGGAATCAGCGCCCCCATTATTCGGGTAGAGAACTAAATTTGACGTAACCACAACCAATAACAACAGAACTGTCATCACTAGTATTAGTTCCAAATACTCTCACTACTGCTATCAGCGCCAATATGGCGGCTTTCAAACGTCATTTTTACGTCAGATTTAGTTCTCTACCCGAATAATGGGGGCGGCGGGCGCTGATTCCGCTTCAAATAGGCACAAAAAATAGCTGTCATTTCAAAGGCTATCAGCAATCCAGCGTACTTGTAATAATAGAGATCAGTGCCCGCAGCTTAGTTGCAAATGATTTTCCTCTTCAATCTGTCTGGCGCTGTAAATTTTATTTCAAACTTATTTTAATGCAATCTCAAAATGTAAAAGGAATGGCATTTTAATCCATAACAATTTCAACATTTCGTTTTTTCCTTTGTGTAAAATATATTAAACTAGTTCACAAATTTATTGCAATTGCATTGCACCAAAATTCGTTTATCACGTGGGAACTGTACATTTTTTCCGGGATAAAAATGTATCCTATATCCTTTCTCGTGACTCAAATTGTCTCCATACCTAATTTCAGCAAAATCAACCGATTTTTTCAAGTTTCAATAACACACTTATTGCCTAATATCCATTTAAATGTTGTCCGCCTTATCCTCCTTTCGTACTTTAAGACCCTGTTAAACTGTAATCTGCAGAATGCAACATGTAACACATATTTCAGTATACATATTATAATTAATTTAATTAAGTAGTGTAGGTATTTACGCGCGGCCGAGAAGGCTGCGGTTGAGATACCGTAACCACCCCTACTATGGAAAAACACTTTCTACATAACTCGAAAGTAAACAACGAGTAATTTCTTATCATATCTACAATTATTATGGGTTAGATTCGTAAAGCGATGAGAATTATACCATGATAATCTTATTATGATAGTTATTAATTGTCCATATTTATAGCAATTTGTCCATATTTTGACGTGCCATGCTTTGGCACGAATGGGCCGGCTCGACCGGAGAAATACCACGCGCTCGCAGAAAACCGGCGTGAAACAGCGCTTGCGCTGTGTTTCGCCGAGTGAGTGAGTTTACCGGAGGCCCAATCCCCTACCCTTTTCCCTTCCCTACCCTCCCCTATTTCCTTCCCTACCCTCCCCTATTCCCTGTGCTACCCTCTCTTATTACCAAATTCCCTCTTAAAAGGCCGGCAACGCACCTGCAGCTCTTCTGATGCTGCGAGTGTCCATGGGCGACGGAAGTTGCTTACCATCAGGTGACCCGTTTGCTCGTTTGCCCCCTTATTTCATTAAAAAAAATTGTGGAAAGAAGATACGGCAGAGGTGGTTGCGTTAGTACCACCAAAGAACAATGAATATATTATGGAGATACAAAAATATTTTTCATAATTCCTGGGCCTATAGCCGAAACTTTTTCGTTTTCGCTTCGTTATAGAATCGCCGATCAAAATGTATGGAATTGACATAAGACGAGTCGAACGTCAACGTCATATTAACGAACGCTTATGTCAATTCCATACATTTTCATCGGCGATTCTATAACGAAGCGATAACGAAAACATTTTGGCTCACCCTCCTGATAAGCTAAGATAACCTTAGTTTCTTGCAGGGGGTATGCGATAATCTTATCAATGTAAAATTTTGTCTAATGTCACGACTTGACGGAGTTAACGGAAGACTCTCGTTTTAAATTTATTTCATACAGAAACTATGCCTTTTCTATCAAAACGTACTTAATTAGTATATAATTTTTTTTATTTAAAATTAAGTACTTAAATTTAATTTAAACAAAAAAATCTGCTGATTTCGAATTCACTACTTTTAAACGATAACTGTAAATATAATTGCGGTTCCATCATTCGAATTCATTCGAATTTGAAAATGTGATCACGTGAATTCGAGTTAGATGTGAGTTTCTGCAGTAAAAGGGCAGTCCTAGAATGTAAGGCGCGTCCTTGGTATTTAACGGTAGCAGGACGGTAATGGCTACTGGTTTTGACTCATCGAAATATCACCGCGTCCCCAACATCGCACCACAATCTTAACTATTGGGTTAAGCTTACAGTTAAAAGTTAGTTTGGTCCAGACTACTGTTAGGTGAGCTAACAAGCTAGATGTTCTACTAAATGTATTGACTATCCACGTCAACACATTTTTCTATCAGCAAAGCAATTTCAGTGACTTGACTCTGAAAAATCTAAAACAAAAATTGTGTCATCGTTGTGAAATTTTCGTCGGCTAATGTGACTGCAGTAAGCTGCAGCCAGTTTTGTCTTAATATCCTATGGTCTCCATGGTATCAAAATATGCTATGTTTGAAAAACAGAAGGTTCCGATTCTTATAAGACTATCTAGCACTTCATTGGATGTCAACTAGCCGTGGACTTCTCGAGCGTCGCCAATGAAATCATCAAAAGCTCGTAAAAAGACTATAAAACGACCATAAAATACTTATCATATTGTGGCTGAATCTACGACTTTACTGTTTCGGGGTAGTTATTGGACTATTCTTGAATGAGAAATCTTTAGGAGTATTCTTGTGAAATTAACTAAGTGTTGAACCATCAACCAATACAAGCGATTACAAATGTATTGAGAAGCATAATATTCTTATGCGTTTGACAGGCGTCGTCGGTTCTGCTATTGACAGCTTCGCAAATCTGGGGGAGAGTAGATTGTGTCTGGGGGGTGACTGGTGAGCAAGACGAGTCGAACGTCAACGTCGTATTATATGTCAATTTCATACATTTTGATCGGCGATTCTATGTATAACGAAGCGATAACGAAAAAGTCTTGGCTAAATGGCCAGGGGGATGAGCCAAAATGTTTTATGTATAACGAAGCGATAACGAAAAAGTCTTGGCTAAATGGCCAGGGGGATGAGCCAAAATGTTTTCGGTGGCTATTATTATCTATTAGGTACTAGTAATACCTGATGACCCGTTGATTTCGTATCACTTATCTTCTAAAAAATATAAGCTTTATATTTAATTATAATAGTCTTCCACGAATATTTCAAGACTAAAATTAGGCCGTTCTCGAGATTTTGCGGGACAAACAAAATTTTAAATCCATACTAATATTATAAATGCGAAAGTGTGTCTGTCTGTCTGTCTGTCTGTTACCTCTTCACGTCCAAACCGCTGAACCGATTTTGCTGTTTGGTATGGAGATACAACAAAGTATCCTTTGTCCTTTCCATGGACTCAAAGGTCCATGGAAAGGGCAAAGGATACTTTTTATCTCGGAAAAATATACGCTTCCCGCGCGATATTATCTAGTTAATTATAAGTCCTGCCTATTTGTTTCTTTTATTGTATCTATTTTAGTTTAGTTTTAAGTTTGTACAAATAAAGAATTTTCTATCTATCATTATGCTTTCACTACAATCAGAGATATGCAATACCTTCCTGCAGTAGTTATCAGAGCAGAGAATGTCGGCTTCCCGACATTGTTGGTCGACAATAGATTGCGTCATGTGTTGTCATGTGTTTGTTCTAGTTTATCTGTTGTGTCATCTCTTGCGATTAGAGTAAATCGTGGGATATATGGAATGTAGGAAATCAAGGTTTGCTGGTCGTATTGGCCCGAAAAGTTTCTGGCAGGAATATATACTAGGTACCTATATTATAAAATGCTTTTTATATGTACAAAATTAGATTTTGTAAGGACTCCTTATGTCCTTGGACCTTGATAGACCGTAGAATACAGTGTCTTAGGTATAAATGAATATTTCAAAGATTATTACGTCTCATTAATAAATCATTTATAATAATTGAATTCAGACGGATAAAAAGTAAAGTTCGTTTGTTGAAATCGTGAGCTAAATTTACATTCTAACTTTTCATAAATTTTGGTCTAATTTTAACATGTTATAATATATAGAGCGTGAACCATTTATTTGAAAATCTCTTTGTTTTCAGTTTCCATTGTTATTTTTAGTTTGTTTGGTTTTGAAATTTCATATTCTGTTATGAAGTCAACTATCGTTGCTCACCTGATATAAATTTAAAACAATGGAAAATTTTACTAGTGGTTTATTTTCAGCAGCAACATTTCTTAGAATATTTCTACACTTTTAATGCAACAACAATGCAGATTTTTTATGCGATCGATTCCGTTTCCAATCATACATGAAAATATCCTTCAAATCAAATCAATTAATGTCTTTATTGCCAGAATGTTGTACATAATTACATATACAGGTCTCATAATAACTACTTAGTTCTAACATTCTGCCATAACAATGGCGTGCAATTAAAATATTATTAGTGTCTATCTGTCAAGTCAGCAGACTGGGATGGGATGCGGTCGTTTTTTGCGTCCTATCCTTGGGGGCCCGTGTGCTTCTCGCCGGATGATCCCAACAACACTGCCAACTCTGTTGCTGATGTGGTGGTGCAGGGGATGGAACTTTTCATTCCGTCCTCTGTAGTGCCAACCGGCGGCAGATTTCGTCCCTGGTTTGGTTCATCCTCCAAAAAAGCTTCTCGCCGGAAGCAGGAGGCTTACCAATCCTGGGCCAACGCAGTGTCTGCTCGGGATTTAAATACCAGCACATATAAAAAGGAGTACAACCTTGCCTCTAGGTCCCTCAAGAAAGAGATCACTCGGGCAAAGCAACAGCACGTCAATAGAATTGGCAAGAGACTTGAGCGCCTCCCCTCGGGAACCCGTGCATTCTGGTCTCTGGCCAAAGCTATTGAAGGAAATTTCTGCAAGCCAACCCTACCATCCCTACACGTAGGAAATGGGTCGTTGGCCCATGACGCAAAAGACAAAGCCGATCTTCTGGGCAAGCTCTTTGCGTCAAACTCGACCCTGGATGACGGGGGGCAGAAACCGCCGACCATACCGCGATGTACCAGCATCATGTCGGATATTCGGTTTCATCAGCGCTCAGTGCGAAAAGCCCTCCTTTCCCTTGATATCCAAAAGTCGAGTGGGCCTGACGGAGTCCCTCCTATTGTGTTGAAAAAGTGTGCTCCAGAGTTGGCTCCGGTCTTGACGCATCTTTTTCGGCTCTCCTATTCCACTGGCATCGTCCCGGCTTCTTGGAAGACAGCCTTGGTGCACCCGATCCCTAAAAAAGGTGACCGCTCAAATCCTTCCAACTACAGACCAATCGCTATAACCTCTCTCTTCTCGAAGATAATGGAATCCATTATCAATAGCCAGCTTCTTCGATACTTGGACGGCCAGGGATTACTAAGCGACAAACAATACGGGTTCCGTAAGGGTCGCTCGGCTGGTGATCTCTTGGCGTACCTGACTCATCGTTGGGCTCAGGCAATTGAGTCGAAGGGAGAGGCATTGGCTGTTAGTTTGGACATTGCGAAGGCCTTTGATCGGGTTTGGCATAAAGCGCTGCTTTCAAAGCTTCCATCATACGGGCTGCCCGAGAAATTATGTAAGTGGGTCACTAGTTTCTTAGCAGATAGAAGCATAAGGGTCGTAGTTGACGGCGAATGCTCGGAAACTCAGTCTGTTGATGCTGGTGTCCCTCAGGGCTGTGTGCTATCGCCTACCCTATTCATACTGCATATCAATGACATGTTACAGACCAACGGCATTCATTGCTATGCAGATGATAGTACAGGTGATGCTGTATATACCGGCTCCCGCAATATTTCTCGGCAAAATGTCATTGAGAGTCGAAACGAACTTGTGTCTAAAATAGAAGAAAAAATGGGGTAGACGTAACTTAGTCCAATTTAACCCCGCCAAGACACAAGTCTGCGCGTTCACCACTAAAAAGTCACCAATGGTCATATATCCTCGTTTCGAGGGCACATCTTTAACCATCTCCCCTAGCATTGAGATACTTGGCGTCAACATATCGAGCGAAGTCCAGTTCAGATATCATCTAGAGGGTAAGGCCAAGTTAGCCTCGAAGAAGCTTGGTGTTCTTAACAGAGCGAGACAGTACTTCAGTCCGGACCAACGCCTACAACTCTACAAGGCGCAGGTTCGGCCTCACATGGAATATTGTTCTCATCTCTGGGCAGGGGCGCCAAAATACCAACTGCTCCCTCTGGATCGTATCCAACGAAGGGCCGCTCGAATTGTTGACTGCCATAGTGTTTCGAACAGCTTGGACCCCTTGGAATTACGCCGAGATGTAGCTTCACTCTGCATCCTCTATCGGTTGTATTACGGGGAGTGCTCTGAGGAATTGTTCGGAATCATACCACCTGCAACTTTCCGCCATCGTCCCACGCGAAAAACATACCATCCTCATCATCTTGATGAGTGGCAGTCTTCCACAGTGCGATTTTCGCGTAACTTTCTGCCGCGCACTGTAAAACTCTGGAACGAACTGTCACCAGCAGTATTTCCGGACCTATATGACCTGCAAACCTTCAAGAAAAGAGCGTATTCCCTCTTAAAAGGCCGGCAACGCACCTGCAGCTCTTCGGATGTTGCGAGTGTCCATGGGCGACGGTAGTTGCTTACCATCAGGTGACCCGTTTGCTCGTTTGCCCCCTTATTTAATAAAAAAAAAAAAAAAAAAAAAACCACAATTCCTATTTTTTTTCTTTTTAAAATTTTTTTTTCAAATTAAAATCCTTATTAATACATAAATCCAATACTATAGTGTGTCAGTCTGTCTGTCTGTTACCTCTTTACGTTCAAACTGCTAAACTAATTTTGCCAAAAGATATCAAGATACTTGGAGTCTCAGGAAAGAACATAGGATACTTTTCACCCAATTTTCACCCCGGAAAAAATACGGTTCCCGCGCGATAAATGAATTTTGGAGCAACTGAGTTGCGAGCGACATGTTGCCCAATACGTCATGAACTCATGACACGTCATGTCAGAATATTGACGGAGACGTTATCAAACGTCGTACAAAATTTATTTGGTTCTGTCTGTCTCTGCTGGTGCTGCCTCTAGCATGAAAACGTTGCAGTAATAGTAGGGGAGTGGAAGGTGCTGTGCAGTCACTCGAGCGTCATGGACACCTAGTAGGTTTTTTACATTGTGGAGGACGCGGTTGAATGCACTGCGATCCCGCTCCTTCACGTGCAGCGTTGACGAGGGCATGGGGGGGTTTTAGTCGGTAAACCTCTGCGGAGGGAGTCCGACATACCCCTGCCCCTTCCCCCGAGGGGGCGGGGGATGCGTAATGCATTTCCCCTCCTCAAAAAAAAAAAAGGTAAAAGTGATAAAAAAATAATAGGAGCATTTCTTATTTTAGCGGTGGGTTCAGAAACTGCAACCATTTTAAAGTTATGAAAAAGAAAATATATTCAGAAAATTGCTTATTAAGGTAAGTTATGAATATATTTTATACAACAAGGAGTAAATCGTTTAGTTTAGTACAAAATAAAATATCTGCAAAGCTTAGGATAATATGAAGCTTTATTTTGTATATTTTAAAATGTCTCTACAGGCTTACCTAACCTTTGAATCGTCAGTGCTTTATATGGAAGCTTCTTTGGGGTATATTAAACATCCCCCTATCTTATAATCTGACCTAGATCCAATGACATTTCAATATTAAAAAAAATAAACCCACCACACGTGAGAAATCTGATTTCTATACCATGATAACTAGACACATGTCGGAAGACTATACAAGCTTAATCTGACACGCTCGAGCTTGTCCTGAAATCCCCTCTTCCCCTCCCCAACTATAATATAGCCTAGATTCTTTTAATTCGAATACTTCCTTAGAATAGAGTATAGACCGTTAGACCAAACAAACAAAGTGTTTATAATATAATTGAAGATGCGTTGTTTGTTTCCATAGAAATGAACAGTAATGATCTGCAATTAGGCGGTCACGGTGGCTGGTTACAGTGAAACACTGAACAGTGAAACTCGGTATGTGGGCTCTCGGTTCATACACACTGTCGTCATTATGAGTGATGATTATCTTTAATAATAATAATAATAAATTCTTTATTTCAGAACCATTACATATAACATTAATTTTACAAAAAACTCTCGAAATACTTTTGTTTACACATAAATAGCTGTATTTAGAAATAAATTATACATTTTTTTTACAAATACAGATTGCAATGGACCCCAAACTAGGCAGAGCCTGTATCTTGGTGGTCCTTATATTGTAAATTCGTAACTTACGTTCCAGACTAAATGACCTCTGTCCTTCAGTCTGAAACTTCAAGTCAGGCAACTCTGAAACAATCTGTCGCCAGCAGTATTTCTGGACCAATACAACCTGCAAACCTTCAAGAAGAGAGCATATTCCCTTTTAAAATGCCGGCAACGCACCTGCAGCTCTTTTGATGTTGTGAGTGTCTGTCTTTCTGTGAAGGAACCAGCGGTTTGGAGGAAATTCATTTTAGCTAGTTTGAAATCCGAAAAATTACAGTTAGGACGGCATTGATTGCGTGGCTATTAAAATAATAATAATATAATGATACGTAAGACTAAGAATAATCTGTAACAGAAAAATAACAATTTATTCTTCATTAATTACAATTCTTTGTGTTTATAAAATAAAAATTAATGCCTTAATTTCTGTTTTATTTCAAACAAAGTCAATGAAAACAATTCCTTTGATAAAAACACCCAACTCAATCAAAATGTATTTTCCCTAAACGATCCACGTCAAATTACATAAATATACGGAACAATACAAAATTTCAATTATTAATATCTGTTTCATGCCTTTGATATGCCCCCTAGACCAGGGCTGTCCCAAATTTTAGTCCTTAACAAACTTTTTTTCAGGATAAAAAGTATCCTATCTCCTTTCCCGGACTCAAAGTATCTCCATACCAAATTTCTTCAAAATTGCTTCAGAGGTTTGGGCTTGAAGAGGCATTAGACAGACATAATATTAAATTCTTTCGCATTTATAATATTGAGTTGTTCTTATGTTAGTCAGTTCGTATCAAATTATGCAGGCAAAAAACCTTTTCTAGACTTCATTGCCTGCCTAATTTGATACGAATTGATGGCCTCAAAGAAATGTAGGGGGGAAATAGCTTTTTAGTTTTTTCCCTATAGAGTATTGGTTTTTAAAATTGACATCTCTTTTCGACCTGCTGAAAGAAACAAATTTTGAAATACTCAGCTGTTTTAAACCGCACAGTGTTTTGTGTTATATTATTTAATATTTTATTTCTCCAAATAAATAATATAACACAAAACACTCGAGAATAATTTTGGTCTTGCTGGCAGCCCTACTCTTTACAAAGGGCTCACAAAGGTCGTTTCAGTGCCATAAGCCACTTGGAGGGCTGAAAGCTTTCCATTAATGTGTTACGTTACCTTCAATTTGATCACGCTCTCAAGTTCACCTTTTTGTAATTAAATATACAAGGAATGTTCTTTCAAAATGCGAAGATTTTGTAACGCTAACACCGAAAGGAAGTTACTTAATTTTCAAACGGAAATTTAATATAAGTAGGAAAAGTAATCAAAAGGTTTTATTCAGATATAAAAAAAATATCAAATATTCTGTAAAACATACTACAACTCCAGAGTCCAGACGTGAAAAGTTTGTCTGTCTATCTGTAACCTCTAAAATCCCAGTAAATCCCATCAAAATCGGTAATACTATTAACGGGTGAAGACCCGTTAATAGTATTACCGATTTTGATGGGATTTGGTATTAAATAGGATTAGATTTATCCCGGAAAAATTAACGTTTGCCGCACGAATTTTCGAAAGAAATTTCGCTTTGCAACTTTGCAACTTCGTTGTAGGCAACGTATACTTAGAAGGTTATAAATTAAAACATAAAATCTATAATACGGAGCCATAAGGTCTGAAGTTTAAGAATAATAATTATTACTTCACACCCTCGAGCCGAAGGTAACATCTTGCCAAATTTACGGCCGAATATCATGCGATATTATTAATGGCGCGGAAATAGGTCGACTTTCCAATTTACGCCATTGTATTTGTGTATTTCTGTGGTAGGTTGGTCTGCAATTCTGCGTGTAAAAATTTATATTAAAAAATCTTTATTTTTTCGTCAAACCAATTTTTTTTTTAGAAAAACGGGACCTATGGCTATTACCATTTTTTTTTACGCAGTGAAATTCTGTGACGAATTCGACGCAGGGGATGGGGACTCCCGCTGCGGATATGTGGGGCTCGCCGCGACGGGTGGAGCCGCGGCCCCACCCACTAAAACACTGCGATGTTCCCTCGACACGTTGGACCGAGTGCGACCGGTAACTGCAACATGGCTTCCGGGACCCCTCAGTGTAAGGGCGCAGGCCCTTACACTGAGGGGGTTTATGGCCCCTCAGGCCCAACAGAGGCCCCACATGGGGGGGCTTGCATAGGCCGTTGCATAGGCCGTTCCTCTTCGTATGTGGCGATGCGTGGGAACATGTTGCGCATCGCGACCCTCTCGGGGCAATGGACAGCGGCATCCCCGCACCGCTGCCCCGAGCTCCCAGGCTAAGGCGGGATGTCGTGGCCATTACGAACTACGCGTCTTCGCCTCGGCCTTCTTCTTTGAGGTTCGAGCGCCGCCTCCCTCGCGCGCTCCGCTTCCTCCTTCGTCGTGATTACGCTGTGTGCGTACGTCTCGACGGCTGCCCATCCATCTTCGCTCCTCAGGCCCTTATGAGCGCTGGGAGCGTTGCGTCTTCTCCGATGGCGGACGATAGTTCCGCTCTTTGTTCCGTCCAAGCGGGACAGGTCGTGAGTGTGTGCTCGGCCGTGTCCCGGTCCGCACCGCAGTGGTGACATTCTGCGGTCGGTTCGCTTCCTGCGATCTCACACAGATACCGACCGAAGCAGCCATGCCCGGTATCTGTGTTAGGCGGAAATTTAGAGCTCCGTACCTCCGTTCTGTCCACTCCCTGAATAGGGGTCGGATCGCCTCAATTAGGTTGACGCTCACGGTAGGCTCCTCGAGCCGTTGCGCCCACAACTCCATTGCCATCTCGTTGGCTGAGCTCCTCCACCGACGTATGGCATCCGGTAAAGGGTTGCTGCCCTCCGCGCGGACCACTGCGCTACGCCAGTAAAGGCTATTACCACTACTAAGACTTCGCTGTCTGTCCGTCTGGCTGTTTCCAGGCAGTATCTCAAGAACCACAATAGCTAGACTTTTGAAATTTTCACACACATTTTTTTGGTTTATGGCCTATTTGTTACAGTCATAATTTACTTATTTAATTTAGTAGGTGTAATGTAACCACGAGATTTTAAGCTTTTTTGCTCGTCTGACTTAATATTTATTTTTACTAAACCTAAGGTCTTCTACGAACCGACAAATAAAGGAAGTTCTGCAAAACGAAGCAAGTAGCGACATCTAGTGTCACAAAGCGGCAACTATGTTTGTATTTTCTTAATAATTAATATAAAAACAATAAACTTGAAATGTTGGACAAAAATATATGAAAAAGATATTCATTATTACTTAATTATAGTCTAAGTCTAGACTCATCATTTTATTCTTATCAATTCTTTTCTGCAATTTTCATTTATCTTGTCACAAACACGAATCTTGTGACTTGTCTACAAGTACTTAAATTTCTATGCCATTAATTCTTCATTTAACAACTTATTTCTTCCAATTGCATGATGGCAATGGCCAATGATTTGCATGTAGCACGATAAACCTAAAAACTAGTTCTGTATTCTAGTTTCTAGGTCTTCCCGTGATAATAATGATTAAGAAAAATCTTTGACCGTATTAAAGCTCACTGTAGTACACTATTCAAAGTGCTTAATAGATAAATATTTTATTTTAAGCACTTTGAATGCTTATAATTATTATAATTTAATTTGGTTTTTCACCTCAACTTTATTAAAGTGGTTTCGTTTCCAGGCTACCAGATGTCGCGCAAGTCGTGCACGGTGGGGGGCGCGCGCGGCGCGTGCATGTGGGTGCAGGAGTGCAATCGCGTGGGCGGCGTCCACGCCGGGGTGTGCGTCGACGGGTTCATGTTCGGCTCCTGCTGCAGGCTGCCGGAGAAGCCGATTGTAGAAGGTGAGGGAACTAAACAATTAGCCCCTTACTAATAAACGTTGTATAAGCTTTGAATAGTTATAACTACAGTGTTTTGTTCCTGTCACACAAGTGACATTTTTAATTGGATTGAAGAAGACAAAACATTGTATATCTATAAGCTTATACAGCGTTTATTAGTAAGGGGGTTAAGCTATAATCAAAACTCAATTAAATAATTTAATGGGGCATCAGCGGTCATTACTCATTGACCTTTCTAGTCTAGGAGCTATGTGAAAAATGCTTACACTGTATTCTGTTAACTTAAAATAAAAATATTAACTCTTGTAAATACACAGACTATTATAGGTTCATCAGAAAACCTCTTGACAACTCTTAAGTATGATAATACATATCCAACTATCTATGAGTTCGAAGGGATATAAAGTGCAGATGCACTTCATACTCTGTTCCACTCTGTTCACATCGACTACGCAAAATACGATATCGCCCTGAGACAGAGAGGTATTATGTACTAGGGTACATATTAACATAATATCACTACCCTGAGACTAGAAAGTTTTTGAAGTGAAAACTTCTTTAGCGACGTCACAGAATATATAATAGTACTCCGTACAGAAGTTTACTTTAAATCTATAAACATATTATGGTACCATTTAGAATGACTCAGAGTTCAGCGTCTGTTTGTTTAAGTACCTACAAAAATTTATTACAAGCCAATTTCATTCTTATGCCTACGGATAACGATCCATATTACACTGAACCTATACATTGAGCGGCCCGCTCGAATGTACTATTGTGCCGCTAGGGCAGCTAGGGCTGAATGTACCAAAAAAATACCTGCGCGCGGTGCGCTATTAATATTATTACCTATTTATAAACCATAAACAACTTTTTGTGATGATTAATGGAAATTTCTTTAGATACTTATAATTATATTCAGTTTAATGAGAGTAATTAAGTAAAAAAAAACGAAAATGGCGTAACAGACGTGCCAATAGAGCAACCAAAAAGATACGGGCGAAATACTTTATTGGCATTTAAGTATATTATTTTATGGAAGTGACCAAATAAGTATGTCACCATGGCAACGTCCATCGCGTATACGGCAAAACAACGGGACAGCTAGTATACTTAATAAGTATTATATTAATAAGATTTATGTTTAATGTATTACCTACATAATGTAGTAAAAGGTACCTATTCAAAGTACAAATAATACTTTGCATGAGTCATATTATATTACTTACTTTTCAGCGTCCTTAGGTAACCAAAAAAAAGATAAATTTGTATCGCAATCAGTTTTTAAACAATTGAATACAGCACCATACTTTTTAGGGTGTTTCTTTTTATTTTCCATTTTAATAAAAACAGGTCAAAACTTAAAAAGTATGTCCGTCGCTGCTCGCTGGCGCAGCCCCACTGAATTATACCCTGCGCAAGGGCAGCCGCGCGTAGGTATATTTTCGATACCTACGCGCACCTACGCGCGGAGTGAGACAGGCCTGGCGGCGTTGAGCACTTTTGTGGGATGGGTAAAAACTGTGAAATTTGCGTCAGGTCACGTGTGCTGATCGAAAAACCGTAAAACGGTTGGAGAGTAGTGTTGTAACATCGAATTTCGAAATCTGTTAATCGAACAATCGATTGCTTCATTTTTAATTAAAAAACACACAATATGATATTATCATAGAATGTCATAGAGTAATAAATTGTATGATTGGTCCATGATATTATGTTAAAATAACGCCATCTTCATACTTGACTCCGAAGTACAACCTCCATATTGTCAGCTAACGAAACGCTTTCTGAATTCCAGAACCCTCGTCGACGGTGGTGCTTACAGACAAACCGTACACAGCGCCACCTAGCACCACAGCGAACATACCGACCGAGACTCAAACCATCCGGCCGACCGAGACTCAAACCCCGAGACCCCAAACGCAGCGGCCGTCGTTCATGACCAAGCCGATAGATGGTGCGCCCTCGTCCTACAGCTATCTACCGCCTGAAATAAACCTACCCTCAATAAGCATAGACGCGAGTAGCGAAAATAGTGATATAGTTCATAAAGTTACGTATAATGTAAATAAGTACCAAAATGTACATAGGCCGAGCGGCGAGGCGGAAACTAGTCCTCATAACAAAATATCGTCTAGTCATAGTCTAATGGCGGGCGCGAGACCCATGGCCGTCTCGGAACATCATAGTGACAACAGCATTCCAACAGGTGAGAACTGAGATTAATTGTTTTGTTAATTTAACTGAATTTTGCTGCCGCGCACAAAAAACAGACGGTGCGTTAGCTTTTCAACCCCCAAAATGGGCAATAATTAAAAATATATATATGTTTAGTATTGTTTCTAGTGAAATATAACTCGGTTATTATTGCTGAATAGATTGTTATTATAAGAAAAAAATTATCTTATTAGTTATTAATAAGAATACTTTATAGACGTAGATAATTAATCTAAAAGTTTAGCCGTAAAGTTGGTAACTAAGTAATTATTAATACATTCTTACTTATCAAACATTATATTTCCAGGTCACATGATATCAAGACCAAGCAACCTGAACACCATACACTGGCAGGTGACAACCGAACCGTCATTCGTCACCAAACCTAAACCCTCCAACTGGGAGAAACCAGCCGGGAAACCGAAACCTACCAAGAAGTTTACAACCACAACGAGTAAACCTTACAAGAATTATCTCAAACCCAAGGATCCTATGTCGAACATGATCAACAGGACAGACGACACCACTGCTGCACCTCACAAGACAGCCACAACCACTGCTGGTAAGTTAGGACCAAGGTAGCTGGGTTTTCCTGGCTACCTTGGTCATTCATGGATACTTTTATTTTAATTTTTAGTTTTAACTATTCAAGGTAAATATTATCCTTAGTTATGTCCTTAGCTTCTCTAAATAAATTAAATACCAGGTAATTAAAAAGCAGGTAGGTACTAATACAGGACCAAATTTTTTCAAATATTCCAATGACTTAACAAACCTATAATTAATTTACCCTAGTTAATTTACATAGGTAGTCTAAGCATCATCTTATACCTATTTAGTATTTCATTTATTCATATTTTATGATATTATTCAACTTAAATACTCCGCGCGCAAGTTCTACTAATTATAAATTATTCGTACAGGCAATTTATCTTGGGACTGTGGGACATATCAGATTGGAGGAATATGGAATTATGAGGAATATTGCAAAGGGGAATGCTATAATCTTTTTGGCTTGCACCCATCTACCTTTGAGCCACTGATTCCTCAGAGCTTGCACGTGGGTTAAATAATTCCATTCAGATAGTGACCCATCTGCGAACCTTTCAGAATGTGGCGTGACGGCGATGTGGCCACGTCCCGAGATGAGGATAATGGGCGGGAAGGACTCCTCTTTCGGTCGCTGGCCGTGGCAGGTGTCTGTCAGGAGAAACTCCTTCTTCGGTTTCTCTTCGACGCATCGGTGTGGAGGCGCTATCCTCAATGAGGAGTGGATTGTCACGGCTGGACATTGTGTTGATGAGTAAGTTTTTGGTATTTTTCATAAAAATTATGATTTATGAGTTTTACGACACACGTACGGACTGACCTACTCCTGAAGAGTTATGTTGCAGTTTACAAGTAAAATATATTAAAGACATGCAAGAGAATTATGTTTCGTTAAGAATTTACTTGCTCTTAAAACTATAATAATATAATATTATACTCGCTATAAGAAATCCAAAATGAGCTCCCCAAAAGGTTAGGTTTGTCTAGAAATCACTTGGGGAAATCATACCGTCTTTAGCTACGCAGCAAGTGACCAAAATCCTAATCTGAGTTTCGGCTGCGACATGCCGATAATCAGATTAGGATACACAGTTTATGCATCATTTGAAACACACAATTCATTTTCCAGCCTCCTAACGTCACAAATAAGGATACGCGTTGGAGAATTCGACTTCGCGTCAGTATCGGAGCAATATCCTTACGTCGAGCGAGGGGTCGCTCGGAAGTCGGTGCATCCAAAATACAACTTCTTCACTTACGAGTACGACCTGGCGCTGGTGAAATTGGACGCGCCTATTCAGTTCGCCCCCCACATTTCCCCCATTTGCTTGCCGGCGACCGATGATCTGCTGGTGGGGGAAAACGCGACGGTCACCGGATGGGGGAGGCTTTCCGAGGGCGGCGTGTTGCCTTCGGTTTTGCAAGAGGTAATTTTAAATACGCTACAAATACATAATAATATTACCTATCTCTCAATTATTGTGGTATAAATATACTGATGTTATTCAATAAAGAGAAGATTTGTCCAGATTATCGCGATTTTAGACTAACCATCCTTAGGTACGCTTAAAGTATATAATTGCTGTTAAAAGAGAATTTTCCACTATAATACGTCTTTTCATTAATCTAATGCAAGGTTTATGTACTAATATGCCATTTCTTCATAATTTTCAGGCGCAAGTTCCAATAGTCTCCAACGAGCGCTGCAAGTCGATGTTTCTGAGTGCGGGCCGACACGAGTTCATCCCGGACATATTCCTGTGTGCGGGCCACGAGGAGGGGGGACACGACTCCTGCCAGGGGGACTCAGGGGGACCTCTGCAGGTGACTAACTAACCTACCATGGCAGTGTAACCTTTTTAAGCCACGGACCCCTAGGAAGTCAAGCAGTTTTCGGACCCCCTTGGTAAAAAAACAGCAAAAAATCGAATTATGTATGGTCCACACTAGGGTTGCTGAGGATTCCTCTTCCGCTTCCTCATAATGAGGAAGTTCCGCAATATTTTGGGTTCCTCATCCGTTACCGCATCCTCATAAATAAAAATAAAAAAATCCTCTTCCGCTATCGCTTCCTCAAAATTTAAGAGGAATTTATGAGGAATTTCACTGCGCATGCGCGTCGCGTATTCAATCATGGCAAGTGGCAAAGCACACGCCAGAGCCAGAGAATTGTACCATTCACTCATCTTTTTTTTGTGTGTGTGTGTTGAGTAATGTACAGTATGTTACTGAATACTCCTTAATAATTGCTGGACCGATTTTGATGATTCTTTATTGTGTGTGTTTTGTGAATGATTTAGATTCATAGTTTGGTCCACTGAAAAATGCCCTTTTAATTAATTTTTGTATAATGTATGTACCTAGTTATGTACAGACAGGACAAAGGCTTTTGGGTTGGGTTCGCTAGTATTTATGATTTCCTATCATCCTCTTCCTCATCCGTTTCATCTTCCGCTTCCTCATCCGCTTCCTCTTCCTCATCCGCATCCTCTAAATTTGCGCGTGAAAATTCCTCTTCCTATTCCTCTTCCTCATAATCACTTCCTCAACAACCCTAGTCTACACATGCCACCGCGGACCCATACTCGCGGATCCCCATGGGTCCGTGGACCAGACATAGGTTGGGAAACACTGTACTATGGTATAGTAGAAAATAGGAAACTAAGCTTAGCGTGAAATAGGTAGAAATTCTTAGTGGATTCTTTAAAACTATTTCTTCAACACTTCTTTCTACTAGATACTTCTTCTTATTACAACTATCTCATTTAGTTTCAGACGGTTTACTAGCTTGGTATTGTACGCACTGGGAGAAAAAATATAGTAAAGGAGTGTTCTCATAAACTGAATTTAGATTTCTCATGCTTTTTCCTTTCCGTACGAATGGTATGCGAGTAATTTTGATAATGGAACTGAGATTCGAAAATTTAAATTAATGAGTTATGCCTGCATTTTATCCTAAGCTATATTATTATATTGCAATATGCTAGTAAATTAACTAATATTTGCGGACTGTGGTATTAATTGAATAATGTACATTAAAAGGTGCTATGAATTGTATCATATTGATCCAGAATTCGAATTTCTTATTTAATCGACTGTTTAAAAAATAATCTTTAATCAAATAACATAGCTCCATACTGTTCCAGCCATATTTCAAAATTCCATAACTAGGTATAAAGCTAATATTGGATATTCCAATAGGGTACGAAACAGGTAGGGTTAGGCCTATGTTGGTTCAGGATCCTTTGTCCTTTACGAGAAGTGTGGGTATAGAATCCAGTAATTATGTCTGTCAACATTGAGGTTGGAGTGGAGTCATCATTATGGTCTCACTTACCAGCCACCATTCACTGCACCGTACCGTACTTTGGTTGGTAGGAAGTAATAATAATAATTAATGATAGCATCAATAGTAATATTATAGCATTGTCTAGTGTTGTGAAAAAGGTGGTATCTAATTGATTCCAAATGACTTGTTCGAAATATCTGAAAAACTTCGTAAAATAAAGTTTAAAGGAGAACTATAAAGGTTTAGTTGACTAGTCTTAAAAGTTATCATGCGTTCCAAAATATACACCTCGATTCTCGACGTATTATCTCAGAAATTGATCCTTAAATAGTGTGTAACAAAAATAAATGATAATACTTTAGGATGTGTACGTGTTCCTTGTAGAGAGTTCACTGTGAAAGTAAACGCTGAAAGACCAAATTTTTTTTCACTTTTGTATGAGGAAACTCGTGACCGCGCTCGGGCCCTTGCCCATACAAAAGTGAACTCTCTACAAGGAACGAGTACACACCCTAAAGTATTATCACTTATGTTTGTTACATCCTGTAGATTATAGGCCGATGGCAGGGTTATGTTGTCTGTTCATGTCAAGCCAATGTAAGTTGTGATCTGTCTAGTGGGCTTGATATAATCCGTCCAAGTAACATAGGTAATAGGTATGCCATAATATGCCTAAAAATCAATTTCTCTGATAAGTTGAAAACGAAACCTTTTTTTGTTGCCAAACACGCACATTGATATCTTTTTTTACATGCGTTTTATTCTCAGAACATTTGTATTCTGAGTACGTTTTCCATACCTCTATAAGTTGTAAACAAACTTTATTGATACAATTTCAGGTCAAAGGGAAGGATCAGAGGTATTTCCTGGCGGGCATCATAAGTTGGGGAATTGGGTGTGGAGCTGCCAACTTGCCCGGGGTATGCACCAGAATATCCAAGTTCGTACCCTGGATACTACAGACTGTGAACGCGTAAAATGGAGACGAAAGAAAGAAGAATAAAAAAAGAAAGGGTCGTCTTACGACCTAAAAGAAAAGTATAATGAATTGATGACCAATCTACATTGGAATGATCAGAGAAAGGTATAGAATAAAGGAAATAGATAGTTTGTCAGCTCTACAAGGCTGAGACCACCTATTAATAATGTTTTTCGCACGAGACAGCAGTTTCACACCACTGTGAACGTGCTGGCCGAAATGAAAATTAACGCTTGCGTCATTTTAAGACTTAAGTACTGCTTCGCATCCATGACAACGTTGTTGAAACTTGTAGGTCTGGTAAATATGTTAAACTGGTCTACAATAGAAAAGTAAAAGAGAAACTCATAAACATTGAAACGTGTCCTTTGCTAAAAGACGCTAAAAGTGCTAAAGTGAAGAAAGGAACAGTGTATAGTTTTTTATATGATAAAAAAGTATTTGTTTTATTTTATTATTGTATTTGTAAAGAAATATTGTTTGCTCAAGTTAGTAATTGCGTTATTGAGCTTAAATAATACTTAAATAGTAAGAGCCAGCAATGATTTACTTAACGCTAACCATTAATTTACACTTGATTGGAAAACTGAATGAGAAATTGTTGACATTGTAAATAATATAAAATATTTATGTTATACAATAGATAATATTATGTTGAAAGATATCAGATATTGATATTTTACAAAAGCATCGAAATGACATAAGCAAATGTTGTGCAGTTTAATCGTCTACATAATTTGTTGGCATTATAAATCATTATTTTCATCACAAATATATTATTAGACACTATAGAAAAATAGTAACAAGACCGATTTCAGAAGTATAATACTGCGCAACATTCGTTTTCTAATGACAACGAGTGCGATACCTTCAGAAGTGTTGATAGAATGCAACATTTTGTGAGGCGTTTTATTAAATGAATCAACCATAACGCTATACGGAAATCGTTTGAAACGAATTACGTCATTGCAAGCTAATGGTTTTAGGGTCTCGCTTTTTTTAGAATTGGTGGCATTACCATTATTTTTGGTGCTGATAACATTACAGCGAACTTCGCTGTAATGGTAGCTTCGCTGCGAAGCTTCAATTGGTGATGCCACAAGTCGTGTAAGATTGAGTGAGCCCTTAGATTAAGTTCTGTTTAATAAACGCCGTGATGCCACCGCTTTTTACGCTTACGCACTCAAGCAGACGTTTTTGTAAATATCTTTTATTGTTGCTTTCATGAAATATTGTAGATACTGGGATTTACCATCACACCCCTAGCCTATTGAGCGAAGGACCTTTTAAAATAAGTATCTAAAATGGGAGTAAAAATCTTGTTGCTTCAGCTAGTGGTTTACTTTCTTTAAATTAAGATTTACGTATTTATATTACATAAAAATATTGCTCAACTAACGCTTGAAATATATTTTATGTATGTTAAGATTTAAAACGTACATTTAGATGTATTATAAGTTAACTTTAAGTGTTTTTGTAAAGTTTATATCTATGTTTTATTTTATTTAAGTTGTAAATATCACAGTATTATTTATTTAACGCTTCCAGACTCAATAGTTGTATATAGATTTAGTTCCTTTGATGTAACAGCTATAAGCATTTAGAAGCTAATAGTGGCAGAGGGTTCTTCTAGTAACAAAGTCTAGAAGGATTTTTATACCGCAATTAATTCCTCTAGCATTGTAGTTAATGTGCTCTTGTAGTTTGACTGTCATTTCATTTAATGAAAAAATACTGGCTGCTTAAAATTACTTCAACAGATATTGGTAGACACTTGAAAGAGCCGAATCAACTACTGCAAAATTTTAATCTGTTTTATAGAATTTAAACTTTGCCACTAATAGTAATAATATTATAATTTAATATTGTGTGACAATTACCAAATCACAATAATCTAGACTAAGTGCATTTAAATGTATATTCCAGTGATGTTTATTGTATATTCTATAATGTTGTTTGAATAGTTTATGATGATGTTAACGTTACTCGTTTGCACTGTAACATTGTTAATATAATTAAATATTAACTCGAATCGTTATTTCATTTTAACCCTAAACTAATCCTATTTTGTTGTATTTAATCTGTTAAATCAAAAAAATCTAAAGCAAATTTAATTCCTTTGGCTACTATTTAGTAGCCAAAGAAAAGGCATTCTTATCTCGACGGTATTATTGCAATAAATAATGTAAAATTTTATCAAAATACAAATTCTAAGTAGAAGGTGCACAGGTGGTAAGTCAAGGTTATTCAAACATATCTGTATATCATATATAATATCTGCAAGTATCGGTGAGCAATAAAAATTAAAAATATTGTAAAAGCATTTAATTAATCCATTCAAGATGCTAGTTAAAACTAAAAGTTATTTACATTACAATAATTGACCATAAATTATAATATCATGCATATTAAATTTCAAGTGAAAAATAAAATTATTTACATTATAATACAATTACTAATACTAACGCCACCCCATACCAAAAAGATTCATTGGTATTACCAACCAAGCCTGGAAATTCTCTAATGACTTATCATGGTTCATGATCACGTACCCCTTGAACCATTGGTACACTATTGTTTTATAGTAATCTAAAACTACGTCCTTAAAAGTACCACTGCATGTATCAAACCCTGGATGCACTCTGAGAGAATTCGTACAAAATACATTATTGTTCTTCACATTATATACAGCTATAGGACGCGTAACAGGTACTCTAGGTATTCCAAATTCTAGATCTAGTATCCAATTTACAGCGCTATTAATATTAGGGAGCTGACATAACTGATCTATGATAGGGTTAGGATCTACAGTTTGTGATCTAGCTGATGGGAACAGTTCTTTTGGCAATGAAATGAATAATTCTACTGCATCTTTTGTTTGGTATTTATAATTCTCAGAATCTTCAGAAACTTCATTACTTGTCCCTGTTTCTTCAATTTCAGCATATAGATTACATGTTGCATCGGGTACAATTACATCAGATACACAAGTTATATCAGGGACATAGCTGACATCGGGTACACAAGTTAAATCAGGTACACAAGTAACTACTGGTGCTACAGTCTCTGCCAAAATCGTGCCAGTGTATGGACATAGTGATGTATATATTTGAGGAGTTACAACACTTACTGGACTGTATATTGTTGGTAAGCTTGTAGTCCAATCGGGGTAAACCACAGGTAAATTATACGTTGGAAGAACGTACAATGGATAGTACGTTGTCATTTGGTTTGTTTCATGTACCTGATTTAGTTTTATGACAGTACTTTCGTATTTTTTTGTTATGTTCCTTTACTGTTTTTTTCCTTTCTCCCTTTTGTTCTATGTTTTCTTTTTCTATTTTTTCATTTTGATCCCTTGTGTGTTGTGTGTTTTAGATTCTATACTTTCTTCAGCTTTTCCTGAAATTATTATTGCGTTAAGGTGTGCGTTGGTTTAACTTCAAAAGACGATAATATAATAATTCATTTTTATTGATATTGTACTTACGATTGCAACTTTTTCTATTATAGTAAATATTATACTTGTATTTTGCTACTTACATATATTTTGTATTTTAAAGTATTCAAGCAAATAATACTTTTGTCACAATTTAAAATTTTTATAAATTAAACATTAATATCCTGGGTCTTTAATTTTTAATGTAGGTAGATGGAAACAAAATTAACAGATACAAAAATATTTTATTTTTTAATGATATTTCAACGGAGCACAGGTAAATTTATAGGTATTTTCTAGGATCATAATAATTATGTGTTTTCCTAGAAACGTACAAATTATTGCAATATAAGGGCCAAAAAGTTGAAAGTCGCCGTGTTCTAGGGCCCTAATGTATTCAGAATTCGGTTTTATTCATACTTATTTAAAACTTGAATTAATTTTGTCTTAGAAATAAAATCCTACAGAACTGTTATATGCGGCAACAAAAATAATATTTTCATTCACAAAAGTTAATTTTAGCTGCACGACTGTATGCATACTTACAATAACATTTAAATAGTTTTAATACGAGAACCCTGACATAATGTTTGAATTGTCTGCGAACGATGTTATTTTAGATGTAGCGGCGACATTTTGAACTTTGGCGCCCAGGGAATAGGTGTTAAAGTTGAACAAGAGGGAACCACCTTGAGTGAACTTTACAAATTCCTTAAAAGAATTTCTTTTCAGGGAATTGCTTCCGTTCGGACCGGTTTTAACGACATCATTGTGCAGGATTCATTCGCCACTTAACCTGATCTAGTTCGGCGTAAGTGAATATGAGGTACAAACCGACCTATTACAAAGCCGTAAATTGAGGAAAGGGTTTGCTTTCATGAAATGGGTGCTGCGGCCTGCGACAGATGTGCCAGGCCAGTGACTTTTCTAGGAAAGTGTTTGGGTTTCCGAGAGTAGTCAACATCATGCAAGTTCATGCATAATAGATTCATATTATAATATTATGAAATCAAATAATAATAGATTCACATTATTATATTATGAAATCGTCTGAAATTGATGAAATCCATTTTGGAAATACGGAATTCTAATGGATGATTCGTGTTAGGTGTATGATTTAGCTACCAAGAATGGACAGTAACCAAGTTGGTTTTGGATTAAAATAAGAAGGTATTTTGATACAAAATAATGTAACTATCGCGGTAGGTTCCCTAGATCAACAATTAGTAATTACAATAATACTGAAGGTCTTACAGAATAATTCTTCTTCTTCATTTTAATTATGGCGGTCTCAGTGAGTTATCAAAGTCAGAGTGGTCAGTGGACCTTTCCACTCGCTAGGTAACTAATTCTCGCAGGAGAAAAAATTTTAACAACTACCTATGACGATGATAATCTATTCCCCGTGACTAATGGAAGATTTCTGAATCAGGATCAGCTAGGATACATTTTTTTTAATCAATAAGACGTATCTCAACGTGTTTACTAAGTATCTATTCAAATGTGCTTTGAATAAACAAGCTGTTCAAAAAACATAAGAAACCGGGCACAGTTAGATCTTGTTATCTAGCGGCTAGCTTCTAGGTTTGCTGCATGTGAAATCCCTTTTATGGTAAACCTGTGGGAGACGGAATATTTCGCTAACCGGCGGTGAAATTTAAAATAATGCACCAGATAAAGTTAGAAGAATCCGTATTTTGTGGAAAATATCTAGAATGTTCGCATAAAACCCGCCTTTGACCGGCGCGGAGCGTGTGGGCAGCTCACCGCAGTCGTAATGTGAGTGGTACAAGGCATAAGTGGAGGCATTTTTCAAATTTTGAACTTTTAGTTGGTTGGTGTTATGTGATTGTCATTGTGATTGACTGCAGCATTGCATCGTGACTGACCTGCTAGTAAAGCCGATGACCTGCAGGAGATAATAGGTACCTGTATCAAGAAGATGGAGGGAATCTTTGCAAGTAAACTGTTAGTTTTTTATTGATTTGTGATGTGACATGTGAAGGTTGGAGCGAGTTTTCTTTTCTATGTATGCAGTAAGCAGGTAATTATTGCTATGCGATATGTGTATTTAATACTGTGCTGTCGTCAACTACAGCTGCAGGCTAGTGTGCCTGTGTATAACATACTGTACACAATATTATTGTGTACAGTATATTAATTATTATGTACATGGGCCAGTAAATTAAACACGCATTATTGTATGACTGAACACTACTACTCTCGGCGGCGGTTGGCAAGGAAGTGATCGACCGACCGCCTCGCCATAGTAGGCGCGTTCATCTTTATTTATCAATACACCACATCTACCTCTTACAATTTTTTTTTTTTTTCAAAATCAAAATTTAATGTAAATTTGATTTCAGAAAGTCCTACATGGTGCCTACCACCGGTTCGGGAACTAACCCGGCGAGAAGAACCGGCGTAAGAAACTCGCCCGGGGCCCACTTTTTTACCAAAAAAAGTGAGAAAAAATTAATCTTTTAAAATAAAGTTTACAATTTTGTAACTTAATATTATATACAATATCCAAGTCCTATTATAATGTAGAAGTAGCCTTGCAAGAAGCCACCCTACTCCCAAGGTGTGCCATCGTTTATTATAACACAAATAATTACAATTAAATTATATGTGCCTCAAGAACAGACAAGTACAATCATGAATAATAAGTACAGTTTGATACTAGTCAATTTCAAATTACATTACTAACTACTTACAAATTAAGAATAATTATACGTTGCAATCAATTACAAATCATCAGAGCTATAAGTACTACCAGTAACAGAATTGTTGTTACAGGAATCACCATTGTCAGAGACATATATAATATTTTACCATCATTGTGAGAAACTTTTATTTGCTCTCGTCATTTCTTTCATATATAATAATTATATTACTTTATCTCCAACTCCAATAGTAGATTCTGTTACATGTATCTTCCTGTCAACGTATCCTCTTCCTTTTGTTTTCGAGTCCACTCCACCAAGCTCTGTATCTATTACTATTATTGATGGCAATTTGTCTCTAAAATGGCGCCCGTAAAACAACTCTGCTGGCGTACCTACTACTATCGTGTAAGAGTAGGTTGCACCGACTTACTTTAACTATAACTTTACCATAGCAAAAGTCAAATAAACTGTCAAATCCATAGTAAAAGTCCATTATGGACGCCATATTTGAGGATAACCTTAACTTTAATTACGCCTCTGGTGCAACTCGCCCTTAGAGAAGTGTACTATTTTAACAAAATATTATCATCTTGCCAATAACGTGTCTCAGCTTGACTGATAGGAAGTCTTTTGTATTTTAGCGATTTTTATATATTATGTATATAATATATTTTAACCTTGACATTTTATTAAGGTCAATAAGGTATACCATGAAATAACTGAATGCTAAAATCTTCACAAAATTTACAAACCAAACATTAACCATTGTCAGCTGTTAGTTGTTACACTTACTGGCATCCCTAATTATAGAAAACATTTCTTTTAGTGTATTTGCCAATTAAGTGGTTATAGTAAACTTATATAGCAAAGTAATTTTGAACTAAGTATTTATACCGGCTCAAAATAGTCGATAACCACAAAATTTTACAACAAAAATTCGTTCATTTGTAGGTCTTTTGCCCACTTTGACGATCTCATTCGTACTCACTCAAATATAGATGCTTTTCGTTCAAACCTTCACACATTAAATTATTCGCAAATAAATATTTATTTTCTCCTGATTAACTGACTCATGAGTCATGTATGCATTTGGTATGATCAGTCGAGTGATCCAGTGATCTAGGTTATTTTATTAATACTTACTAGAGATCGCCCAATGGTCAAAATTCGACCTTAGATTTAATTAAGCATCTTCTTTTGGTTCCCCGTTTAAATTATTGACTATTTTATGAGATTTAATAAAAACAACAATCCATTTTTGATATTTTGACAACAACTTCAACTATACAAGTTGACAAGGCTTTAATGAACGTGGCGAGAAATTGAACCAACGCTGCTATCATATAAAACGTCACTTTCGACAGTTCCCCTTTACTAGCAGCGCCCATTGGCCCATTTATTTAACTTTTAAAGCCTTGGAGCACTATAAAACAAAAGAGTATAATTCGTATTTCGTATGTAGGTATAGGCTTGTCATTCAAAAGATGGTAGTGTGCATATTGTAGCGTTTTATGATAAAAGCATAATTGTTTCGAACAATAAATGCTCGATGCACTCCTTCACTATACTTAATACTATTTAAACTAACTATAACTGTGCAAAATTTCATTCATGTACGTTTCGAATGCTAATAGAATTCTTAAAATTTAGCAATTATTGTAAATTGGTTATGTTTCTATTATCTTCTTTAACATAATATTATGAGCACTAAAATATTGCTTATATGTAAAAACTTGTAAATGGCCATTTGTTTTCAAATTAGTAATTATTAGGATTTGTTTAGCTGTAAGTTTTTCTGCACAAATAAGTTAAAAGCACAGTTATACCTAATCTTTAGTGAATGCCTGTATTTAAGTCACTAAATGCTTATGCTTGATCTTTACGCCAAAACCATCTTATGTTTACTACTATTTTAGGTGAAGTCAATTCTATTGCACTCCCCGACTCCATTGTTATGGCAGAATGTTAGAACTATAATGTTATGTAGGTATAGTTAATAAGACCTTTATACCAACAACATTGTAGCAATAAAGATATTTGTAATTTATATATATGCTCATTTAATAGTTAATTCAAGTTGTTGAAAACAATTTTGAGGTCAAGTTTTGACAAACCTTTTGCATTTTAAATCTTGGAAAAAGTTTTTCCACAGTTGGTAACGTTACATAATATTTTCTGATAATGGATCGATTAACCTGCCTTAATATCTAATGTCTACACAGATTCTGACGTCCCCTTTAAATACCGAAACTAGAGGAGAAATCCACCTTATGGCCATTAACTAGCTCAATAATAGGTATCCAATTCTATTAAGTAAGTCATTTATTTTAAGGTGACTCTGTGACTAGGTCGAGGGGCTGTTTTGATGGTTGTAGCCTTGGTTGTAACTTGTATCGATGGCTATGTGAATTTGAACATATTTATAATTTATGGAATCCAAATCTCAATACTCTTAGTTTTATTTTAGTATCCTTGCCAAGCTACTACGGGCTTAATACTAGGTACATAGGTCATAAACCTTTTGTCCGGATTCGCTACTTGATTTTCATCTTGGCCACCATTGGACTTAGGAGTTATGCAAGTTGGTAGCTCTAATTATAGATAATACAATATTAAATAAACTTTTAATTGAGCAGTCTAACCAGAGTTTCATGATCTTCAGATTCATTTGCAACTTTTGAAATCATTAATGAAAACACGCCATTAATGAAATACAATTTTCTATCCGAAATTCTGATCGATTTTAAATTAATTCACCATCAGGGATTGGTGTACTTTGTGTCCTTTAAGACCACAGTTTGTGCAAATTTTTTGTTCAATTTAGTTTTGTTTGTGTCCTTTAAGACCACAGTTTGTGCAAATTTTGCTCAATTAAGTTTTGTTTGTGTCCTTTAAGACCACAGTTTGTGCAAATTTTGCTCAATTAAGTTTTGTTTGTGTCCTTTAAGACCACTTTTGCAACACATTTGTGTAATAGTCACTTGTCGTGATAACATTTCCACACTAGTACACCGCATACTTTTGTTGCTTGTCCCAATTTTATTATTGCACTTTCATAGATTTCCTTGAAATCCTTTCAACTGTCTTTCGACAGTCTCGATTGAGATTTGCTTCCACTATAATTTTGTATTGTAATTATTGTATTCCCTTGAGTTAGAATTTTTTTCTAATGTCAAGAGTACCTATAGAGTATCTCTTAAGAATGCTCCAACTTTTTAATTTGCAGGTCGGATGTCTGTCAGTACGAATATCGACGTTAAAAACATTAGAATAAGATTCATATTAGCGCACCTTGTACAGTGGCGGTTACGACGCTCGCCGCGGTTTTGATGTGGCGAAAATGTATGAAAAAATTTGAGAAATTTTCTTATTTTTCTTATAACTGGAAAAGTTGTTTATTTTTACATAAAATTTTTAGCGGACTTTATAGAGGACTAAATAAGCAACAATTTTTTGTATATTTATTTTCCTCAGTTCAGTGTATTTAGATATTAAGGTACCTAATCAGACCCCATTTTTTCATATTTTGCGATTATTGTGGCTATAGAATTTTTATGGTACAGTCGTGGAGATGAATATATTATCTTTCATTTGAAACCAAAATATCCTCGCAGTTTGACTCCTAATTCTTTAATAGGGTACCGGAAAATCGCTGATATTTGTAATAGCGTCCTTAAGTATATATATAAAAATGGATTTTCAAATGTGTTAGTCGCGCTAAAACTTGAAAACAGCTGGACGGATTGGGCTGATTTTAGTTTTAAAACATTTGTAGAAGTCCAGGGAAGGTTTTAAAGTGACACCAAGTTCACCGGGACAGCTAGTTGTGAATATTTATCTCCGATTATTGGATAAAATTGTTCGGCGTGCATCCGTCGTCCGATTGCCATAACACAAGTTTTTACTTAGCATGGGATTAGACGACGTGATGTACGCTACCTTGCTTTTATACTATTGTATATTGTATGTTAAATAAGGAATTTGAAGAATTTTGAAATTTGATTCTAAATCTGTAAAGTGGAAGCAAACTAAATATCAAAATTGGGACTAGAAACTAATTGCATAGAAATTACATTCCAAATGCATTATTACATTAAAATGTAAGTCTATGTAAACTTGATGAGTTTTCACTCATTGTACGGTGTACTTTACTCGGCCGGGTTACCAAAATAGTACACTCCGACTTGGCTAATATATACAGGCACAACTTTGTTGTATGTATGGTCAGGTACTAGCACAATAATATTATTAATAAAAGATTTTAAAAAGATGTAGTAAGTACACAATTAACAAGTAACAGGTAATAATAAGAAATTCATATTACTAATTTAGAGGTAATTAATTATTAGGCATTTAAGTGACATGAACGCCACATTAATAATATGTATACGGTCTACTATACTTAGACGTAGAACAATGGAACAAACACAGTGTTTGTCCTTCGCCGCGGGAATCTGATCCACGACCGATATTGTAAACATTGACTACGCTATCGGCCAAGGCCCAAGACTTACTTCGGGTCACTGAGTCAGCGCAGCTTAGTATTTAGTAAGTAAGTATTACGTTGTCAATAAATTGGTACCATGACCATACATACCACTTTACTAGGTATATATTAGCAACACACTTGCGACTACGTTAACTCATGTACCCTTGGCTATCAGACGCTTCGCTTACGATTTCGAGCATGAATCAAATAATATAATATTGTAAACAAAATTAAGGTAGGAAGTTACTGAACTGAGTTGTAAAATTTAGGACATATTTAATATGTTTTTTCCCCCCTTTAGAAAATGAAATGCGTAATAGTATTGTTGTAACCCTTTGTCTGATAGCTCCGGGATATTTTGTAGTCGTATAATATAAAAATTCACTTACGTACTTTTCCTCGTTGCCATTTTGTGCTGTCGTCAACTACAGCTGCAGGCTAGTGTGCCTGTGTATAACATACTGTACACAATATTATTGTGTACAGTATATTAATTATTATGTACATGGGCCAGTAAATTAAACACGCATTATTGTATGACTGAACACTACTACTCTCGGCGGCGGTTGGCAAGGAAGTGATCGACCGACCGCCTCGCCATAGTAGGCGCGTTCATCTTTATTTATCAATACACCACAAATACTATTCACTGTGTTATAATGTTCATAATTTTGTTGTTTTACTTACCTACCCACTGAAATACCTATTAACTTTTTATTCCTCTTGACCTTAAAATGAGAAGATCTATTTTTCACCTTCCTTCGAAAAGAAAACTATTCCAAGATAAACTCAAAAGTAGTGCGTGGGCACTCACACTATTGAACTAACACAAAGGTTCCACCTAACTTTGTTTGCTCTTATGGTAGCCCCCGGAAACTTCAGTCTGAAATAAGTTTATCATAGATTTTACTTGGCTACTTTAGATGCGTTTTTAGGGTTCCATATTATGATTTGTTAGTATTTTGTTGCGTCTTTAATATTTAAGTTTAAGTTCGTGAGTTTTTCTTAACCCAAAAGTGCTAGTTGGATTAAACCCAACTAATTATTATTATAGGACCAATATAATATGACACAACAAGACAACATTAATTTATAATTATATTATTAGTGTAATTGTTTATAAAACATCTTCAAAGTTCGATCGATCATACGCATCAATCTTAGATGGTTTAGATCAAATGTCACTTCGCAGGTTGTCTTATGTCTACCTCGAGCATAATGTGCTCTGATGTGATACATCATACACCTGCGTAACGACATTCGATGTTTGGGAATTGCGCCCCGGTGATTGATTAGTGTACGACTTAGAATTAATTAAAGGTCGTTACCTAAAATATTGTTTTATTACTTAAATATAATTACTAACTAGATGAACCGGTGAACTTAACTCCTAATATGAACCGTCTCTGGACTTCCATGAATATTTTAAGACTGAAATTAGCCAAATTGGTTCAGCCGTTCTTGAATTTTAGCGAGACTAATAAAAACTTACGATTTCTATCAACACGAATATAATATTCTACTAAGATATTCCCAGCAATAAATTACACGGTAGCTGAAACTTCTGTAACTGAAATAAATTAACTATCCAAACTCGATCCACAAGATTTAAACCTTTATAATGGCGGGCTCCTCTGTACCTGGCCAAACATAATTTGCTGCCAAAAGGATATTTAATTTTGTTAGGTCACTTTGAGTTCATGTTCCAAGTGAAAAGAGGCATTTTTATGGATTTTAAAGGCTTCTTGACTGCGCAAGGATGATTATGTTGTGATGAAAATCCCAAAAAGCATTCTTTCCCGGACCAATAAGTATACATAATATTAAGTACATATTATCCATCCAAACATCGCAAAATTGGATGAGCATTATGAGGTTACAGATGGACACACAAGCACATTTTTCATTCATAATATTAAATTTTATTCAACCTCATTTTTAAAAGTCAGTTAAAATAAAAAAAAATACCAATCAGTGTATGACTTGCAAAGCACCGACTTTGTCCAATTGCACATAACGTCTTTTGTCTCGCAGAACTTTGCAGACGAAAAAACCTTACAATAAAATAACAGCTAGAACATCGGTTTTATGTGGTATTGCCTTATTGGTTGTAAAGTAAAACATAATAAGAATTTATCTAACATTATGTAGAAAATTTCTATTACAAATAATAACATCTTGTTTCTCAAAGGAAAACGGTTACAAATGAATGATAGCCTATCCAGGATTCAGGAACCTATAGCAGCAAGCCATAATATAATTGGAAAGTTTTTTCATGTATTTCAACTAATTAATTAAGGTAAATGACTAGTGATTGAACAGTACTAGCAGTGGTACAAGTAATTGCCAATAATTAGACAGAGTACAAAAACACAATATTATTTATTATGGTTGCTTTAAAAACTACCTGTTTTTCTTTAAAATCAGGCGTTCTATTACTTTAAAAATAGGCAGTTTTTGAAGCAACTTTAATAAAATATATTGTGATTTTCTGCTTTGTCCAATGACTGGTACTGTCCAATCTACTAGTCATTCCCCTATATTATTATCAATAATTACATGAATGGTTTAAGAAGCGGGAATGGAAGCGGAAGCGGGGAGTCACATTCAATCAACGTCACTTTTCACACATTTTAACAAAATTGCAACTACATAGAATGACAGTTGAAATGTCAAAAATGTAGTACAGTGCCACCAACTTATCTGTTCAGTAGATAAAATTGAAACTACTCATTCGCTCTCAGTTTTTGAAGTGAGAGTGAATACAGATACATCCCAGTTACAGTGGATTCACTACAGTTTTGGTAAACATTCATAAATAGTAACACCAAACGCGACACTACTGACCCCGGCTACTGAACACCTTGCAACTTGGTGGCACTGTGCTTACTACCAATGCACACCCTTACTGGCACACTCAGATAATATAATATATTACATTGATTAAATGAAGATTTGACATAAGCCTAATACTTTATCTGTCAAACTTTTCATTCAACTGAAGTTTTGTCATAATAATACCTCTGAGTGCGGCATTTAGACACTGAGGGTTTATATAATTTATCACCAGAGGGACGGTAGAATCTTTCGTGTCAAATGTCGTGTCAGTCATTTGACACGAATATCGTGACATGTGGAAGCTATTTCGTGACATATCGACAGCTGTTTAACACGATAGACCCTACGGCTACATAGCGCCATATCAAATCCTTATTAGTTTATTCTTTAGCCACTAGTAAGTAACTACGGTTAGTGTAACAGTAACTACAGATTCATAAATCATGATGAAACAATTAACAAATATAATCCTCATTGCGCCGTAGTCGGATAAAAGATTGTAAAGTTGTAGAAATGTGGACTATCGACGACATCGACATTCCAACTGCAATGAAGCGGATTCGTTCTAATCTAAGTTTCGTTATTATCTTTGTTAGAGTTCGGCTTAGACGCCGGAAACAACTGTTCAATTAATATAACTTTTTAAATGAGCTTACTATGTTGGTGCTCAACCACTTACCAGCCATCTATACTAATATGCATTATGAAGAGTTTGTTTGTTTGTTTGAACGCGATAATCTCAGGAACTACTGGACCGATTAAAAAAAAACTTTCACCAATGTATAGCTAAGCTGTCCCTGAGTGCTATAGGCTATTTATATGTATACCACGGGTGGAGCCGCGGCGGACCACTAGTTGGAATATAATAATGGCTCCCACGCCGGTTTTAGTGATGGTGCCTAGTTTCTTTTCAGTATTAAGACCAGACAAGCTACTAGTAATTAAACTAGTAAGTAATTATACTAGTAATTTATATTGCCTAAGTATGAGCGCACTACACAACTGCAATCTTTACTTTACTCTCGTAACTCGGATTAGATACGGTAAGTTAAATCAGGTGCATAACTTTTTACATGTCTATCCGACGCCTAGTCTTCTAGTTTTTTGTCAGACAATCAGCTGATCGACGTAAAATGTCCAAACAATATTTTATCCAACGCAAGAATCGAAACGGTAGAAGTGATGAACAACATCTAATAATAGAATTATTTTACTTGGAACATTTCACAATTTTTCTGCGGGGTATCACAAAAACTGATTTCCCACAAAAATAAATGTATGCCGAAATTTTAATAAAACATACGATATTTTGTAAAGCAGCCGTACAAGTTTGCTAGGTATAGAATAGCTTTGAAAGGCATTTTATTACAATTTTCCGTCAAAAGCCTTGGAAAGCCTTACTGATGAAGCACTACTAAATAAAGGTTGGGAATTTTTTTTTTAAATTAATTAGAAGATTTTCCATTAATGCCGTAACATAAAAGGTATATACTTACCATCGAAGAAATTAATTACGTGATCAACCTGAGTAAAGATCACTCTGTTAATATTCTTGTTAGTAACAGGATAGTACAGTCCTTAGTAGACTTATCTATCTATACCATATTACAAAACTAAGTCGCTTTTTTCCCTCATGTCCCTTTGTTCCCTTTAATCTTTAAAACTACGCAACTGATTTTGATGATTCTTTCAGTGTTAGATAGCCCATTTATCGAGGAAGGCTGGCTATATTTTATTACGTTAATATTAATAGGAGAATGTGGAAAAAACTAAATTATTTGAAAGGGCTAACTTGAACGCGCTAATCTCCGTCCGTCTAAGTCCGATTTGAAAATGTCTTTCAGTGTTAGATAGCCCATTTATTGAGGAAGGCTATAGGCTATATTTTATCACGCTAAGACTAATACGAGAATGTGGAAAAAAACGGGAGAAAGTATTTGAAAAGGCTTATCTCGCGAACTACTGCAGCAATTTTTATTTGGCACATTTATAAGAAGTAGACCACGTGAAGGATCATAGGCTATCGATTTTAATCATTTTTTCAGTGGCCATATTTTATTTTATACCCGTGCGACGCCGGGGCGGGTCGCTAGTAATGATTAATAAACATGGTTGAAAATACTACTAGTATTTTCGCCATATTATTTTCCCAACCCAATCTTGTTTCGGCTCGGCAGTTAGCCGGAAATTCGGCGTATTGCCGATTTTGCATAATTGCTGAATATTTTATTCATATGGGAATCGCGCACATGCGAAAGTTTTAAATAAAACAACGGACCATTCGCAAAGTTGCGCAGCTTTATCGTGTGCACACGGCCTAATAGTGGCAATATCAGTTACAGTAAAACCACAATATAAAACAGTAGGATAACTCAAACCATATTATGGGTATGGAGAAATACTTTGAGTCCTGGGAAATACATAGGATACTTTTTATCCCGAAAAAATGTACGGTTCCTGCGCGTTAAACGAAAAACGGAATTACGGATGTCATACCTACCTAGTACATTATAATATTTCTGCTTTCCGATTAGCTTCTTTACGGGTTTCAAGATACCTATAGCACGATAATATTCTTAACTTCTCAGATAAAAGGGTATTCGTGTTTGGAAAACTCTGTTGATTCTGTCGACACAGCTGGAGATAAGAATGTTATGCTGAAAGTCCGTAAAACATTAAGGCGACGCCTTGATAATTATTAATTAGGCTGTAGCGATATCGATTTTTCTCAGCAATGACTAAAGATAAAAATTAAAGCTAAAAGTTCATTGTCAGTATTCGTCATGTCTTTGTCTTTGAATTGCCCATAGCATAACACGATTGGTCAACTTTTATAACACAGAATAATCAGTCAAAAAGACCTCTGTAAAAAAAGGGATTCTAATTTTTCCAACAGAGGAGAGTGATTTAAGCTTCCAAAATTTGTACAAAGATTGGTTCAAGCATTGGTTCAAGCATTGGTTCTGTGCAGCTCAGAGGGGTTAGTGCGAGTTTTATTCGGTCATACGCATCGAGCGCGTAAACGCAAATTTATATGGGACAAACAGTATCCATGTTAGCCAGTAGATGGCACTGCTTTGATCCTATATAAATTCGCGTTTACGCGCTCGATGCGTATAATTGATCATTGAATAAAACTCGCACTAACCCATCAGTATAGTATTACGCGCGAGCGACATTTTACATGTTTTTTTGTTCGCAAAAGTTATCTGAACTCATAAGTATTATCAGTGTACCTTCGAATTTCGATCGCCGCTTAGTTTAGAGATAATCTACTGTTACATACTATTTATACTGTGTACATGTATAGTGTACACACGACAAACGGCGGCTGATAAAACTTCCAAATCACTTTAGTTGGCGATCGAGCTTAGTGTTTGATTTTACAATTCAGAGTTTCAGAGTTATTGCACGGCCATTTCGACGACAAGGATAATATAAAAGATCATAGAAACTACGAAATAAAATTAGTTTGAAGTTACAATATCCCTACGTTCCACTTGGCGTTGAAAATGATCAAAACGCTAAAAATAGGAGGCATTTTCAGCGTTTTGATCGTTTTCAACGCCAGGTGGAGCGCGGGGTATATAAATAAAAATATTTATGGACGATTTCAACCACGTCATTCGTGAACGACTTGTCATACAACGGAAATATAGAATATTAAATAGTTATTTTTTATTACATAAAATGTAGGGTTCCTGCGCTTTTATACTGTCATAATATTATTATCTGTCTGTGATATTGAAAGTTCTCTCCAAATGCAGTTATACAATTTGCTAATATAATCATTTGTTTTATTACTGACTTTATGTTTGTCTTGACTCTTGAGTCTTGACCATCAACCTCCCCACGTAGTTTATTTATGTCATATAAATAATTTTATTTTATGAAGAACATCATCAACTTTTATTTACTTGTACCTACTTGTTTTATTTTGAGGTACACATTAATTATTCTAGACAGGGGAACCCTGTCTATCTACTATCAAGCAAATTTTTGTGAGTAGCTTCATTTTGATAAGACGAACAACATTTTTACCTGCGAAAAACCATCAAATCAAAGTATTGAATCCTTACTATCTCTGTTAGCTACCACTTTTAAGATTTTTCGCAGATAAAAATCTGTATAATTATTTCTGTGCTAGTCTTAAGCAAATAAGTATTCAGGGGCTAAAATTTGTATATTTTATTGAATAATCTACAAGATCAAGCAAATACAGCTAATCGACTTCATTATACTATGTCTTAAGATATAGTATGTTATACAACACCGTTACATTGACGACGCATTCCTGACATTTAATCACGCAAGACTATGGGAAGTTCATTGAATCTGCTTCTAATTGTGGTTTTTCTGTTATTGATTATAAACTTAAATATTTTCTACAGTTATTACACCGATTTTCATGAGGCGCAATGAAAGATAGAACGGGGGTCGGGGAGCAATAAAGATGCTTTTGTTCAGCCTGACAACACTCAAAATTTATTTCGTACTACTTTGCTACTGGAATAATTTAAACGAGCACTGGAATGCAATTTAGTACATTCCAGTAGCTGTTTACATTATTCCAGTCGCGATCCAGCACTGGATTGGAATTTGGAATACTATAGAATTTACGTTAATTTTTTGACAATACCTAAACCACAGAATATATTATAATAGTACTCCGTACCTAAACGTAATAGTAATTAGTAATACGTTGTAACTTGTAATGTAAATTGACCCTCGTGTCACGTTTACCTAGAACTGTGTTTTAGTTTTAAAAGTCCTACGGCCTACTCAGATATTTAACTTAACTTTAATCAAAGTAAAAGTTTTACAGTAAATGTATCTTGCTAACTTTAAAACTTTCATTAAATGAAAGTTAATTAATCATGGAAAAACTATCCAGCTTTCTTCAAAACCTTCGTTAAATTTCATGATTACCTAATCATGAAAATATGTTTCTAAATGCGGGCGTTAGCAGTAGGACGACTGTTAGTAAAATGAAACATACTATATACCCTTATACTATATACCCTTTGTAATGAAATAATTAAACAACCCCCAGTTTACAGGTGTACTGGAACAACAATATTCATAATGAGCTCTTGTAAGTTGTAACGTGTATGACGTCACGTATAACGTAATGCAATAAGGACAAAATATCTCCGAGACACACAGCTTACGCTGAATAGTTTGTGTGATGTGGTCGCAGTGACAGCGATAAGCGATTAGCGAGTTACATAGATTACTATAAAAAATTGTGTATTATTATTTTTAGCAATATTCCGAGAAATAAATCTCAACCTGTAAGTAAATGTCTGAGTGTACGCATAGGCATGCGTTACAGCACCTCCATCCTTTCCCACAATGCCTATGCGTAGGTGCAAGAACGTGCAAACACCATCATCATACAAGGAATTATGTTAGCAAATTCATGCAAAGCCACTCACCACCATGCAAGTTGAGGTTTTCAAAAGAGAGAGTTGTTGTAACGCATGCCTATGCGTAAACTTAATCGTTTATGTACAGGTTGAGGTAGAAAATATTATTAATAATACACAAAATTGTAGGCTATGGATTTCCGTCTGATTCAACGAACTAGATTATTATTGTTATCTCAAGGAAAAAGCATAGTCATTATATTTTAAGATCACATTTTGATTAAGGATTGAAATTAGATTTCGTAGCTTTTTTCTATGAAGACACTCTCACAAGACGTATGACTGCCATAACCAATTCTCATAAATTTGAAATAACCTGCCTAAATAAGAAAGCGGCTTACTTTAGAAAGAAATACAATTTTCATATTATTTTAGTAAACGAAACATTTATTTATATAAAACATAATATTTCTGATAGGATCATAGATATGAATTATGATTTCAAATTTGTGAAAAAATAATAATTGACATTTGTAACACGCTGACACTGAGGCCCAACCCTTTCCCTTAAATATACACGAGAACTTAACAGTGTTATGATTTTCACTTTAAAACACAGTCAAATGTTTAAGGTAACAATTTAAACTTGCTCGTTTATTCTGAATGACTTCGTGAGTTTAATAAACTAAATAAACATAATCTTACAGCTATTTATGAGATACTAAACAAGATTTTAGAACTATCGCGGACACATAAATCAAGCCAGATGAAAATGAATTTAAATTGTATAATTCCTCTATGATAGTACTATTTATTTTCCTTACTTTGTTTACACAAATTAAATAGGATTTTTACTCTTACCCCTTTAACTTTCATGAATATTAAGTATTCTGGGAGTAATAAAATATGATATTATCATGTCCTTAGGGTATGCGTTTTCCGGTTATTTTTGGATGTTATCTTCTTCTGTCCCAAAGGAGTTTACGAGTATAGTTTTACTGGATTAGACTTTTTAGATGTCGTTTTAAGGAGTGAGCACACTAAGACGGGCCTTGCCGGCGCTCAGCGTGCCGGGGCGCATCGCATAAATCCGCTTCCATACAATTTGTATGGAGGCGAATGCGCGTATCGCCCACTGTGTCGGGGCGCAGCGTATTTCCGCCTCCATACAAAATGTATGGAGGCGGATTTATGCGATGCGCCCCGGCACGCTGAGCCCCGTCTCAGTGTGCTCAACTCCTTTAAAGTACCATCGAAGAAATTGATTAATAGACAGACAACGGGCCTAAGTCATTTGGTCGTCATTCGTTTATTTTTGATATATTCGTTTTGCTGTGATAAAAAGAATCTTGTGTCCTTTTCCGGGACTCAAATTATCTCCATGCCTTTCCACAAGATCGGTTCAGTGCGGACTGCGGTGGCTTGGACGTGAAGAGGTAACAGACAGACAGACCGACACACTTTCGCATTTATAATATTAGTGTAAAAACCACTAAAACTTATTTTTGGTTAAAAAATAATATATATTTACCCAGTCTGATACACTGGTAGTATAAATAGTAATTAATATATTTTATTACCGTAGTCTCATTGTATAAAAAGATACTGACAATTTTTCCCCTACATCCGTGTATAATGCGAATAAATTCAGCACGTCAGCAGTTTTGAGAGGAACAATTTATTTAGTCGTATTTATTATCTCGTCGGGTAATTCCGCTGGAAAAATTCACTCGGCATGAACCTTATTTGTAAAGGTGAGCTAAGTTTATTTGTTCTGCGAAGACTTGCTGAAAAATCTAATACGGTTTCTCTTACGTATTTTTGAAGTATTTACTTGTAAAAATTTTGAACAAGTTTGTAACAAGTACATTACGTAATTATACCTCAATACTTTTACTACTCTTAATTTTAAAAAATAAACTCAAAATCAAAAACCGACCAAGTGCGTGTCGGGCCACGCGCAATATAAGGTTCCGAAGTACCGCTAGTTTTTGATATTTTTGTATGGTCAATGAAGTGTTTTACAACTGATGATGTTGTTAACATTCTCAGTTACGTACAAAGGAATTTGAACGAAAAGTTCCTTTATACTTCGCCGAATACATTTTTTAGTTGATTGACTGACTAACTTAAAATATGAAGTCTTCTTGGCCGTGATAGTTTTCCTTTTAAATTAAGCATATTTCCTACTCCCGTGAATGTTTTCACATTTCCAGAAGCAACCGTTTAGCTGGTAGAAGGAGGGACACTGGACTTTAACAATTTTTTCCACTATAAAACTTCATTTTTCACAATTAATGCAAAAAAAAAATTGAAAATGATCTATGAATACTCATCATATTTTTAAAAAACCTACCCAACGACACCCCACACCTTGAGGTGGACGTGAAAAAAAATCATTCCTGCTTCATGTGTAAGGGAGGTACCATAACTTTTTTTAAGATTTTAATATATCATTTTGTCGGCATCATTAATATGTCCATTCATGCCGAATTACAGCTTTGTAGGTCCTATAGTCTCTGAGCAAAACCGCAGACAGACAAACGGACATTCGTCTTAAAAATCGCTTGCACACACCAATACGTACACGACAATGGGGAATAGTATGAACAATAACTGTTTAATAATAATTTGTGACACCAAAAATGCTTCGTGGTGTAAGTAAAAGATAAAAAAGATGAAACAAAACACTTTTCAAAGTAAACAAACGTCTTATCAATGGGAAGTGCTCGATACCTTGTGCAAACCTTTTACCGGGCTCTCAGATGTACAGTCTACAGGAGTCTACAGTACTACAGATGTACAGTTCTGAGCAAACTTGTTAATTGAATCGCCAACTTACACGGTGCTACGTGTGTTTAAGGGCGTACAGCGCACACTATAGATGAAGACAATAGAGTATAGAATTGTAGTCAGTGTTACACTACGGTATTAAAAAGTTTATATAAAACTGCAGCATATTATCTTCATGAAAGCCTCCGTGGTCCAGTAGTTTAGAGCGTAGCTCTTGACTCGGAGGTCGTGGGTTAGATTTTAGATAGAGTTTGGTTAGGACAATGCAGGCTGATCACCTGATTGCCTGATAAGTAAGATGATCCTGCGTCGGATGGGCATGTAAAAAGTCGGTCCTGCGCCTGATCTCTCGCCAGTCGTGTCGGTCGTTATGAGAGTAAAATGAATAGAGAGTGCTCTTGTGTATTGTGCACACACTTGGGCATTATAAAATGACTCTTGCGTAACTGGCCTGGTTTCAATGAAGCCGGCCACCGTCACTGAATCCGGTGCCAAAATTCGTTTATCGCAAGGGAACCGTACTCTTTACACTTAAACCGCTGAATTGATTTTGTTGAGTATGAAGATACTTTGAGTACGTCCAGAAAAGGACGTTCAACCCGGAAAAATGCACGGTACCTGCGCGATAAATGAATTTCGGTGCAACGAAGTTGCAGGCACTAACTAGTACCTTCAGGAGCAGGAACACCGTTGGGGTTTTTAGTGGGTAGTCCCGGGTGCGTCTTCCGTCCGCCCCGGGGAGTCCCACAATCCATGAACATAAGAGTTTGTTTGTTTGTTTGAATGCGCTTATCTCAGGAACTACTGGTCCGATTTGGAAAAAAAATCAGTGTTAGATATCACTGATATTTATCGAGGAAGGCTATATTTTATCTTGGTAAGCGAAGAAACGGAGGAAAATATGGAAAAAACGAGGAAATTATTTGAAAGGGCTTATCTCACGAACTACTGGAGCAATTTTTATGTTATTTCATATTTGGCACAAATAAAATATAGGCCAGGTGAAGGATGATTTTTTGTGGGCTAATATTATTTTGTATGTGAAATTCCTAATTTACGCGTGGCACGTCTAGTAGAAATATGTATAAAAAAAATAAAGTGGAGGGCATTTTAACGATCACCTGTTCAAACATGAATTGTCTTTCTCCAGTGATTCACACAGACCATCTATCTATAAACAGTTTAATGAACAATGATAATAAGTCATTGTTATAATAATTACTCACACTCACAAGTTACACTTTATCCATCTATTTTCAATAAGCATTCTGACGTCATATTTCTACTTCAACAAGAATAGTTTGATTTTTAAAACACATCAAAATTGGTTTATGGGGAGAAGGTACATTTTTAATTGAAAAGCTTATTTTTTAAATTTAAATGTCGAATATGTTCCATAAAGTATACTTTATTGTTTTGATCATAATATAATAATATAATAACTAATTAATTTTTAAATTATATATTTTATTTATAGCTCACTACCTAAATAGTAACTTTAAGCTGATAAATGTGATCAATGGCTTCATATATTTTGAAAACACCTCATATTACCAGTATTTGTAAAAATCACAATCAAGTGATTTTGCAAAAAAAAAGTACTATAATGTGCGTCGAACCCTATATGTACGTGATAGGCACACTACTTTTATAACCGCAGAACAAGAGGTCTTGATGTATCTTGTTTTGACATTCTTTGTGGAACTTCCAGAGAAAATATATTGAGGCTTTTCTACTCTTGCGGGATATAATAGGTCATGGTTTGGGATTGGGGTTGCCAAAACATCATCCATTATCATTTATGTACATTTTACAAACTGTATATTATTATGAATTTTTAATATAAAAGAAATAAAATTAAATAAAACACAGGTAGTTATAAAAAGAATGGCCCAGAAGACTAATATAAAATTAAAGCTGAAAAGAAAACTTGTCTTCAATGGCTGGTTTACAAAATTACACGTATTAAGTTGATAAGTAGGTAGTTAACTAAATTTTAACTTAATTTTTAGGCCTTTAATTATTTGCATTTATAAACACAAGTAACAAGTTCAAATTTAGTTCAGTAAATATATAGTCATAAGTTAAAATTTAGTTGACTACTTATCTACATAATACGTGTAAACCAGCCATTACGCAAGCGGTGAAACTAATACTCAGTGATGAATAATGATCATTAATTACTTATCTGTATTTATTAAATGAATATCTCATCTATTTAATAAGTAAAGTGTCAAACTCTTCATGAAATAATTGTTGGTAATATAATTTTTATAATAGTAAACTTTTAGTTAAGAATAAAGTAGTTTTTACTCGAATTTTACTAAAACTTAAGTTTTACTATTATCTCTCTGGCAAGATCTTCCCATGAGCGTAGTTTCAACGTAAAGTTTTGAATCTAAAAATGTAAAATGCTTATTGTACATTTGTAGCGGTTACTGTGTGAAATTTTATAATCCTGGTTACATTTGAACATTGCAACGTTCTATTCCCTTTTGTATCATAATAAGGTTGCTTTGTTGTATTGTGAATATCTGAGAAATCGGAAGAAAATATAATATAAAAATACTAGCTTAAAGATTTGTGAGGGCTCGCGTCGTCAAACCTTGATTGACTGATGGTAACACATCTAATTAGCACAAATCCATAGGCGTGATAGATTTTACCGAAAAGTGAACAACAAAATTTAACTTATGCTAATTAGCTATGTCCACATTGTGCCCTTTCATCTTCAGTTTTCATAATCTTTTGACATTCGAAATGTCAAAAGATTATGAAAATTGAAGATGAAAGGGCACAATGTGGACATAGCTATTAGTCATGACATAACCCGACCAAATTACGTATGTCCGCTTTGAAATAATTTCTTGACAATACAAGCAAATCCACCTTGAAAGTACGTTATTTCTTTGCCAAAATTACCCAGTTTTAAAGAGTTTTTTATTCAATAGTAATCAGTAAATTATTAAATATAATAATGTGACATCCACCATTCCCATTGAATACCTTGTCAAACGACTTTTCTGACTAGACGTGTACTAGGACAAAATATTTTACAACCGTTATAACCACGTTATAACACCGTTTACATAGGTCGTCTAAAGTCTACCCAGGTAGTACAAAATGGCTAAATAAACGCTATAGACTCCTGATTTTTAAATATTATATTGTAATAATTATATTAATTTTCACGCACATAGTACAAGAGCTAAACACCATGAAAACCGAACTCCCGGCGGGTTTCGCTAAACATTTACACCGTCATAATATCTACTCTCAGATATTGCCGTACTTTCACGTTCAATACTATTCAAATCTAAAACTCACAGGAGACACATTCCGAAAAATAAGATATTTAAAGGAGGATAGGCCGAGAGTCGACGAATGCTTGTAAAATACTTTTGAATTTTTTTTAAATTTTGAAATTATTTAAAAATACTGAAAATCTTCTGAAAATCTACTGAAAATCTATTGAAAGTCTTACAGATTTTAAGTTTAATTATTGTAATTACTATATTATAATTTAATTTTGTATAACGCAGTACAGTAATTTTATTCTTCTGAATTTTTTACATAAGTGAAGTTATTCTGGAATCAATAATAATAATGATTGTTCACAAGATTTTAACTTTATCAAGCAAACTTCATAATATTATGTTTGACCAATAAAAGTTTTACTTTTAAAATGTTAAGTTTATGCACTTTTGTATGAAGACTGAAGGTAATAGGTATAAGTCATAATTTTGTATAATACTGCGTAAGACATTTTTGTGTCTCTTCTGAACAGTCTTTAAAAAAAATACAATCCAATCATACGGTCGCTGGCTCCTTGTCTATATCTTATTCTGTCTCCAAGTACTCTTCGGGGAGGGCCGTAATACGGAGCTGTGACGTCACATTACAGCGCCACAATACAAAATGTCTTTGCCGTTTAATTCCGCCAAATTGAAAAACGAACGTTATTAGACGTACAATAAAATAACGAATTCGGCAGAGGACGAAGTGTATTGGAATATTTTGCTGTATCGTCATGATCATCTCCTATTTTTCTCTCTTTCGTAACTAATAACGGCTCCAAAAAGTTAACCAGTTAACAACGGTATTGAAAAGACAAACTCCTGTCAACAAACCTCGGAAAATTGGGCATATCATGTCGACCAAGCTTTTCGGGACATAAGTTTTTTTTTACATAATTAACTATATGGTCCAAAATTCCAGACTCGTCACTGTAAAAAAAATATTTTTATTTAATACTTAATAGCTAAGTATATGTATAATATAAAATAAAATTTTTGAAAGTCGAAAAAATAACGTCAAAGCCAGTGATGCCAACTCTTCAAAAAATTTCCTCCTAAAGTGATTTGAAAACCCATACTTAATAACCCATATTTATCACTTGGGGTGCTTTCCACTTGGAGATCAAAACGCTGAAAATACTATGTACTTCAGTTGTTCCACATGGCGACCGCAATTGTTGTGGTCGTGGCAAAAACGTCACTCATGACGTCATTATTTATATAAAAATGATAATAGTACTAAAAACGAAATAAATATACATTTTCGCTTCAAGCATTTTACGACCAAAAATATCTCAAAAAATATTACCCCCTAAAAACCCACTGTATTTTACAATGTCAAGTGTCTGCCTGTCCGGTGCATCGTAGCATCCAGGCGGGTAGACTGATTTTAATATAATATTATGTAGTTTAAAAAAATGGAAAGTGTAATCAGTTACAATTTTGTCATATCATATTTTGGTCTCATTTAAAAACTATAAGTATTATGTACTCCATCGTTTCTCTTTACTCTTTCTCCATATTGAAAATAATAAAACTACTGGCGGAAATTTAAAACAATGCTGCTTTCTATAAACGCGTTATCAAAAACTTTTGTTACAGCATCGATGTCCAATACGGCGCAGATTTAATTGGGATTCCGCACTTTTTCACGCGATTGTCCCGAAGCAATTTCGACTGAATGATAACAGCCTGCCAAACATTGTCCATATTCTTTTATTATCCCGTACTTTTCGGAATTTGGCACGAGAGAGGATTTTTTGTTCGTAATTACCAAATGCAGTTTTGATTGAGAATGTACTTTGGCATTTTATTCTGTTTTATTTCATCAGAGTTAACTTAGACATCTTTATCATTAATTTGATGTTCCTATACAGGAGCAAATTAGTAGTTGGTATAATCTTGATCAATTAAGGAAAATTATTATTTTTCTAAGTATTCTGTATCTTTGTCAATAATAAGTTTTATATTTCGATCAAATGTATGAGTAAGGCTAATCTAAATAAAAATCTCTCTTTCTAATTTTGTCATTTAATTTCCAAAAAATACTTGACACAATATGTTACTATACTTAGTAAGTTACAAGGAAATACCTGGCTTTAAAATATTTAATTTTTATTAAAGTCGGTTTAAAAACACATCCCATGTTTATATTACTAAAAGAAATAAACAAAATGTACAACCTTTTCACTCTAAACCGTTGCTTTATATTTATGAAATTGCAAAAAGCGTAAAAATTCAATAGCACCAGCTGTCCTTTTCAATTATCAAATTTCCACCTTGTGCCACTCTAAATAGAGTTTAAAATCGCACAATGCTAGTTTCACGGGGCATTCATATAAAACTTCCCCAATTATAACTTAGCTTTACTTCACCACAATAAATTTTGGTATTAAACCACGGCTACGGGGATAGAGAATTTTCACTGCGCCCATTTTACTAAGCGTTTGTTATAAGGGGTGAAAATTGTTCGGCGTCAGTCTGCAAGTGATAGCAGATGTTTATTTTATCTTGCACTGGGCTCTTTAGGGTTTATTCACATTGCAACGTGTTGAGGCCGGTGAGGAAGCACAATATCATGGTTGGTAAGTCTGTCAATTTATTGTGCCTTTTCTTGTGTAGTAATTAATATAGTTCAATATTGAATGGTTCATTAAAAAATGCATTGAATCGCATCGCCTTATCACGTAGCAATGTGATTGAATTTTATACGTTTTTTAAGACTTTAAGGCGTTTAAGGACGCTATAACAAAAAAATTAGCTGGTCGGATGTCTGTCAGTACGAATAGCGACGTTAATGACATTAAAATAAGATTCATATTAGCGCGCCTTGTACAGTGGTGGTTACGACGCTCGCCGCGCTCTTGATATTAATAGGGTACCGGAAAATCGCTGATATTTGTAATAGCGTCCTTAAGACTCTACACTCGTGTGAATTGTGAAAATTCACATGAATGATGCACCTATCCACTTAATGCATAAAAGTCGTGTAAAATAATGTAGACAGAATTCATAAAATAATGTAATTGCTTAACACCATATTTTCTCTTTTAAATATTTTTACACTATTTACAAATACTTACAATTAAAACTTAACTCTAATTCTAATCACCTATGTTAACTTTAACTTGACCTAACAACTTTGATTTAGTTCTGTTTATCTTCTTGTATTTCGGATTCGCTTTAACCGATCTCCTTATGCTACTTCTGGTCATCACTCTATCGAATATTTCCTCACTGGTGTCCTCGCTTCCATCATCAGAGAAGTGATTATTCATACTGTCATTCATTTTCTTAGGTTTGATCACCACTTGTTCCACACCATCTGAATAGATATCTGATGATGGTCTATCATCATCACTCGTTACTTTAATTTTATGGAAATTTACTTTGTCATCGTTAGGTACTTCTAGTTTCTTTTTCTTATCATCCTTCTTCTTTGCCTCTCTATTAGGTTTGTATTTCATCGGCGAGAAGTCAACTCTACGTAAGAAGCTAATGGTTTCACCAAATCGCCTGCTGCACTTTCTTGCCGGTTTATTCTCTGATTTCTGCTCACTCTTCAGTAATTCCTCGTTATCCAACGCGACCCCTGAATCAGAATTTGATTCAATATGGACATTGATTTGAGGTACTGAGAATTGTTCTTTAAGCCTTAATTTCTCATTTAAATCATCTATGATGCCCTGTTGATTGCTTATGATTTCGTCTTTCTCTCTTATTTGCTTTTTGATGGATTCTGTTCGTAGTGCTAGACTTAATTCATATTTTTGTAATTCACTGGATAGAAATTCTAGTTCTACTTTCCTGCTTGACTCTAATTGTTTAACTTTATCTGAGAGCTTCACGTACGCTTCTCTCATCCTTAGTTTTTCTTGCTTGTGTGATGTTTTCAGGAATTTGATGTAATTTAACGCTTCTTGCAGCGTCTTAGGCTGTATCACGTTTTCGTCTATGCTCGTACTTGACATTTTCTATCTCTTTCTATCTGAAACAATAAAAAAAAAATAAGTAAGGTGTAAAAACAAGGTGCACTTGCTAAGCACTTGCTTTAATTGTATGAAACATGAGAATCGATTTAGTGTTTATTAAATTTAAAGGTCATTACTTTATCACTTTCTGATGAACTATTACAAAAAACTTTAGATTAAAAAAATGGTTGTTAATTTATTGTTAATGTGTTACTATGTTACGAGTACTACAGCTTGTAGGCTGTATGTATTTTTATCAAATTACGCTGGCCTGTTTTAACAGTACCCAAAATCGGTTAAGAAGCCATTATGTTAATTGAAATCATTAAGATAATTACAGATTTGATTACAGATATTGCACAATATTATTAATTAATCTTCAATTATTAATTTATTACATAACAATAAAATACTTTGATACAAATTTTTGTCTACTACTTTGGAAATCTGATTTGAATTTAAATTGTTTATGCGTGCCATTTATATTTATTTTATTGTTTGTTTTTAAGTTTTAATCGAACCTTTTTTAAGTAAAGCCTCTCATCAAAATCAAAAGAGTATTATTACAATACGAAGCTCTTCCAAACTATCAATAAAAATATTATAAATGCAAAAGTATGTCTGTCTATCAGAAGAAGTTATATTAACCTCTTCATGTCCAACCACTGAACCGATTATGCTGAAATTTGGTTTGGAGGTACTCTGAGTCCCCGGAAAGGACATATTAAGATACTTTTTATACCGGAAAAGTGTTTTAATTAAATTAAATACGTCATCAGGTCATCACAATGATATGTCCAAAATGTAGAGTCTTGGGCAGGTGTTTCTGCCTCAATAACCTATAAAATGTCGTATTTGACCTGTGCGAGTAGCAAATACCTGGAATTCCTACCATGTACTATCAGAGAAGTTGTCAATTCCTAGGCAGATGGCGGACCTAAGTAATTTGGTCGAGTTAAGTCAAACCCATCCAACCGTTCACAGTTAACATTGGCAGAGGTTACACGATCAATTTTTCATCAATCTGATCCATCAATTCGATCCAGATTGACGAAAAATTGATCGTCTAACCCACGGATTGATGGATTGATCATTTTTTTAATACGGGCTTTTTCATAACTTTCAATATTCCGTCAATCAGATTAATGGATCACGTTGATGAAAAATTGATCGTGTAACCTCTGCCATACAATTGATATAAGCCAACCAAATGACGTAGGTCTGTCAACTGCCTAGGAATTAATTTCCTCGGGTATACAATAACACGGCATTGTATGAGCAAGTCTTAACAAGTTCTGTTCAGTTGTTTTACACTATAGCCTTGTTATAGGGAAGGAAATAGGGTTCATTATTGTATGAATGTGTAATTACTTTACGGAATACATCTGTTGCAATCAATATTTTATTGTATTGTTTAACTTCTATACAATGGAAAAGCAATTTGTATAGCCGCAATTATTCAAAGAATCAATATGTATTATATTTTAAAATTTTACTGATTTTAAGTATTTTCTAGAAAAGGATTATTTTTCCGTTAACGTCTCTTCAAAGGTTCTAATAAATGATGCGAAAGAGGTTGAAAACTTCGAATCAAAAATTTAATAAAATGTATTCTGATTTATAAACATGATTTTTTTAAATATTTTCCTATCAAAATAAGTAATAACATTTATTAATTATAGCCTAGTTATTGTTATTGTGTTATTATAATGATAAATGGCAATAACTTATTATACTTACAGCTGTCATAATAATTTTTATGTTAAAATTACTTTTTACTAATTATTACTTTTACTATTGTTACTTATATTAATAACTACAATTAGGCTAGCAATGTTCAAAAATGGAGTCCCTACGGCCTACCTAAATACCGAAAGACAGACAGGTACTCTACCTAAGCTAATCTAGAAAAATAAAGCTGTAGCAAAAAAGAAGGTAATACAGAATATTATGTTTGAAGTGGATAACGATTAACGAAATACAATATAAATATTCACGTCTTTTCTACCTTCCGCTTTTTATCATTTCTAAACGACAATAATTAATACGTCCTATTAATTATATAAAATAGAGAAAATATTAATCATGATATTTTTAAAGTATTAAAATTTATGAGCTACAGCCTACAGTTATTTGACCTTAAAATTGGTTCCGGTTATAGTTCCTGCCGTGCCCCTAAAGCATGTTTTAGGTTAAGTTTTATGTAGAGTTTTGTATAGGTACTTATTATTATTAAAATAAACAGATTATTAATGGCAAGAAAATAATTAGTCGTTGTTATTTAAATTTACATCTGATATTTAAAATATTGTGAACATATTTTTCTCTTTGATTGTTGGTAGAGTCGTTATTGTTCTTGTTACATAATATTATTTAAAGATTAAACTGTGTAATAGGAATCTAGAAATGCAACTTTTGTTAAAATATGCTATAGATAACTACAATTAATTAATATCTGAACATCTAACATAGTTAATAATATTGTTATGTATTTAAGTGTGCTTTAGTTCAAACAAACACTGGTTTAACGATTATGTTAAAACATTAACCGTACAAGTTCTGTCTAGACAACTATAAATATTTATGTAATTAATTAAACAATTACCTGTTTAATTATCACAGTTCACCACTAACCACACACACGGCTGTTACCATATCCTACCACTGACTGAATGGTGAACAATAATGAAGTATGAACCCACAAGGTAGTGCATTTCTTTTGTCACCCAACCATTAATTATGTCAAGGGAATATCACCCTAATTGCATGTCGTTAAGGGCGATAGTACCGTGATGGTATTTCGACGTATGCACAACGGGATCACTTACCTGCCCCCAGGTAAACTCACCCAACTGGTACAAAACGGGTTTGTACAAAAATAGCCTGCCTAGAAAATGTACCGTAATGTATGTTTTGGAATTGTCGCAATGTCGCAATTTACGAAAAATTCACATCCCTATTTTTAAACCACTATGAAAAGAGGTTATAATTTTGATGTGTCATATTATGTCTGTATGTATGTATGGGGCTTCGAAGCTTCGTAACAGATTTTTATGAGTTCACGGGATCGAGAGTGTTTTAGCTACAGCATTAGTTTACTGCTTAACTATTTTTATAAAGAGTTTTACACATAGGTAAGAATTTAAAGTCTGAAAGAATAATAATAATATTTATGTTAAAAATTATGGATACTTTACGCAACACCGTACGTACGTAAACTTTAAAAAATATTTTTTATTATTTAAATATTTTGTAGTAAATTTACTATTTATTTATATATTTTTTAGTGTTTTTGTCTATTTTTTGGTGTTTAAATATTTAGTACTAAATTTACTAAAAAATATTTAAACAAAATTTTTTTTTCAGTATTTAAATATTTTGTAAAAAAAATTTGTTCAGGACCCTAGGTAATTACTATCTTAAGCTGAAAAATAACTCAAACATGTTAAATATTTTCGTATGAGGAAATGATTTTGGTATTAAGAATGTATGAAAATTTCGAGGGTAACCCGGGCCCTTTACACTGTTGCTTACTCTACATCTGTGCTGAATTTTAACAAAATCGATGAAGCATTTTCAGTACCTGCTGACTAATGTCTATTCGCTGTAAACATTTGTACTATTGTATCAATTGATCTTTCTCGATGAACTTCTAAAATTGTATTAAAATCGAATATTAGATGGCATAATTTTGAAGTCCTTTATCTAACAGTCACGTTCAGAGACAAATAATATTAAGTAATACTTAATTGTAAATAAATGAAGATTTTGATATAGGCCCCATACATTATCTGTCAAACTTCTCATTAAATTAAAGTTTAATCATCATTAAAATGTATCTGAGGGCGGCAGTAAGATGGTGTTGTTTAACAATTAACAGTTATAAGCAGTTTCTTTCTATAATGCTCGGTTGCAGAATTTTTTGGCAGGAGTCAGAAGCTATCTATTCGACAGTTTATTGATTGAGGACGTGTAAATAATCAAAGGATTGAGTATACAGCCATACTGACAGATTTTATCGACAAAATGGCGGATTTCCACTGTCTAACTGTCACTTTGCCTATTAATCCGTAGAAAGAAACCGTTTCTATGGTGACCATGCTACGCCTGCTGGTATCGCTTTGAGTTTTGACGTTTGCAGATCAAAAGTGCTAGGGAAATAAGCTACTGTCAAATAACAAAGCTCACATTTATTTCTGTACTCCTACGGTACCAAAAAGCTGTAAGTAGTTTAAAAGGAAATGTTCTCGGAAACGCGAAGCCATAATGTTTTTGTTGGTCAGCCAGGATATAAACCCTTTAAAGATTTCAAACAAGACAGAATATGGCTTCAAGGAAACACATAGGAATATAACATAGCATACCTTTATGGATAGAAGACAAGAAAATAGTATGACAACATAGTATGTCTCGAATATTGATATATTCAGTATTTCATAAGAAAATACTAGTAGCGTCTCGTATAGAATTGATGTTAAGGGAACCTGTCAACTTATTAATTATTACTTACATTAATAAACAAGGGCATATAGGGACGAGCCATAATACACTGTTAGTATGTACCATTGTTAAATATATCAAGATACTGAAAATGAAACATTATAAATTAAATTTTATCAATTTGTAGAGTAAGTAACCTCTATATTCGTTCGTTTTGTCAACTATTAGTCTATTACTGTGAGGTTTTCCTCAGTACCTACTTAAGAAGATACCAAGTTTTTTTTTATTTTGTACTAGACATTTGCCCTTAACTTTGCTTGTGAAAAAATTTGCTAATAGCAAAGAACCGCGTTTTTCCATGATAAAAAATATTCTATGTTCTTCCCTAAGACATTCAAAGTATCTCTTACATACCCACCTGAATCTGTTTAAAACTTTATCCGAGTAAATGAGGTATTAGACGGACATTTTATTTCATTCGCATAAATTATAGAATTATTTATGGATATTTTTGGTTTTATTTTTGTTTAAACAAGTCAAATCCTTACATACTTCAGTGTTTATAAGTTATATAACGTTTAGGCTTGCTAATAGATACACAAGTATTTCACATCACAATTACAGTAATAACTTTACCCCTCAAAGCCTCAATTACATCCTGCGGTTCCCGTGGGAGAGGCGCGTTTTTGCCGCATCCATCACATTCCCGGCGCGCAAACGAGTTGCTTATTTCAATTATATCAGCTGGACCTTTTTCTGCATTCGTATAAACTATGAGTATCACTATAAGTTATGCTTAATGACTATTCAGGGTGTAAAAAATAACAAGCCAAGTGCGAGTAGGACTCGCGCACGAAGGGTTCCGTAACGTTATAGAGCAAAAATTGACCAAAAATAGTGTTTTTTGTATGGGAGCCCCACTTAAATTTATATTATTTTATTTTCATATTACTTACTATTAATTATTAAATTACACGTCATATACGGGTTAATTAAGGACTTTGTGAAATTATCAAGTTTCATTTTAGTATTTGTTGTTATAGCGGCAACAGAAATACACAATCTGTGAAAATTTCAGAAGTCTAGTTATAGCGGTTTTTGAGATGCAGCCTGGAGACAGACGGACAGACAGACGGTTTGACAGACGGCTAAACAGACGGACAGACAACGAAGTCTTAGTAATAGGGTCCCGTTTTACCCTTTGGGTATGGAACCCTAACAAGGTTTCCCTTAGTTTGACGTGAAAGTAGGAGCGCTAAAAGAGGTACTTTAAACTTGTATGTTTCTATGAAAAACGCCCAAAATGCGAAGTCATGATTTAAAAAAACGTTCTCTATCCGCACTGCTGCTTTCACGATTACCTCTGTATAATGTGGGCACATACACACCCCAAAGTATAATCTCTTTGTTTTGTAAAGTTGAACACACATTGCGAACGTTAAGGTTAAGAATGTGAACGAACAATGACGCTTGAGACGTGTTTAATAATGTTTATATTTATAATTATTAGTAATAGCAGGTAATAGCATGATGCTTATATTATCGATTATTACGAGTACTGGAATTTTAAACTTTCCGAATAGACAAACAACAAAATAGGTAGTTATTAGGTGAAAGTGATTAGGAATTATAAGCAGCACAAAATCCCCATCGTTTTCGTAGCAGTCTTATCTGTAAACTTTTTAATTTTCTTGGTGCAGTGGAAGCACAAGTGACGTCACTCTATCATACAGTAAATTGAAATTGTCTCCATTATCATTCATTTAATTATACACTAAAATCTTGATGATGCCCGCAACTCGGTTGCGCCAAAATTAGTTTATCGCGCGGGAACCGTAAATTTTTCCGGTATGAAAAGTATCCTATGTCCTTTCCCGGGACTCAAGGTATCTCCATACCAAATTTTAGCAGAATCGGTTCAGCGATTTGGGCGTGAAGAGGTAATTACAGACAGACAGACGGACACACTTTCGCATGTTTAATATTAGTATGGAAGTGTGGATAATTTCATATCAATATTTTAGTATTATTGTTAAAAATATTATTATTATAATATATTATGCACCATAAATACTCAAGAGAAATTCTATCTAATGTTCAGTTCAAAGACCCTGATGTACAGAGACAGTAACTCTATCCCACAAAGGATTACAATCTGCTAATTGATATTGATTTCATTATTGGTAAAATACTGTTTGAATTAACTTCAAACAGTTATTTTCTAGTAAAATGCTAATTTTTGCGTTTGAAGTTAGTTTGGTGTAATGAACAGGAAGAATGATTTTTCTGCATAGTGATCAAGAATAATTATTATTATAATAATTAATATATTCTAGAAATACGTTAAATTCTTAACCTAAAGAGGATTAATAAGGGGATCAAATCCTTCAACAAATAAGCGGGTGAAGTCGCAGAGTAAAGCTTTATTACGTTGCATTGTAAAAGAAAAGTTGCTTCCTGCTTTTTGTCCCTCTATATCAGTGGTCCCCAATCTTTTTTTCATGCAGGCCACAAACATGTTTCGGTCTTGGTGTCGCGGGCCGCAACAAAAATTTTAGGTTTAAAAAATAACGTTCTTCAAAATTAACGATATAAAAGTGAAAAAAAAAAATCACGACTTTCACGATGACTACATTATTTTGCCGATGGGCTGCATGAATTTCAAAATGGTTTAACATCACGAGGGCCAAAAAGTAGGCCGCGGGTTGGGGATAGCTGCTCTATGTGCTTCGATCTTTAAAACCACGCAGAAGATTTTAATATTATTGTGTTGTTTTTAAGATGGGGTCATTCAAGAGCAATAATATTTATAAGTATCCTAATAATTTTAGAGGTCACTTGCAACCAAAACCACGAGCTAAAGCTAGTATAGATATAAAAGATTCTAGATAAAGGACGTAACCAATACAAGTACTCATTAAGTTCATTTTCGGCCACTTGTCCTATCTCGCCTTTGGAACAACGAACAAAGAGTTCCGAGAAAGGAGGTTTTATCAAAACTTCGCCCGGACAAGGGCCGGGGTCACGAATTGCTGTTTTTGATTTTAGGGCTGTCACCTTGACGAAAATGTGTAAATTTTATTTTTATTTTATTTATTTTCGGAAAACTTACAGCGAACATACATATAGAATCTAAATACAGTGCAAGAAGGCCAATTAAAAGTTTTCACAGATAGAGAATTGCTAATAAAACGTGAAATATTATCGCGAAAGACTTTTGTGATAAAAATACGGACAGACAGACAACAGACAAAACCGGGAGTTGCTGTGGGCCAAGAACCCGCTTAAAAACACAGACAAAAAAGTCTAATTATTCTGTGTAATTACTAATTAATAATTATTTATTGCAACCATGTGTAATTAAACATCGCAAGATCAATTTATAATGAGAAATAATGTAGGATTCTTTCATTATCATAATATTATTATATAGGTACCTATGGGCTACGGCACCGGCATACAGTCCAAATTAAATCATTGTCAAGTCGTTATTATTCAAAATTATTTTTAATTTTTCTTATTTTACGCAATTTTATTATGTAAAAATAGAAAAATAATATAATCTTTATTATTAAGCGGCAACCCTGTCAGTACAAAAGTTTGAGAGGCACATTGATTCGTCCTAAATTTGCGGCTCGTAATCAGTTTTCTTTGAATCAGGAAAGGTGCGCCCAATGGAAATACTTTATCAAAATTGTGTTGTACCGGGCTTTTGATTAAAAGTTCTATACACAACTTGAATCAAAAGTATTTTTAAAATTACTTTAAATCTCTTCGTCGTTAGTAAAAATATAATTATTGGATAAGGAAGAAAATTTACTGGACGTTGCATTGATGTTCGTTTCTCTCAGGAAACCTTACATTTTCCAGGGATAAAACTATGTATATTCAGGCACTCGAATTCCGTACCTATAAAAATTGTCTGTTCACCAGTTTACGCATGATACTTCAGAGTTCTACAGACAGACAGAAAGGCAGACACCTTTCCTTCAAAACCTTTACAAGATTATTAAGGATTTCTAGGTATACAATAAACATCCCAGGCAAAGTAGCTTTTCACGGAACCGAATTTGTGACGTAATAATAGTATGTGCGTAAAATGAGATTATAAACTACCTGCTAAGCTGTTGCTAACCCATTGAAATTTGTTAAGCGGCTTAACTGTAACAAACAAACAATTTTGAGCTGAACAATAGAGAGAAATGGACCTGAAGCACCTCGGGGTATGTGGGACTCAGGACTCTTACCCACTAAAACCACCTGTGACTTCAGCCTCACAGGACACCCTCCACGACCGGCTGGTTTACCTCAGAAGGGACCGGACTTCCACCAAAGCTGGGGAACGCTTCGGCAAACTGAAGCGTTCCCCTCAACGCCGGGACTGGCTAGCCAGGGAGGTTCCCATCCTCTCCCGGAGCCCCGTTAGACGAGAGTTAGGAGGTTCGCATAGCGTCGCCTCCGCACTCCCGTCCTACGCCGGTGGAGCGGCAGAGAGTTGGGATCGTCCTCTCTGTCCCGCTCCGCGGTCTCTTTCTGCGACATAACAATTTCCGCCGCCTGAGCGCCCTGCAGCTAGATGAAACGTCTCCAATATGGTCCAGTGCTTAAGAGACCGGCTCTTGACTCAGAAGTCGTGGGTTCGATTCCCTCATTGGAAATATATTTTGTTTAGGACAGTGCAGGCTGATTTATTCACCTGTTTGTCGCATGTCTGATAAGTGATAACTGATAAGTAAGATAATCCATGCATCCATGCGATGGGTATGTAAAAAGTCGATCCTGCGCCTGATCTCTCGCCAGTCGTGTCGGTCTTCCGTTCCGCTGGGTTATGAGAGTAAAGGAATAGGAAGAGAGTAGTCTTGTGTACAGCGCACACACTTGGGCACTTTAAAAATACTCCCGCGCAACTGACCCGAAATGAAAACAGTGTGGGAGTTTGTTATTATTATTATTGAGATGGAGGCAGAATACGGAAGCATCAACCATCCTAATCTTAGGCAGCCTTCTGCCTAGGATGGTATGGTGTTTGCGTTACATTGGCCTTGGTCCTCCACCCATTTTAACCACTGTATTAACTATTATCTCCTGCGTCACCAGTATCCACAGTGAGATCCAACCACGGAAACCCTTTGATATAATTTCAGAGACCCCGAGGGGTAGTGCTAAAGCTGGTACCCGTAAAAATTGCATCAGATGAAAGTATGATGATGATAACAATAGTGAGGGTTAGTGTAACTATGAAAATCCTTTTAGGTGTTACGGTGTTACCACTAAAACAATAAATCACAAAAAAAAAACATAACGCCACTAGCACGCACGTTCTGTCCGCGTTCGTTTGCAGATACGTCATTTCACGTCAGACCCGTGTTGCCCGCAATATTTATATTGTTTGCTCACGTTCCGATTTATGGCTAGGTCATACAATTATTTAGGTGAATATTGAATGTGAGTCTAAAATTTAGCTACCTTTAAATAGCTAAGTTTTAGAACATACTAAAAATACACTATATACCTAATATTAAAAGTACGTTACTTATAGCATAGAGAATAGATATTCAATGTCAACATTGTCTGATCAAAATGGAGTTTTGACTAGACAAAATACTTTTTGGGTATCTTTTTTGTCGTTTAGTTAAATGGATACTTACTAAAACTGTGCTAAAATTGACACTTACTAAAACCATAGATGAGTTGCAAGAATAATAATTACCACAATCGACCTAGAGAGTTCTATTTAAAGTGTTGCAATCCTGGCAGAGCAGCCGCAAAATTTAGCCAATTCCCATAAAATAAATTCCAGAAAGTTGCAATAGTCAATAATCCAGAACCGTCTGTCTACGCGGTAAAAGATTAAGATAAGTTTGGAGAATACGTCGCTGACTTTACGGAAAAGCTCTCTATCGTACGCCAAATACTTGACAGCGCGACAGCTTTTACAGACTTTATTTTATATTTTCATCAGTGGCACATTTAGACATTTTAAACTGACAATCACAGAATATTAAATACCTATGGATGAAATAGGAGTAAGTTAGTCATAGAAATTTTCGTTTGTTCATATCAAATCAAATCAAATCAAATCAAATCGTTTATTTTGCATATGTGTGTTGATTTAGGTGTTACATTCAGTTTTGTTGCAGCACATAGGCCACTTGGGGCATGCAAAAGTTATTTTACATAGTACATTCTTCTGACATGATTTAATTCATAATTATTATTTGGTATTTAGTTTTTTAAGTAAATAATGACATAATAATATTATTTTAAATTGGACATTATTTGATGTTATTCTGTATTCATTTGTCTTATTGTGAATTATTATTATTAGATTGACATAGTACGCTCTTCTGACATGATTTAATCCATACTTAATTATTTGGTATCTATTATTTTAAGTAATGACATTAATATTTAGATAGAACAACGCTAATTATTAATAATAGTCCCTTGACATACTATCTAATTGTAAATGACTCACGAATGTGTTAATTTAATCTTAATTTTGACATAATAATACATATATTTTTTTTAATTATCTGACATAAACTTTAATTAATAATAATGATATAAACAATATATACATCTAGATAATATGTAACAAGAACGTTGAAATTGTAATATGAATAATATGTTAGAAATATGTAAAAAACTAACAAACTGTAATAACTTGACTAATATTTAACTACCATTTTGCACGTCGAAAACTCGACAAAAATATGTGAAACACTGCTTGAAATTTATCACCTTATTATTGTACCATATTTTGCAAATAAAGATTATTATTATTATTATTATTACTTAATCGCTATTTACAATTGATTGTTTACAAAACTTAATGATTACATTATAATTATAATACAGATCTATTAAGTTACATTTTCATAATATTAGTCATGCGCCTTAAAATATAATATCATAGTTTATGATTAAGTTTAAGACCTTTAATTGTTACCTATTTTTTAAAGATTTTAAATAAAGAGAAGAAATCTTGGCTCAAAGCGCTGATATAAAATTTAATTTTATGCGAAATAATATCCATCATTCCAAACTTAATCTTTTGTAGATCGACCATCGAGAACCAAAAAATATTAACCAAGGATTTAGGAAAGATCCTAACTCCTTATAGAAATGTTGGCATTACTAATTTCACCTCACGTCCATAAACCTTTTATCAAAATAATTTAATTTTCCGCAATTCCCGAAATATTTGTATAGGCATATCGGTCGATTTAACTGGGTACCAATAAAAGTTCCTTCAGAATTTTCCGGACTATTGCACAAACGTGTTGCGATAGAAATACCTCCCGCGTACATAACGTTGTATGGACTTTTACATTACAATAAAACGGATTTCGACAATTTTTACGTCTTGTATTGTGAACTCGTTGGCACGTGCGCGTGGATTTATTCAGTAAACGATTATAGTAAAGAGTATAGAAGAGTAACTGAGTCAATCAAGTAGGAGTCTGAAATGCAGAACCGGAATGGAAAAAGAGGGTTCGAAAGTATAAATAATATTCCTTAAGGACGCTATTACAAATATCAGCGATTGTCCGGTACCCTATTAAAGAATTAGGAGTCAAACTGCGAGGATATTTTGGTTTCAAATGAAAGATAATATATTCATCTCCACGACTGTACCATAAAAATTCTATAGCCGCATACAAAATTTTCACATAAAATACGTTTTAACCATCACAATAATCGCAAAATATGAAAAAAATGGGGTCTGATTAGGTACATTAATATCTAAATACACTGAACTGAGGAAAATAAATATACAAAAAAATTGTTGCTTATTTAGTCCTCTATAAAGTCCGCTAAAATTTTTATATAAAAATAAACAACTTTTCCAGTTATAAGAAAAATAAGAAAATTTCTTAAATTTTTTCATACATTTTCGCCACATCAAAAACGCGGCGAGCGTCGTAACCGCCACTGTACAAGGCGCGCTAATATGAATCTTATTTTAATGTCATTAACGTCGATATTCGTACTGACAGACATCCGACCTGCTAATTAAAAAGTTGGAGCATTCTTAAGTAAACAATTATAGTAAAGAGTATAGAAGAGTAACTGAGTCAATCAAGTAGGAGTCTGAAATGCAGAACAGGAATGGAAAAAGAAGGTTCGAAAGTACCGACTTTAATTACTTATAATACAACGTACCTGGCATTTCGACGGATAACTGAAAGGTCCACAGATTTTCATAGTACTTTTAGGCTGTTGTCTGTTGTGAACTCAGATCGGTCATACAATTTTCGTATACTGAGCTACGTTTTTTATAACAGTTACTGGAGCCATATTCGAACGGCCAAATGTGTGAGAGTTATTGTTCTATATGCTATTATATTTCGATGCTTGGGACGTTTAGTTTATAGTGAAATAACGGAGCTGTAACTGAATTTATGTTGGAAAAATTAATACTTTGTAACGTTGATGTTGCTTGGCTTGGTGCAATAAGTTTTGTTACTAAATTTCTGAAAAATACAAATCTGTGCAAACATTATCAATGCAAAAGTATCTTTGAAAATTATGTGGTGGATCCTGGGAGAGTTTTTTTTTCTGAAAAAGGTGCACAAATTCTACGCGTTAGACGATTTTCGAAGCTTGAAAGTTGCGGGCAACGTCGAATCAATACATTATAAATGAAAAGTGTGTCTTTCCATCTGTCTGTCTTTCCTCTTTATGCCTAAACCACTAAACTAATTTTGCTGCAATTTGCTATGGAGAAACTTTGGAGTCCCGGGAATGGACTGTTCTCGCGTGATAAACGAATTTTCACCGTTATTAATAAGATATTTAGAAAAAAAATCATTAGACAGGCTCTGTTTTGAAGGAGGAATCAGAGGAATACGTTACCTCGATTTACTGAATCTGTATCTATCACAATACATGTGGCAGCGCAGGGTGAAGCGTGATGGCAATAGTTTTATTAGTTTCTTCGTTCAAATTTTACTGTGTTAGCGTTTCCTCTTAAGCCCTAAGTGCTAAAAACCGTTTTAATTAATAACAAAACTTTAAAAGCCTAATCCTAAACTTTATTCTGACGTTTTAACTTTCAAATAAAGAAAGTTTGTGATAACAAACAGTGATACTGGAAAGCTCCTCAAAAGCTCCACACAAAACTTTTACATTCGATACTTGATCTCACGTAAACTTTCATTAAGTTATTCAAAGCTTTACGAGAAGTTTAGAGTAAACTAAAACTATTCACGCTTAATTATTAGGGGTTTAATGCTTACGAGCTTTTGCCCGCGGCTTCACTCGCGCTAAGAAGTATTATTATATACAAACTTTCATCCCCTATTTGAACCCCTTGGGGTGAGAATTTATCAAAATCCTTTCTTAGCGGATGCCTACGTCATAACATCTACCTGCATGCCAAATTTCTGCCCGATCCGTCCAGTGGTTTGGGCTGTGCGTTGATAGATCACCATGTCAGTCACCTTTGATTTTTATATATATAGAAGATATACGGTAGAATAAATTAGGAGCACAAATATTTTGTTTAATTCCTAGGAATGGGTAAGTACTAAGTATAGAACGAAAAATGTAGAGTGTGAATTTCTTTTGTATGTGTGTCTAATAAAAACCACACACCACTGTAACATCGCTTACAGAGTGAGGTATAGTTTGGTCACAATATGTGTTTGCCTCTATGTGCGATACTATGATAGGGAGTTATACAGGGTGCAGTTAAACCTTCCTGCTAAATTTGGATACATTGATCCTTGTTTAAAATAAAAATACTCGTATTTTTCTTTTATAATCAGTTAATCACTCAGTACTAAAATATTGAGAAATAGCTTCTGAAAGTTATCCAAAAAAAACACTACAATTAGGACACTACGCGTCGCCCACGCGTGACGTGCCCCCGCGCGCTACTCCCCCCGCGTCACCTCCGCTGATACCCACCGCCGCGAGTGACCGTACAGCAACGATTTTAAATGGAATAAAATATGACGTCATTAAAAATAAAATAACACCCATTTTTTTGGTTAACTGGACTCTCCTAATGATACCTAAGCCCTGGAAAAAAATTGGCAGGAAGGTTTAATTGCACCCTGTAGAGCAAGGCGTAGATACTACTAATTAGTATACAGTCATTTTGGGGTTCCCAAACTCTGTCTTTACTCTTTATTACCCAAAGCAAGTCGGTACACATTGTCCAATGATATTTCCAAATTTTCAAGTCAGTATCAACAGCTATCAGTCAAGTATCCTTAAGTCTTAACAAACAACTCACAAACGGAAGTCTTTAGATTCGTCAGCGGAGGGTTGTTCAAATATAGTCCAAGGGCACCATGTCCCATATAACTTAATCACAAAGACAATGGTCTAATCTGGCACAGGAATCACATCCTAAGATATGTCCCATCGTATGTGTTTGGAGGGGTGCCAAATCCGGAACTTGGAACGTCGCGTCCCTAATAGATTTTCATGTGCTAAATTAATTTAAGGAAGATCTTTATTAACACTAGCTGTGCGTGTTGATAATATCTTTTCAAAGTATATTTTTCTGGGTAACAATGTTGAAAATTAAAGTCCCTCGCTGCCACTACATATATTGACTTTCATTATGTTTCCATATCTATCAACAGAGATCTGATGAAGATTCTCTTTCATCGAAATTCGTAATAAATCGATTAGTGAGAACTGAGAAGTGATAACTTAATAAATCATAATATTATTAGTCACTGAGAATTGTGATATACGAAAGCTTTTCGAGCTCTTAACAGCTACAAAATTTGGTAACTGCATAAACAATTTGTTACAGACAGCACTAAAATTGTCAAACTCAATTGAATTCAATGCACCATTTTGCCAATGAAATGGAGTAAAAAGTACACGGATACAGCTGCTGAATAATAGATAAAAGCGAATGTTTCGAATTCTCTTTTAAAACCGGACAAAAACTTGTTCAATTCCCCGTTCGCGTCGATTTTCGGTCGTGGAAATGTTAACAGAATTACTGCACTTGTGTCAGGTGTTGCGTCACGTGGCTTTGCATTTACAGGGCACGACACGACTACGACACGATTGTTATCTCTGCAGCAAGCAGCAACAATTAATGTGAAAACAGCGCCATACTACATAATAACATAATAATAATTATTGTTATATATTGCAGCTCCGACATAATATTCTAAAATCTAAAGGGTCATTGTCCTTGTCTTCAAATAGAAGTGTTTGCCTGCTTCTATATAATATGACGTATTTTATATACATATTTTGATTATATACCAATTACTACAAAATATTTTATATGAGGACCCTTTTCTACTTGGTGTATCTTACAAGCACACATCTATACATATAATAATAATATAATACTTTTCGGATTATCCTTCTCTTAAAAAAGTTTTAGCAATAAAATTTTGAAATGGAGATGACCATAAATTTATTCAGTAATAATCATTTGAATATCGTGTCGTTATACTAAAAACTTTCTTCCATAATGAAGTTCGGGCCACCTGGGTCTATTTTTGTCGGCTTAATGTCGTCGTGTTAAGGTTCATTTTGTGTCGATGTGATGGTCAATAGTATGCTAAAACACTAGAACACTAGTCAATGGTACACCGTCTACCTTAATCCGTTGTGTTAAAGTCCATTTTGCGTAAGTCGGTGTAATGGACAATGTTATGCTAAACTCTAGTTCGCACTGAAATATTCGACTATATCCTCTTGTCTTAGAGTTGATTTTACAATGGTCAGGAAGCCATGGTAATCGAATAGTAACAATTAACCAATGTGGTATTGATTGTAGGTACTTCGCCAGTGCCGCATTGTCGTTAAGTAATTAAGTTCATTTACTTTGACACTATTTAGAATCAATTAACTTCAATTTATTTGAATTTAAAGGAACTAACTAACTAACGTTACATTAGTTATTTTCTAGAATGTTCCTGATATAATTCTTTGCGGAAGTACTAATATTATAATTAGAGATGTGCCGACTAGTTGCCGACTAGTCGGTAAAGCCGACTATTCGGCCACTTTTGTAGTCGGCGAATAGTCGGCAAAAAGCGCCGACTAGTCGGCTTTTTACTTTTTTGCTATTATTGAAATTACATTGAAGAAAAACCTTGATTATTATATTTTATAATGTGTACATAATACATATCACACTCGTGTTACACATTTTAAAATAATAACTGTATTTTAAAAAGATATAACCGACTTCAAATTTGTACGTCATTGCAGAGAATGAAAACTACCTATCTCCAAAACTACTAAAGAGATTTTGATGAAACTTGCACTATTCCCTAAGTTGAATAATACAACAAAAAATAATTACTGAAATCGGAATGGTAGTTCCAGAGATATGGATACACAAACATAAAAACATACATACATGTAACATATTACATACATGCACTTCTGAAATTTAGCATATTTGTTCAGACGCTGCTTATAGACTAACATAATTTGCGAAAATTGGGCAGTTCTGGAAATATTACATACATAATTACATACGCGTCGAATTGATAACCTCCTTTTTTGAATTCGATTAAAAATAAAGTAACGTACGCGAAGTAAACATACTTTACACTTTACAGTGTAAAGTATGTTTCTTATTTTTTTTAGTTTAAAACGTGTCGAATCGTGTAAAGTTTACACGATTCGACACCTTTGCAGGCGACGTGTGCGACTTACCCGCAAACAGCAGTAAAAAAGCGTTACGGAAACTTCCGGAACCATGATCGGCTTGGCCGACTAATCAGCCGATTAGTTGGCTTGTTTGCAGCCGACTAATCGGCTAATCGGCTAGTCGGCCAAAGTCATGATCGGCACATCTCTAATTATAATGTGTTATGTGGTTCCCCGTTATCAATTATTACTCTAGCCTCTACATAATATTATTATATGCCTCATAAGAACTCAAGTAAATAGGTCCAGTAATCTTGGAGCCTATTCGATGAATACAAACAAACCTTTTCTTTTTATAAAGATATTTTATTCTATGTACTTATGAATATTTATAGTAAAAGCTTACGTTAATTATTATATTCAACTTCTAGGTTCTTGTTATATATATTTGTTAATGTGTAATTTACACGTAAGGATATTGTATATTTTTTATACTATTATGTTATGTTTGCACTTCATGGGCAATGGACGTAGTAGCTCAATTTGTTGTATGTCTGTCTGAATTATTAATAACACTCACTTATCCTTGAGTATTGTCTAATGACTGGGTTTCAGGTGAAGTCCAAAGAAATAATAGACACGCCAGCAAAATAATAATACACTCGTAATCCATGAACAGTTGTTTTGCAAATATAGCTTACATTGCATTATTACATAATGTCTTAACATTAACGTTACTCCAAGACTTGCTTTAACGTTATTCCAAGAGTAAATTAAAGATAATATTTTAAACATCATATTTGCCAATGGCCTTTGACGATAATATTATTATCAGCAGCCACTAAAAACAGACGATGTAAGAGAAACTACTACCAATCAAAACATTAATAATAGTAATATGATGGTCGTGCATATCCTTAGCAAAATGGCCAAACACCAATCCTTCCTTCTTCTATTGAAAATATTTTTACACCAATTAAATACACAATATTGAACAAGCAATGCAGAGCGACATGAGTCACTTTGAATAAAATAACACTCTAATGTTAGTTGCATTGTGGTGCTTCCAACCAACGTTTCCTGACCGTTAAAATATTATTTTTAAGTACGTTCTAAAGGAAAAAACTTATTCTTCTTACAAGCGAAAGTATCTAGTGGCTAAAAGCCGTATCTCTCCATTTCTTAAGCCACTGCCGTGTCTGTCGATTACTTAGATGGCTCCAAATAGTAGTTAATGGCATCGTTAAAGCTATACATTGAGTCGCTTACGGCATTTATCAACACTGGCTCCAACGGTGTGTAAACCGATAGATAACACCTGTTATAAATTATACGATCTATTTGAGCCTTATTAAGTTGGTCATAAGAGCGGTAATGGCGGCTAATACCTGATCTATTGCAGGTAATACACTGCAGCGTTAAATAATGGTAACAGAGTGGTAAAAGTAACAGAGGGCCGAGGGGTAATGTTTATCGCAATATTGCATGTTTTGAGTGGTTCAATTTTAGAAGAATGTTTTGGTGAGTGGCGGAAATTAAAACTGATGACATCTTGTGAAGTGTCATATGAAAGACAGCTAAGGCCCACTTGCGCCAATCTGGGTTAAAGTTAACTCTGAGTTAAACATCATGTCATATCTGTCACTCACCAAGTCAGTGATAGAGATGACATGATGTTTAACTCAGAGTTAACTTTAACCCAGATTGGCGCAAGTGGGCCTAAGTATAATAATTTATCATGGTAAAGAATAAGTCGTTATATATATATATATATATATATATATATATATATATATATATATATATAGCCAGATGATGAAGTAGATAAGTTATAGGTCTACCAGAATCTGATGGCAAAAGTGAGAAATTAAATGGCCCGCAATACTGATGTAATTGGATTAAAACATTTTGATCCTTTTTTTTCTAAATAGCGGCTGATTCTGTGTCTTAAACATGCAAATATAAAAAGTAATCCAATGATCATGGATATTTTTTAAAAATCTGCTGTCAAAAATTGCCATCAGATTCTGGTAGACCTATACAAGTTTTTTTTATTATAAGGTAAATTATTATTTTTAACAAAAAATTAAAACCGACTTCCAGGGTAAAAACAATAATAATTTATAATGAACAAAAAAGTGTTAAATAATTCTTACTCTTTAAAGTGCCTTATGCATAATTCTCCTAAACCTCAACTATTTCTGTAAACGATCTACATTATTTTGAAGACGGTACCAGCTATAAGAATGCTGAGTTGTATGACAAAATATTTTTAATATTTAAGACTGGTACCGACTTCAAAATAATGTAGATCGTGTACAGAAATAGTTGAGGTTTAGGAGAATTATGCATAAGGCACTTTAAAGAGTAAGAATTATTTAACACTTTTTTGTTCATTATAAATTATTATTGTTTTTACCCTGGAAGTCGGTTTTAATTTTTTGTTAAAAATAATAATTTCACTCTTTTAAGTGATTTATAAGCTGGTTTTCTGCACAGACTAATATGTGTTATGCTTAGTTACTTTGGATCCAGGATACACTTTCATGATATTATGAGAACTCATTGTCTGATATCACTACTTCAGAATTGCTTACTTAACTCCAAGCATATACCACTGTATACCTAATGTATATGCTTGGCGTTAATCAAGCAATAATAAAATTAATGTTTATACGCCTGTCTTTAAAGGCTCTAAAGTTCTGTTCAGTGACTTTTTAACATTACACTCATGAAAACAACTCAACATTACTAGATGACGCCCGCAACTTCGTTGCGCCAAAATTCGTTTATCACGCGGAAACTTAAAAATTTTCCGGGATAAAAATATCCTATCCTATGTCCTTTCTAGGGACTCAAAGTATCTCCATGCCAAATTTCAGCAAAATCGGTTCAGCTGTTCGAGCGTGAAGAGGTAACAAACGGACAGACTGATAGACAGACAGACAGACACACTTTCGCATTTATAATATTTGTATGGCTGCTCAAATATAACTAAAATCGTCCTTATAAATTTTAAGAATAACTTTCCTCATAGATCTTAATTATGATCAAGTTGCTAACTCGGTAACCTAAACACCAAGGTCGAGTCATTTGCATTGAAATAACATTATAATTTTTTAAATCGTTCGACAAATTCGGGCTTTGTTCTTAAAGACGATTAAAAGTAACAATAATAGGGTTATATTAATTAGATAACTCATGGTGTGGTGACTGGTAGTAGTGATGATGATGATGAATGTAACTTGCAAAGTAGCATATGCTTTCAGTTCTTAAACCAACTCCGGAACCCCCAAACTTGTATTATATAAGGAATCCGGAGTTCTCTTAGCACCTTCGGAACCATGGTATAACTAATTTTAAAATCTTGCTTTTTGGTAGCACATACTTAGGATACTTCTCATAAAATCGAAATCATTATATTATGTTTCCATATAAATTTGGAGGAGTTCCCTCGATTACTCACGGATGTATGGTGGAATGGTAGTGATGATGATGATGATAAATTTAATTTGCATAGTAGTATATGCTTTCAGTTCTTAAGACAACGCCGAAACCCCCAAACATGTATCTATTAGGAGTAAGGAGTTCTGTTCACCACCTTCGAACCATGGTATATCCTGGTGCAAAATCTTACTTTTTGGTAACATATGCATGAAATACTTCATATGAAACCAAAAGAAACATATGTTTCCTTTTGAATTTTGAGGAGTTCCCTCGATTACTCATGGATCCCATCATCAGGTCACCACTTTTCTGAACATTGCTTTTTGGTAGCATATGCTTAGGATACTTCTTATAAAATCGAAATCATTATAAGTTTCCATATAAATTTGGAGGAGTTCCCTCGATTACTCACGGATGTATGGTGAAATGGTGGTGATGATGATGATGATTAATTAAATTTGCATAGTAGTATATGCTTTCAGTTCTTAAGACAACGCCGAAACCCCCAAACATGTATCTATAAGGAGTAAGGAGTTCTGTTCACCACCTTCGAACCATGGTAAATCCTGGTGCAAAATCTTACTTTTTGGTAACATATGCCTTGAATACTTCATATGAAACCAAAAAAAACATATGTTTCCATTTGAATTTTGAGGAGTTCCCTCGATTACTCATGGATCCCATCATCAGATCACCACTTTTGACAAAATGGGACCAAATTGGAGTGGAACCTAATATAACAAAAGAAAAATTTTGAAAATCGGTTCATAAACGGCGGAGTAATTGTTGAACATACATAAAAAAAAAAAAAAAAAATATCCACAGACGAACGTATAACCTCCTCGTTTTTGGAAGTCGGTTAAAAATGAGTAATTGTAAATAATTTATGTAAATCACAATAATATTAAAATAGTAAATTATAAAAATCATTTAACCATAATATTAATTTATTGTAAATAAATATTATAATATAGTGCGTTTTGTATACATACATTATAAACAATCAGTTGTATTATGTTAGAATTGAACTAATATAGGATGCTACATAATACATTATTATGTGAAACCTACGAATAATAAAAACTATTTTATGAATGTCAGACGAAAGTAACGTACTTAACGGAGTGGTAGAAAAATCTAATTTTATTCAAAGCCAACGATAACAAGAATTCTTAAGAAAATTGTTTAATTAAAATCCAAATAACTTATAGCTTTACTGAGAAAAGTTTTCGTTCAATAGAAAAAGCTTTAAATATTCAAAAAATTTCCCTCTTTGAAATGTACACTGATCTCGGAATAATTATTAGAAATTCGACTATTCAAAGTTGGCAAAGTGCTGTTTCTTTTGTTTTAATACCAGTTAACGAAAACTTAATTGATTTAGGCAAAGATTTAACGAGGTGACCAAAGTTCAGGTTTCAGTTATAGGAAGGACAACAGGTTTGGAATAACTCGTTTACTTTACAGCATTTATAAAACGAGCGAAGTGGGTTTTCAATTCAAAAAGTTAACGGCTGTCTCGAATTTTTTTTTTAAATTTTATTTTTGTTTTAACATATTATACGATATTTTACCAAATAATGTTTAAACGCTATTTGAAATTTGAAAAAATAGACAAATTTTCTTTCAAAGCTAAAGTGAACCATTGAAGTAGAAAAATTTATGTTTTGTATTTTCACGTTGTATATTTTTTGGAATAGTGTAATGTCCTATTATGCCAAAAAAAGTTTATTCATTTAAAAAGTCTAAGGGTCTCTTCACATTGCAGGGTAGCGAGGCGTTGCCATGCATATTATAAAGGCCGTCACAGACCTAGCTATAATATAATATATTAATATACCGTACTAAACACACTGAGACCAGAAATATATATTATAGCTGAGTGTGTGGTCACGCGAAAATTGTATAGAAAATATATAGTAATATGCCTAGCTATAAATATATTAATATATATTATTATAGCTAGGTCTGTGACGGCCTTTACTGCCAGTTAGGACTCCTGACTGGCAGTTATATAGACTTTATTATAGTCAGTTTTGTATGTAAAAACGTTACGATGTTCTCTCTAATCCAATATATGACCCGATTTATCTCTGGAAATCCAACTATTAGCAGGATTTCGCAATAAATCGTCGAATTGATCGGGTGTTTGATAAATTTAAATTGTATCGGATGGTGATATATTGTAAGGTAAATTGGATACCCATCAACTGCGCTGATAATGGAAACGTTTGTGTCTAACTAGCCAGGGTTGTCACCTACGGGGTTTTCACAATCAAATTTCTAGAGAATATTAGTTTATGATTGCAACCCTGGAAGCAAAACAATATCCTACTATCCTAACATCTCCATTATAGTATATGGTTGTTGTAACCAGGGTGGAATATAGCAGTATTTGTAGTAGATATTTCTTGCAACTGACAACCCTAAAGGCAACCTATCTCCGAGTGATTTATAGCTGTCACTGGCTGTCCTATCTCATGGCATATTGTCCATGTTACGTAACCATTTGAATTTACATAGCTGTGTTTAATTTATTATGTTATTTATAGCTTTTATAAGATTAGATTGACCAAACGCAGCTGCTTCAGGACACGAAAATATACGATCAATATTTTTTAACAAAAAATTAAAACCGACTTCCAAGGTATAAACTAAAGTAATATTCTTAAAAAATAATCTAAAAAGAATAAAATAATTCTTATTCCTTATTATAGTGCCGTCTTTAGACTTCGCCTAAACCTCAACTATTTCTGTACTTAATCCATTTACGTTATTATATAAACTTTTGAGACTCTAATTTTCGATAAATCGTTTCGATTTATCACAAAATAACTTGTTTTTGAAACGGAATTTGAAACCTCTAAGAAGGTAGTCCATAGTAACTAATTTGCGATAGATCAAAACGATTGCTTCCAAACTTAATAACTCTTAACGGTCTTTATAGCCAGTTTGTCCCAAGTATAAACCTAATCACAAGTATTTCAATTAAAGTCTAAGTTTAGTTAAATGTGTACTTTAGTAACAATTACCCACCCGTCTCATAATATGTCCAACGTTGAAGACGCAACATCAACTTTCAAGGACACATATATTAATTATTATAAAGTACACAACAACATAATTAACACTGGGAATTACTTCAGGCTTTATACAGGACATGTTACGAAACAAAGTGATATTAATTATACTTTAGGGCAAATTCGTAACGTCGCATTGGCGTATTTCTCATAGGAATATTGAAGTGAAAAGTAACTCTTTCAACGCTGCTACTTTCACCGTGAAGTGTGAACTATATAAAATGAACACATACACATCTTATGTGTTAGTGTAAGCATGGCTATCCTTGAAACCATCGGTGTATATGTTACCGCTAATCAAAAAAGCTTATATTCGCACTTCACCTAGTTAGTTTGCATAGTAACGAATAATACATCGTTAAATTGCGGAAGACAATTTATGACGGTCCCCATGCAGGCTTCTGCCGCAGCACGCTCGCTGCGCTCGCTCGGCTCCCTCTGTGTTGTAGTCTAAGTTCTAACCTAACCTACTTTTGGACTTTCTGGTTTGTATTTGTTTTTGTTTTGGCGGGGGGCCTGCCCCCCACCTGCTTTGGTATCCGTGGCTAAGTAGTTAAGTAAGACTGATGTTTTTGATCATTTTTCTGTCATTTGACAAACGATGTTTGCCGAATAGGCGCCGGCAGCATTTCGGCAACCGGCGCCGAAAATAATTCCCTACAATTAAACATTTATTCAAACAAGAACCTGTTTTATGCAATTTTCCGCATGCATGGTCGTTAGTCCGCAGATTACGTAGGAATAAACTTTTTGCACTTTACCTCACTCACCCAGATAATCTGCAGAATACCTTGTTGTTCTGCAGTCTAACTGGTACTACGCATATTAGCGGTAACATATACACTAACATAACGGTGTTTACACTAACATCTTGTATATTCCTCGGTTTTCCCTGTAGAAATATATCGCATAAAAAACTTTAATCATGATACACGACGTTAGACTTTCAGAGGTTTTCAGAATGCGGTATCCCACTGGAACATAAAATTATTTTGCGGATAAAAGTAGCCATTGTTGTTCTAGACCTTAACCATTACGGAATTGATAAAATGCATTCAGTACTTTTCAAATCAATCCATCAATTTTCACAAACTTTAAAAATAATAGAACATAGTTACTCTAACAATCTCTTAAGTAAAGGAACTACACTGCCTAGGCATTTAGCGTAATAGTTAGGTCTTATTGTGGGATGAGACATCATCTTCTCATATGTGACGCTGGTCATCACCAGCATTGTCTTGAAGCCTGTGGCAATACCTAGACCTATGTCTTGCTCGATCCTGGAAAGAGAAACATTAGAAATAATTACCATTAGAATTCAATAGTTAGAAATAATCTTTTGCCTAATAAATTACAAGATTTTAGAGTGTGCAAAAGAAGAAAGAAAATAATTGAGTGAGTGCGAGTGTAAAGAAGATACAAATGTGTATTGAGAAGATACGACAATATAAAATGGTTCGTTGTCAAAAACGGTACGAAGAAAGAAAATTGCAAAGATTAGAAAATGTTATTGAAATGTTTTGACTTTTGACGCTTGAGCAGCACTATCATAGCATAGCATTAAGAATGCTCCAACCGGAGAATTAGCAGGTCGGATGTCTGTCAGTACGAATATCGACGTTAATGACATTAAAATAAGATTCATTAGCGCGCCTTGTACAGTGGCGGTTACGACGCTCGCCGCGTTCTTGATATGTCGAAAATGTATGAAAAAATTTTCTTATTTTTCTTATAACTGGAAAAGTTGTTTATTTTTATATAAAATTTTTTGCGGACTTTATAGAGGACTAAATAAGCAACAATTTTTTTTTATATTTATTTTCCTCAGTTCAGTGTATTTAGATATGAAGGTACCTATCTACTCATTAGTAATAAGGCCGCCATTGTGGTACATAGTTGATAATTGTTGTTTCTTTTTTGTTTTACTTACTAGTGTGTGCACAATAATAGCGTCCTTAAGAAACAAAAAGTTTTGTACGGGCTTACATATTCTACGGCCTCCATACTTTCGATTGGCATGGAATTTGTCTATTAACCAAACCAGAGAAATGTATTTAAAAGAATGTTTTTTTTTTTTATTCAGGACTGAAATTTTTAAACATGCAATAAATTTATTGACATACGTAATTAAATATATAATACTTTTCATCCATTAACCAGCTCGGTGAAGGTCCTTTTATGATGGTATTCTAGGAAATGCATAGTGCTCTCAGCTCCGACCTAAGTTACGTAATATTCGTTATTTTGAAGATCACTTGAAACTGAAAAAATACTAATACTAAAATAAATTAAATTCTAGTTTCATATGAAAATTAAGACAAATTATGTTAAAAAAAGTTTAATATTTTCAATAATAAAAATCAAATTTATTTTTTTGCATCAATGGATACGCTTAGTAACTTTAATTTAAATAATATTTAATTATAGGCATCCAATTAAAATTTCACTAAAAGAAAACAAGGCCTTCTATTAAAATTTCTTGAAAACATAATCATTTACTTTAATTTTCTTGTCTTTCAACAGTTCAAGTATTAATAAAGATAGGATTCTTCGTATTATCTTTTGTAAATACATTAATTTCTGCTATATAATTATAATAATATCTTTTATGATTGTTACAGAGTGATAAGGATAAAAAAGATAAAAGGTTCTTGTTAATGACACCTTTCAGTATCTTTAGAAGATTTTCCGACGGTATTTTCACTCTTACTTAATTGTTACAAGACATTTCCTCTAATAAACAAGAATTATTTCCAAGTTAGTATGTATTATGGGGCGAGGAGACCGCCAATTTTAATTAAATAATACCACTTTTTTAACCCTTCACTTTTGCAACGCCAAATCATGCCTCATTTTGCTTCGTTTCAGTGTAAAGCCTCAAATTATGAACATATTCCTAGACTATCAAATTGCCCAGTAACCCAGAAGCTTGGGGCACTCAACAAATTATCACCACGCTATGTAGGTCAGTAAGGTCAGGCTGAAGACCACATGTTACTTACATGTAAGGAATTTGGAAGCCTGCCTAAACTTCGTTGCAACTGTTCCTTACACAGATGTATAGTTAGCGTATGACTCCTAAATCTTTGTTAATAAAATGTGTGCTAATATGAGCAGTGAAGCTTGCAAACATTTAAATGATTTACTAACTTTTAGCAGTTTAGTGTTGGAATAGCACCTATTTCGGGCATAAAACTTAGATTAACCCTATTGATGAACCCAAAAAAAAAAATAAGGATCCGCAAACCAAGTTCCGGTTATCATTTACCTTTTGACTTTTACTAATAAAAATATTAATACTACGAATAAGTATTCAAGGACTGTTAAATATTTGCCTTTATATGACACACTGGAAATATACATAGGCAAAGACAGGTAACATTGAGCAGTTTTAAGTGCCCCGCAAACGATCAAATTGTTTGTCAAATTTTACGTGTTTGACAAACAATTTGATAGGAGTCAACGCACTCTGACATTGGCGTTTCACCAAGGAGCCATATTTTAAAAGAAGAAGAAGAACAATTTGATAGTGTACAGCTTTGTTTGAAGCGTTTGTCAAACAATTTACAATGAAAACGTAAATTACGTCAAACATGTTTGTCAAACAAATTTGATCGTTTGTGGGATGCCTAACATTGTGTTAATGTCATAAAGGATTAAATTATTATTATTGTCATTAAATGAAGATTTTGACAGGTAATATTGTATGGGGCGAACGTGAAAAATCTTCATTTAATTACTTCGTATAATTAGGGGTAGTCTGAAGTAATTAAGTAGCAAACATCCTTACATGTCTCCAATAAACAGCACTCTGCTGGCATCAGTAACCCCAGCTCTCTTCATGGCGAACTCACCGAAGGCCTTGCCCGGTTTGCCCAGCAGCACCGGCTCACGCTTGGCCTCTTGACTGACTATGTCCCCGAAGATACCTACACCTGTGGAAATAGTGAGGGCTTTATTATTGGCTAGCTGATCCGGTAAATGTTGGTACGATAATACGATGGGGACAGGAGAGGTGTTTTGGAGTGGGTTTATGCATGAGATCACTCTTATTTCACATGTTGTCAAAATACGATAGGCACAAATTAGGCCTGCGTAATGCGTTCTGTTTGGTTACGTTGCTATCGCAAAAATTTTGGCAACAAAAAGTTAGTAAAAGCTTGATGAAAATCACTACTATTGAATGTTTTTTTCTACGATAATCTGTGATTTGTCTTCTTAGTCTGTCAGTGTTTCTCTCTCATTTCTTAGCTAGCAAGCTTAGCAACACACCGCAGGGTGTTGATAAGCGCTTGTTAAGTTTGCCATAGGCGATTCTTGTGATATTCTTATTGCCCGTACATCAGATATTCCACACAAAGAGGAATCACCCTCACTATCTGTAGCACCTCAAGACATACACAGAACATCAGAATTCCACCGTATTCCTCAGCAATAGAGTTCAAAATCCGAATCAGGTTCCACGTTCACACCTGGTAATTACCTAAAGATATCCGGTCAGGTATCAAAGGAATATATCTGTCGGTAGCTCCGTTAAGGTACACCACACCAGGCCTTTGTAGATATGTAATTGCCTTGTACATCTTGGGCAGGTTGATTTGGAAGTCACTGTCGAACACCACCGCACCAACCTCCTCATCATCAGCGAGAAATTGGAAGTAATCCACGTAGAAATCTGGACCGATTTGGGGCTGTAAATATAATATAAGTTTGTTATTAAATAAAAGAAACTTAGATAATGTTTATCTATTTGTCTACGCGAATGATCTATGGGTATTGCTAACAAAATAGTTTAAATATTCTTTTATCCCCCAATGTCCTCAATATGCAATTTCATCGTCAATTTTCGTCATCATCTTCTTTTTATTCAACTGTCGTTTCGACGGGTGCAAAGTAAAAAGAGTTATCTACAAAACAGCTACTTTTTAGGAGAGCGCATAATAGGAAAAAATGCTCCCATTTTGTCAATTTTTAACTTAATTTATTGAAATTTTCATCATTGCTAAATTATTTACTAATATATCCGCATGTATATTTCATTTGTTCTAAATATCTTTAATTTACGAGATATTGTAGTTGTCTGCATCTACATTGCTCTTAAAAATGTGACAACTAAGTTATCTACCACTTGGTCGTTTCTACGGGGGGATTTAAAAAAATAGATTTATTAAAATACTATTAGTACTATATATCAGTAAACACGTAAAGTGTAACACTTCATACTGTTAAATAAAGTTAATGTTCGTTTTACAACTTAAAAACACCAAGTTCAGAACATAATTACTATATATTATAATATATCTTTTTCTACGTCGTCGATTCAGTGCAAGGTACAAGATTTAAAGGAGGTTAAATGAAATATTCACTTAGGAATCACTCATTTACTATCGTAAGAAACTTACTCCTGTTTCACATTGGAACCCGTTTGACTCTAGAACCCTCACAGTTTCAGAACATGAAACACAGTACACCTTTTTATTGAATTTGTGTGACTTCAGGTATTCGGCGATCGCCGTTGACGGTATGGTCAGCCTTTCCTGAAAATCGAAACTTTACTTTTAAATTTTCATATTCAGCAATTATACAGTGTGTAACAAAAATAAGTGATAATATTTTAGGGTATGTACACTGTGTACGTGTTCCTTGTAGAGAGTTGACTGTGAAAGTAGCAGCGCTTGAAAGACGAAATTTTTGTTTCACTTTTGTATGGGGCAAGGGCCTTAGCGTCACGAGTTTCCCTATACAATAGTGAAAAAAAATTGGTCTTTCAGCGGTGCTACTTTCACAGTGAACTCTCTACAAGGAACACGTACACACCCTAAAGTATTATCACTTATTTTTGTTATACCCTGTATTATTTATTTTTATATTCCAGTGTTGCTGCTTCGGGATATTTGAACTCTAAGGCCCTGTTTCATCACTCCCTGATAAGTGACGAATAGGCTATCCACCAATTAACTTGACAGATGAAGTATGGAGAATCTGTCAAAAAAGTTGTGAATAGCCTATTCGGCACTTTATCAGAAACTGGCGAAACAGTAGGCCTACTACGAAACCGTTTTGTGACTCAAACAATTGAATGAGTATGTCGCCTGCTCTAACAACGTCATTTCTCGTTTATTAGAGTGGGATGCCGCATTCTCGTACGATTGTTTGAGTCTCAAAACGATTTCGTGGTACGGCCCCTGGCCCTAAGTATTCCATATAGTTCAGGCTTTCATAATATTCTGGATTTGAACTGAAATCGTGGATATTTACCATAGGCTAATATAATACAATAATATAATATATACGAGTGAATAAAGATGAATATTATTAATTTTGTAAGTCTCTCTAAAACTCGAGAACGGCTGAATCGATTTGGCTAATTCTAGTCTTGAAATATTCGGACAAGTCCTGGGAATTTATATTTGAAGGGCTTATAATGTGTCAAGTGATATTAAGTTTACCGGGTTATCTAGTGGAAAATACTTGAAACACTAAGTTTAGTCGTGAATGGATATTGGCCACCTTCATAAGCCGCAAGCTCAGATTAATGATTGGTCTCGCGCGCGATATTTATTTATTTTATTTTTATTTCATTATTAATTATTAAATTAAAATAATTAAGGATTTTGTGAAAATTTCAAGTTATTAGCTCTGTTACTATTATTGATTACGAGAAGCAAAAAAATCTTGTTTGTTGTATGGGAGCCCCCTTAAATATTTAATTTATTTTGTTTTCAGTATTTGTTGTTATAGCGGCAACAGTTATGCACAATCTGTGAAAATTTCAAAAGTCTAGTAGCGGTTCTTGAGTTACAGCCTGGAGACACACAGACACACAGACAGACGGACAGACGGACGGACGGACAGATGGACAGACAACGAAGTCTTAGTAATAGGGTCCCGTTTTTACCCTTTAGGTACGGAACCCTAAAAAGGAAAACAACAACTCACAAAACCATTTTCAATGCCGGCCGCGGCGAACATCCTCTCATAGTTCTCTCTCGTCCGTATGCTGTTGTTTGACACGAAGTTGACAGTTTTGCCAAGTTTGGTCATCAGCTTGAAGAACTCTCCGGAACCCGGTAGTGGGTCTTTCTCCCAGATGACACCTGGAAATCCATACTAATATTATAAATCCGAAATCTGTCCGTTACCTCTTCATGCTCAAACTGCTGAATCCATCGATTTATATGTCAGTCTATGGCTGAATCTATTTTGCTGAAATTCGGTAGGCATTGGTATACTTTGTGTCCCGGGAAAGGAAATAATAATGAATTAGGCATAACTACCTGTCATTAAAAATCTAGTTATTAGTACCTATCCTACAAAAACCCTTCTTTTGGGATAAAAGTTATGATTTGTTTAGGTATACAAAACAAATATTAATTTGTCTAAAATCTACGAATATCCAAACACTCAGAACATTGATAAGATTAGGATCAATATACTGAAAAATAGAATAGCCATGAATAATTTCAAGGCGCGATCTATTTTGTCAATGCCAAGCCATGGGTTATTGCCTACGCCATGAATACCGTGATCATGAATGTAGAAAAATCGGCCAAGTGCGAGTCGGACTCGCGCTCGAAGGGTTCCGTACCGGCATGTGCCGGTATAGAGCGAAAGTAGACTAAAATTATGTTTTCAATATTTATTTAAGATTCATTTTATTATTAATTATTAAAGAACAAATATAATTTAGAAATAAAATTTTGTGAAAATTTAAAGCGCTTAGCTGTTACCATTATTGATTACGAGCAAAAAATAGCAAAAAAATCACGTTTGTTGTATGGGAGCCCCCTCGAATATTTAATTTATTTTGTTTTTAGTATTTGTTGTTATAGCGGCAACAGAATTATACACAATTCGTGAAAATTTTAGAAGTCTAGCTATAGCGGTATATAGCTATTATAGCTTAGAATCCGTGACAAAATTTCCCAAATTGTTTTCTGCAGAGCGACATTCCCCTAACACAGGTAACTTTACTTAAAAGGGGGTCTCAAACACTGTTAATAATATGACGTATTGAACATAGATTTTGTATGTTGTATTTTTTGTGTAAATAAATAATAATATGATGTGAAATAAATAACTATAATCTTGACTTTTTTCATAGGACCCAGTCTCACTCATGTCACAACTCACAGCCAAAAAAAGAAGAAGTAAACACAAAAACAATACATACCATCGCAATCAGAAAACACATGATCGAAGGAGTTCAGAAAATCCTTCAAAGCGGCAGCATCCAGACTCAAAACATCCACTGGTTCCATTTTGACACTATTTGACACTTTGATTTTATTTATTTGTATATATTGCTAGATGACCCGGTGAACTTCATAACCTAATATAAACCATCCCTCGATTTCCAAGAATAAATAATTTCAAAACTCAAGCCAAATCGGTTCAGCCGTTAACGTTTTAGCGAGACTAACAAATTTTAAATTAATATTAATTTTAAATTTAATATAGATTAATTTAATGTTTTTTTTAACGCACGCGTTCGACCATAATCTAGTATGTTGAAATACTGCGCTGGCGGCGATCGGCTGAGTGTAACCCACGTGTTTCCATTGCCACGGACGACACGTTATCGATTGCGCAATCGTGACGTAACTGACATACATACACGATTATACAGTAGTGAGATTATCAGCTAATAGAATCAGTCGCACGCACACATAAGCGTGATTTCGGATAACTTTAGACTTTAGAGTTTATTGTCAAAAAGACCCGCTTGTACAATTGTGATTTGACATTTTCACGGTTCATTTGACATTTGTTATGGTTAAAGTTATAGTTAAAGTAAGTTGGTGCAACCCACTCTTAAATCTCTAATTTTGGTGAATACAAAAATTTCCACCAAAATTATATAAAAATGCAAGTATATAAAAAAATTATGTACTTATGTCAAAAAATTAGAGGATTTCAACAAATCCAATCATAATAATTATTTTTTGACATACGAATATTTAATCTTTATGTAACAAACAGTTGAACACTTGAATAATCTTTAAAATTCTTTATATTATGTAATCATGTCATGCCATGGCAACGCCAACTGTTTACGACTTGACCGTAACCAAATTTAAGCAATTTGTTGGAGGCGTTACCATGGCATGACATGATTTGGACATGCGCAATAAAAGGTTTTGTGGCGCATGCGCCAAAAATAGCTAGACAATTAACGGACCGGCGACAGCCACCGAGTATCGACTATATGATATTTACTTCTATTTCTTTCGAAAAAGGTGCAAAATGCTAAAGCATTGTTATGGGCTCTTACGTTTCTTAGATTCGGGTGTTTCCGTGATTACGACAGTTATTAGCGAAGATTTTCATGTGCATTATTAAGGTGACGCCATGTTAAAGTAAAAAACCGTGTTGGATGTGTTTTAGATTGCTTGTTTTCTATGCGAGGCTGGCCCGGCCTCTCATAGAAAACAACTTTAGTCATTGCTGAGAAAAATGGACATCGCTACAGCCAAATTATCAAGGCGTCACCTTAAACATCGCTGTCTCTAGATTAGACTTCTAGCTAGCTATTTTATATTTATATATTAGCTAGCCTGGCATTTTAATTCGTTTTTCGACGACAGAAACGAAAATATTGTATTTTCGTTTCTCTTGTAATTTTTCTATGATTTAAAATTGTTAAAACTGTCTTCGGATATATTATACGTAATATTGATAAGTGATAACTGATAACAATATAGACATTCGCAAAAATATAGAGCGTCTAAATGTTAGGTCGCATTTACAGAATTGATATTGGGAAACTATGAAATATCAATATTAGATATCCACAAATTCGTTTTCGGAGAAATTTGAATGTATCGCGGTAGCCGTGCATTTTACCTTGATTGCATAATCTTTCTAGGGATACATTGTACCTCGTTCCTTATTATTACGGATTATGAAATACAAGTAAATAAATCATAATAAATATAACGGAGATATTCGTGTATCCATAATCATGCCTAGTAACAAAAAAATTCTTGTAAAATGGAGTTCTAAAACGTAGCTGGGAAAAATTCCGCTCCGTCCTAACTGAAATTGCGTGCAGTATATTGAATATCGTGACGGTGTCGTGTCGTGTAATGACGTTGCACTTTTACGTTAGCACCTGAGTTCCAGTGTAATGAATATTAGATGTTAGAGAGACTATATTAGTTAACATACTATGTATATAAGATACCACATTGTCCCATCCATACGTATGCTATAAATGCGAATTATAACGCTTCCGTGGTCCAGTGGTCAGAGTGTCGCTCTTGACTCGGAGGTCGTGGGTTCGACTCCCGCATTGGGAACATATTATTTTCAAGTTTGGTTAGGACAATGCAGGCATGATCACCTGATTTTCTGATAAGTAAGATGATCCATGCGTCGGATGGGCATGTAAAAAGTCGGTCCTGCGCCTGATCTCTCGCCAGTCGTGTCGGTCTTCCGTCCCACTGGATAATGAAAGTAAAGGAATAGAGAGTGCTCTTGTGTACTGCGCACACACCTGGGCACTATAAAATTACTCCTGCGTGCCTGGCGGCTGGCCTGGTTTCAATGAAACCGGCCACGGTCACCGAAACCGGTGTGGGGAGTATTATTATAAATGCGAAACTGCGTCTGTCTGTCTGTTATCTCTCCATGGCCAAACCACTGAAACGAATTTGCTGAAATGTGGTGTAGAGTTACTCTGAGTCCCAGGAAAGGACATGGCATACTTTTTATCCTGGAAATATGTACGGTTCTGCGCGACAAAGGAATTTCGCCGCAACGGAGCTGCAGGCGACATCTAGTAGTAATATTATAACAATAAATTCCCCCACCGGTTTCGGTGTCGGTGGTAGTGTTGGTAAAAATAGCATTAGCAATAATAATTAATTGTTAAATGTTAGCAATAATTAAATTAATCGTACTGGCTAAAAAATACGATTGCTAATATTATCGAGCGTAGCAATAGTCTGCGATCATGATAAAAATCACGTCCGCGCTGTTTAGCGCCGCGGTGCTAACTGTTAATGGATTGCTACTTTTCAATCGATGCGAAATAATTATCACGATGCCGCGTTTTTAGCAAATAACAAAGCAATAATACTTAGCATGCAGTGGACTGTGACATCAAAATTAGCATGTTAACGAAATTAATAGAAAATAGCATTAATTCCCATTACTATTCGGTGGCCGGTTTCAATTGAATTCCAAGGCCAGTTACGCAGGACTCAGGAGTAATTATTTTATAGTGCCCTGTGTGTACACAAGATCGAGCACTCTCTCCCCTTGGCTTTCATAACCCAGTGGGTCGGAGGACCACTACAACTGGCGAGAGATCAGACGCAGGACCGACTTTTTACATATTACCATCTGACGAAATATTCATCCTACTTATCAGACAATACATAACAACAAAAAATAATATAGCAATAAATTTTAGTCACTTCTTTCTCCACCCAGTAGTTCTGTGATTATAAGTTTTCAGCAATGCCACAGAATATATATTAGTAGTAGCAATGCTCAAAATAAAGCCGTCAGAACTTGGGTGGAACGTCCGACATAAACTCTGGTATCTATTTCGAGTTGCTTATTAAAATTTTGACAGCGATCCCAAAAGTACCGCTCGTTAGGAGTTGAGACTTGAGTAAAGTTTAAAAGTGCCAACCGTACTGAAATAACACCCGTGTGAAACGACCCTCACTTTTCGCTTGATAGTTTGTAATGCGATACAGGATTGGGTAAGTGAAAGGTTAATTTAATAAAAACTTATCTTTTTTTTTAAATCAAATAAGAGGGCAAACGAGCAAACGGGTCACCTGATGGAAAGCAACTTTCGTCGCCCATGGACACTCGCAGCATCAGAAGAGCTGCAGGTGCGTTGCCGGCCTTTTAAGAGGGAATAGGGTAATAGGGGAGGGTAGGGATGGGAAGGGAAGGATTAAGGGAGGGAAGGGAATAGGGTAGGGGATTAGGCCTCCGGTAAACTCACTCACTCGGCGAAACACAGCGCAAGCGCTGTTTCACGCCGGTTTTCTGTGAGGACGTGGTTTTTCTCCGGTCGAGCTGGCTCATTCGTGCTGAAGCATGGCTCTCCCACGTTAAAATCTCCACTTTAGGATAAGATGAATAACACTACAGGACGTAACAAAAGTAAGTAAGTATTTTTGCCGGGATAAAAAGTATCCTTTGTCTTTTCCAGGGACTCAAAGGTTTGGGCGTGAAGAGGTAACAGACATACAGAGAGACACTTTCGCATTTATATTATTAGTACTTAAGAGGATAGACTAGAGCCGTTTTTCCATACACACGTTGTCCCCTGTTTCCTCCCTGGATAATGGCGGTAGAGTTATAATTTTTTTTTCTAAATATCTATGGCCACTAATACAATGTCCCTATGATTTCTTTATTTGCATAATTTAATTATTAAATAAGATATTTCAGAACGTTCAAAAACCCAAAAAATGGCCAGATTTTCCTCTGTGTTCAAACATCAAGAAAACAAAGGCTAGATTATACAAAAAATATTAAAACATAGGAAGACAGCCTTGCTTTAATTTTTAAATTAACTTTAGTCGATTAAGTTTTGGAGAAGAAATCAGGGGACAACGAATCATTGATTTTCTGCAGTTGTCTCTATCGCGCTCTGCGGTATAGGCTTGAGGTAAGGTGTCTCCCAACATATATTACAAGTACTTTTTTTCATTTCCTGCCCTTGGTGCATCCTCTTAAGGATCTCTCATACTTAAATCTCGTACTTAAAGCTGTGTAAGTTCTAGCGTGCTCCAAAAATATAAAAGCGTTATAATATATACTCTGAAAACATACAAATAGAAGAATTTCACAAGATGTTTGAGCGCAGTCGGTTAAAAAGGCTGTAACTTATCTATCAAGAAACTCCATATTTTCACGCGCAAGCCACTTACAGATACAAAAGAGGTAGAGCCAGTCCACACGGCGCGTTGCGTTGCATTGCGGCGTCGCAATGCAAATATTTTGACTCATAGCCGACCACACAGGCGCTGCGTCATCGCAGCGTTATTACGAAGCCCCCTCCGGCTTCGTCTCGGGGGCTGCTTTCCATCATATTGTGTGTGTTGCGACTAGGTACGCAGCGCGCCGTGTGAACACCTTGGTTATATTTTGTATGTAAAACAACGCAACGGCAGCGCTGCGTCAACGCAACGCTGACGCAACGCGCCGTGTGGACTGGCTCTAAGTCTCAGAATATTAGGATAAGATATTTGGAGTCATGAGTCAGGACGATATTACTAAACTACATACTATTCTGAAACATTTTACCTCTGTTTTAACCCTTATATCAACGAGTTAAAAGCTCATTTCCATAGACATAACTTTGGCTGGACTATCGCCTCAGGCTAGGGTCACATATTTGTGAGCTTTATGGCAAACATAATACAATTTATACCGCAAACTACGTGTTATAATACTTTTAGGAGTGTACTCTCATTTTGTTTTGTGAAATACGTTTTAGCGCCCTTTTATGGTAGTATGCTATTACGACTCGAGGATTGCCGCGGCAAAATTTAGCATAATATCTTGTTTCCTCGCATACGTTACGCGCATTAAAGCGCTGAATACTGTCGAACTGAAACGACGTTAGACGAAGTGTTAGGTTTATTTTCGTAGGGCGTAATCTACTTTCCTATACAGCTGACCCTTATAATTCACGCCTTATTAATAAAATAGCAATTATATCTATAGATAGCAATGTAAAACCTTTTAGGAACAAAATCTAGTACAACTTTTCTGTAGGCATCATTTCTATGAAATCTATTTCGAAAATCCATAAAACTTATAATAAAACATAGGTTTTAATTCTAGCTATCTATAGAACAGGAATTTTATATTAAACATGGACATCATAATTAAATTAGTGTAATGTGTCGAGCTAGCGGACGGTCGTGCTCCACGTTATGCACACGCAGCTAATATTAATTACTAATTAATATTATCGCGAATCGCGCGGCTGATTGCCGCTGCACGTCACCATGGCACTCGTGGCGAATGAGTTGCTGGCGTTCATCCAGCACGCCATCGACACCATGGACGAGGTGAGCATACTGCAGATCTGCAAGTCCTCGTTCACCAGCGAGGAGGTTGCCCAGGGAAAGCAGTTACTGTATGAGACGCTCGGCCAGAGCGCGAATATGCCATCGCGACGGAGGGATGGAACTGAAAGAAGCGTGCAGGATATAATATCCTTGCTGAAGCAGACGGATCCGGACGAGGTGCCGGCTTTTGTAGCGAAAAAACTGCACAAGCTGCCGCCCGTGACGCTGGACCATGTCGACGTTGTCACCCTCTTAAAGGACATCAGGTGCCTGAAAGAAGAGTTGACCGAAGTACGAGGTAGACTGCAGGCATCAGAATCTACGATCAGCGATCTACGTAATGAATTATCACAATTAAAGAGTGGTAATTCAATATGTAAATCACCTGATGCCGCTAACGTCACACGCCGACGCGGTGCACAGACGTTCGAGTTCAGTCCGTCAGCACTTTTAAACGGGTCAACGCACGAGGACGTCATCGCCGCTGCCCCCGCCACCCGCGCCCCGCCTGCAACGGAGCCGCGGCCGAATTACGCAAGTGTCGCCGCTTGCCCCCCGCCTCCTCCCCTGCGTTCGAAAAACAAAGGGAAAAAGGAGGCTCCTGCAAAAGAGTGTCCTCTCTTGAAAAAGGACCGAAAGTGCGATGATGACGGGTTTATAAAGGTGGAGAGGAAGAAGAAACCCGTCGTCCGCAACCATCGCGGCACCGCACCGGAAGGACCTGAGCAGCTGTTGCGGCGTGAGACTCCCGCGACGCCGCTGTATGTGTCCAGGCTGCACTGGTCCACGACGGAGGAGCAGGTCGTGGACTACATCAGGAGCAAGACAAACTTCGTCTTGAGGGTCGAGCATTTGGAGTCCCGCCACAAAGTCAATTTTAGCTCCTTTGTGGTGAGGGTCCCGACGCATCATCTGCCGACCTTCGAGAAGGAGGAGTTCTGGCCGATTGGAGTCGTCTACAGGAGGTTCCGAGGACGACTTCCGAACACGTCGCGCCCCACGTCGCAGACAATACGTGTTTAGTGTTTAGAATTATTAGTGTTAGTTTTTAATATAATTGTATGTATGTTAGTCTATAAGGTATTTATAATATGGGCCTAGATGCCTGATTTAAACAAATAAATAAAATAAAATAAAATAAATAAAAGAAACCTATTCGTCCTTCGCAAGATCTTTAAAGATTATTTCCGACATACATATTATTTTTATTTGAAAAATCTGTACTTTTCTAAATTCTGCATCATCACATAATATTATACAACCATGGGACCCAACCTTTGCTTTATAAACTTTCATCCTACGGCGATTAAATTAATGTACATCCAACATATCCCGCTCGAATATTTAAATAATAAAAAACATTTTTTAAAGTTTAAATAATTTGTAGTAAATTTACTATTTATTTATATATTTTTTAGTGTTTTTGTCTATTTTTTGGTGTTTAAATATTTAGTAGTCAATTTACTAAAAAATATTTAAACACAAAATTTTTTTTTTTAGTATTTAAATATTTTGTAAAAAAAAATTGTTCAGGACCCTAGGTAATTACTATCTTAAGCTGAAAAATAACTCAAACATGTTAAATATTTTCGCATGAGAAAATGATTTTGGTATTAAGAATGTATGAAAATGTCGAGGGTAACCCGGGCCCTTAAACAAGGGTGGTGACAGCAATTTAAGCAACAGATTAAGTAGATGATTAACTCTAAATAGCGTTTATGAATACAATTTCTTGTTAAATATTATTTAAAGTGTTGCTTAAATTTAAGTAACGTTTATGAATAAGGCAGTTAAGGTTTGAAATAAGTTTTGTCAATATAATAATATTGTTTAATGATTTCGCATGCCAAAATACAAATTCGCATGCCAATATACAGTCTGTCTTACTGTAACTAAAGCAAGAAATAAAAGGCTTTTTTATTTTTATTTTATTTATTTTACACATCAACATAAATAATAATTATGTCACAGTATCAAACGCATAGTAAATCTACACTGCAAAATATGTTCCATGGTATTATGTTATTACAGGGTGTAACAAAAGTGTAAAGTGTAAGTGATAATACTTGAGGGTGTGTACACTGTACGTGTTCCTCGTAGAGAGTTCACTGTGAAAGTAGCAGCGCTGAAAGATGATTTTTTTTCACTTTTGTATGGGGAACCGGGAAACTCGTGACGCTAGGGTGCTTGCCCATACAAAAGTGATTTTTTTCATCTTTCATCGCTGCTACTTTCATAGTTAACTCTCTACAAGGAACACATACACTTACTAAAGTATTAACACTTGGTTTTGTTACACCCTGTAGAAATAAATATATCGTATGAAAAACCTATAACCATGATACACGAAACAATTTCAGAGCTTTTCAGAATGCGATATCCCATTGGAACATAAAATTATTTTGAGGATAAAAGTAACCTGTTTGGCTGTTTCAGACCTACTAAATTGATAAATTCAATTCAGTAGTTTTCAAATCAATCTTGGATACATTTCCAGAAACTTTAGGCGTCTCCCAGACAGACGCGGGCAGCGGTGGCGGTGGCGGCGGCGGTCAGTTGTTTGTACTGCCACCGCCACCGCGTGTGTCTGTGTCGTTCCTAGAACTCTCAAGTCATCCAACTGACCGCCGCCGCCACCGCCACCGCTGCCCGCGTCTATCTGGGAGACACCTTATAAATAATGATAAGATATTGTAGAGTTACTCTAACAATCTCTTAAGTAAAGGAACTACACTGCCTAGGCATTTAGCGTAATAGTTAGGTTTTAATGTGGGATGGGTCAACATCTGCTCATGAGTGTTGTTGGTCATCACCAGCATTGTCTTGAAGCCGATAGCCTTACCTAGACCTATGTCCTGCTCGATCCTGAAAAGAAAAACATTATAATAAGAATATGAGTCAAATTACGTGATTATTAATCTGTTTTCTAATTTGTTACAAGATTTTAATACAATTTGTGCTTAAAAACTGAAGAAAAGAAGAAAGAAGATCATTGTATAAGTATGAGTGTGAAGAAGATGAAAATTTTAATTGAGAAGACAATATGATAATATTATGTGGAGGAGTAGAGATATAAAGAAAATTGAAAATAATAAGTAAAAAATGTCACTGCAATATTTTGACGCTAGAGTGTAGCACCTGCATAGACAGTAAACAAAAACTTCACATGTTGGATTTTGGTCGGATTATTTACCGACTACCGTGTGTGCTAGTGGTGCTACTGCTTCGATTTTTGCGTTTTATTCTTTTTAGGGTTCCGTACCCAAAGGATAAAAACGGGACCCTATCACTTAGACTTCGATGTCTGTCCGTCTGTCTGTCTCCAGGCTGTAACTCAAGAACGGTAATAGCTAGAGAGTTGAAATTTTCACAGATTGTGTATATCTGTTGCCGCTATAACAACAAATACTAAAAACAAAATAAAATAAATATTTAAGGGGGGCTCCCATACGACAAATGTGATTTTTTCGGCATTTTTTTCTCGATATCAATAACGGCAACAGGTAGGCACTTGAAATTTTCACAAAGGCTTTAAAATATATATGTGTACTTTAATAATTATTGATAATATTTAAATAAAATTTTAAAAATTTAACAGGGGCTCCCATACAAAAAACACAAATTCGCTTCGAAAAACGGAACCCTTCGTGCGCGAGTCCCACTCGCTAACCGACTGTCGCCGACTTTTTAATGGCGGGGCGTAATAATTAGCACAAAAGTATTGTCATAATATGTGACAAATAACAACTTAAAATTTGAATAACATTGACATTTGACTTGCGTTTAAAAATTTGCAATCAAGGGTCATAGTCGACATGTCTGTTACATTAGTGAATAGCATTACTCACGTATTGTACTGATTAATATTGTTCAAACATATCGTATAAACATCAGTCTTGTGTTCGGGTTCATGAAAATATAACTTTGATTTCAATTTTTATCATCAACATGCGAACAACAGATGGCATAATATGTAACTTAATTCCTGAACGTTTTTTTTCGAGTCTACAGTATATGGTGTACAACGTTTTTAGGGTTCCGTACCCAAAGGGTAAAAACGGGACCCTATTACCATAGAGTAATAAATATTGGTCCATGCTATTACTAAGACTTCGTTGTCTGTCCGTCTGTCCGTCTGTCTATCTGTCTCCAGCCTGTAAGTCAAGAACGGTAATAGCTAGAGTTTTGATATTTTCACAGATTATGTATATCTGTTGCCGCTATAACAACAATTAATACTAAAAATAAAAGAAAATGAATATTTAAGGGGGGCTCCCATACAACAAATGTGATTTTTTTGGCCTTTTTTGCTCTATATCAAAAATGGCAACAGGTAGGTACTTGAATTTTTCACAAAATCCTAAGTTATATGTGTACTTTAATATTTAATAATAATATTAAAATAAAATAAAAAAATAAGGGAGGCTCCCATACAAAAAACACAATTTATGGCCTAATTTTGCTCTATAATGGTACGGAACCCTTCGTGCGCGATTTGTACTCGCACTTGGCCGATTATTTTAGTCACACAAGGTATATTTTGAATGTCGTTATTAGTAAAGCTCTGTATAGACTGTGCGTGTATGTAACTTACACACGTTTAAGAAGTTTTTATTAGTAAGGGGGTTATATTTCTAATTTCACCCATGTTATTTGTAACTCTCTTCGTACTAATTATCTGTCTGTCTGCTGTCTGTTATTTTGCAATCCCTACATGCCACTGATCTCTATTATACAAGTACGCTGGATAGCTGATACCCTTTGAAATTACAGCTATTTCTTGTGTCTATTTGAAGCTGAATCAGCGCCCCCATTATTCGGGTAGAGAACTAAATCTGACGTAAAAATGACGTTTGAAAGCCGCCATATTGGCGCTGATAGCAGTAGTGAGAGTACTTGGAACTAATACTAGTGATGACAACTGTTGTTATTGGCTGTGGTTACGTCAAATTTAGTTCTCTACCCGAATAATGGGGGCGCTGATTCCGCTTCAAATAGGCACAAAAAGCAGGTGTGTATCAGCTATCCAGCGTACTTGTATAATATAGATCAAAGCTTCAATCAAAGCTTGTACGGTCTAAGCTACATGCTTAAACCGTACAATTAGAAATATTTAATACAAAGCTACATTGAGTCCTGGGAAAGGACAAAGCAAGGTTTTCAACCGGAACGAGTATACCTGCACCACAAAAAAGACAACGACGGAACGATGTACGAACGAAATTATGTCTGCAGTAAGAAAATACTACTACTCCTCCTATTTTCTTCTGATTAATTTCGTTGCGGGTCCCAAGACAGCTTTAGCATGTCCCTCGGGCTCCCTGAGATCATATCAAAGGGTTTTCCTGATTGGTTACCGCTGTCGATCCTAGCGACACAGGAGATACAGTGGTGGGAATGTGTGGTGGGCCAAAGCCCGTTGAAAAATGTCTGTAGTAATTTGGTAACAAACATCCTTACATGTCTCCAATAAACAGCACTCTGCTGGCATCAGTAACCCCAGCTCTCTTCATGGCGAACTCACCGAAGGCCTTGCCCGGTTTACCCAACAGCACCGGCTCACGCTTGGCCTCGTGACTGACTATGTCCGCGAAGATACCTATACCTGTAAAAACAAAGTTGTAGTTGGAAGAAGACAAATATATCTGCGAAAACCGCTTTCAAATCGGATCAGTAGTTTTCGTGTGATAGTGGAACAAACATACAGACAGACAGACAGACAAAAACTAACCACATTTTTGGCTTCTATAGCGATCTAGTGACATCCCCTGCTTATTATTTTTTAAATAATATCTTTAATGTACAGAATTCACATTTCTACAGTTTTATTATATGTATAGATTACCTAAAGACAGCTGGTCAGGTTTCAAAAGAACGTATCTGTCGGTAGCCCCGTTAAGGTACATCACATCAGGCCTTTGTAGGTATGTAATTGCCTTGTACATCTTGGGCAGGTTGATCTGGAAGTCACTGTCGAACACCACCGCACCAACCTCCTCATCATCAGCGAGGTATTTGGAGTACTCCAAGTAGAAATCTGGACCGATTTGTGGCTGAAAATTTGATATTTTCTATTAAGAATGCGTAAAAAGCCAAATTAACGATACTGCGATAATCATTTTCAGTGTAGGTATATAAAGTAAGAGGCCCTTAATTGACATATTAATATTATTATTTATTATACACAAGATTCTGTTCGGATACTGAAGCGAGTAAACTGTTTATTATTATTCAAATGACGATTATTGCCATCAATGTTACACAGGATAGATATAATAATATAAAGTCTAAAATTGCTTAACAATTACTAGGTATTGAAAGAAAATCCTATAAGATGTTGTTCACAATAATTAGGTATGTTGCGCAGAATAATAAGTTGTATGCTGAGATCGTACCCTTTGTCCGCAATGATATGTACCTTACATTACATAATAACAATAAATATGTAATAATATTCTAGATCTGTGATATAATATCTACTGCGTGACTGGTGAGACATGTTCAATACTCGAGGACGTGATATTTGGCTATTAAATTAGTTGGAAAAAAATAATATAAAAAAACAATATCAATTGATCACTGAGTTAATGTAGCTTAAAGTTAAATAATTATTTACCCAATGCATGGACACCGCGAGCGGGAGGGGTAGTTGTGTGGTGTTTCTTTGGTAGCGCACGTCTCTGCACCGGCCGCATAGTATGCCTAGTTGCCTAGCCGCTAATTTACTTAGTATCCATGATTCATTTATTTTTGGGAAATTCGGAAAAAAATTAAGAATCTAATTTGATTACATAATTATAATGAGAATCGAGTACAGAGGACTCTCCATAAATATCGGTATTGTCTCACCAGTCATGTTGTATAAATAATATAGACATAACGTGTCCATCAGATTGGTGGAAACCCAAGAATCTACTTACTCCAGTTTCACACTTGAGCCCGTTTGCCTCTAGAATCCTTACAGTTTCAGAACATGAAACACAGTACACCTTTTTATTGAATTTGTGTGACTTCAGGTATTCGGCGATCGCCGTTGACGGTATGGTCAGCCTTTCCTGAAAATTAAAACTTGTAGTTGTACTTTATATTCAAAGCGAATTTAACTACGAATAATAAAAATTAATGAAGAGTAACTGTCGAAAAAATTGTTCCGCGAGCTACAAAAAGAGACCCAAATACATGCATACTTTATGCAAAAAGAGACCCGAATACATGCAAGAATTTTGTGTAATTATAGAAATGACAATAATTATTTTGTCAACTGGTTAATTTCATAAATTTGAGTGTGAGGGTCAATTCAGACTGCAACGCGACGCGTGGATGCATTTCTATGGATTTGACAGATTTGCGTGACGTCTCACGCTCAAGTAAATATTCAGTACAATTACTGTACAAATTCAGAAATGGATCTACGCGTCGCGTTGCGGTCTGAATTGACCCTTAGTTTTACATGGCTATTTTCATATTTTAGTGTGCAAAAAGGAACCAACTTCAAAACGGTTGAAGTATAGGAGTTACGTTTCCTTAGTTTTTATTATTCGTAGGATTTTAAACACAACATCAAGTTATTTATAAAATAAATGTGTCCACTATTTTTTATTATTCGATTCGAACCGACTCGATAGAATTTATTTCCTTCGAACTTACTTGACGCGAGCCGTCGAGCTTTATTCAATTGCGTGTAAGTCACAATAGATTTCTGTCTACTCTGTGTGAGTTTTGCTACCCACACGATAATTTTTACTCGATTTGGAATAAAACTATCGTGGACAAAAGCCGACTGAAGCCGTGGGTTTGACGCTACGTGATTGTTCGATCGAGTAAAACTTTATTATGTGATTTTAATTTTTAGATTAATTAAAAAGGAAACAGCAAATCTTACAAAACCATTTTTAATGCCGGCCGCGGCGAACATTCTCTCGTAGTCCTCTCTGGGTCTTAGGCTATTGTTTGACACAAAGTTGACAGTTTTGCCAAGTTCGGTCATTAGCTCGAAGAATTCCCCGGAACCAGGCAGAGGGGCTTGCTCCCATATGACACCTAAGATATTGGTTCTTTTTTAATAAAATTAGGGAGAAAACGAGCACATGGATCACCTGATAGAAAGCACTACCGTCGCCCATGGACACTCGTAATTTCAAAAGAGTTGCAAGTGCGTAATTGTCGGCCTTTTAAGGCCGTCCCCCGAGCAAACGACCTTGGCCATACATTTGCCGCGTTGCCGAGATCGCACCTAAACTGTATTTTTTTACTTATCTTAGTTCAAAATTGACCTAAAAAGAATTTAAAACGGAGAATATGTAGTTTATGATATTGTCGATCTATTGGAGTGTGTTTCAAATAAAAGTAATTTGTAAATACTAAGGAGATGCTGAATGTATGTTTGAATTTTAATAAATTGGCTTTACTTTGGTAGCTGATATCATGAGTATAATTATTGTAAATTAAAATATGTAATGTTGAATCATGTAGTTTTATTTGCAATAAATTTACAAAGTGAAGTAACAATGACACCATGGTAACGACCATAGGTGACACAATCATTTACAGATAAGTAAAAGATATTATGTAATTAATATATGTCAGCTCTCCGCCGCTATTCCCGAATTCCTGGCGCTGGTAGGAGCTGCTCTACATGCCGGCGCCAGACTGTTCCCGAATCTGTTCGGACCTCATAATGCAGTCGGCCCAGGCGTCGTAAGATCGTACCAAATGCCCATCTCTGGGTGCCGTATGCCCTAACTTGGACCCGGTCGCCTGGCGTGAACATATTTACTGTGGGCGTGTTGATGCTGGCCCTCGCTGCAGTCTGTGGTGTTTTTCGAAACATAGCGTGAAGGGATGTCCGAATGTCACGACCAAACATCAGCTGGTACGGACTTTGTCCCTCACTGTTGGGAGTGCGTCTCAGTCGCGTCTTGATCGTTATTAGTTTGCTTGGCAAGTCACCTCCCTCCCCCTCCATTGCGCGTATTGCCTTTTTAATGGTCTGAACGTAGCGTTCTGCTTGCCCATTTGTAGCTGGATGGTAAGGAGCTGACGTTATATGTATTATTCCGCATTTATTCAAGAACTCCGTAAATTCTGCTGATACAAATTGACGTCCGTTGTCTGAAACTAGTGTGTATGGGATTCCATAGATGGAAAATAATTCCTTGAGTTTCTTAATACACCAGGAACTTGTGGTATTTTTCGTTGGTAGTATTTCAACCCATTTCGTAAATGCGTCCACGATTATTAAGAGCTGTTGACCTTGAATCGGTCCGGCAAAATCGATGTGCAGCCTTTGCCAGGGTCCCGTCGGTTGCTCCCAATGATGTGGCGGGGCTTTAGGGGGTTCGTTTTGTTGTAAACGGCACGCTCTACATGACTTAACTTTCTGTTCAATGTCTCTATCGATATTTTTCCAATACACGTGGCTGCGAGCTAGAGCCTTCATTTTGACTATACCACTGTGTCCGGCATGGAGTTCGTCTAGCACCTGCTCTCGTAGGTTTTGTGGTATAACGACTCGAGTTCCCTTGAGGATACAGTCGTCCTGAAGAGTAAATTCGTTGTCATTGAAACCTATTGCGCGTAGTGATCTGCCATTTTGTAGGGCTTCTCGCAACATATTTAGTTCCTCATCATTCCGTGTTTCCCGGACAATAGTCCTTGGATTGATGTCTAGAACGTTGATTTGAGCGCGTTGATAGATACAATGCTGATCTTCGTAGGTTTCGTGCACTGTTTCCACCGGAAATCTAGATAGGTAATCCGCGTTCCCATGTTTGGCGGCGGCTCTGTATTCGACTTCGTAGTCAAATCCCGAAAGAAAATGTGCGTAGTGAAACAGCCTCATGGTGCTTAGGGCTGGGAGTGTCTGATGGGGATGGAAAATGGAAGTAAGTGGCTTGTGGTCTGTCACCAGTGTAAATTTTCGTCCATAGCAATAGGGGAAACATTTTTTTATACCCCAGAATATGGCTGTGGCTTCCTTGTCAATTTGGCTGTATTTCCTTTCACTTGTGGCTAATGTTCTCGACGCGAATGCCACAGGTCTTTCTGATCCATCTGGTAGCCTGTGTGAGAGTACTGCTCCTAATCCTACAGGTGAGGCATCGGTGGCTATTATTAATTGTTTATTCGGGTCGAAGTGTGCTAGAACTCTGTCGCTGGCAATTTCCTTCCTTATGTCATTGAAAGAAGCCTCGCATTCTGGTGACCATATGAATTTGTTTTCTCGTTTTAGTAATCTATTCAGTGGGTTTGCGAGTGTTGCCAAGTTCGGGATGAATTTATTATAGTAGTTGGCCATCCCGAGAAATGTTCGTAGTTCGTTTCTGTTTTCGGGCCTTTTGGTATTTAATATAGCCCTTACTTTTTCTTTATTTTTGTGTAAGCCATCTTTGTCTATCGTGTGTCCTAGGTAGTTGATACTATTTTTGAAAAATTGACATTTATCTCTGTTTACTCGTAGGTTGTTTTCTTGTAGTTTTTGTAAGACCTGATTCAGTCGTGTTAGTAGTTGTTCTTCTGAGGATCCCTGTATGATAATGTCATCGAAGAAGCACTTGACCCCTTCCAATCCTTGCAGTAGCTGGTCCATAAATTTTTGCCAGAGGCTTGGAGCGACCTTAACCCCAAACATTAGACGGTTTACCTTGTACGTTCCTTTGTGTGTACTTAGGGTTTGCAGGGTAGCGCTTTCATCGTCCATCCCCATGTTGAGGTAGGCTTGGGTGATATCTAAAGTGCAGAAGAGTTTACCTCCGTTCATTTCGGCAAATATGTCCTCAATTATAGGTATAGGGTATTGTTCGTCCTTAATTACTTTGTTCAGGGTTACCTTGTAGTCGGCACATAGGCGGATACTGCCGTTTGGTTTTACGATGGGGACGATCGGAGTGCCCCATTCTGAATGATCTATTTTTGTGATCACTCCTTCTCTAGTTAGTCGATCTATTTCCTTATCAACCTTCTCCTTTAAGGCGTAAGGGATCCTTCGTGGTTTAATAAAAATAGGTTGGACACCTTCCTTCAGATTTAAATGGCCTTTGTAATTAGGTATCATTCCTAAATCAGATTTGAAAACCGTATCCGAAAATTCTTCTAGTAGTTTATCTAATTTAGGTTTGGCTGTGTGTATTACTCGCATATCCGCCAGATCAATAGAAACCTCCTTCATCCAGCTTCTCCCGAAAATAGGGTCTACATCTTGATTAATAATATATAGTTTCGCATTAAAATTCTGGTTCTTGTAGGAGCATTTAACGTAAGTTACTCCAACTGGTTTGAAAATTTCTCCTGTGTATGTTCTAAGTCTCATATCTGTTTTGAAAATTCTAGTTTTAATGTTCAATTCCTTGTAAAGCTTGAGCGAAATAGAAGACAGAGTAGCTCCGGTATCAAATTCCATGTTGACCAGTTTATTATCAATTGTGATAGGAATTATGTATTTTTCTGTGAATTCGCTTTTAACTAGGTTAATGTCACCCAGGCTCTCGTCACTACTCGTATTGTTATCGACTTGGTTTGTCAGCGGGTTCCTTTGAAGACAGACACGTGCCAGATGCCCTTTCTTATTGCATTTTGCACAGGTAACTTTTAGAGCACTGCACTCATTTGACTGGTGGTCTTCCTTTCCGCAACGGTAACATTTTCCCTTTAAGTCTCTTATTGTGATTGGTGATCTTCGTTTGAAATTTATTTTTGTCGAAGTAGTTGGCCGAGGTTGTCTTCTTGTAGGTGTTATAGCATTCGTGTTCCACGCTCTATTTAAGTCCTGCGATATGTTTTTATTCTCATCTTTCCCCATGTCCATTGCTGAAGCTATTTGAATTAGCTTGGCAAAGGGTGGCGTGTCTCTTTCTTGAAGTATTTTTGTTCTGATGTCGCTGTCTCTCAAGCCACGAATAAACTGCAGTGATAGAAAACTTTCTAATGTGGATTTCTTGCAGTTTTGACATTTGAATTCACAATTAAGTGATAGTCTCTTCAATTCTGCGGCGTATATGGCAATAGTTTCGTCCTCTTGTTGTTGACGGGAGATAAAACGGTGTTGTAATGCCCACGTGCTAGGTTTCGGGTCTATGTAGTCGTCTAATAAATCTGTTAGTTCCTTAAAATCCATGTTGATTGGTTCTTCCGGAGAGCATAGGTCGTAGAGTTTCTGGTGAAGTAAGGGAGGTAAGGCCGAGAGTAATATGTATACTTTAAATTTCGCGTCTGTGATGTTGTTCAGCAGGAAGTATACAGCTAGGCGTTGAGTGAAATTTTTGAAGGTTTCGTTTTCTTGTAAAGCTTGAAAGTTTATTTTCGGTTTGGATTCTGCTGGCCTATTGGTGTTCAATTGTGATGATGTAAAAGTTTGTTCACTTTGGTCAGACATATTTAACAATTTCGTTTTCAACAAAGCTAATTTTTCTTCAATTTCGTACCTGATTTCCATTTCATTATCAAATTCGTCATCTGCAATTTCCGATTCTATTTTCAGTTGTGCTTCTTGAAATGAATGTAGGCTTTCTTGTAGGAACTGCAATCTTGTTTGTGTTTCCGCGTGAGTTAGAAATTCGTTCGAGTTTAGGTAATTCTCTAGTTTTGTAAGTTGAGCGCGTGTAGTAGCGCGTATTCTTCTCCATTTCTTCAATTCTGCTGTCGACATCGTCGCCAGTTGTTGTAAATTAAAATATGTAATGTTGAATCATGTAGTTTTATTTGCAATAAATTTACAAAGTGAAGTAACAATGACACCATGGTAACGACCATAGGTGACACAATCATTTACAGATAAGTAAAAAATATTATGTAATTAATATATGTCAATAATAAACGAAAATAGAAAATTTTTAATGTGGAAAGGAATTTTGAGATACTGAAGATTATTGTTGTATTTTTATTATAACTCTGTAGCTTTCAAATTATGAGTTTATAAGACTCTAAATACGGTAAATTACGGATTCTCCGTAGGGAAGGCCCTTAAGAAGGAATACGGTCTTTGTTAAAGGGTTAGTCGTCTCGGCTTACTAGGTCGTAGATAATAATAGAATCAAGATGTCTGTAGAAGCAGTAACTGAGCTTAGGATTATAATTATATTGATGTTACAAAATGTGATAGTCTTTTTGCTTTTATGTAACCACTTAAGGCGCTATATTGAAAGTAATTTTACCGCAAGGGCAATTTTATACTTAATTTGTATGACTATAAAGTCGTGAATACGATGCGGCCGGAAGCTATCGGCTCGCTCGGAAAACATGCGAAAAAACGTAATTTTGTTTATTTAAACAATAACTAGGAGCATTTAAGCAAAATGCTTCTATACGATTCTGGGTTGCAAAGGTGTCTATTAATTAGACTAATTTCCTACAATACATCTATTCTCGTTTAAAAATAATCTTCAAATTTCGTATTTTTAAGAGGTCATTAAATTTCGATCGAGAAATGTATCGAGGCAAAATACATTAATCGTGTTTCTGGTTCTTCTCAAACCTAGATAAGGCTATGAAGATATGTATATCTCATTACCAGATTTGTAACATTTCTGAGGGTCCTATAGTATTACTTCAAAAAGGACGTTATTATCAATATAGTGCCTTAACGCTCAAACCACTGAATTGGTCCCACGATAGTTCTTGTAGCGGAAAAATGTATGGATCGTATGGGTTTCTAAGATAAAGTGTAACGTATAGAGAACTAAAATAGCCATAGCCCATAACTACCTTTTATAAAAACCTAGTTATTAGTATCCTACTAAAACCTCTTTAATTGGAATAAAAGGTAAGCAGGTTTAATTTGTTCAGGTACATACCACATACTAAACAAAATAATATTATATTTTCCTGAAATCTACAAATATCTAAACACTCATAACATTGATAAGATTAGGACCACGATTTGTATTCTGAAAATAGATTTATTTAGCCATGAATTTCAAGCGCGATCTATTTTTAATGTCAATACCAGGCCATGGGTTATTTCCACGTTATTTCCTACGCCATCCATGAATACCGTGATATTTTTTTTAATGTTAGGGTGTTAAAAAGATATCGTTCTGTGTCGAATCTACCAGATGCCAGCCTACTGCTGAAGCTTGCTACAGCGTCTCCATCAGTGTCAGTGTAGTAGACACAGGTGTTAGTGTGCCGGGATATAGCTACAACTGCATGAGGAACACTGTCATGGATTGCCAGCTTTCGGGACTTGGTCTGTATGATGACCACCGAAGGACTCGTTAATCCCTGAGCTTCATGGATTGTGAGGATGCGAGAGTCCGTTCCCGATCCATAGCCTGCATTAGTGAGGGCTGCTTTCTCCACTTGTGTGTGGACAAGATACAATCTAAGTTCTAAAACCAAGTTTAACTCGAGAATAATCGATTTTCCTGTTGACTGACGATGACAGACGACTAACAAACAAACATAAATATGGAAATAGTAATAGTATTTAATTACCTACTATTATGCCTACTATAATCATAATATAAAACTACATACTTTAATGAGAGTAAAATTATAATTATTATTATGGAGGTACGAAACATATAGCAGTACTTGAGTATTTTAAAGTTTAGAACAGGAAAAAACATCCCCGCAACTTAGCTTCACGGGTTATATCATTATATTTTATTATCTCGCAGCCCACAGGGAAATGAGGATATCAGGGATTTCACGAAATCCCGGTAGATGTCGAATATTCTTGTTTATCACGTCTTCTTACTAAAAATATCTAGTGATTATGTCATTTCACTAAATTAAATCTAAAGAAATAAAGAATACTGCTGATAAATGAAGTAATAAAACAAAGTTACAAGTTAACTGTTGTATGTTAATTAGAAAATAAAGTTTTCAAATCAACTAAAGATAATAATCTGACAATGATAATATCAGGTATTAGATGCCTTTTCTATTATTTTTAATCGTCAATTAGTTACAAAAAAATAAATACAAGTATTTAAAAAATTAAATGGTTTTCTAAAAGTATGCGAGGCTCAACAATTAAGACGGCGACTGTAACTCCTGTTAGAAAATTGAAAACTTTGTTATTTATTTAAACAAGGCAGTGATTTCTGGCACCTTGAATTACACAAAACATTTAGCCTCTTGCAAAATCATATTTTGGCTTTGGACCTTTGATTTTTCACAATTATATTTTTAAAACCTTGTCCTCTAATGCGTGGCTCGATTTTTATTCGCGCTATCCGCTTTTCTGACATTTTACTATATTTAGTTTAATGAAACGACATATCACTGGCGATAAATTGGTATTTTGTCATATCATTATATATTTTAAGTAAGAAGACGTAATAAACAAGAATTTTCGATATCTACCGGGATTTCGTGATATCCTTAGGGATTTCGTGAAATCCCTGATATCCTCATTTCCCTGCAACATAATATATATTAGCCGTATATTTTTCATGATGAAAACTAACCTTTGCCCTTTCTAGGGAGTATATTATAATATATTATATTATTATCTCCAAAATCTAAATCGTTTTAGCGGTTTTAGCGTAAAGAGGTAACAGACACACTGTTTCCCATTTATAGTATGTATTCTGTGGTATTAGTATGAAATAGTACATTTTGTTTTAATAATAGCTTTCTGATGAAATTTTATTTAGACCTCTTGGCCTTTGATCTTGTTACTTGTAGTGTTGTCAGCAAAAATATTTAATGAGTAATAATAGATCGGCAAAAATAGAACTTTTATCATAATAATATTATGTTTTTAGCAATATTATGATGATTATTATCGAAATAGCTATATTATCGCTATTTTTAAACAAATAAATAATGATTTGATCTATAGTCTAACCAAACCTTTCTTTACCTTTGTCTGATAAGTGATAACTGATAAGTTATTGTACTCTTGACAGAGTAAAGTTTTAATTAGTAGAGGGATATATAAATTATATGATGTGACTAAATTAAATAACTATAATGATTTTTCATAGGACCCAGTCTCACTCATGTCAGTTGTCACAGCCATTTACCAGAAAAATAAACAAAAAAGAAGAAGAAGACATAAAAACAATACATACCATCACAATCAGAAAACACATGATCGAAGGAGTTCAGAAAATCCTTCAAAGCGGCAACATCCAGACTCAAAATATCCACTGGCTCCATTTTGACACTATTTGACATGATTTTGATTTTTATGTTATTTTTATATTTTGCTAGATGACCCAGCGAACTTCGTATCACTTGACACTTCCTAATATAAGCCTTCCCTGGATCTCCACGAATATTTCTGGTTCAGCTGTACTCGTTTTTATGCGAGACTAACAAAAAATATTAAGATTTATTTAAAAAAAAATTATCGCACGCGTTCGACCATATCCTTGTATGCTGAAACACTGCGCTCGCGGCGATCGGCTGAGTGTACCCACGTGATGCCACGTGTTTCCATTGCCAGGGACGATACGTTATCCATTTGGCCAATCGTGACGTGTGGCATACATATACGGGATTATAAATTGGTTGACTGAGGTAACACATTTACATAATATAAATAAAAATTACTATGTTAAATTACAAATCAATAGGCGTGATAGTTTTTAGGCGTCAGCCGTCATCCACAAGTGAATCATTAAGGGCCCGGGTTACCCTCGAAATTTTCATACATTCTTAATACCAAAATCATTTTCTCATACGAAAATATTTAACATGTTTGAGTTATTTTTCAGCTTAAGATAGTAATTACCTAGGGTCCTGAACAAATTTTTTTTACAAAATATTTAAATACTAAAAAAAAATTTTTATGTTTAAATATTTTTTAGTAAATTTACTACCAAATATTTAAACACCAAAAAATAGACAAAAACACTAAAAAATATATAAATAAATAGTAAATTTACTACAAAATATTTAAATAATAAAAAATATTTTTTAAAGTTTAAATATTTTGTAGTAAATTTACTATTTATATATTTTTTTGTGTTTTTGTCTATTTTTTGGTGTTTAAATATTTAGTAGTAAATTTACTAAAAAATATTTAAACACAAAAATTTTTTTTTTTAGTATTTAAATATTTTGTAAAAAAAATTTGTTCAGGACCCTAGGTAATTACTATCTTAAGCTGAAAAATAACTCACACATGTTAAATATTTTCGTATGAGAAAATGATTTTGGTATTAAGAATGTATGAAAATTTCTAGGGTAACCCGGGCCCATAACATTAATTATTATTCTAATTCGGCACCTAACATTATGTAAGGTGTAGGTTGGGTCATTGGGTGTCGGTACAAATTTTCATCATGTCCTTAGGTATGCTTTATTACGTAATGAATAATATAGTGTCTCCAGCTTTTAGAAGAAAATATTATAATAATTTTAAATTCACGATCTGTATACTGTCAACCCTAGGTTAGTTCTATTTCCCGACATCATGCACTTTATTGTGAGTGTCACTTGTGGCGTTCATAAAACCACTTTGTAGACTTCCGGTTTGAAATTATATTATTCACTTTTATGTTAAATTATATCTTTTCCATGGATGTTTCATTTGATAAAAAAGAAGTCATTTGGACTCACATTAAACCCATGACATTGACGTAGATGGACTTTTTTACATCAAATATTAATTTTAATTTTACTTAATAAAAATAAAAATTGTTTTATTTCTGAATAGATTTTAAGAAAATGCTTTTAATGTAGGTACTAGCAACAAACATTTATTAAATAATAATATGTATGAATATTTTATATTATATTATGTCATAATAAGTAAATTATTAAGTAAATTATTAACAATTATTCAGCAATTGTGTTAAACATAATATTATTATTATTTTATTATTCCTTATGAGTTTATGACTTATGAGAATGACGTCACAGTACAATGGACATGTTCCAAACTATCGTATAATATTATATCGATTCGCGGTAACCATGGCGACGGCCTTAACACTCTCCATTTTCCAATTACTCCTACGGATGCTACGATAAAATAATAATCGGCCAAGTGCGAGTCGGACTCGCGCACGAAGGGTTCCGTACCACAATAGAGCAAAAATAGACTGAAAATGGTGTTTTTTGGATGGGAGCCCCCCTTAATTATTTTATTTAATTAAATTTTAATATAAATTATTAAAGTGATAATAATATTGAGTATTTCTTGAATATTTCAAGTGCCTGTTGTTTGCCGTTATCAAGAAAAATATAGCAAAAAAATCAAGTTTGTTGTATGGGAGCCCCCCTTAAATATTTAATTAATTTTGTTTTTAGTATTTGTTGTTATAGCGGCAACAGATATACACAATCTGTGAAAATTTAAAAAATCTAGCTATAGCGGTTCTTGAGTTACAGCATCAAGACATACAGACAGACAGACAGACGGACAGACATCGAAGTCTTAGTAATAGGGTCCCGTGCTTACCCTTTGGGTACGGAACCCTAAAAACTAAGGAAGAGTAAATGTGTCAAAAAATTTGTTCCGATTCTACAAAATGTGACCCGAATACATGCATACCTACTTTATGCAAAAAGAGACCCGAATACATGCAAGAATTTTGTGTAATTATAGAAGTAACAAATAATATTGTCAACGGATTTATTTTGTCAATTTGAATGTAGTGTTTCGTAGCTATTGCCATATTATTTTAGTGTGCGAAAAGAACCAAATCCAAATCGATTGAAGTATGGGAGTTACGTTTCCTTAGTTTTTATTATTCGTAGTATGGAATATGGATATGTGCGACTACTCTCATATCTATTTTGGCTTTTAAATAACATACAAAGGAGATATTATTATTATTATGGCTAAAAAAAGATTTGACATTGTTTTTGACATACGGATGTTGCTTTCCATCAGGTGACCCGTTTGCTCGTTTGTCCCCTTATTTTATTAAAAGAAATTATACATAGTATAATATTATTAGTAGTAGCATAACTAGACGTAGGTAAAACAAAAATAAATATAAAATATTATAATGATAATATAGTTTAACACGATGAAACATAGCCAGCTTATCATTAGATTAAGGCCTTGAATTAGCCAAAACGATTCCGAAACAAAATGTTTCCTTAATTATAAGCCGTAAATTGTAATATAATTATTTTAACACGCTTTTAATAGCTTCACATAAAATTGGGTTAAAAAAAATCTTGGAATTTTAATTCGACCCACTTCCCGGTCAGCGATTAGGATGAAATTTTGCACACGTTCTGAGTTCTGATGACAATACATGACTAGCTAAGAAACGTCATTAATCCAATATGGCGACTTTCCCAAGATGGCGGACAGGCTGACCTATTTGAAATGCAATAAAGAGCATAATACCTCTTTAGGGTCAATTCAGACCGCAACCAGACGCGATGCATTTCTAATTTTGTACTGAATTGACTGATTTCAATTGCGTGAGACGTCTTGCGAATCTGTCAAATCCATACAAATTTAGAAATGCTTTTGCGCGTCACGTTGCGGTCTGAATTGACCCAAAGCCGTTTTAGCAAAAAATGCAGCATACTGTATAATATAGGCTAAATACTGCCAGCTCCTGCTATCAAACTGTTTGTTTCATTCAAATCATTACAGTAAATTAAACTAATTAAGCGGAAGGTCAAATAATTATTTAATTATTTTTTGCTGCTCCTTACCTTAACCTTGTGATACGCAAATTAGTTGACAATCTAATAGATTTTCTTATGATTAGTTTTTAGGGTTCCGTAGCCAAAATGGCAAAAAGGAACCCTTATAGATTCGTCATGTATGTCTGTCTGTCTGTCTGTCTGTCCGTCCATATGTCACAGCCACTTTTCTCCGAAACTATTAGAGCTATACTATTGAAACTTGGTAAGTAGATATAACTTGGTAAGTAGATCGACCTCCAACTAGGTGGGACGACGATCTCCGTTTAGTCGCGGGTCCATGTTGGATGCGAGTAGCAGGAGATCGGTCATCTTGGCGTTCATTGAGAGAGGCCTATGTCCAACAGTGGACGAACATAGGCTGATATGATGAAGTAGATATAGATTGGTTTGAACGAGATCTAGCCAGTAGTTTTTTTTATACGTCATAAATGGTAAACCTTAATCTAAATTTCATTAAATCGACTGAAATATAAAAATAAATCAAAAACCTTTTAATTTCATAAAAATAAACCTTATTGCTGCTGCGGAACCCTTCATGGGCGAGTCAAACTCGCACTTGGCTGCTTTTTTATACTCTTTATTTATTTAGAGCAGTGGTCCTTAGCCAGTGGTCTCTGGAGCCATCCCAAGTGGTCCGCGAAGCCATCCTAGTAATATGTGAGAATTTAGAAGTTAGTAAAGAGTATGTAGTCCCAAAAATCACATTAAAATAAAATCTGTAACTTTAAGATTTTTGCCATAAAAATTGATTTAGAGGTTTTTAGGGTTCCGTACCCAAAGGGTAAAAACGGGACCCTATTACTAAGACTTCGTTGTCTGTCCGTCTGTCCGTCTGTCCGTCTGTATGTCTGTCTGTCTGTCTGTCTGTCTGTCGCCAGGCTATATCTCAAGAACCGCTATAGCTAGACTTCTGAAAACACAGGTTATGTATATCTGTTGCCGCTATAACAACAAATACTAAAAAAATAATATTATTAACATTTAAGGGGGGCTGCCATACAACAAACGATTTTTTCGGCCTTTTTACTCGATATCAATAATTGCAACAGGTAAGCACTTGAAATTTTCACAAAGGCCTTAACAGGTTGTGTATATCTGTTGCCGCTATAACAACAAATACTAAAAACAAAATAATATTATTAATATATAAGGGGGGCTGCCATACAGCAAAGGTGATTTTTTCGGCCTTTTTTACTCGATATCAATAATTGCAACAGGTAAGTACTTGAAATTTTCACAAAGGCCTTAAATATAATTTGTGTACTTTAATAATTAATAGTATGAGATTACCTAATTAATGTCGATTGTTTTTTTGTATGAAAACGAACCACCTTAATTACTAGCTAAGAAACGTCATTACAAATCCAATATGGCGACCTCCCCAAGATGGCGGACAGGGTATCAAATGAAAGGGATTGCTGTCAGGAATACGAAAAAAAATAGTCATGTAACTAAATCCATCATGGCGGACATCCAAAATGGCGGATTGGCTTAGTGCGTGCTAAAAGTACGTTTGTTGTTTTTTAAACTATCAATTATTTATTTACAGAATGTTTTTGGTGGGATAGTGATAGGCAAAACAACCTTATCTGTGACCGTCAAGTTCACACGTGCACTTGCGTGCGCTTATCACACCGGACTGTGGCTCCTTGATTAGAAGAAATCGGAACTAATGGAGATTTTAGTGGTACCTTTCCGTTCTGTACATAATATTATTATTGTAGTCACTATAATATTTTTGAAGTCGGTACCAGCTAATTTAATCGTGAGTTCAGTCAATATCAGAATTAACTGTTTATGGTACTATTCAAGTGTAAGAATTATTTAATATACTTATTAATACTTTTTAGTCCATAATATTATTATTGTTTTTACCTTGGAAGTCGGTTTAATTTTTTTGGTAAAAATTAATCATTTCACTCTTTTTAGTTATTCATCGTTATGTAAACACATAATCTGTCATTCTTAAAAGCCATGACACTACCTAATCTAATAAGGCGGACTTGCGTAGATCTGGGTTAAAGTTAACTCAGAGTTAAACATCATGTCATCTGTATCATTCACTTGGTGAGTTAACTCAGAGTTAATTACTTTAACTCAGATCTGCACAAATGTGCCTAAGTGTGATGAAATTGCTGCTATAAAAATGTTATGTTGTTTATTACTTATTGACAATATAAAATACGAGCTTTTGCCCGCGGCTTCACTCGCGTTAAGAAGTATTATTAATATTATGTACAAACTTTCATCCCCTTTTTGAACCCCTTGGGGTGAGAATTTATCAAAATCCTTTCTTAGCGGATGCCTACGTCATAAATTGTGAAATTTGGTATCTACCTGCATGCCCAGCCCGATCCGTCCAGTGGCTTGGGCTTGCGTTTGCGCGTGACCAAAATGGAATCATAACATTATAATATTTAAAATAAATTATTTTCAAAATCACTAGACAAACTCGAGACTCGATCTAAAATATTATGAAAAGTACAATCAAATTGGGCCAATATGTGATGATGCATGGTGTAATAAATAATAATGGCTTATGGCTGTGATGATGATGATATATATATGATTTGCACAGTAGCATAATATGCTTCCCATTCTTAAAACAACGCGGAAACCCCAAACTTAATGTATCTATAAGGAGTCAGGAGTAGGTACTGTCAGCATCATGGTGGTATTATAGTATGTAAATCTCGCAATAGGCACTGAGATACAGGGGGGTCAAAAGTGCGTCGAAACGGTTCGTGTAAATAGCGCACGGCATGCGCGCGGCCTGCTGGAACTAGGCCTGCGCACTTCCGTGCGCTGTGATATGTAGCGGTGGCAGTATACCATAATTATTATGCATTGCGACCATGGTATACCTGGTGCAATGCCCGTTCAAAGGCTGTTGGCGCATCCAAAAAAGTTTTGTTGCCTAATTGTAGTACTTATTCTGCAGAATACCCTAAAAGACAAAAGTAATAAACCTTGCAAGGTTGGTCTGAGAAGTTGGATGTTGGGAAAACTATAATATTTGCTAATTTTCATGCTTGTCTTTGATGTGTTCCCGTTTAGGATTACTGGTTGTGTTGAGGCCTACTATAAAAATTCGGCCAAGTGCGAGTCGGACTCTCGCACGAAGGGTTCCGTACCGTTATAGAGCAAAAATAGGCTAAAAATTGTATTTTTTGTATGGGAGCCCCCTTAAATTTTTATTTTATTTAAATATTATTATTAATTATTAAAATACACATTATAAAATTTAAGGCCTTTGTGAAAATTTCAAGTGCCTACCTGAGTGCTTAGTGCGAGTTTTATTCGATCATACACATCGAGAGCGTAAACGCGAATTTATATGGGATCAAAGCAGCGCCGTCTACTGGCTAATGTGGATACTAAAATTTGTGAGTGGGAGTTTTATAAAGTTAACTTTTATGCGATCGAGTAGTATTGAAAATGGCGGCGATCGACTTGCTTACACGTTTTCGGACGTAAACGCCATTTTGCGAGTGCGAGACTGTTGTTTGACACATTTTTGACAGTTCAACGACAAACATTACGTAAACTTCTCGGCATTCTAAAGTAAAGTTGTCACCTAAAATTTTATGGTGAGAGAAGGGTTTTATCTTTGAATTTAAAGATATCTATCTAATTATATACCTTAATCTGGGATTATAGGTGACTAAAATAGCATTCTATAGTAACACAGATGGCGGCATATTATTTTTTCGCTTGGAACATGCTCGCGAAAGATGTACAAGATGACCGTAGTTTCCAAATTTTAGAGATGGCAACCCTAAAATTTTTTTGGTTGCCATCTCTAAAATTTGTAAAATAGGACAAGACGCGTGAAAACTGAAAACCCCGGATTTCAGAGAGAAGAAGTCAGATGTTTTAGTAAAGTGGTAGACCCTTTACTAAAACTTTCGGTGGAGTTTTGGAAGAAACACAAAATATAGCACGTTTCTTGAAGTTGTATCTATTAGCCCACACTTGTGCATGACATCGATTATTTAATGGTTAATATTCTATCAACATTACACAAAACCGAAATAACACAATTTTAATTAAGAAAAAGATACAAAAAACACAACGTCACTCTTTTGTATTTCCGGCAAAAGTCAAAGTATATTTAGTTCTAAATGAAAATGTAAAAAAAAAATAATGGCGTCACTTTATTATCCATTCAAATTTGGAAGACACCTCTATCCACTGAAAAGGCGATTGTTACCAAGGACATCAATTTGGTCGGTTAATATTGGACGCTACGGAACTACCAACTTACAGTAAAAATTGATCGCCTGTGTCTCACTATTTGCAATGAGGAAACGTCAATCGAATGGACATACTCGATTGCAACTCACACTCGCTGTAATGTGGCGCACACTCCTAGTAGAGTTTATTCGTTATACGAAATCGTGAAGTAATTTGACATGAATTGTTGAACTCGCACTAAGCACTCTGTTGCCATTATTGATATCGAGCAAAAAAGGCCGAAAAAATCACGTTTGTTGTATGGCAGCTCCCCTTAAATATTAATATTGTTTTGTGTTTACTATTTGTTGTTATAGCGGCAACAGATATACACAATCTGTGAATATTTCAGAATTCTAGCTATAGCGGTTATTGAGATACAGCCTGGTGACAGACAGACAGACAGACGGACATACGGACAGACAACGAAGTCTTAGTAATAGGGTCCCGTTTTTACCCTTTGGGTACGGAACCCTAATAATAGGTTTTCTTTTCATATTTTCCTTTGCCATAATAAAACACACTACTTGCAATCGAACCAACACCCTCTCTAGAATCAACGCTCATGAACGCTCTAAGTAAAATAAATCTAAAACAGAGAATTTTGAGAAGAGATTAAACAAAACCTTTTTCCCTAGAACCAGTTATTTTGCGGTTGAAAAAAAAAATTACAACCTTCATTAACCGAGGGCCATCTCAAAAGTTATTTCCTTCTCAAATAACCCGAAGATTTAATGCCAACATCCAAATAACTTAGGAAGTTGGCCAACATTGCGAATAAATCACGTCATATCATCAGGTAGGTACTTCAAAAATAAAATGGCCGAGCGCGACTTGATGGCGTTGAAAGGGGTTCCGTTGCTTTCACGGAATTTATAAAAAAATCCTGAGAGTTTTGACTAGTGTTTCACTTCATCTGTTTCATGCGACCTCGCCGGTAAACTGTGAGATTACATTCACAGATAACATTTTTTTATCGGCAAAAAAATACGTTTCGTTCCAAGAAGACATAGCTGGGAAAATATAATATAATCCATGCTCATTATAATAAAGGCAGAATAAAATGTTATTTTTGAAAAGCCTTATTGGCTTCGCATACGACAGTATGCAAATTAAAACCGACTTCCAAGGTAAAAACAATAACAATATCCTTATAATAAGAAATAAAAAGTATTAAATAATTTTTCCTATTGCCTTTTCCGAATTCGGCTCAAACTCAACTATTTCTGTACTCAATCTTCATCATTTTGAAGTCGGTACCAGATATAGCAGAATCTTCAGTCTGCCAGAATATTTGAAACTTTTGGAACTGGCACCGACTTCAAAATTATGAAGGTTGAGTACAGAAATAGTTGAGTTTTAGCCAAATTTTAGCCAAAAAAATTATTTAATACTTTTTAGTTCTTAGTATAAGGATATTATTATTGTTTTTACCTTGGAAGTCGGTTTTAATTTTTTGATGAAAATAATAATTTCACTCTTTTTTGTTACCTAGTAAACCATCGCATACTATGTATTAACTATACGTAGAATAATACACTTCTACGTATCTTATTACAATTTGTTAACAGTCACACTTGCAGGTGCGTTGCTAGCCTTTAAGAGGGAATAGAGTAATAGGGTAGAGTAATAAAGTAGAGAACTCATTCACTTGGCGAAACACAGCTACTTGTACTATTATCTATTCTGTGACACAGCGAAAGCGCTATTTCACGCCGGTTCTCTGTGAGCCCGTGGTGTTTCTGCGGTCGAGCCCGCCCATTCGTGCCGAAGCACGGCTCTCCCACGGTAAAACCTAACCTTAATTACACTTCTGGTGCCCCCCTAAGACGTGATGCCTTAGCCCTTAGGGCCTAGGCAATTGCACAGAATAGATAATAGTACAAAAGTAGCAATTGCTTAATTTGATTAAGGGTTAATCCGTCACTGATTGTGTCCAATATTATACAAATTACAACCATGTGAGTTGTGACATTGGTGACCCTGACGTGGTAATGATAATGAAGATGATGATGATGAATGTAATTTGCATAGTAGCATAATATGCTTTCAGTTCTTAAAACAGCACCTAAACCCCCAAACTTCGAGAATCGAGAATTCCATCTGTATATGTATAGTAATAAGGTGTTTTAATGACAATAACATTGGCGTTGCGTTCGTTGACGCCTTCAATTATTGAATGCGCCAAATCGCCAATATTATGAAAGTTGAATGTCAAAAGATGATGAAAATTAAAGATGAAAGTGCACAATGTGGACATAGCTATTATGTGCCTTAAGCTCTGGAGATAAGATTGAATTTGTTATGTTCCATTTTGGTGACGTTGGTGACCCTGACGTGGTAATGATGATGATGATGAATGTAATTTGCGTAGTAGCATATGCTTTCAGTTCCTTAAACAGCGCCTAAACCCCCAAACTTGTATCTATAAGGAATCCGGAGTTCTCTTGGTATCTTTGGAACCATAGTATACCTTGGTGAAAAATCTTGCGTTTTGGTAGCATATGCTTAGGATGCTTCTTATAAAACCAAAATCACCATATGTTTCCATATAAATTTTGAGGAGTTCCCTCGATTGGATTGATTCCATCATCAGATCACCACTTTTGTGAACATGGTACCAAATTGGAGTGAAACCTAATATAACAAAACAAAAATTTTGAAAATCGGCTCACAAACGGCGGAGTAATCGTTGAACATACAAAAAAAAAATTTAAAAGAAAATATCCACAGCCGAACATAATATAATATAACCTCCTCCTTTTTGGAAGTCTGTTAAAAAGGTTAATTGACTATAATTTATTTCTGAACATTATATGGACAGTAGAGTATTGAAGTCTTGATATTATTAATGTGTAATAATATTGAAACCATATAAGTTGCCTTACCAACGGATTTTTTTCTAAAGAAATAATTTTGGTCATCAGTTTACTCGGACGATCTTTATGTTACATATTTCAAAATTGCGTGGAACCCAAAAAACTGTTTCATAGCAATATGCCCACAAAATAAATTACAGTTATGAGTAATTTATTATAGGACTCCCTTGATACATCGCAATATAGATCCTATATCCTGCGGCCTAGAGCTGTTTATTGGTCGCGACTTGAGCACAAAAGAGAGAAAATATGCTGTAGAAACCTAATGGTTACTATAAACATTATCAGAAATTATGTAATAAGTAAAGTAACAATGAAATATTTGTTGTAAATCGAAGTAATGATGCGCTCATTAGGTGTACTCGTATTGAAGGGCCCAACGATCTAACAAGGGAAATTATAGCTCAATAATTAATTTCTGTTATAATAATATTGCATTATGATTAATGGGAAATATTATAATTAGTGGCTGCTGTCTTTATTTTTGACCTGATGAAATACCTCCTAAAGGCTATGTTACATATATTTTGAATAAAGTATTTCATTAGACTAAAAATAAAGAGAACAGCTGACTTCTCCTGCAGGAAATTTTAGAAATTCTTCAATCATGAGAATGTAATGAGAAAGAACGAAGTTGCAATCACTCTCTTGCCTAAACCTCTTCCCGGGACCCAAAGTATAAAACTAGAACCAATTTTCTCATTTTGCTTAAGCATGAAGAGGTAACGGAAGTTATTTTTGAAATCAGAAGATAATAATTGCATTGTTATTAAATGTAATTATGTTCATAAATTAATTTTTTGACGCAGGGGAAATCTTAAAAAAGATTCCTGGGTAGGTGGATGGTAGGGTAGGTGGATGATATGGGATTTTTACCCACTAAAACCCCTGCGATTGACAGACTTCCGCACATAGAACTTAGAAGAGTCAAGAGCAACGGGTACTCTATCGAACGACTTCCGCTGCTCTCCTAGGATCTAGCACATTGCTCTAACAGAGCTCATAAATTACTTAAGAATAATTAAAACTAATTAAAAAAACTGCCCCCTAACTTAATGCTTTGGGTAATCTGTGTTCTATAGTCACGGAACGTTACTTCAAAGTTTTATGGCCATGTCACATATAATTAGAGCACGTACTACTACTTCGACGACGACCTTCATATTAGTCCCAAACTAATTAGTAATTACACGATAGTAATCGGATTTTAAATTGCCTATTGCTGGTACTATAAGCTTAGAACATTAAACCAGACTATAAGTACTAAACAGTAGTCTTAGAATGAGGAAAAAAACTTTTGCACGCAAGCTTTACATTCTATTTTATTTTTAAAATGTACCCACTTAATACACCTATAGCATTATTGGCATTTTTTATTTTAAAATAATGATAGAATGTATTTTAATAATTTTTTCAACAAGTAAAAAGGTGTCTTCTAAATTTTAAGGAGCTTCTTTGACAGTAACCTTCTCGTGGATCCCGTCACCAATTACAACATGGGTAACAATGGGACCGTCTGTGAAGTATATTCTTTCCAATAAAAAAAGAATGATCAAAATCGGTCAACTCATTATAAAGAAATGCGCGATCATACAAAAATACGCGTTGACTTCAAACCTTCCTGGGTTACTCGTCGGTTAAATCCGAATTTAGATTCCACCGATATACAAAGACTATTTTGTTGTATAAATAAAAAGTCAATCAATCCCCTAACAAGTGGAAGGCAAATGTTTGCGCTAATCAGCAACAAAAAGTTTGGGACGTGATGGCAATACACCGTCAATCAGGCCTACATCTACATATTAAATCGGCTTAGAGTTCGGTCCTTTTCGTTTGATTATAACGACCTCGGAACTAAATAAATATGGATAATAAAAATGTCGTCTTACTCAAATAGAGATAAGTGAAGTTTTTGTTTCAAGGGTTTTAGTTGGGACTACGTCTCCGTAGTACCGCCTCAGCGATGGAAGCGTTGGAGGAGACTAAAATAAGAAGAAAGCCTGAAACTTGTGATTCAAAAGAAGTTACATCTCTTCTCTTGGGACTAGAATCTCTCTCTAAAAGGTCCCTTCCGTTACGGTTATTATTTCTTCCTAAAATAAAAAGTTTTTATTCAATTTGTTTCTAAAATCGTGGGTCTCAAAAATCATAAAATCTTACCGAGATATCCTAAAAATCTGCTCCAGGCTTTTGGATTTTCTTGGTTTTACACATAATTCTCGTACATATTATAAATTTCTCATACCATGCCATGCTTCGGCATGAATCGGCCGGCTTGACCGGAGAAATACCACGGGCTCACAGAAAACCGGCGTGAAACAGCGCATGCGCTGTGTTTCGCCGAGTGAGTGAGTTTACCGGAGGCCCAATCCCTTACCCTTTTCCCTTCCCTACCCTCCCTTATTTCCTTCCCTACCCTCCCATATTCCCTTCCCTACCCTCCCCTGCCCTATTACTTCGTAAAAGTCCGGCAACGCACCTGCAGCTCTTCTGATGCTGCGAGTTTCCATGGGCGACGGAAGTTGCTTTCCATCAAGTGACCCATTTGCTCGTTTGCCCCCTTTTTCATAAAAAAACAACCTAAAACAAAATGGTTATTCAAACCCTTGACTGCATCATAATGCAAAGTATGCCGATAATGACCTAACTTGAAAATGGGCTATAATTGAAGAAAATTAGCCAACATTCGGATGGATTCGTAATGAATTCGTCAAACTCAGCGTGACGTACGTCGCAAACGAGAAAAGTTTGATCGGAGCTACAGAAATTCATTAGCGCACGCCTCTAGAGCTTTTTCACAATCAACCGATCCGACATACGATATCGGATCAGACAATAATAAATTTATTCGTTTTTTATACTATTCAAAAATAATATTTAATAACTTTATACAATTCTAAAAGATTTACTATAAAAATACAAAACTAAACTATTTCATAAATAAACACTAATATACTTATATACACTATAAGTACTATTTTAAATGTACTTTTTATACTATAACTATATAAGACGATACAGAAATTATTTTTCGCTACAGAAATTGTCTTTACGGATATTCTTCTCCGGTTGCCAAGACATGAAATGATATGACATAGAAAATGTCATTTTATTCGTGTTGGAATACCGAGCAAAGCTCGGTCAAATAGCTAGTTAATAATTATAACAAAATTATAATTAGTACTATAACACATTCACGGCTGCAGTCGTTAACGTGTTATAGTAATTATAATATTTAAATGCTTGTAAATTTAAAGAAACCAAATTTCCTGATAATGATTATAATATCATCAGTATCAGTATAGATAAATGGCAAATTTCCATTGATCATTATCGGATATGATTGGCATCCGATGCCAATATCTGATCGGATATAGTGAAAAGGCTCTCAAATGAAATTACGCTTGGTAATAAAAAGTTCCGATTCGCCATTAGGCATAAAGTTTTTATATTTGTTTAATTATTTTCGTGTAGGTTAATTGCTAGGTGAACTTGTGAAGAAATTGAAGATGTTTGTTCTGACAATATTTTGCCAATTTGTTTCTACGTTAAAATTTCATTCATTTTCCACTCATTTTCACAACAAAATCCTGGCAATTATGAAACTGTTTTTTATATTTTTAACTATTAATATACTGGCTTACTATTGCAAAACCTAGTGGCTACTTAAAGTTAACTCAGTGCTAATGCTGATGTTTCTATCGTAAATATAAAAAACAAGAAAAAGTAAGAAAACGGGAAGTAGCCGTGATATATTTTTAGTCACAATTTTTAGGTTACAATTTCTTATATTCATACTTATAGGTATAACTGGTCTGTTTGTTACTTTAAGTTTCGAAGCCGCTGAAGTGGTTAAGTTAAACTTTGGAGATATTTGGTACCCTTGGAGTAACCATTTTGTTCCATTGACACTGCACCGTAGTTTTTAGCGAGGCCAAAATATGGTTAAAGGTTAAAACGAGTCTGGCAAAGGTTCTGATACATTGTATTGAATAGGGGTATATATTCCGTGCTGCTACGATTAATAATAAAAGTAAAATCTGATAGAAGATTCGGGCTTGTTCCTATAGGAGATAATATGTTTTTCGTAATGAAAAAAGTTTAATATTCCAATATTTCGGAAGAAAATTAATTATGGAAACACAACGTTATAATTTCTAAATTACTTTATTATTAATTTCTAAACGTTTATTCTTGTTCTTTCCAGGAGTTTGTTTGCAGTGGCCACTTTGCGAAACAAATATTTAATGTCTATTTTGTAAGATTTGCGTCGGAATAAAAATACTTTTTTCCAGTTTCTATCGTAATTTTGAACATGGGTGAATCAACTATTCCTTGCACGCGATCAAGTTTTTTTTCAAAAAATTCAAGCATGCTTTTTTACTAATCACTATATGGAATCACCTTAATTATACATTTAATTTTATATCAGTAGTTTCAGCACCGATTTTCGTTGACTTTTTGAGCGTTTTTTTGTGAAAAATACGTAAAGTTAAACTAGTTGGATTTAACTTAAATATAATAAAATATATTGATAGATCAAAATACTTTAAGCATAGACAAAGTCATAATGAATCAGAAAAGGTCTTCCAAAAAGGTATGAAAAGTGAGATCAATATATTTTTCATGCTTCTCTTTATTTAGTTTCAACTTTTCCTTGTACCGTTTTTGCTTCTCTGTAGCACTTAAACCCAAAAAAATGCAATTTTTCGTTATTTTATTTTAGGATAGCCAGCAATTCTAAAATAAAATTTTTATTTATTTTATTTATTTAAAATAACAAAAAAAAAAATGTTTTTTTTTCTTTTCTTTTTATATTTTTTTGTGGTTGTGTAATGTTCAAAACTTGGAATAAAAATTTTATTTATTTATTTTTATTTATTTTATTTATTTATTTAAAGGCATGGTAGCTGAAAACGGACGTAAATAACGTTAGTAAACCAAACGGTTGGCAAATTTAGTTTTTTTAAAATAAATTATCTAAGTAGTAAATTGTCTCCTGGGTAACGACAGTGGAACCGTTACCCAGGAGACATTTACACATATTTTATTTTTTGTAGATGAATATAAGAAATCTAAAAATTTCAACAATACCCAGGAAAACTAAGACATAATATCCATATATAAGCACAAAAATTTATTGAAATTATTAATATACTTACCTTAATTTCGATGCTACCCCGCAGCTCGACAATAAAACACGCTGCCTCACTCAGAGTCTTAGATGAAATTGCCGATCAATTAGCGAAAATAAAGTGACGTGACGAGTATCAGGTGAAACCCAAAAAGGCTTCCTGCTGGTCGAGCTGTTTAAAGGCTGTGTCTGTCGCACTTACCCCACCTTATGTGTCGTAAGACAGCGGACCAGCGTATTTTAGTTTTGGTGGGGACAAATTTGTTAAAGTCAAATTATCAAATAAAAAAGAACTTAGTAGCCTATAATTGAAGATTTATGAAGCGTTACACATTCAAACACGTAATCGGAATGTTAAAACAGCCTTCGCTTTGGAACTTTTGTCATAATATTAAATTCAATACATCGTTTTGTCAAAAGGACAACAGAAATTTGTATGAAACTGAATTTTCGTCGGCGGGAACATGTAAGTTATTTATTTTTCAACAGAAAATGTCTAGTAATCCCTACGTTAATATGATGGCAGTAGTTTTGATATACATATAAAAGCAGTTAATTATTATTATTGCCAATAGTTTTGTGACCAGAGTATTCCAATTGTGAGGGACAGGTTTTGGCAAGGAAAAGTTGATCCACCCACATACAGCCGTTATTATTATAATATTATTATATTGTTTATGCTTCATTGATCCGTTTGTATCGCGGGAACAGTACATCTTTTACCGCGACCGTGATAAAAACTAGCTAAAAAGCGAGCTTTGTGAACTCGCGTCGTTAACCACACCTTGACTGACCGATGTTATTAACATATATACAATCTACATAATAATTATTATTATACCTCGAAATAAAAAGTATTATGTCAAAGCACAAATAAATACCTACGTGATAGTTTTTTCGTAAAGTGCACCACGAAAGTGCTCAGGTTGTGGGATATAGTAGGGCTCGCTTCGCTCGCTCTGTCTATGTCGCTTCTTGAGGTATAAAGTATGTGTACCAAAATTCAGCAAAATCTTAACCTGAAGAGTATCAGAAACATCATATTCTGCCCAGAACAGGTAGACAGACAAAAGTCTCATGTTCTAAGCAGCCTTTTTGTATTTCTCATCCAATTTCAATAATCTCGTTGTACCTTTGATGTGAACTACACACACTGGCAAAATTAGCGGAACATAGTCAAAAAGGGGCACAACTTGAACTCAAGTGGGTCGGGCTATCTGAAATCCTTTTATATAGTTTCTAAGCTCATTTAAGAAATAAAATATTGAACAAAACTGGCAATTTGAGAGATTTTTATTGCAATTATGCCATAATAAATGTTTTTCGATGATTGACGTTGTAAATGTTTCTGATAAGAATGGCGATTTTAGCGGGGTTCAAGGTATGCCAGCTCATTTGATTGTTTGGTTTTTGGAAGAACACATTGCTTAGATATAAAATTAGTGATTTCCCAGCATCTACGACAGCTAGAGCTGTAACCACGATAGAGAAAGGTTACACCTACCGTTCGGTCAGTCAGGCCTTAGGTGGGTCAGCTTCCGTGGTCCATCGTAACTTTCAACGCTACAGAGAGACTGGATCTTACGTCTGGAGACGAGAACAAGGCAGATATCGGGTGACATTGGTTCAGGATGACCGTTTTGTTAGGGTACAACCCTTAAGAAATCGACCTCAAACTGCATTGCATACACGAAACCTGTCGGAACAGATCCGAGATGTACGTGTGAGCGATTGTACAGTAAGAAGAAGACTCAAAGAAGTTAAATTAAACTCAAAAGTGCCAGCAAGGGCACCAGAACTTGAGACAGGACACCAAAGAGCTAGGCTAAGATATGCGCGTGAACATCAAAATTTGACAAGTGTATGAAATCGTATGCTGTACAGTGATGGGAGCAAATTCTGTGTAAATTTTGTTGACAGGCGATAAAGAATGTGGATAAATCGTAAGGAACGCTATAGACCATCAAACTTAACGGAAACAGTGGCCTATCATGCAGGCTTCGAAATGGTTTGGGGTGGCATATGACTTGGAGCCCGCACGGAGCTGATGATTGTTAATGATGGTACTTTGACAGTACACGGCTAAAGCACAGATGTCCTAGAACTGCATGTTGTGCCTTTTACACAATTTTAGGCAGTAGCTTCAATTTTATGCGCGTCCATAGAGTAAAAAAATCAGGCATTATTACCTAAATTATGCTGGCGTAGCCTAGGTGGAGAGGCCAGCACGGTCTACGGATATGGATCCGATTGAGGACGTGTGGCACATCAATGGGTGAACGGTACGAGTTAAACCTCCAGCTCCAAAATCTGTTCAGGAGCTCGAGTTGGCGCTACTGGAGGAGTAGGAGAATATTCCACAGGAAATGATTGACAATCAAAATGCAAGCATGGAATGGCGTATCCAGGCCCTCTTGAGATCCATAGAAGGCATTAAACGCTTTTAACATGGCATTTCTTAAGTAAAAATGGAGAATTTAACTTAAAAAATTACTGCTGTAATTTCAAAGATTTTCTTAATTTTTGATTTTTGCAGATTTTTTTTCTTTTTACACGATTTCATGCCCTAAATTTATATAAGTTTTATTTTTTAATCATCAATTATTAAATTAATAAAGAAATATATACAAATAAGCGAATAATTTACAAAAAAACTGAAAATTTTGTTATGTTCCGCTAATTTTGCCGGTGTGTATATTTCGACTCTTTACAGCTTTCCTTTTATTGCGACACATAGAAAAAGAATTGGGGTGTCATATAAATAAGTTTACGAGATTTCCCGTAGTCAGTATAACATGATACAGTTAACTTTATTTTCCAAGATACTATACGTACCTTAAGTAGGTACGTAACCTTTCGTTTTTTGATTTCATAACCATAAATTTTTTTTGTTGAAAATTTTCCCTCTTGTTATAGTGCGATCCAGTGGATTGGTTGAATCTTTCTCCCATACAATTTCTTTTAAGTTTTGTCCTTAACCAATCAAAAGCTTTAATAAATAGATAAACTCCTGTCAGAAAAATTTAATAATGGAAATCAATTCTATGAAGGTTCGAAAAAACGGCGAAACACTTCGAGAAAAGTAGTTAGTGCTTTTGCGCTTCGCTTAGCTCGTCTCGGCGGGGACACTGCCGTGTCCACAGACCTAAAGAATTTTTGTGCAACTGTATTAAAATAGCTAAAATAGCCTGCCAGAGGAGGTTATTGCAGTCCAAAAAGTTAACCAGTTTACGAACAGACATGGCAGGGATACACGAAGGATATAGAATACACGAAGAACAATCTATATTATACATTATACAGGCGACTTCAGTTAAGGCCGTCACAGACTTAGCTATTATATATATTAATATACCTTAATATACCGTACTAAACACACTCGAGTCCAGAAATATATATTATAGCTAAGTGTGTGGTCACGCGAAAATTGTATAGAAAATATATATTAATATGCCTAGCTATAAATATATGAATATATACATATTATAGCTAGGTCTGTGACGGCCTTTATCTATTCTCAACTGCTTGACTGATTAAATCCATATCCATACTAATATTATTTAAAATGTGAAAGTGTGTCTGTCAGTTTGTCTGTCTGTTACCTCTTCACGCCCAAACCGCTGAACCGATTTTGCTGAATTTTTTAATGGATATACTTTGAGTTCCAGGAAAGGAAATAGAATACTTTTTACGAAAAATGTACGGTATCAGCACGATAAACAAATTTTAGCGCAACACTATAATAATAAAAACTAAAATAATAATATAATAATAAAAACATCTTTTATGGAAATGTCCAAAACTACTCTATGTTACACCAAGTCCAAGACGTAAGGAGCTATCAGCTGCCAGTAAATTTGCTTAATTGGTGTGTGGTAAACGGTTTATGGGCTGCAGTGGAGCTGCACAAGAGGACCTCGGTGAATTAGACGAAATTAACCAGTAACTTACTGCTACTGCGTCTTGTAAGCTAAAATATGAGCTTAGTCGTGCATGTTTCTAAACTAAACTAAATAAGTAATATTATTTCCTTTTCCGGGAATCATTATGATTAAATAATATAAAGAGACACCCGTCCTATTCATTCCGGACTGCGTTTCTGGATTGAAAAGAATCCAATGTCCTTTCCAAGGGACTCAAAGTATCTCTATACCAAATTTCATCAATCGGTTCAGTGGTTTAAGCGACATGAGGTAATAGGCAAACAGACAGACATACTTTCACATATTTTATAATATTAGTAGACTAGCTGTCCCGGCAAACGTTGTTTTGCCTGTTTTCCTACTTTTCCGGACTGCGTTTCCGGATTGAAAAGTATCCAATGTCCTTTCCAAGGGAGTCAAAGTATCTCTATACCAAATTTCATCAATCGGTTCAGTGGTTTAAGCGACATGAGGTAATAGGCAAACGGACAGACATGCTTTCACATATTTTATAATATTAGTAGACTAGCTGTCCCGGCAAACGTTGTTTTGCCTGTTTTCCTACTTTTCTCTTGAAGTTTTTTCTGATTTTTTTTATAAACCTCACGGAGCCCGAGACCTTTCCAACGAATGCAAAACCGTGGAAAACGGTTCGTGCGTTCTAGAGTTATAACTCAAACGCTAAAGCGTCAGGAAGAAAAACGCGACTTATTTTTACCCGACTACGGCGAAGCAAAAAAGAGGGTTATGATTTTTTATACAATTAGATATGGAATATGGATGTATGGATCTCTCATCTCCTCGAATAATATAATGTACCTAAATCAGTTCAGCGGTTATATGCGATGTGCCGAGTACCGACTAACATACTCTTTAGTAATTTGTTTTCTAAAAACTACAACATACCTACCCGCTAGCGTAATTCAGAAATTAGTCTACAAATATTATATTAACTATACATATAAAATTACAAATTTGGTCCTGACTGACTGACTGACTGACTGATTCATCATCGCAGAGCAAAAACTGTTAAAGTTGTAACTTTAACACCAAATTTCGTGGCTGTAGCCACGAAATTTGGTGAGCAGGGTTGTTTTAATTAGTAGTTTTGGAAATTTTAACCCGAAGGGGGTGAAATAGGGGTTGAAAGTTTGTATGAAAGTCCGTCATTTCTGAAATTAGAAATATGAAACTTTATTTTTACGTTACTAAATAAAAATAAATGAACACGTATTTAAGCGTTTTTGAAAATTTTACCCTCAAGGGGGTAAAATTGGGGTTGACAGTTTGTATGAAACTTTCTCAATTTTAAACCGATTGGCCTGAGACTGTGTATGCATAAAGATACTATGACGTAGGCATCCCCTCAGAAAGGAATTTAATAAATTCCACCCCTAAGGGGATGAAATAGGGGATGAAAGTTTTTAGAAATTTTCTTAGACTTTCGACTGATTGAACTCAAATTATTAAAGATTAAAGCTTCTATGATCAAGGCGTTCGCTTCAATAGGATTTGGGTTACTGAATAAAATCGTAAGGAAGTCAATTCCGTACATTGAATATTTTTGAAAAATAATATTTGGGACGTGATCTAACTATGCTAACACGGACGAAGTCGCGGGCAACAACTAGTTTTAATATAAAATTTAAAATGAAATTGGAGATACCAAATGCCGAATATTTTAATTCTTTAAATTAAAAATAAATTGCATCGCAAAAGCTACCTGCCAATTTGCCTACTCGGAAAGGGTGAAAAACTTTTAAACGTGAGTTTTATCTCTTTGAGGTGTCAAATTTTTACCGAAATTTATATTTTAAAGTGCCTTTATTTTTAAACGAATTCTGGGGAACATCGACATTAAGGGCCCGGGTTACCCTCGAAATTTTCATACATTCTTAATACCAAAATCATTTTCTCATACAAAAATATTTAACATGTTTGAGTTATTTTTCAGCTTAAGATAGTAATTACCTAGGGTCCTGAACAAATTTTTTTTACAAAATATTTAAATACTAAAAAAAAAATTTTTGTGTTTAAATATTTTTTAGTAAATTTACTACTAAATATTTAAACACCAAAAAATAGACAAAAACACTAAAAAATATATAAATAAATAGTAAATTTACTACAAAATATTTAAATAATAAAAAATATTTTTTAAAGTTTAAATATTTTGTAGTAAATTTACTATTTATTTATATATTTTTTAGTGTTTTTGTCTATTTTTTGGTGTTTAAGTATTTAGTAGTAAATTTACTAAAAAATATTTAAACACAAAAATTTTTTTTTTAGTATTTAAATATTTTGTAAAAAAAATTTATTCAGGACCCTAGGTAATAACTATCTTAAGCTGAAAAATAACTCAAACATGTTAAATATTTTCGTATGAGAAAATGATTTTGGTATTAAGAATGTATGAAAATTTCGAGGGTAACCCGGCCTCTTAAGCCAACATCGGATATCCCACTATTTATAAAATTCGCATTATTAAGCCTACGTACGTTTTCAGTCCGAATAATATTATTATGTGAAACGATATACGAAGGATTATTGTATGACGACCTCTGTGGCTCAGTGGATAGCACGTTGGTAGCTTAAGCCGGAGGTCGCGGGTTCGAATCCCGCCGACGGAACAAAAAGTTTTCAAAAGTTCCTGGGTCATGGATGTGTATTAAATATATTTATCATATAATAAAAATCTTAAATATATGTATAGTATAAAAGTATTAAATATATTTCCGTTGTCTGGTACCTGTAACACAAGTCCTTCAGGTACTTAGCATGGGGCCAGACTGACGTGGTGTGAAGCGTCCATAGATATTATTATTATTATTATTGTTCGTTACTGTTTATTGGAACAGCATCATTGAAAAATAAGGAATTGTTTTTGAAGACCAAACCAACCTCAACTTAGGTTAGCGACTTAGGTAATAGGTTAACTAACTACTAACTTAGCCTAATGCCCGTTTTCGCCAACAACCTCCTAACGGTGTCCCCTAGCGGCCATTAAATGTATCTCTCAATACCTAAACAATAATTATTATATCTTTCATTATAATAATAATTATTATTTATGTGTCACCTACGTCCTTATTGACCCTTAAGAATATTGGCAAAACATATTAAGGGTTTTCAATAAAATCGGCCAAGTGCGAGTCGGACACGCGCACGAAAGGTTCCGTACCGGTATAGAGCGAAAGTAGACAAAAAATTGTGTTTTTTGTATGGGAGCCCCCCTTAAATATTTACTTTATTTTAATTTTATTATTAATAATAATTATTAAAGTACAAAATTTTGTGAAAATTTCAAGTGCGTAGCTGTTACCATAATTATTGATTACGAGCAAAAAAGGCCAAAAAATCACGTTTCTTGTATGGGAGCCCCCTATAAAAATAAACTTTATTTTATTTTTAGTATTTTTTGTTATTGAGGCAACAGATATACACAATCTGTGAAAATTACAGAAGTACTAGCTATAGCGGATCTTGAGATACAGCCTGGAGACATACAGACAGACGGACGGACGGACAGACATCGAAGTCTTAGTAATAGGGTCCCGTTTTTACCCTTTGGGTACGGAACCCTAAAAACGTGTTAAGAAACTCATGACCCTGAAAGGGAGCTAGGGCGTAGGGCAGTTGGTGAAAACGGGCATACCTAAGTTATTTACCTATCCGCCTAATGCCTATATAATATATATGATTAATGATTATATAATACATGATTTCATAGGAAGATGGTGGATCTACTTCATTTAGTCTTTTTATGTCAACCAATAACGGTTGCGATCTGGGCTGGGTTTGATATAACGCGACCAAATTACGTAGGTCCCCATGAATAATTAATTTATCTGATGCCGCAGTCGCATGCATTTATCGCCACGAAGCTTCGTGCTATGAGACGATACCATATTTGGAAGATACACGCAGATCGTCCAATGGTATTTATCGTCTTTAGCACGAATCTTCGTGTTGATAAACGCAGGTGCGGCTGCGGCATGATTGTAACTAGTGCATTTGCCATCACATTACATTTGTTACACCCTGTATAGCCAATACAGGGTGTAACAAAACTTAGTCATAATACTTTAGGGTGCGTATGTGTTCTTTATAATATTATAGAGTTGACTGTAGAAGTAGCAGCGCTGAAGGAGTACTTTTTTTCAACTTTTCTATGGAAAAATTCATGACGCTGGGGTACTTGTCAATACGAATCACAAAAAAATTACTAGTTCTGAGTTCAGCGTTACTACTTTAACAACGAACTCTATACATGAGACACATTTTTTGACGTGGGAGAGCCATTCTTCGGCACGAATAGGCCGGCTCGACCGGAGAAATACCACGTCCTCACAGAAAACCGGCGTGAAACAGCGCTTGCGCTGAGTTTCGCCGAGTGAGTGAGTTTACCGGAGGCCCAATCCCCTACCTTCTCTCTTCTCTTCTCCCTTCTCTTTCCCTTCTCTTCACATCCCTACCCTCCCCTATTACCCTTTTCCCTCTTAAAAGGCCGGCAACGCACCTGCAGCTCTTCTGATTCTGCGAGTGTCCATGGGCGACGGAAGTTGCTTTCCATCAGGTGACCCGTTTACTCGTTTGCCCCCTTATTTCATAAAAAAAAACATACACACCCTAAAGTATATAACTTAGTTTTGTTACACTCTGAAGATGTTAAAAAAATTTTGCTTATCATTTTTCACATCAAGCGGTGTACGAGTTGCATTTCCTCCGCTAGATTATTCAAAAAATGGTGGATTATTTAAAGCTATTCACGTTCGGACCTTCGTTATGCGGCGCTCCGGGTTAAGCCTTATTTAGCTTAACTTACAGGCTTGTAATGTAGATTTTAATGAGGTTCCAGGCGACTACAAAATGTAAGTTTTCCGCTAAATTCAGTTTTCCAAACTTTAGTCTTTCTTTCAACCCTAAACCATGCCATAGGCAAAAAAGGGTTGCATCGATGATGCTTGCTACGATTTGCACCCACGGTTTTCCACCATGAAGTGACGAAGAATCTTTATAGTTATTTAGAAAAATATTCGAAAGCAAATCGTTTGGAGATTTCATAAGTCAACGCGTTTCCACGACAGAATCGAATATCTGCTTCCCACAGAATTCAGTTGAAATCTCATCGACACGACGAATGGAGAATGTGATGGGAATATTCGAGGTTTGATTACAATAAATTCAGGTTTTGGTGACGAAAAGGTTCACTTGATAATAGGCCTGCTAGTATTATAATGTAACGCCTCCGTGGTCTAGTGGTACAGAGCGCGGCTCTTGACTCGGAGGTCGTGGGTTCGATTCCCGCGTTGGAAACATGTTATTTCCAAGTTTGGTTAGGACAATGCAGGCTGATCACCTGATTGTCTGACAAGTAAGATGATCCATGCGTCGGATGGGCATGTAAAAAGTCGGTCCTGCGCCTGATCTCTCGCCGGTCGTGTCGGTCTGCCGTCCCACTGGGTTATGAGAGTAAAGGAATAGAGAGTGCACTTGTGTACTGCGCACACACTTGGGCACTATAAAAATACTCCTGCGTAGCTGGCCTGGTTTCAATGAAACCGGCCACCGTCACCGAAACCGGTGTGGGAGCTATTATTATTATTATACTGTATAGAACGGTAACTGTTCTATGGACTACCTAAATATGGCTCTAGTTATTGGCAGAAATACGTAGGGCTATAATCTATATTATTATCTTCTTATATATAAAAATGGATCTTCAATTGTGTTAGTGACGTTATTACGGCTGAACAGATTTGCGTAATTTTAGTCTTAAAATAATCCTTGAAGTCCAGGGAAGGTTTTAAAGTGACACGAAGTTCACCGGGACAGAGTTATAAAGTTTAAAGCGATCCGATTTTGACTACATAATACATATAGTATAAATTATTGTCCCACGGAATAAATACCTCACGAGTGGGTGTAATTATAATCATCATAGGTCATCCCAAAATTATTTCCTTTCAATAACAAGAACTATACTTAATAGAACATTTGCAATTATACTATTAAAGAGACGTTACTATAATAATAATTCACTAATCATAATAATTTTATATACTTTGAAAACGCCTAGTTAAATAACAATAGCAAGAGCTACGAACTTATGCTTTCATAAACATGGAAACAATTCACAAGTGCAATAATTGGTCAAAGCTGTACGCATTGCTTTACTAACGCGATTAAAAATTAATTTGTTTGTGAATTGTAAAATGATGTATTGTGTAATGAAATTTCGCCTTGTGATTGCGGTATAAATGAGCTTCACGAAATAAAATACTGTTTTGTTAAGCTTGTAGACAAAAGATAAGGTGGTTTCATATGAATTAATTCTTTATCGAAGTACATTTTTGAATTGCAATAGCCGGTTTGTCTTCTAAATTATTCTAACATCTAGGTAAAATCTAAATTTATCATTAAATACTTTTTTTCATTAGTAAATATTTTTACTATGTGAGTAAAACAATACTGCTTAAATTGCTCAACAATTTTCTTTTTTATGGGATTGATCTAAAATGTCAATTGTGATAAAATTATGTTACCGCTCGCTGTTAGCAGCGGCTTCAAAATTTTTTTAAATTTTTTAGGCTTATGCCAAGCATAAATTACAAAATGTTATCTTTCTTATTTTTTTTAAATTTCAACTCTCTGGCTATTACCGTTCTTGAGACAGACAGACAGACGGACAGACGGACAGACAACGAAGTCTTAGTAATTCGGGTTACTTAATAATAAGGGTTTTATACCCAAAGGGTAATATATCCCGTTTTTACCCTTTGTGTATGGAACCCTAAAAAAAACACCATAAAATTGAACATAGAACTTAACGAAAATGTTATTTAATTGAATTATTTAATATCTTATTTAATTGTCGTTTGTGGGGAAGAGGTCCACAGTCCTGATCGTCAGGTTATTCTTCTGTCGTGTCAGAGTCTGGCTGTTGTCGGCAGAATGGCGGACCAGCGACAGCAGCTCGTAGGTACCACTGTGTTCCACTCCAACACCTCGCATGCCCACGCTGCAGCTTGTGAACGGCTGGACAGCTTCCATGAAGAAAATGTGAGAGGGAAGGTTACTGTTGGGGTAGGCTTCGTATCTGGCACCATCAGGGACGATCACGTGGCATTCCTCCAGGGTGTCAAACCACCATTTCGCGATGCCGAAGCTCACGCCGAGAAGGTCGCTCTGGATGTAGTCGACGTTGCGCTCCTCCAGCCAGATTTCGGTCACACAGAGACCTGGAACAGATGGTAGGAAGTCAGTGAGGGAAGAAAATTAAGACCCAATTTCACCAATGACTGTTAAAGTTAGTGCTTGAATTGGTATCATGTTAGAACTCATCCAATTTAAAATGACGCGCCCCTCTCACATACAGTACCAAATATCTCATTTATATTAATTAATGAAGTGGTGGGGCGCGTCATTTAAAGTTAGACAAGCTCTAACTCTTTCGTTTTTCATATAAATGAAAGAGAAGATCATGACATAAGAAACTCTTAACACTAACAGACGTCGGTGAAATTGGGCCTAAGGGTCAAGCATGGTTCGAAGAGTTAGATTTTGGTTACGCAAAGACTACTATTAACTATGGTATGGACGAAAGGATCATTGCCATTACTAAAACTAGGTTCACCACGTGTTATGCTATTAGTAGTAAATTGGATAATAAGTAATAAGTTAATAACCAATACAAAACTTAAAATTATATTTTCTTTTTAAATTTTTTTTTATTGCCACAATAATTATTAAAACATTGCGACATGATATTTTGCAATTTGTGCATTTTATTTTATTTCATTGTGCAGTATTGGATTTTTAACATAATTTTTATTTTATTGTGAAATTGTAAATAAGTTCAAAGCAGGATTGAATTGGTATATAAAAACTATGGGACCGCATCTAGGTTTTTTCTTTTCATTTAGGTTACAAAGACGTCGTTTCTAAGTCTCAATAAAAAAATACGAACTCGGTTAATCATCAAACTACAATCTTCATCTAGGTACTTATTTTATACAACAATCCTCCTATAGCAACGAAGTTATCCAAATAAAGAAACTTACTAAGTATTTCCGGACCTATACGACCTGCAAACCTTCAAGAAAAGAGCGTATTCTCTCTTAAAAGGTCGGCAACGCACCTGCAGCTCTTCTGATGTTGCGAGTGTCCATGGGCGACGGTAGTTGCTTACCATCAGGTGACCCGTTTGCTTGTTTACCCCCTTATTTAATTAAAAAAAAACTTACCTTGGAAGGCGAAAAGCGCTAAGAACAAAAATGTCACTCTGCCAAACATTATGATTCCTGTTACAACACTGAACCAACTAAAGACAGTATGATGTTATGCTATTTAGTATTTATACCGACGTCTATCTTTGCTTAATCTTACTGATTTTGGATAATTGTTTTCTGATAACAAATTATCACATTGATTTTTATTGTAAATTTCCAGTTTCAGCTGACAACAACCTTACTGTTCCATCCATGAAATTTTTATTGAAAATTAAAAATGCCTCTGGAATAAGTTTATATTATGCGCAAACTGTCAGCAGAATATAGCTATAATATAAAGAAGAAGTATCTAGCATTTTAGAAAATAAACATTTACAAGCACGGTTATTAAACACCAAGAAAAGCATACTAGTTCTTATCCAAAATTTAACTCCATAAAAAGCAGGCGAAAAGTTGTAGACGTATGTCTAAATCTAAATCAAAAGTTATCAGTTATCACTAATTATATTACATAGATAAGCTGGTTAATCGATTTTATCGCGAGTACGTGATTTACCGAAATATAGATAAGCTAAGATACTAACATTGGTCATATTATAATATGCAGATAAAACTGACTACAAAGATATAATGGGAAGTACGGTAAGGGATCTCTTTTTCGATAGTAGTGTTAATAATTGTAGGTTTCTTTCACGGGCTTTGGCCCACCACCCACCACACATTCGATCAAATCATGGTATTAATGCTTGTAAGTTTTTCGTAACAAGCGTTCTTCCACATTTCCACCACTGCTTCTTACGTAAGCCAGGATCGACTACGGTAACCGAGGATAAAAAACCTTAGATAATAATAATATTGATTACTAATAGGGATATAATAGGGGATGATAGTTTGTATGAAACTTTGTCAATTTTAAGCCGATTGGGTTGAGACTTTGATTCCTAATTAATAATAATACTTCTTAAAGCGAGCGAAGCCGCGGGCAGAAGCAAGTTACTTATAATTCGAGGGGCACCATTAAAACAAGGTGACAACGTTTAACTTTAAAAGGAATGAGGCTAAAACATTAACACGTTACCTACTAAAACTAATTGCCATTAAACATGACTGTCCAGCATTGGTAATGTCACAAAATATATTATAAATAATTAATTATATTAGGTAATGTTTAGTTAAAAGAATATAATATTATTTTGATAGTCATGGATGACGCCCGCAACGGATAATCGCGCGGAGTTGCATATTAAAAAAAATAACCTACGTCCCTTCCCGGGACACAAAGCATCTCCATATCGAATTTCAACCAAACCTGTTAAGCGGTTTGGGCGTGAAGTGATAACAGACATACAAACAGATAGACGGACAGACAGACACTCTTTCGGATTTTTAATATTAGAATGGATTTTACTAGCAGGGCCGATGGACAACAAATCAAACAAACAAAAGTGCACAGAACCGCTAAAGAAGTTTCACTTAAAAAATTAAACCCGAAAAATGGTAAATTAATGCGTATTAAAGTGACGTGTGTTTAAAAGATCGATTTAAGTGGTCGGTCGAATTAAAGGAATATATTCTGTAAATCCAGCTATATGGCCCTTAATTCGATTGCGTTCGCGGTCGAATGAGCGGTAATCACCGGGGGCCGATTCTTGTACTTCGAAAGAAGCTTTGAGCGTAACTTCACAGCACTTCACAGAACATTACAGCACACATAACTCGGAAAGAGGTCGCAACCTGCAAGGGTTTTCGTGGTTGGATACCGCTGTCAATCCTGGCGACACAGGAGATACAGTGGAATAATAATATGTGGTGGGCCAAAGCACGTTAAAAAAACCGTATTATCTCGAGTCGTTCTGCATTATTTGTATATAAAACACCCTACTGCAGCCCACTCTATTCGGAATCGTAACGTCTCGGAACATTAATTGATGTTTTTTTATAAAATATTTTTGCCCCCAAACGAGTAACCGGGTCACCGGATGGAAAGCAACTAACGTCGTCACTCGTCAATGGGCACTCGCAAGTCGCAAAATTAGAAAATCTGTAGGTGCGTTGCTGGATTTTTAAGAGAGAAAGAATATTATATACAGACTTGCTGCTCACGGTCTTCCAAATTAAAATTCTCGTCTCACATTCGAGTGCGTTAACCTGCAATCGGATCTACATTCGAGGCATTAGAATTGGATCCTTGATTGTCGGACCGTGTGTACTCTTTATGTTATTACGCGGACAAATTGACTGCATGTCCGGCTTGTAACCTCCACATTGGAATTCGTTTCAGCGATGCTCGCGTTACAATAATCATAGGTTTGTACAAGGACGTTGGGTTTGCATCATTGCATCGGAGAAATGTAAAAATAATAAAAAAATAAAAAATAAAAATTATTTTATTTCTGAGTAGATTTTAAAAAAATGCTTTCAGAACGTTGATACTACTGGTGCCTACCACCGGTTCGGGAACTAGCCCGGCGAGAAGAACCGGCGTAAGAAACTCGCACGGGGCCCACTTTTTTACCAAAAAAAGTGAGAAAAAAATTAATCTTTTAAAATAATATTTACAATGCTGTAACTTAAAATATACAATGTCAAGATACATACATAATTGTTTAAGTCATACAATAGTGTAGAAGTAGCCTTGCAAGCAGCCATCCTACTCCCAAGATGTGCCATCATTTATGAAATCATTGACCTTATAATAGGCTTTGGCACACAAACGCTCTTTGACTACTTTCTTAAATTTATTAATGGAAAGATTTTGAACGTTTTCTGGGATTTTATTGAAAAGGCGTATACATTGACCTTTAAAAGATTTACTGACTTTACTAAGTCTGATCACTGGCAAATCTAGCTTGTGCTTATTTCTGGTGTTTCTACAATGAATGTCACCTTTGGCTTTAAATTTACATATATTTTTTCTAACATATAATACATTATCCAAAATGTATTGAGAAGCTACTGTCATAATACCAATTTCTTTAAACTTTTCTCTCAAAGATTCAAATGTAGACATCTTGTAAATTGAACGTATAGCTCGCTTCTGCAGCACAAAAATAGTATTAATGTCGGCAGCGTTTCCCCATAAAAGGATACCATACGCCATTCGACTGTGAAAATAGCTAAAGTATACTAATCGCGCAGTGTCTTCGTCAGAAATTTCCCTAATCTTTCTGACTGCATATGCTGCAGAACTGAGTCTATCTGCGAGTTTAGCAATATGAGGACCCCACTGTAATTTGCTATCTAGTGTATGTATTAATTGCAAATGCCGGATCTACGTTATTTGGTCGGGTTTTGCCAACTTAATGTTACTTGTACATAGTCGGAATCCTCAACCCATATATTTTATACTAATAATATTTAAATGCGAAAGTCTATCAGTCTCTCTGTCTGTCTGTTACATCTTCACGCTCAAACTGATTGGGCTGTTTGGTTTTGATTGCTTTTTCGGCACTGAGTGCCGAAAAAGGACATAGGTACTTTATCTCATACCATACCAAACAGCAAATATGTTCAATGGTTTGGGTGTGAAGTGGTCACAAACAGACAGACAGAGAAACTTGGGTATTGATAATATTATTAGTCGAAATTCAATTTTTTCTGTTTTTCCGTGAACACGCGTATCGTTAAAACATAATTGAAAATATAACTTTGTTTTTAATAAAACACTTTATAGAATTTTTATGGTACAGTCGTGGAGATGAATATATTATCTTTCATTTGAAATCAAAATATCCTCGCAGTTTGACTCCTAATTCTTTAATAGGGTACCGGAAAATCGCTGATATTTGTAATAGCGTCCTTAATCGAAATTTTTCGATTTCTGAAAAATAAGTGGCATATTTTGATAACCAAAAGAAACAAAGAGCATAGATTAGCTCGGCACAGACATTTACATATTAAATGACGCGCTCTCAAAGCTCCAAATCTTGTAATTCGGCGCACGGCAGAGCAGCTCTCGTTATAACGTGTCACGTAAAACAATTTCCAAGCCCCTTATCCGAAACTGCGCGTGGAATACAATGGCGTCACTACACTGCACAGAGTGTTGAACACAAAGATACTGCAAGAGACAGTAGAAGGATTTTTAGAGTAAGGTTTAAAAAAATATAACAGTACAGGATTTGATAGTAATTTAAAATGAAGCAAAAAGTGATTTTATCATCAGATATATATAAATGACACATAAATGGATAATGACGAATTATTTGTATAATTCGTCAATACTAAATGTAGGTTAAATATAATTTAAAGTGGTCTGGACGTTTTTCAAAAATCAGTACCTACCTGCCTTATCGTAGTATGTATAAAGGTAATGTAATTATCAGTAATAATCAGTAATCACATTACATCAACAAACGGATTTTTATCAAATTAGGTTTTTCAGGAGTTATGGCTCTGGACTTGGAGTAATGTTACTTTTTGTCCTAAAAAATTATAATAATTTATTTCCCTAATTCTATGATATGTAGAAGAACCGAGGCAATAGTAAATGGTATTTTAATTCAAATATTTGAGTCGTTCTAGTATTATTTGACGTCACAAAATTCTCACAGGTTCGTAGGTTCAAGTTTCGACCAACGGCTAGTACGTGACAGACATCTACTCTCATCGTCAGTCTCTGCGCCAACACTACTCTGTATGCAAACTGAACCTCCATTCATTGACTCCCACTTCTGGTCTAAAGGGACCGGATTGGAACTTGCTGGAACTTGTTGTAATCCGATATTTGCAAAATGTGTCTTTCATCTGACAAAGGCTTTGCCGAATTGAATTTTGCCTTTTCATAATTTCGACTTCTCCTCACGTGGTGTTCTTACTTCTTAGTAGTAACGTGATATTTTATAAATGTATCTGTTTTCTGTGCTTCTAGTTTTTAGTATTGTAACAATTTACAAATAAGCTCCAAAAAAATTTTTTTTGAAACATTGGAACAAATTCGGTTTATTTTCAAGTAATATGTTGTATATTATGTATTTTCTACAGTAAATAATATTATTAATACTGTGTGTTTGTCCGTCTATCTGTCTGCGTGCCTATCTATCTGTCACCTCTTTATACTTAAGCCTCTGAACAAATTTAGATGAGAAAATGTGGCAATTATCGTAATTTGTATTTTATTTATTAGTAGTATTTTATTTATTTTATCATGTTTGGGTAGCTTACAGCTAACTTTATTAAATTTTTCATAAATTATAGAACAAGAAAAGTCAATTACAAGCCTCCACAGGTCGCTCGGTAATGTAATAAATAAATTTAATTACATTTATAATATACCTACACTAAAAATAGCCTAAAAAATTCAATCCTGCTTTTCAACTAAAGACTCCGTGATTTGCATTCCCTCACCGTCATTAGGAGCTTCCAGTAACTATCATAATACGTGATACGCGGAAGTTGCATGTTTTATGAAGACCGTCTTTGTGGCGCACAGCGCGGCGGGAACAATATCGTCGCTTTGAGCTGAACTTCACACATGAGGACGAGGAATACACGGGCACTATTTGTGGGGTACGACGCTGCGATTACCTTATGAAAATATACTTATTGTGAGTAGTATAGAAACAGACCGCAATAAAGTATGGGACAATAGATGGACCATCATTATTTCACCTTTTACAGGACCTTCGTTACAGAATGCTCACATAGAAACAAAGAAGCTAACTACTTTTAAACGTACTGTTATAAAATATAACTTATAACATTATGTGCAATAATCAAGTGTGTTATAAAACGTGTAAAATTTTTAAATTTTTTCAATTTTCATTGTCAATTCATTTTCCACAGTAATACACACTTTTCCATGCACTTATTCCACATTTATTAATTTAATTTACTACAATTATATCTCACACGACCGGTTTCGTTAACATCATCATCACACCTGATGATGATGTTAACGAAACCGGTCGTGTGAGATATAATTGTAGTAAATTAAATTAATAAATGTGGAATAAGTGCATGGAAAAGTGTGTATTACTGTGAAACATGAATTTCCACCAAGAAGTTACAGTATATTCAATATCATATATAATTCATTTTTGTGTAACGTTACACGTTATAGGAGTTTTAAAATGATGAACGGTCTATTTAACTTATTTAAAAAATACTAACTATACAATTATAAACGTAATTATATAATTTTGTGAGCTTATAGCTAAGCAAACTAGCCATGAAAATTTAAATAGAAGATTATTATTTAATTTACGCTTACGAATATGACACAAAATTGCAAATTACCAACGTTTTCATCACGAATTCCTGCCCCCTGTGTACAGTGTACACCAAATACCAAACATCAATTTTGTCCCCGCACAAGTTTGAATATTGCTCCCGAAACAATAGCGACTAGCGTGATGGATGAGGACTAACGATTTGATAGACATCGCTGATCTAGGTCTAAGATTAGGAACGAGGGTTGGATTTAGGGAATCCGAGGGTTTGATGTGAGGACAGGAGACATTAGAAACGTCTTATTAATAAAAATATTTGTGTTTATTCTAATCGTATATATTTTATTATAATCTATATTTTTTCTGTTTGTTCTTCATTTATCTGTATAATCTACTGAATGGATTTCGATGAACTTAAGTATACATAAACTTTGATTCTTTGAAAAACAGGGATGTCATTTTAGGGATATTAGAACGGCTCAAACGCAACTAATATCGAATTTAAATTTACCATTTAATAGGTAATATAGTGAAAGATCAATTAGAATCAAATGGACAGTAATGAGATACACTCTAAGATACGCAGACCGTGCTTTGCAGACCATGGTGTATAATTTATGCTTACAGCTTAGCAAGCCGTGAAATATTGCAAGTGTCACTTCTCAATGATCTATTGCCAAATATGCATGCTAGATTCCTGCTAGAGCCCGGTCACCGAATAGGTAAAGATTCGGCCATTGATTTAACATTACACGTTAATGTTAACATGACACCTCCATGTCGGTCGGCAATTAAATGTGGTTCTTAACTTGGAAGTTATGGGTTCGATCTCGACATCGTCGGAAAAATGTTCCCAAGTTTGTTTAGGACAACCATGTCATGATATCATATCATGATGATCATGATATACCACACATCAGGCCAGCAGGGAAACGGGCAACGAACATTCCAATATTCCATTTTACAATTTCACTTAACCACTTTACTTTAAGCCATGTAATTGTAATCCGTATTACAACCGCGTTCGTAATGACGTCCGGTAATGACGTCGTTAGGGGTGTGCAATGAAAGGCGGTTTCAATTAAAATTTTAATGCGTCTTTAGTGCAGTCGCTCTAGGGTTGCCACTTTTTTATTTATTTCAGTTTAAATCTGCGTGGGAAACGATTTTGGTGAAGATTTTTTAATATTAATATGTCATAAGTTTATTTTTATTTGATAATTACGTATAGAATATAAAATATGTATTAGAAAAACAAACATAACTTTTTTAGATATTTAGTTGTATTTGTTAACACACACACCTTAACGCATATATTATTGTTGGATTATATAAAACTACAAGTAAACTAAAAGTTTCGTTTGAAGGAAACTGATCATGATAGTTTGAAGTTACCAACTCGAATTTATATTAATTCAAACGTCTGACAACCCTAACGATATGATGTATACGAGTTTGAAGTTTGCACAACTTTGTTTTGAATAATTTTGTTGCGAAGACTATTTACCATTTTTACTTGTAGTTTGCAAATTGCGAAGCTTAAGTAGTGTTGCTAAGTTTTTTGTTGCTTACTTAAATTGAGGACTCGTGGACCGAGATTTTTTTTTGTTTTTTAGAGCTTGGGAATAATTTTACTATGATCCGGTGAAGATGGCCGGTTTAAATGAACCCGTCATAATGGAACCCGCAATCTTAAAGTCAAGGATGAAGTAGTCATAATATTTTAATTATTGTAATAAAGATTGGATAGTTGAAATTTATGTCTTAAAAGGATATTTAAAAGTGGTTGTTTACAGCGTCGCAGAAAGCCAGTTTTTAAAAAATTCAACTTTAGCTACAGATTTTTTGATAATTAATTTTGTGTTTCTTTGAAGCGTTAGTCTTTATTGTTTTGATTATAATATCTAATTGGTATTCTCGAGAAAAAGCGATTATAGTTTATACACTTAAAACATTTCGTAACACTTAACAAGAAAATTAATTATATTATAAGGTAAGCAAATACTTCGTTTCTCTCACAATAGAAGATGTTCAACAAACAATTTTTAGATTTATAGAGCAATTTGAATTTTTAGGAAATATATTTTGATAATTTTGCTCTATTATTCTTTCAACGCTGCTACTTTTACAGTGAACTCTATATAAGTGAGACATACTCACCCTAAGGTATTAAAATTTTATATTTTGTTATACCTTGTAGAAAGGCCTATAAAGTGAGACGAGTAGAATCTGAAAGCTAAAATTTATTAAAATCTGTTTCTTTACTTTTGGCAGCCAGCCTTGGCATTATTTTATATGATAATAACAATTTAGAGTATAAATTATTTGAAATCCTCTATCTTGTACTCGAGAATGTTAGCACCGTATGGAATTTAATAAAGCTTAATATTCCAGTTCCATTCACCACATAGCACGCATACCTGTTGATGAACTAGCAACTAGCAATATTGCTAATGGAATTATGTCATCTATTGCTTAGTGCTTGCTAGGTTTAATGTATTGCACTTAAGATGGGTACACTACTCTGTTGAATCACGTTAATCGTAAACTGTTATGCATTTTTGATGCTAGTCTGAATACTAATATTATTTAAAACTAGCTGTCCCGGTGAACTTCTTGTCACTTTAAAACCTTCCCTGGACGCGCCGCGCGACTAACACACTTGAAAATCCATTTTTCCATTTTTATATATAAGAGAAGAAGATGTGAAATTCTGTCTGTCACCTCTTCACGTTTAAGCCACTGAACCGATTCCGATGAAATCTGCAGACAATTTGAGTCCCGGGAAAGGACATAATTATAATTTTTTTTGTTGTGGACTCAGACCAAATAAAAACTCAAGACAGGGCGCTGCGAACAATAAAGTGAAGCCGATCTACGCCAGCTGTGTATGTACACACTTACGCCCACATACGCAAAACGAAAGTACGCCATTTTTCGTCGTATATATCGCGACTCGTGACAGCAGCACGCGTTTAGAAAATAATTTGTTAAATACTTAAAAATGTCGAGCTGTGTCGTGAAAGGGTGTAAATATTATATTATATATTTTATTTCATTGATTTTGGGGTTTCTTGAATAACATTGCAACGCGCAGTGCGCGGCGCGCACACATGCTTGAAAAACCTGCTTCACTCGCGTTGTTCGCAGCGCTCTGTCTTGAGTTTTTATTTGGTCTGAGGTTGTGGAAAAAATATACAGTTTTCGCGCGATAAACTACTTTCAGTGCAACTGAGTTTCGGGCGTCACCGCGCTGACGATTGACTGGAGATCATTATGATCAGCTACGTTAGAGCTATGTTGTAATGCCCAAGTGTGTACGCAATAGACAAGACTATCTCGTTCTTTACTCTTATAACGGGCCAGTCCTGTCGGTCACCAGACAGAGTATCTAGAGGCTCAGACTAACGTAGGGTGACATTTTTTTTTATATTATAGTCTGAACATTATGTGCTGTTTTTCTCGGTTTCCACAGGGACTCTTGAATTTAATTATTTTAATGTAATCTATTCATTCCGCATTCATATTTAATCAATTCTTCTGGAACTGTGATAATGCTTTTCCGTAAATCATTACACGCCTCGCATCTTTGTTGCTTTTTCATTTCACATTTTCCACCTCCCCGCATTTACACATTGCGAGCTCTGAGAATTTTTATGCAAAAGAACCACATTCCGCCATTTACAAATATTACAGAGATAATAAATTCCTACAGGAGTAACGTGTTTTTATTTAATTTAGCTGATATGTTTAATGTGGATACGAAAAAAATCTTTTAGTGAAATGGGCTTAGATATTTTTAGATATATCATCAATCTTTGTATTTCAAGACAAGTTATAAAAATAAGTATTAATATGTACAATACACTCCGTATTGGAATTTGGAATACAAAATTAAATTAATGTCAAAAAGATCACATTGCGTATCATTTTGGAGTAATCCTACGTCGAAGAAGTGTATTTTTATCAGGAGACATACAAAATCTAGACACGCGGTAACGTGTCAAGCCAAGTTCCAGCATAACAGAATGGCGAGCAGCACCGTGTGTAATATTACACGAACCATTTGCAGCTACTATGACCCCCTAAATTATTACTTTATTGTTTCTAGGACAGTTTGTTGTGCAAAGTGTAAGCACAGTGTTCCCGTAAGATATACATAATATTACATAGATTTTAATATAAAGGTCATATAAAGGTTAGTAAATGAGACGAATAATATTATGTAACACTAAGAAACTAATGAAGATTACTTTAAGGAGCAAACATTCGAAGTGTCGGAGCAAAAAGTAGGTATAAAGTAAAAAGGTATATTTGAAAAGAGCAAGTTTATCAAGCGATACCTCGAGGTGCAAGTCAGTAACCTTTCCAACAAAGAAGGAACAAAAATAAAAGTTTCAAAGCACGTTGATTCAAGATAAAGTCGATACTAAATATTAACAAGTACCGTTACGTGTGAGTTTGTTTTAGACGGAGAAAGGATCGGCATGAATGGGCCGACTTAACTTGATTTTGTCTATAACCGCTAACAAAAAAGAGGAGTGACTAACAAAAACTCACAAAAAACACTAACAAAAGGGAGAGTTTTAGGGCCCCCGCAGATATACAATTTCTAGTTGTACAACTACAGTCAACTACAATTTTTAAATGAAAAAAATAATATGAGAACTTTATAAATTCGAGATAAAAATGTGCAAGGTGACAATTTATAAAATGTAATAAGCGTTCTCTGTAAAAATACAAAGAAAACAATACACCTTTTAAGCGTGATTACGTTTAGAAAATTTTCCCGCCTGTCATGACTTTTTTGACAGACTATAGTTGTACAACTAGAAATTGTATATCTGCGAGAGCCCTTAACGTATATTGTGTCTGTTTGTGGTAACGTATTATCATCCAAGAGGGTGGACCGATTTTGATCTAGTTTTTTTGTATGAAAGCTAACATGATCGCGAATGTTCTTAGCTATAGTTTATTATCATCAGCATTCAGCACTCTCAGTGCTGGAAAATTTGGGTTTATCTCTTTCATGAAACTTTGTAAGCGACTTCCAGATCGGAGCGATATTTTTTTTTTTGCTTTCCGATTCCTGCACACTTATGAGTGCTTATGAAGAGTTCTGCCCCCTTAGATAAAGTATCTTTCGTTAAAAGCGATGACGAAATTCGTTTTCAAAATGTATGCGGTTTGACATAAGTCATCGCTAAATGATGCATGCTTGCGAAGACTAATGTCAAATCCTATACATTTTGATAACGAATATCGTCATCGTTTTTAACGAAAGGGACTTTGTGTACGGCCTCTGATCGAATGTTGTTTTCTTAATTTAACATTATTATTTACCGACAACAATCCCTTATCATACAGACCAGACAGACAATCTTTGTCGAACTTGGCTGGTATCTGGATTTTGTTTTTAGTAACTCTCTCTCAACAAAGTTTCTAAATTACATTTAAAACTTCTTTCTGTTTAATTATAATTCACATCACACATTTTTGCAGACGTTTTCAATTCGTCCCCCGACCCAGCTTCGATTATTCAAATCTTATTTCAGTCGTATATTCACAATATGTATAAGTTTAATCATTTATTTTTCTTCGTCTTGAATTTCAAAGAGATTGCCTCAGACCAAATTAAAACTCAAGACAGAGCGCTGCGAACAACAAAGTGAAGCAGGTTTTTTAAGCATGTGTGCGAGCCGTGCACTGTATGGGCTAGTGTCGCAATGTTATTCAAATTACCCTAAAATCGATGAAATAAATATAATATGATATTTATACCCTTTCATAACACAGCTCGGCATTTTGAAGTATTTACAAATTATTTTCTAAACGTGTGCTGCTGTCACGAGTCGCGATATATACGACGAAAACTGGCGTACTTTCGTTTTGCGTATGTGGGCGTAAGCGTGTACATGCACAGCTGGGGTACTTTCGATCGGCTTCACAAGTTGTTGTTCGCAGCGCGCTGTCTTGAGTTTTTATTTGGTCTGAGGAGATTGCTTGCAAGATTTCTTTTAAGACTCGAATTTTTAATAGGTATCCTTTTATGTTCCTTTTAAAATATCTTGTGTATAGACTAGCAATTACTCACATAAGATCAGGCTTTTGTATGTTATTTGTAAAATGTCTCAAAAACAAGAATGCTTAGTTTCGGAATCCTTGTACGTAAGTACAAGGATTCCAAAATTCCTTTAAGTAATTATGAAATCCAAATTTATGTTTAGTTTTTACAAACTTTATTTTAAACCGTAGTTTTCTATCTACCTACTTATTGTTTAAGTGCTAAAATACTACGTTAAGCTATTAAAGTTTTAATAGTAAAATTGCTCGAGAAAATATAAAGATTAAATTATCTAAAGAATATAAAAATATGAACCATAACAGCTTTTCTTTCAGAACTCACGATGATTTAGAATTTACTCAAATATAGTTTTAATGAAAATCAAAATCAAGACCTTTCGTCTGCCATTTTCAGAAAATCAAAAGGAAAAATATTTGACATTTTCAGCTTCCTATTTCCAACCTATTTCACCTTCAGTTACATTGTCACGACACAATACTTGATCACAAAACTTTTTTGCGCGCCATTTTGAAACTTCTGATATGTTAATAGCTCTCGTCAGGCGCCATTGTGAATCTCACAAAAGTACAAAAATGAATAGTTCATTATGCCTTTATTCTCTAATATTATACCTCCTTGAATCTTTCATTAGGAAAATTGCTTGCTCTTAGCGAGTTTTTACATTCATTTGCTTATTATTTTCCTTAATATCTTGCATTTGGGTACAGCAAAAGTCTCTTACGCTTGAATTATTTTTTGCGTTTTTTAGTTTTAACTAATGTTAGAAGTTTTATGTACCTTAATTTCTGTAGATATGACTATTATAACCATATTGAAAAATATATGTTTTAAATAGATTTTGAGTCTGACGCTTTACGTACATCATCATTTCTGTAAAAAAATCTATGTTGACGAAAACTACTTCCAAACTGATTAAACTGAACCCTTGAATTCGACGAATATCACTGTATTTACAAAGAAGAAACAGTGTAATTTAAAAGCTGATTTTAAAACTATCAAAGAAAACTGTTTTATAAATTAATTCAGAAAAAGGATTCAAAGAGTAAAATCAATTACAGATATAAATATAAATTACATAAATACTTTATCGAGTTACAAAATCGATAATAATAAAATCCATCTTAGTTCGAAGTTATTTCTTGCGACAGACTCGGATTCCGTTCGAACGGAATTGAAAAAGTAAAATATTGGAGCTTCACTGCAGCTATTTTACATTTTTATATTGCTGTAATAGGAGATTTTACAGTTAGTTGCGCAAAATTTTAAGATCACTTTTAAAATTGGAGGAATCAGACCTATGAGTACAATTAATTATTATTATACAGCATGACTGGTGAGACAATACCGATAATTAAGGAGAGTATTCAGTACTCGATTCTCATTATAATTATTATGTAATAAAATTAGGTACTTAATTTTTAACCAAATTTCCCTTTAAAGTTTTAAACAAATGAATAATGGACACCTAGTAAATTACTATGCGGCCGGGCGCGGCCCACCCCGCCCCGCGCGCCGCGCGCTACTCCCGCGCGCGGTGTCCATGCGTTGGGTAAATAATTATTTAACTTGAAGCTACATTTACTCAGTGATCAGTTGATATTATTTTTTATATTATTTTTTTTCAACTAATATTATAGCCAAATATCACGTCCTCGAATATTGAACATGTCTTACCAGTCATGCTGTATAACATGAATTACACATTACTTAGTCGTAGTTATATTATGCAACTGTACTATAGCATATATAATGAAATTTAATTAATATAGAAACATTATTTACGTTAAAAAATGGCTGTCCCGCTAAATTTTTGCAAAATTCCCCTTCCGCCCTTTTACCCTTTCCTAAACTAACATTTGATTGAAGTATCGGAATATTTTAATATTCTTCTTGATAAATAAACTATATTTTTTTTCAATCTTTAGATTATTTACAAAAATATAGCTCTAAGCGTAATTATAATAATTGGTAGGTACATTACAGAAAATACATTCTCTTTCGAAATGTATTCTAAACATGTGGCTCAAAGTATTTAGGAGAGTCGTTTAGTTTTAATGAAATTTCGACCTTTTCAGGATTCTACCGATACTGTTGGTCTCGTCATGTCTGGAGTTTACGTAATCCTTGTCCGTGTAACAAAATATTTTGTTTAACTAATCTTATAATAATCACTACATAGATGAAAGTCCCGCTGTCTGTCCCTATAGATCTTTAAAACTAAGAAATGGATTTACATACGGTTTTTAACAGATAGATTATTATTACAGAGCCTGTAGACAAGTGTCAAAACGCTAACGCTAACGCTAACTCTAACGTTACAAAATGTATGCGATTTGACATAAGTCATCGCTTCGCTAGCGAATACTAATGTCAAATCCCATACATTTTGTAACGTTAGAGTTAGCGTTAGCGCTAGCGTTTTGACACTTGTCTACAGGCACAGTTTACCTAGCACGACTTTCTGTTATATTTATACTGTGTAAAGCTAAAAAGGTAGCGAGTTAACGTCCCTTGAGAATCGTCAGTACATTTATGATCCATTGAAAAGTAATACGACCTTTGTTTACGGCCGAGTTTATCGCCGGGTACATTGGCACACGGATCATTTACTCTGGAAGACTTAAAAATAAGAAGCTGAAGGTTATTTTGAGCATCTGTTCATAATATATTCTATAGATTTAAGTAATATTGTAAATGTGGAAATGTATTTGTCTGTCACCTCTTTAGTCTTTACGGCTTCGGTATACCAATAAATGGGTATGAGTGATGGCCTGATGGGTGGCACCAATAAAAATCCTTTGCGACCTTAGAAAGACAACTAGGCAGACAGCTAGGCAGGCTGATTCGTAAGGCCAAGAGAGGTGATGATTGCCTGATCAAAAATTCGTAAGGCCTAGAGAGAGTAGACTGCAGCTGCGGAGAGGAAGCAATAATCCCCTTTTTCCATCGAAAATGTATGCATTACTTCTGGTCGGTCTCTACCGTGCAACCCATGTTTTTTTTCAAAAGCTTGCCATTTTTTTTTGTGATTTTTGTGACACGTTTTTGGAAGTTCTCATCCACAGTAAAATGTTATGTCCTGCAACTTCTATATCCATGTACACATAAAATTGTAACTAAATTACAATGTCCTGATTATTATGATTGGAAACCGATCACGTATTGACAATAGTAAAAGTAGAATTGTCTGGAAAGTGCTTAGCAAAAGTAACTAAATTGGTACCTTATTGTTGGTTTTTTAGGGTTCCGTACCCAAAGGGTAAAAACGGGACCCTATTACTAAGACTTCGATGTCTGTCCGTCCGTCCGTCTGTATGTCTCCAGGCTGTATCTCAAGACCCGCTATAGCTAGACTTTTAAAATTTTCACAGATTGTGTATATCTGTTGCCGCTTTAAAAACAAATACTAATAATAAAATTAAGTTTATTTTTAAGGGGGGCTCCCATACAAGAAATGTGATTGTTTTGGCCTTTTTGGCTCGTAATAAATAATGGTAACAGCTACGCACTTGAAATTTTCACAAAATCCTTAATTGTATTTGTACTTTAATAATTAATAATAAAATTAAAATAAAGTAAATATTTAAGGGGGGCTCCCATACAAAAAACACAATTTTTTGTCTACTTTCGCTCTATACCGGTGCGGAACCCTTCGTGCGCGAGTCCGACTCGCACTTGGCCGATTATTTACACTTTGCATTTTATGGAGTTTTTTAGTAAATACTTAAATTATAAGAGTGTGCTGTGTGAGGCTGTTCTGTGCGCTATGGAGTGCGCGTATTTTATTCAAATCCAAGTATAATTATTATTAAAGATCAAAGTTTTGCGGTTTGAACTTTGATAGTTAACAGACAGAATTCCATATTAAAGATGTTTTTAATTCATGGTTTTCCACAGTACAACGCAGCGAACAAATAAGAGAAAATTAATAATTCATGTTCGAATTACCGTTTATAACGTAATAATTTATGGAGAATGGCTACTAAAATTTTCTTTATAAACAGGAGTAAGCGATTTAATATTCCGGCAGTGAAGGCAATGATTTAAAGCCAATTCCCTTTTTTGATCCCTTTAAAGCAAATAACGAAGTTCTGTCACGACGGACGGGTCTTTGCATAAAATATTAGGCGTAGAAACGTTTAGTTAAAACACACGGGTACATTTTCGTTGCGGTTTCGTAGCGTTTTCGGAAGTGAAATTATAAAATTTTTTGTCGTTCTTAAAAATAAGTAACTAAATAAATGCCTCTGCGCAATAATATGGATTATAATCAAAGAAAAATATATAAATTAAGCACATATTTATCTTAGTTAAATTATATTAGATATTGAAAGAGATGTCAAAGACAGATTCGATTTATCATCTATATATATAAAAATGGATTTTCAAATGTGTTAGTCGCGCTAAAACTCGAAAACGGCTGAACGGATTGGGCTGATTTTAGTCTGAAAATATTCGTAGAAGTCCAGGGAAGTTTTTAAAGTGACACGAAGTTTACCGGGACAGCTAGTTTTTAATATAATTTGAAACAATATGCCAACAGGAGAATATACCTTCAACAGTACATAAAATATATTATTATGATGTACATAAATATGTTTCAAGAACCTTTAACAACATTTTCACACAAAAATTTGATAAAAGCATGGACTTTATAGAAATATTTTTTAGTCTACAATCATATTTCCAAAACAAATTCGGCTTTGTGATGCAGGTCCCGCGTTCAATGCCTCTTGTTTCATATTTAACGAATTTTCTATAACTTTCATAAATAGCTTTGACTGCCTTTGATACATAATATTGATAACAATTTTAAGGTATTTTGTTTACACTTTCTTTGTTTTGTTCAGGTAAATTGTAAAATACTTTTATATATACACACAATAATTACTTAAAGATACCTGTAAAATTATATTGCTTGAGACTTACAAGAATTTTCTGACGTATAGATTATCATAGGAGAATGGATGCGAAGCTCAAAATGGTACTAGCGATATTTTAAATTCGGAAACATACAAAAAATTATTCAAATCACACGCGAGTAAGAAACAGCCATATTTCAAGCTACACTTTACAAAATGGCATAATAATTTGTAATTTCGGCCAGAAGCTAAGCCATCTTTCTACGATAGTACTCATAAATACATCATTAATCAATTAATAACGCATATTATCTCTATGTGGAAAACTCATTAGCAAAAAAGTTATTTTTAGCGAATTATGACCTGTATGTTTTAACATGATTGACCATAATGTAAGGTAAAGTACCGCTGGATATTTTTATTACAGTAGAAAATTGTAAGCAGCTGACCTTTTTCCTGACGGAGTGGCGCGAAAATAATGATTATAATAATATACCGAGGCTGGTGCGTTTGGCAGCGCCGTTGGAGCGCGCGACTACTACAACCCCCATACATCTTCGAACGCGCTGTGCTCCAACGATAAAACCAGCCTTAGTGATTTTTATTATGTTAGACTAAATGGGCTATGTCCTAATGATTCGTTTAGCTGTTTGAACTACAGCATTGTAACCGCTTTTGTATTTCTTGAAAAGACTCTTTAATTTTGAGGTCGTCCCTAAAATTTTAAGAGCCTCTCTACTAGTTCAGCCATGATGAATAGTAATTATTATGATTGAGAATTTGTTTTTAGCGTACATATGGAATAAATCTTAGTCTATAATTCATAGAATATAGATGAATATT